>CP125977.1:311502297-312702297 GCA_030063025.1 Avena longiglumis
GTATTTGGCCTCACACTCTCACTTTCCAAGGCAAGTGCACAATGCTTAGACAAACACAAAATGAGTTGCTCTCATAGGATAGATACACACAAAGGAAGATATGGAAATGTCAAGGTGGTGCAAGTTATACCTTTGGTATTGTTGACGACTTGCAACCGCTGGTGGGGATGATGTTCGAGAGTCGCGTGTCGTTGAGCGCGGGATGACGTTGATGCGGAAGCTTGTGTTAAGATGGCGACAAACACGCGAAACACGAACAAGCTAAAGGGGAAAAGTCAGCAAACGAAACTGAGGCGTCAAGAAGAAGGAAAACCTTCATATCTGCAGTAGTACCGCTGGTACAAAGTAGTACCGACGGCCAGAGTACCGCTTTGTTAAGCGGTAGTACAGATAGTACCGCTTGGAACGGGCGGTAGTACTGCTGGTGACAGAACACGAACGAAAACGAGATCCACTTGACACAAACCCTAGATCCGTGGGAAATCTGACCGAAAGGCTGGCTAGAAACAACAAGGGCTATAGATCGACTCCCAAAGCAACAGATCTATGGACCAAATCCACGAAAAACGCACCAAATCCAGAGATCGATCCGAAGGCAACTTGGGCTCTTTTTGGTGGGATTTTCGATTTTAAGGCGGATAAAAGAAAAATTGGGGGGAAATTCGTGATCAACCGTGCTCTTGATACCAATATGTTAGGGGGTAACCCTGGGGTTGGCCCGATCTTTCACGAATTCCACGAGAAACGAGGGGAACGAGGTGGTCGGGGGATGAAATCGATGAAGGCGATGAAAACCACGAACACACACACACACACACCAAAACACGATACACGCCTACTTCTCACGCAGGTGGCAACCGGTCCAACATAATCCCTAGGATCGGTGTTGGGCGAAGCTCGCTCTCCACGCCAACAACGGGGGATGAGGTGCTTGGTGAGATCTTGACGACTTGGGGGCGAGACACCGAGAACCCAAGGCCTTGTACAACTTGAACGCACTTAAGCAAGATCCAAGAGGTGGGTGGATAATCCGGTGCTCCTTGGTAGGAGCATGAGACCAATAGATATAAGTCCTCAAAGGGTTTCCTTAATATCTATTATTATCCAAGTCTAGGGTTTACAATAGAGGGTGGGGCTATATATAGTCCAGCCACATAACAGGGGTAGTTTGGGGAAGAATAGCGAAATATGGATAGGGTTACAAGGCGGGCGAAATATTACGGAAGCGTCTCATTGTCAAGTGTAGTACCGGCGGGACCGGTAGTACCGGTCATGCGGTAGTACCGGTGATAGGGCAAAGGTGTCCGATCTTTCGATGAGATGGCGATAATCGATTTGATGGAGTTCGGGCTTGACGATCCGACTACACGTGCGAGCACGAGCGCCAATGCAATCGCTTAGGCCAATCTCCTGGAGGTTACCGATCCTGCGTGAACACGATCACCGACCAATGAGGGTCTTAATTCCTACCAAATCGAGAACAAGTAAGAACCAATATTGCAATCAAGATATTGCGGATTAAGAGGAAAGCTTTATTGAAAGAGGTGGGATCCCGAATAGGTGCGAAGTACAAGAGGCCTCTCGACGCCGAGCCTTGGCGAAGTTGCGACTATGGCTAACTTAATGTCTAAACAAAATCCGAGTCTAAAGGTTCGGCTATGGGCGATGGCGAAAAGGTGGGGTTTCGGCCAGCCATGGAAGTGGTGGCCGAATCCAACCCTAAAAGTCCTTTTCCCCTCAAATACAGACTCTAAAAAGTGGCTAATTAAAATCCCGCGAAAATTACATGGGCCTGGCCCAAAATAAAGGTGTCGCAGCACCGTATTGAGCTATGGATGAATTCAGAAGTATTGATCTTGAATATTTCGTCCAAGCCTTCTTTCTTCATTATGGTGGCCTCAAAGTTTTGAAATCTTCATCCGTGGCCTTCTTGGATCATCACATGCTTGTCGCCATCACCATGCATGGCCATGCTCCAATGCTTGTCCCTCTCATCCATGCTTGGTCCATCATTCCTAAGAGTAAGAAACATATCCATTTAGGCAGCATCATATTCTCATGTATGTAAGGAATAGTTCCAAGAAACGAAAGTACTGATAGTTCAGCTTGTTTGGCACGAGATCTTGTGATGGGTCCTTGTATGTGTGTCAGAGGTACAACGGTTGTATCAATAGTAGGGATGTCCACATCATGCTCCCCTTCTTGAATTGAAGTCGCCCCGACGCAATCTCATCTTCCTCACCAAAGTAAGGCTTCAAATCGCAATGTTAAATGTAGGACTAACTGCACTAAAGTCTGCAGCAACTCAAGTTTATATGCATTATCATTGATTTTCTCTAACACCTTAAAGGGACCAAAGACGTGGCATTAACTTAGACTTCATGAATCAGAAAACGATCTTTACGCAAATGTAACCAAACAAGATCGCCAACATCAAACACAACATGCTTTCTCCCTTTATCCCCAAAGAAGTTTATACTTAGCATTCATGTGTTCAATGTTATCTTTAGTAGTCTTATGCAAGTTTAATATCATTTCAGCGTTGTGTAGCATCCAAATTATGTTGCAATCAAGAAGGTAAAGGCAATAAATCAATAGGTGCACGAGGAACAAAACCATACACAATCTCAAATGGGCACATCTTTGTGGTAGAATGCAAAGAACGATTATAAGCAAATTCTATATGAGGTAAACACTCTTCCCACAATTTTAAGTTCTTCTTTAAAACAGCCCGTAACATAGTAGACAAAGTTCTATTTACTACTTCATTGACCATCATTGGGGATGACATGTAGTACTAAAGAGCAATTTAGTCCCCAACTTAGCCCATAAACATCTCCAAAAGTGGCTAAGAAATTTAGTATCACGATCGAGACAATAGTATTTGGCACACCATGCAAACGAACAATTTCACGAAAGAACAAATCAGCAATATGCGCAGATCATCCGCTTTATGACAAGGAATAAAGTGTGCCATCTTAGAGAACCGATCCACAACAACAAAATACTATCCCTCCCTTCTCGTGTTCGTGGCAATCCCAAAACAAAGTCCATAGAAATATCCTCCCAAGGAACACTAGGAACAGGAAGAGGCATATATAAACCATGTGGATTAAGGCGAGACTTAGCTTTTTGACAAGTAGTGCAGTACACAAATCTCTCAACATCTCGACGACACGTGGCCAAAAGAAGTGTGCAAGAAGAACATCCTCCGCCTTCGACACCAAAGTGTCCCATCAATCCTCCTCCATGCGCCTCCTGTAATAACAAAAGACGAATGTAGCTATCTCGAATGCATAGTTTGTTAGCACGAACACAAATCCATCATTGAAGACGAACTTGTTCCAAGTTCTACCATCTCTACAATTCGCAACACATCTTTAAATTCAGATCATGCACATATTGTTCTTTAATAGTTTCCAATCCAAATATTTTGAAGTCAAGTTGAGATAACAAAGCATAACGGCGTGACAAAGCATCAGCAATAATATTATCTTTACCCTTTTGTGTTTGATAACATAAGGAAAAGACTCAATAAATTCAACCCACTTTGCATGACGACGATTCAACTTAGCTTGACTACGAATATGCTTCAAAGATTCATGATCGAATGAATAACAAATTCCTTAGGCCATAGATAATGTTGCCAAGTTTCTAATGTCCGAACCAACGATATAATTCTTTATCATAAGTAGAATAGTTCAGACTAGCCCCACTCAATTTCTCACTAAAATATGCAAGTTTTCCTCTTGTAATAACACCCTCCCAAACCAATTCCACTAGCATCACATTCAAGCTCAAAAGTCTTAGTAAAATCGTGAAGTTGGAGTAAGGGAGCATGTGTTAGCTTATCTTTCAATATGACGAAGGCCTGTTGTTGTGCATCGCCCAAACAAAGGGCACATCCTTCTTGGTAAGCTCATTCAATGCGGCAATTGATCCAAAGTCTTTGACAAAGCGCCTATAAAACCAGAGGCCAAGAAAACTCCTCACTTGTGTGACCGTCTTGGCTGCGCCAATTCTCAATAGCTTCAATCTTGCGGATCCACTTCAATACCCCGTGATGTAACAACATAGCCAAGAAACGCAACTCGATTGGTGCAAAAGGTGCACTTCAAGGTTACCAAACAAACGTGCATCACGTAAAGCATTGAAAACAAAGACGTAAATGGTCCAAATGTTCCTCTAAAGATTTGCTATAAATCAGAATATCATCAAAGTAGACTACCAAAACGTCCAATGAAAGCACGTAAAACTTCGCTCATTAATCTCATGAAAGTGCTAGGTGCATTAGTTAAACCAAACGGCATTACTAACCACTCATATAAACCGAACTTAGTTTTAAATGCTGTTTTCCATTCATCTCCTAATTTCATACGAACTGTGGTAACCACTACAAATCAACTTTAGAAAACATGGTAGAGCCACTCAATTCATCAAGCATGTCATCTAAACGTGGAATAGGATGACGATATCGAATAGTAATATTATTTATAGCTCTACAATCAAGACACATGCGCCAAGAACCATCTTTCTTAGGCACCAAAATAATAGGAACAAAGACAAGGGCTAAGGGACTCACGAATATGATCTCTGCGAGTAGTTCCTAATTTGGCGTATCCTTTGTCTCCTCTCGGATTGGTTCTATATGGCGGTTGGGCAACGTGGCACCAGGAATTAGATCAATTTGATGCTCAATTCCTCTAATAGGAGGTAGTCCCGTGGCAACTCAATGAAATACGTCCTCATATTCCCGCAAAAGGTTAGCAACATGGGGCAAAGAAGGAGGCATATCCTCAAATGAAAACAAAACCTCTTTGCGGACAATTGCATAACATTGAGTATTGTTTACATCTAGTTCAGCAATATCAATTTTATTTGCAAGCATACATGGACTCTTCAAACGATTTCAGAGTGTGTAGAATCGATTTAGTGTTCTTTGGTGGTATAAAATCTGCAGCAACAATCTGATTCTCACTTTTATTTTTCTCCTCAGTTTTAGCTCTACTAGCTCTAGCAAGATCATCTTTTAAAATCTGTTCGGGAGTCATAGGTTTTAGACCAATTTTCTTTCCATCATGCATAAGAGAATAGTGGTTAGTTTTGCCATTATGAACAGATTCTCTATCAAATTGCCATGGTCTACCAAGTAACAAAGAACAAGATTGCATAGGTACAACATCACAATCAACAAAATCAGAATATGACCATCACCATCTTCTCGCACCATCATCACACGTTGTGTTGTGCACTGTCTCTCAATATGACCAAAACCCCAGCACTTGCGGCATTGTATATCCTTAGTCTTACCCGTGGAAGCCATAGAAGATGCACTACGAGCAGGAGCATTGGATGATGGTGGAGGAGCAGCTGGAAATCTTGTGGTGGCCTTGGATGTGGTAGTAGTGAGGCGAATCACGAGGCGCCGATTGTCTGGATGTCCAAGTGGATGTGCGACCTGCAAATTATTAGTCCTCCTCCATGGTGTTTGGCGATCCCGCACTTCACGCTCACTTTGCAAGCAAGATGAAACAAAGGAGTGATAGAATTATATTCCTTATAATCTAATATGTGCTGAATGTCCTTGTTTAATCCACCAAAGAAACGTGCACGCCTTTGTTCATTAGATTCTACAAGACCACACCTAACCATCCCCGTTTGCAATTCCCGATAATACTCTTCTGCAATTTTTCCCTTGCTCTAAGCGTGTCGATTCTTTAGTAAATCACGTTGATAAGTGGGAGGAACAAACGAACACGCATAGCAGTTTTTAAAGCACCAAGTACTAGGAATAGTAGTAGGATTTAAACGACAATACTCGGACCACCAAAGGGAAGCAAATTTAGTAAATTCACATGTAGCAAAGACTAACACGCATATTCTCGTGATATTTTAAGCATGCAAACGTTGTTCTACTTCCATCTCCCATGTAAGATATGCATCGATTATATTTACCTTCAAAAGATGGAATATTTAATTTAAGCTTTGCAACATGATCATCATCAAGACGCATCGGCGGCGTTGCGGTAGTAATGTCGGGACGACCAGCGGTACCGTGGAGGTTGTTCAACATCCTCCTCAAACAGATCGTCGTCGTCGGGGTCGTAGTAGTACCCGTCGTCTGTCCCCAATGTCGCAGCAGCAGCCGCGGCGGAAGTCTGAGGAACGTCAGTCGCAGCAGAGCCGGGTGCGGCAGAAGCCGTACCGATCCGAGCCGTGATCGAATGCGTGCGCTGCACCATGTGTGGGTGCCGGTGCGGGTGCGGGCAATCGGTTCAGAAGCTCCTTGAACCGAACGTCAAGCTTGGCGTTGAAGGATTTCTCGAGTCCATCGATCTTGTCCACGGCGTTGGTGAGCTTGGTGTCAAACTCCCCTAGGCGCGTGTCCACGCCTTCGCGATCGACCAGAGCGCGGAGAAGGCATGTAGTTCTTCGCTCGTCATGGTGGCGGGGTTCCGAAGTATCTGCTATGGTTAGTCCTTAAAAGCATGTATATACTACAGAATATGGTGGAAGTCACGTAATCCGTCAAGCAATATACGGCTCTTACAAGTTCTTACCAAACAGCAGAAAAGGCGATGTGCAACCACGAGGATCAAGGTCCGAGATTGAACCAAGCGATTACCGAGTCGAAACACCGCACGTGGAGAGTATCTGTGGAGCTCGGGAAGGCTTAGCAAAGGGGTCAAGAATTATCAAACAAAGAATGCAAAAGTTGAAAGAATGCTCAACGACCAGCATCGGGTCGTCCTAGGCTGACCATTAGAGACGCGAGCCTAGATCACCAACGATGTCACGACGCCGACACAACAAGCATCAGATGATGATATAGCACCGGAAAGCGATCCGAGATGCGTAAAATCACTATGATGGCGAGTGTCTAGAATCGATCTACGGGTCTAAAAGAGGTTAGCCCCAAAAATTTTTTTCAAATTTTTATTTTGTTCGGAAGCGCTACAGCGCCAAAAAATATCGCTATAACGGCCGATGGAGAAAAGTGATCCCCGGTCGAAAAATAGTATAGCCGTAAAATTTTTTCTGAGGCGGTTCGCACTCTTTTTTTTTTTTTTTTTTTGCTCTCCTTCCGACTTACGACGGACTCTTAGCTCGACGGACTTTAGCTGAACACGGAAACAGAAAGAAGGAAAGTCAAAAGAAATAACGAGGAAACAAGAACTCTACTCTCGGACTGCATCAATGTAAAAACCGATCGGATCCGTGTCGCGTAGGAAGGCGGTGGCGAGTATTAGGGTTTTATGGTGGCAGGTATATGGCGGGAATATGGTGGCAGGTATATGGCGGTGATCGGCGAGTGTGGCGGTGACTAGTATGATCGAACTCGAAACTCTAAGGGACGAGACACTAAGACCAAAGAACTCGACGCGACGATGTAGACACAAATTCAACAATGCAAAACTAAAAGATAATGCGAGGCGAGATTGGTTATGGGATGGATCTAAACTCTAACCGTGTTTTTGGCTTTTTCGTGGGTTATAGGTAAAACAGATCTAATCTACGAAAAACAAGAAATCTCACCGAGCAACCCAAATCGATACCACTTGATAGGGCAAAGGTGTCCGATCTTTCGATGAGATGGCGATAATCGATTTGATGGAGTTCGGCTTGACGATCCGACTACACGCGAAGCAAGCGCCAATGCAATCGCTAGGCCAATCTCCGGAGGTTACCGATCCTCGTGAACACGATCACCGATGACCGAGGGTCTTAATTCCTACCAAATCGAGAACAAGTAAGAACCAATATTGCAATCAAGATATTGCGGATTAAGAGGAAAGCTTTATTGAAAGAGGTGGGATCGAATAGGTGCTCACAAGAGGCCTCATGACGCCGAGCCTTGGCGAAGTTACGACTATGGCTAACTTAATGTCTAAACAAAATCCGAGTCTAAAGGTTCGGCTATGGGCGGGCGTTTAGGGCGAAAAGGTGGGGTTTCGCCAGCCATGGAAGTGGTGACGAATCCAACCCTAAAAGTCCTTTTTCCTCAAATACGGACTCTAAAAGTGGCTAATTAAAATCCGAAAATTACATGGGCCTGCCCAAAATAAAGGTGTCGCACACCATATTATGCTATGGACGAATTCAGAAAGTATTGATCTTGAATATTTCGTCCAAGCCTTCTTTCTTCATTATGGTGGCCTCAAAGTTTTGAAATCTTCATCCGTGGCCTTCTCTTGGATCATCACATGCTTGCTGCCATCACCATGCATGGCCATGCTCCAATGCTTGTCCCTCTCATCCATGCTTGGTCCATCATTCCTAAGAGTAAGAAACATATCTGATTTAGGCAGCATCATATTCTCATGTATGTAAGGAATAGTTCCAAGAAACGAAAGTACCTGATAGTTCAGTTGTTTGGCACGAGATCTTGTGATGGGTCCTTGTATGTGTGTTGCTGTAGGTACAACGGTTGTATCAATAGTAGGGATGTCCACATCAACCGGTTCCTGGCCCGGTAGTACCGCTTGTCGTCCTGGGACTTGCACTGGGGTCTTCTGTTGGGGGCGGTAGCAGGGGGCGGTAGTACCGGGGCCCGGTAGTACCGGATCCGGGGCCGGTAGTACCGCTAGTGACAGAGAGCATTTTGGCAACTCCGGGGCCTTCTGTCGTTGGCGGTAGCATTGGGCGGTAGTACCGCCGCCAAGTACCGAGTCCGGCCAGTCCGGGCGACAGAGAGCGTTTGGTCTCTTCGGCTGGTGCTCCTCCGTCCTGTGGGTTCGTCTCTTCGTACCTGATGATGCACAAGGTATGGGTATGAAGTAGCAAGCCATCCAAAGGCGTATCGAAGTCACACAAGGAGAGGAGCGAGTTCACCTTAGCTTGAAGGAGTTTGGCTCGGGCGCGAGTCATCGGTCCACTTGGGGAGCTTGTGGGAGTAGATTTAGTAGCGGTCGTAGGACGGGCTGCATCAAATAATATTATCTTTACCCTTTTTGTGTTTGATAACATAAGGAAAAGACTCAATAAATTCAACCCACTTTGCCTGACGACGATTCAACTTAGCTTGACTACGAATATGCTTCAAAGATTCATGATCAGAATGAATAACAAATTCCTTAGGCCATAGATAATGTTGCCAAGTTTCTAATGTCCGAACCAACGCATATAATTCTTTATCATAAGTAGAATAGTTCAGACTAGCCCCACTCAATTTCTCACTAAAATATGCAACAGGTTTTCCCTCTTGTAATAACACCCCTCCCAAACCAATTCCACTAGCATCACATTCAAGCTCAAAAGTCTTAGTAAAATCAGGAAGTTGGAGTAAGGGAGCATGTGTTAGCTTATCTTTCAATATGACGAAGGCCTATTGTTGTGCATCGCCCCAAACAAAGGGCACATCCTTCTTGGTAAGCTCATTCAATGCAAGGCAATTGATCCAAAGTCTTTGACAAAGCGCCTATAAAAACCAGCGAGGCCAAGAAAACTCCTCACTTGTGTGACCGTCTTGGGCTGCGGCCAATTCTCAATAGCTTGAATCTTGGCTGGATCCACTTCAATACCCTGTGATGTAACAATATAGCCAAGAAACGCAACTCGATTGGTGCAAAAGGTGCACTTCTCAAGGTTACCAAACAAACGTGCATCACGTAAAGCATTAAAAACATCACGTAAATGGTCCAAATGATCCTCTAAAGATTTGCTATAAATCAGAATATCATCAAAGTTGACTACCACAAAACGTCCAATGAAAGCACGTAAAACTTCGTTCATTAATCTCATGAAAGTGCTAGGTGCATTAGTTAAACCAAACGGCATTACTAACCACTCATATAAACCGAACTTAGTTTTAAATGCTGTTTTCCATTCATCTCCTAATTTCATACGAATCTGGTGGTAACCACTACGCAAATCAACTTTAGAAAACATGGTAGAGCCACTCAATTCATCAAGCATGTCATCTAAACGTGGAATAGGATGACGATATCGAATAGTAATATTATTGATAGCTCTACAATCAAGACACATGCGCCAAGAACCATCTTTCTTAGGTACCAAAATAATAGGAACAAAGACAGGGGCTAAGGGACTCACGAATATGATCTCTCACGAGTAGTTCCTGAATTTGGCTGTATCTCCTTTGTCTCCTCCGGATTGGTTCTATATGGCGCTAGCGGGCAACGTGGCACCAGGAATTAGATCAATTTGATGCTCAATTCCTCTAATAGGAGGTAGTCCCGGTGGCGATCACGAAAAGACGCCCTCATATTCTCGCAAAGGTTAGCAATAGCGGGTGGCAAAGAAGGAGGCATATCCTCAAATGAAAACAAAACCTCTTTATGACAATTGCATAACATTGAGTATTGGTTACATCTAGTTCAAGAATATCAATTTTATTTGCAAGCATATATGGACTCTTCAAACGAATTTCAGAGCATGTGTAGAATCGATTTAGTGTTCTTTGGTGGTATAAAATCTGCAGAACAACTGATTCTCACTTTTATTTTTCTCCTCGATTTAGCTCTACTAGCTCTAGCAAGATCATCTTTTAAACTGTTCAGAGTCATAGGTTTTAGACCAATTTTCTTTCCATCATGCATAAGAGAATAGTGATTAGTTTTGCCATTATGAATGATTGTCAATCAAATTGCCATGGTCTACCAAGTAACAAGAACAAGCTTGCATAGGTACAACATCACAATCAACAAAATCGAATATGTACCAATAGTAAAATGCACGCTGCATCGCTCTTGTTACCTTGATCTTGCGAGAACTCTCAAACCATTGGATGTAATATGAATGTGGGCGTTGTCTTGTTGGGCAAGCTTCTCTACCATGTCAACACCGCCAGGTTATTACAACTCCCTCCATCAATGATGATCCAGATAGTTTTTCCTTGACAACACCACGTGTTTGGAACAGGTGGCGTTGATCTTGCTCAGATTTGCTCAATTGCACACTCAACACACGTTGTGTAATTAAGCTCTTGTATTGATCTGCCACTTCAGCCCCATTACCTCCGCTCTTCATCAAGATCGTAATTGTCTCCATCTCGAGCGTAAATAAGGGCTAGTGTATCTTCATCAAGTCACTTGCTGAATCGCATGACCATCTTATCGCACCATCATCACACGTTGTGTTGTGCATGTCTCTCAATATGACCAAACCCCAAAGACTTGCGGCATTGTATATCCTTTGTCTTACCCGTGGAAGCCATAGAAGATGCACTACGAAAGCAGGAGCATTGGATGATGGTGGAGGAGCAAATGGAAATCTTTGGTGGCCTTGGATGTGGTAGTAGTGTGGCGAATCACGAGGAGGCGCTGATTGTCGGGATGTCCAAGTGGATGTGCGACCTGAATTATTAGTCGTCCTCCATGGTGTTTGGCGATCCTGGACTTCACGTTCAGCTTTGCAAGCAAGATGAAACAAACGAGTGATAGAATTATATTCCTTATAATCTAAGATGTGCTGAATGTCCTTGTTTAATCCACCAAAGAAACGTGCAAGCATTTGTTCATTAGATTCAACAAGACCACACCGAACCATCCCCGTTTGTAATTCCTGATAATACTCTTCAAAATTTTTCCCTTGCTCTAAACGTACGATTCTTTAGTAAATCACGTTGATAAGGAGGAGGTACAAAACGAACACGCATAGCAGTTTTTAAAGCAGTCCAAGTACTAGGAATAGTAGTAGGATTTAAGCGACAATACTCAAACCACCAAAGGGAAGCAAATTTAGTAAATTCACATGTAGCAACACTAACACGCATATTCTCATGATATTTTAAGCATGCAAACGTTGTTATACTTCCATCTCCCATGTAAGATATGCATCAGATTATATTTACCCTCAAAAGATGGAATATTTAATTTAAGCTTTGCAACATGATCATCATCACGCATCGTGGGTGAGCTGCGTATAGTAATGTCGGGGACCACCAGCAGTACCGTGGAGGTTGTTCAACCTCCTCGTCAAACAGATCGCCGCCGGGTCGTAGTAGTACCCATCGTCTGCCCTCAATGTCGCAGCAGCACCGCCGCGAAGTCCGAGGAGTGTCACCGCAGCAGATGGCCGGGTGTGGCGGCACCAACCGAGTCCGACCTGCGGATCGGAATGCGCCATGCGCCATGTGGGTGCCGGCGAAGCGGCACCGCTCAAAAGCTCCATGAACCGAACGCCAAGCTTGGCGTTGAAGGATTTCTCGAGTGCATCGATCTTGTCGACGGCGGGTGAGCTTGGTGTCAAACTCGAGGCGCTATCCACGTCTTCGCCGACCGACCAAGAGCGCGGAGAAGTGGGCATGTAGTTCTTCGTCGTCATTGTGGTGGTTCCGAAGCACCGTCATGGTTAGTCCTTAAAAAGCACGGTATATAGTACGGAAATATGGTGGAAGTCACGAATCCGTCAAGCAATATACGAAGCTCTTACAAGTTCTTACCAAACAACAGAAAGGCGATGCAACCACGAGGATCAGGTCCAGATTGAGCCAAGCGATTACGTGAGTCGAAACACCGCACGTGGAGAGTATCTGGAGCTCGGGAAGGCTTAGCAAAAGGGTTAGCAATTATCAAAACAAAGAATGCAAAAGTTGAAAGAATGCTCAACGACTGCATCAGGTTGGTCCTAGGCTAGACCGTACTAGAGACACGAGCCTAGATCACCAACGATGTCACGACGCGACACAACAAGCAATGTATGATGATATGGTACCCTAAAAAGCGAACCCAGAGGTGAAAAATCACTATGATGGCGAGTGTCTAGAACTGATCTACGGGGTCTAAAAAGAGGTTAGCCCCAAAAAAAAATTCGAATTTTTTTATTTTGCTCCGGAAAGCGCGCAGACGCCAAAAAAATATCGCTATAACGGTCGATGGAGAAAAGTGATCCCTTGGATCGAAAAACAGTATAGCTAGAATTTTTTATTATTTTTTTTTGCTCTCCTTCTGGACTTACGACCGGACTCTTAACTCGACACGGTGATAGGGCAAAGGTGTCCGATCTTTCGATGAGATGGCGATAATCGATTTGGTGGAGTTCGGGCTTGACGATCGACTACACGTGCGAGCACAAGCGCCAATGCAATCGCTAGGACAATCTCCTGGAGGTTACCGATCCTGCGTGAACACGATCAGCCTGACCAGCGAGGGTCTTAATTCCTACCTGAAATCGAGAACAAGTAAGAACCAATATTGCAATCAAGATATTGCGAATTAAGAGGAAAGCTTTATTGAATAGGTAGGATCCTGAATAGGTGCGAAGTACAAGAGGCCTCATGACGCCGAGCCTTGGCGGTTGCTATGATGGCTAACTTAATGTCTAAACAAAATCCGAGTCTAGGGGTCGGCTATGGGGAGTATTTATTTAAGGGCGAAGGTGGGTTTCGCCAGCCATGGAAGTGGTGGCCGAATCCAACCCTAAAAGTCCTTTTCCCTCAAATACGACTCTAAAAAGTGGCTAATTAAAACTCATGAAATTACATGGGCCTGGCCCAAAATAAAAGGTGTCGCAGCACCATATTAAGCTATGGATGAATTCGTAAAGTATTGATCTTGAATATTTTGTCCAAGCCTTCTTTCTTCATTATGGTGCCCTCAAAGTTCTGAAATCTTCATCCGTGGCTTTCTCTTGGATCATCACATGCTTGCTGCCATCTCCATGCATGGCCATGCTCCAATGCTTGTCCCTCTCATCCATGCTTGGTCCAACATTCCTAAGAGTAAGAAATATATCTGATTTAGGCAGCATCATATTCTCATGTATGTGAGGAATAGTTCCAAGACACGAAAGTACCTGATAGTTAAGTTGTTTGGCACGAGATCTTGTGATGGGTCTTTGTATGTGTGTTGCTGTAGGTACAACGGTTGTATCAATAGTAGGGATGTCCACATCAGAAACTCGAAGGAACGAGACACTAAGACCAGCAACTCGACGCGACGATGTAGACACAAATTCAACAATGCAAAAACTGAAAAGATAATGTGAGGCGTAGATTGGTTATGGGATGGATCTAAACTCTAACTGTGTTTTTGGCTTTTTCGTGGGTTATAGGTAAAAAACAGATCTAATCTACGAAAACAATAAAATCTCACCGAGCAACCTGAAATCTGATACCACTTGATAGGGCAAAGGTGTCCGATCTTTCGATGAGATGGCGATAATCGATTTGGTGGAGTTAGGGCTTGACGATCCGACTACACGTGCGAGAACGAGCGCCAATGCAATCGCTAGGCCAATATCCTGGAGGTTACCGATCCTGCGTGAGCACGATCAGCCTGACCAGCGAGGGTCTTAATTCCTACCTGAAATCGAGAACAAGTAAGAATCAATATTGCAATCAAGATATTGCGGATTAAGAGGAAAGCTTTATTGAAGAGGTGGGATCCGAATAGGTGCGCACAAGAGGCCTCTGACGCCGAGCCTTGGCGGTTGCGACTATGGCTAACTTAATGTCTAAACAAAATCCGAGTCTAGGGGTCGGCTATGGGGAGTATTTATGGCGAAGGTGGGGTTTCGGCCAGCCATGGAAGTGGTGGCCGAATCCAACCCTAAAAGTCCTTTTCCCCTCAAATACGGACTCTAAAAAGTGGCTAATTAAAATCCTGCGAAAATTACATGGGCCTGGCACAAAATAAAGGTGTCGCAGCACCATATTAAGCTATGGACGAATTCGTAAAGTATTGATCTTGATTATTTCGCCCAAGCCTTCTTTCTTCATTATGGTGGCCTCAAAGTTCTGAAATCTTCATCCGTGGCCTTCTCTTGGATCATCACATGCTTGCTGCCATCTCCATGCATGTACATGCTCCAATGCTTGTCCCTCTCATCCATGCTTGGTCCAACATTCCTAAGAGTAAGAAATATATCTGATTTAGGCAGCATCATATTCTCATGTATGTGAGGAATAGTTCCAAGACACGAAAGTACCTGATAGTTAAGTTGTTTGGCACGAGATCTTGTGATGGGTCTTTGTATGTGTGTTGCTGTAGGTACAACGGTTGTATCAATAGTAGGGATGTCCACATCAGAAACTCGAAGGAACGAGACACTAAGACCAGCAACTCGACGCGACGATGTAGACACAAATTCAACAATGCAAAAACTTAAAAGATAATGCGAGGCGTAGATTGGTTATGGGATGGATCTAAACTCTAACTGTGTTTTTGGCTTTTTCGTGGGTTATAGGTAAAAAACAGATCTAATCTACGAAAACAATAAAATCTCACCGAGCAACCTGAAATCTGATACCACTTGATAGGGCAAAGGTGTCCGATCTTTCGATGAGATGACGATAATCGATTTGGTGGAGTTAGGGCTTGACGATCCGACTACACGTGCGAGAACGAGCGCCAATGCAATCGCTAGGCCAATATCCTGGAGGTTACCGATCCTGCGTGAGCACGATCAGCCTGACCAGCGAGGGTCTTAATTCCTACCTGAAATCGAGAACAAGTAAGAATCAATATTGCAATCAAGATATTGCGGATTAAGAGGAAAGCTTTATTGAAGAGGTGGGATCCTGAATAGGTGCGAAGTACAAGAGGCCTCATGACGCCGAGCCTTGGCGGTTGCACTATGGCTAACTTAATGTCTAAACAAAATCCGAGTCTAGGGGTCGGCTATGGGGAGTATTTAAGGCGAAGCAGGGTTTCGCCAGCCATGGAAGTGGTGGCTTAATCCAACCCTAAAAGTCCTTTTCCCTCAAATACGGACTCTAAAAAGTGGCTAATTAAAACTCATGAAAATTACATGGGCCTGGCACAAAATAAAGGTGTCGCAGCACCATATTAAGCTATGGACGAATTCGTAAAGTATTGATCTTGATTATTTCGCCCAAGCCTTCTTTCTTCATTATGGTGGCCTCAAAGTTCTGAAATCTTCATCCGTGGTCTTCTCTTGGATCATCACATGCTTGCTGCCATCTCCATGCATGTCCATGCTCCAATGCTTGTCCCTCTCATCCATGCTTGGTCCATCATTCCTAAGAGTAAGAAATATATCTGATTTAGGCAGCATCATATTCTCATGTATGTGAGGAATAGTTCCAAGAAACGAAAGTACCTGATAGTTAAGTTGTTTGGCACGAGATCTTGTGATGGGTCCTTGTATGTGTGTTGTTGTAGGTACAACGGTTGTAACAATAGTAGGGATGTCCACATCAGGTACTACTGGTTGGCCGACCGGGTCTTCCCGACCGACTGAAAGCATGAGTTCGCCCAAAGGCTCTGCACTTTACTATATTTTCCTAATTCGATTTAAAACTACCTGTTTTGTGGCTGGACTATATATAGCCCCCACCCTCTATTGTAAACCCTAGACTTGGATAATAATAGATATTAAGGAAACCCTTTGAGGAACTTATATCTATTGGTCTCATGCTCCTACCAAGGATCACCGGATTATCCACCCCCCTCTTGGGCCTAGTGCGTTCAAGTTGTACAAGGCCTTGGGTTCTCGGTTTCTCGCCCCCAAGTCGTCAAGATCTCACCAAGCACCTCGTCCCCCGTTGTTGGCGTGGAGAGCGAGCTTCGCCCAAAACTGATCCTAGGGATTATGTTGGACAGGTTGCCACCGGCGTGAGAGATCGGCGTGTATCGTGTTTTGTGTGCGAGCAGGTGGTCCTTATGTTTGTTGCAACAACAAGACGAGATTCTTGGAAGCTCTCATGACAATACATGCTCTTAATGGAATTGTGGTTGCACCCAAAACATCGGAAAGAGAAAATGTTCAACATTTTTGTTGCAACACACAAAACATCATTATCTAGATGCGAAGAAACATGAATGTCACAAGGGGAGATAATACCATTAACATGCTTGCAATCAAACCATATGAAAGAGCAATTTGCCAACATGAAAGATGCAAAGCATGAAAAAGGTATCAGAGCTGGGTTCGATCTTGAACTCACTTGTGGGATGCTCTCAAGAGCTCTTTTTGTCAACTCATGCTCAACCGAGGTTGACATTCTCGTGCGGGTACCTACACACATCATATGTAAAAGGAAGAACGTGTGTGCATGGTAGAGATACACATCATCCATCATGACGTATCTCTTCTTGTGCACATCACCATTAATGTCATTCAAGTATGAAATAGATGCATGGTGAGTATGCAAGTGGGGAACATGCTTATCATGGCCATCATCAAAGTCTCCAAAAATTGAGAAAGCTATGGGGGCCATCTCATTATAACGCATGTGGTCAACATTGTTGCAAGCATTCATCTTATGGCAAGCAACGGGAAAAATGGAATGACTAGCATGACAAAGCATGTCCATAGCAATTGGAGGATACACACAAGATGCATAGCATGGCATGTTTATGGCAATGATATCGCACTCAAACAATTCCACATGATCAATATTATGCAAAGGCAAATCATCACATGGGAAAGTGGATGAATCATATGTAATGTAACAAGTATCATCCATAGCATGCATATCCTCACAATTCATCATGTCCACTAGTGGGATCATGGCATCATCAACACCCTTATTGTTACCTTGTTCATACCTCTCATATGAAGTGGGTGTTGTGGAAGTAGTGGCCTCCTTGTGGATGACTTCATCTTCTTGATGTATCCATGGCGTAGCATCTACCATGTACATCTTCTCCAATTGAGGCATCATTGCTTCATAGCTTCGGGCGTCTTCCTCCATGGAACCTAGCACAACACAAGATAACACTCTAGAGGTAGAGGGTAAGTTGTTAGAATTCGAAATGGTCTCACTTGACCTATCAACTACCACTCTCAACTCACTAGGAGTATCGTTCATGCCCTCCAAGTGGAAGCACTCAATGTCACATAAGGTGGAGTCACTCATCGCACTCTTGTTATCACTCAAGTGGGCTCAGTGGCTCTCATACTCACATGGGATTGGTACCACATCATCACTCAAGCATATGGGGGTAGGCTCAGTTTCCTCAACTCCATGCGCCTCCTTTGGTGAAGGGAAAATCCCATGCTCACCATTCTTGACCTTGTCGCCTTCAAGGTTGGATGCCATAAGGTCGGCATCATCGCTCTCCTCCATGGTCGAAGGGAAAATCCCATGCTCGACCGTCTTGTGGCCATATCGTAGTAGTGGTGGAGGTAGGCTCATGCTATCCAACTTGGCGAAGTAGAGGTCTTCATTTTCCTCGTTCATGAGGTCTTCAAATACAAGCGTAGTTGTTGAAGCTTGATGGCGTGGACGAAGGCTTGCTCTTGGTGCCATTTTGGTGGTGGCACAAGAAGTTGAAGGTGCCTTGTGATGGTGTCGACGAAGGTCATTGGCGTGCCTTGCCGATGGTTGATGTAGGTGGCACACTTGGTCATCCATATGACGCTCACGACGATGGCCCTTGACCTTGGCACTCTTCCTTGTAAGTTTTTCTAATGAGCGCAAAGCATCATTAGTCTTGGCGACCATGCTCATGTTTTTGTCGAAGTCATTGTCCATGTCCTTATTGAAGTTGTGGAGGTCGCTCTCGAACTTGTCCATTTCATGGTGGACCTTGGCGCACTCGAGGTGTAGGCTCCGTCTTGGCCAGTGCGACTTGAGGAGCTTGTCGTTGTCGTTCTTGAAGTAGTCCATGCTTGGGGAGTTGTTGTTGTTGTAGTACTCCATATCACCCAAGCATGTGGAGCCATTGTTGGTGTAGTGCTCCATCATGTTATCCATGCTTGTGGAGACATATGCATGGTGGCTCATCATGGATTCTTCATGGAAATCATCCTCGGTCCCAGAGTCCCTAGACATGCTTCACAAGACCAAGCGGTGTATATGGAAGTGGTAGAGGGTGCTAGGGATACAACGTCAAACCTTACTTTATGGCTTGGAAGACCGTATCGTGCAAGTGGCAACACTTGAGAGCAATAAACCAAGCAAAGTGAAGTTCACGTGGAACACCAAAACCAACTACCAACAAAAAAACAAACACACACAAGGCCTATGGTGGATAGGTATGGAAAGTGGCATGTCAAGAACCAATCCGAAATCAAGATGTTGTATTGACAAGTAAAGAACCACAATGATCACAAAGCAAAACAAGTTAATCCACAAGATAGGAAATATGTACAAGGAAACACACACGGTGGGATAAATGGGACTTGTGCGACGGAGAAAGTGAGCTAAGAACCAAATGATTACCTAGCGAAGACTATAAGCTCGTGTCACACAAGTACAAGGAGAGACGCTAGTTCGATTGCACAAAATTGGTGGGCTACAAGATATGCACAATAAGTACCACCTATATGATGTTCATCGAGCTTGCGCTTCCTATTCTATGAGGCACATGTATATTTATTTCTTTTTCTCTTTTCCTTTTTCTATTTTTTTCTTTTTCTTTCTATTTTTTTTCACTTGCCTCTTCCTTGTGCCAACAACTATATAACATAACTATTTGAGATAGCGCTCACAAATGTTTGCTCGGAATTCTACAAGGTATCAAATGTGCATAGCCCAAGCAATCATAAGAGGAACTAGTCTCAATAGGTGTTTGTTGCTCGCAAAGATAGTGGGGTTCACAAAGGAATGCAACTGGGGAGAAGTCACGGAATGTTTATACCTTCCGTCGACGATCTTCACCCTTTATTGTTGGATTCCTACTTGCCCATGGAATTTGGATGGAGTATATAGCATGAACAACGTGGATTATGATGTAGAGCTCCTTCTCCTCTTCGAAACGAGCTAAAGAACACCAAAATCCGAGTTCGAATGCAAAAATTATGCTCAAAACGGTGAGAGGTCAATCGAACTCGCTTTTTTCTCGTTTTGGTAGTACCGGATTTTGGGACCGGTACTTGGAGCGGTAGTACCGCTCGAGACAGAGAAGCCCAGATCCGACGCGTTTTCGCGAGTTTGGGCGGAAAATCTTCAAGAAAAACACCAAATCGACGGCGGAAATCAAGGAATTAGGCCATAGGAACGCAAAGGAAGGTAGATCAACAAGTTTAGCAAGTAATCCACGGATCAAAACCTATCAAAACGCACTCAAATCACAGATCGATCCAAAACACGAATTGGGGCTATTTTTGCAGGAATTTTCGAATTTATGGGGAAAAGACCAAATCGATGAGAAATCCGTGGCAACCAAAAGCTGCTGGTACCAGATGGTGGAGGGGTTAACCTCTTGGGTGCCCGATCTTCACGGATCTCGTGGTCAAATCGATGGGAAAGCGAGGGGAAAGGGAGAACGTGGCGGAAGCGAACACACACCTCGCGAAGAACACGATGGACACACGCAAAACTCACACGATACAAGGCCGATTGCTCCCGAACGACGGCCATCGGTCCGATAGAATCCTCGCAAGGAAAGATCGGTCAACGTGCTCCCTCAAATCCACATCGGAGAGGGAAGAA
Source organism: Avena longiglumis (assembly GCA_030063025.1). Lineage (NCBI taxonomy): Eukaryota > Viridiplantae > Streptophyta > Magnoliopsida > Poales > Poaceae > Avena > Avena longiglumis. The sequence continues at coordinate 311,522,603 of CP125977.1, forward strand.
CACCTTGAGGAGGGTCTTGACGACTTGGGGGCGAGAAACCGAGAACCCAAGGCCTTGTTCAATGATGGATGGGTGATGCAAAGTCCAATCGAGGTTGGTGATGATAGTCGGTCCCCGCAAAACTAGAGATTCCACAATGGGGGTTGTCTTTAGTCTATCATCTATGCCTTAGGGGTACATGAGGGGTGGAAGCTCTATTTATAGGCCAACCACATAAACAAGGGTAGTTTGGGGATAAACTAGGCGAATAGGTAAGTAAAGGGGGATACATGGGTTGTGGCCCAACTAGTGCGCGCAGGCACTGCCAGGAGCGGTAGTACCGGACTTGGGACCGGTAGCAGGGGGCGGTAGTGCCGCCGGGCGGTAGTACTGGTCGCCAGGTCCGGTAGTACCGCTGGCGACAGAGAGCATTTGGCGATCTGTCTTCTTCCGCCTCCTCTTCCAAGCCTCCGTCTTGTCGGGCTTGATGCTCAAGCTCCCTTGCCTCGCATTGTCAATGTGAACCTATCATGCATATGTGACGGAGTATGAAGTAGCATAACATTCAATAGGGTAGGAAGGGGGCTCGCATAGAGGAACGGATTCACCTTTGGAGTCCATGACGACTTGGCGTAAGTTGGAGACTAAGATGTGGTAACGACCGTAGGTCGGGCTACATCAATACCTATACCTTGTGCATCATCAGATACGAAGAGAAGAACCCACAGGACGAAGGAGCGCCAGCAGAAGAGACCAAATGCTCTCTGTCACAGCTAGCATTACCGGATTCATGGATCGGTACCGCTACAGATTACCGCCCAACGCTACCGCCAACAATAGAAGGTCCCAGAGCTGCCTAAACGCTCTCACATCAAGGCGGTACCCGGATCGGTGATCCCAGACCTACGCCAGACTACCGCCACCAATGTATACACAAAGAAGTCCTGTGATCTACAAGCGGTACTACCGACCGAAAAGCCTCGAACGTGTTAATTCGCCCACTTTGTAAACCTCTCTATATTTCGCTATTTGTTCCCAAATACCCTGTTTATGTGGTTGGCCTATATATAGCCCCCACCCTCTATTGTAAACCCTAGACTTGGATATTAATAGATATTAAGGAAACCCTTTGAGGACTTATATCTATTGGTATCATGCTCCTACCAAGGAGCACCGGATTATACACCCCCCTCTTGGATCTTGCCTAGTGCGTTCAAGCTGTACAAGGCCTTAGGTTCTCGGTTTCTCGCCCCCAAGTCGTCAAGATCTCACCAAGCACCTCATCCCCCGTTGTTGGCGTGGAGAGCGAGCTTCGCCCAACACCGATCCTAGAGATTATGTTGGACCGGTTGCCACCGGCGTGAGGAGTAGGCGTGTATCGTGTTTCGGTGTGTGTGTGTTCGTGGTTTTCATCGCTTTCCTCGATTTCATCCACCGACCACCTCTTTCCCCTCGTTTCTCGTGGGATTCGTGAAAGATCGGTCCAACCCCAGGGTTACCCCATAACAATGAGTGATGTGGACATCCCTACTATTGATACAACCATTGTACCTACAGCAACACACATACAAGGACCCATCACAAGATCTCGTGCCAAACAACTTAACTATCAGGTACTTTCGATTCTTGGAACTATTCCTCACATACATGAGAATATGATGCTGCCTAAATCAGATATATTTCTTACTCTTAGGAATGATGGACCAAGCATGGATGAGAGGGACAAGCATTGGAGCATGGTCATGCATGGAGATGGCAGCAAGCATGTGATGATCCAAGAGAAGGCCACAGATGAAGATTTCAGAACTTTGAGGACACCATAATGAAGAAAGAAGGCTTGGACGAAATATTCAAGATCAATACTTTACGAATTCGTCCATAGCTTAATATGGTGTCATGACACCTTTATTTTGGGCCAGCCCATGTAATTTTCGCAGGATTTTAATTAGCCACTTTTAGAGTCCAGATTGAGGAAAGGACTTTTAGGTTGGATTCGCCACCACTTCCATGGCTGGCGAAACCCCACCTTTCGCCTCTTAAATACGCCCCATAGCCGAACCTCTAGACTCGGATTTTGTTTAGACATTAAGTTAGCCATAGTCGCAACTTCGCCAAGGCTCGAGCGTCAGAGGCCTCTTGTACTGCACCTATTCAGATCCCACCTCTTCAATAAAGCTTTCCTCTTAATCCGCAATATCTTGATTGCAATATTGGTTCTTACTTGTTCTCGATTTCGTAGGAATTAAGACCGCCGGTCGGCCGATCGTGTTCACGCAGGATCGGTAACCTCCAGGAGATTGGCCTAGCGATTGCATTGGCGCTCGTGCTCGCACGTGTAGTCGGATCGTCAAGCCCGAACTCCACCAAATCGAATATCGCCATCTCATCGAAAGATCGGACACCTTTGCCCTATCAATGAGCCCGAGGAATATCTCTCTTGGGAACTCAAGGTCGACAAGATCTTCCGCATGCACAACTATAGCAATGAGGGAAGATGATGGCCATGGCATCCCTCGAGTTTGATGAATATGCCAACCTTTGGTGGGAACAGGTCCAACTCGCTCGCGAAGCAAAAGAAGAGCCTCCAATCGCAACTTGGCAAGACATGAAGGCTCATATGAGATCCCGCTTTGTTCCTTCACACTACACGCGTGACCTCTTCAACAAGCTTCAAACGCTTAGTCAAGGGACAAAGACCGTGGAAGAATACTTCAAGCAAATGGAGCTCAACATGATCCGTGCCAACATTGAAGAGCGAGATGAACAAACAATGACACGTTTCCTCAATGGCTTGAACCATCCCATCAAGCGCATCACCGAGTTCCAAAAGTACAACAACATGGTTGAGCTTGTGCACATTGCATCGAAAGCCGAGCGTCAAGTGCAAGAGGACATCAAGTACACCAAGCCAAAGACGTACTTCACCTACAAGCAAGCGCCAACCATTACTCCAACAACTCCAAGTGGAAGCTCCTCAAGTACCACCAAGCTTCCCTTCAAGCCAACTCTCCCTCAAGGAAAACAGCCCCCAAGTGGCAAACTGATGCAGCCCGACCTACGGTCGTTACTACATCAAGGTCTCCAACTTACGCCAAGTCGCCATGGACTTCAAAGGTGAATCCGTTCCTCTATGCAAGCTCACTTCCTACCCTATTGAATGGTATGTGATAGGGCTAAGGTGTCCGATCTTTCGATGAGATGGCGATAATCGATTTGGTGGAGTTCGGGGTTGACGATCCGACTACACGTGCGAGCACGAACGCCAATGCAATCGCTAGGCCAATCTCCTGGAGGTTACCGATCCTGCGTGAACACGATCACCGACCACGAGGGTCTTAATTCCTACCAAATCGAGAACAAGTAAGAACCAATATTGCAATCAAGATATTGCGGATTAAGAGGAAAGCTTTATTGAAGAGGTGGGATCCGAATAGGTGCGGCACAAGAGGCCTCTGCGACGCCGAGCCTTGGAGAAGTTGCGACTATGGCTAACTTAATGTCTAAACAAAATCCGAGTCTAGAGGTTCGCTATCGCGATTTAAGCGAAAAGGTGGGGTTTCGCCAGCCATGGAAGTGGTGGCGAATCAAACCCTAAAAGTCCTTTTCCTCAAATACGGACTCTAAAAAGTGGCTAATTAAAATCCTGCGAAAATTACATGGGCCTGGCCAAAAGTAAAGGTGTCGCAGCACCATATTAAGCTATGGACGAATTCGTAAAGTATTGATCTTGAATATTTCGTCCAAGCCTTCTTTCTTCATTATGGTGGCCTCAAAGTTCTGAAATCTTCATCTATGGCCTTCTCTTGGATCATCACATGCTTGCTGCCATCTCCATGCATGACCATGCTCCAATGCTTGTCCCTCTCATCCATGCTTGGTCCATCATTCCTAAGAGTAAGAAATATATCTGATTTAGGCAGCATCATATTCTCATGTATGTGAGGAATAGTTCCAAGAAATGAAAGTACCTGATAGTTAAGTTGTTTGGCACGAGATCTTGTGATGGGTCCTTATATGTGTGTTGCTGTAGGTACAATGGTTGTATCAATAGTAGGGATGTCCACATCAGTATGCTACTTCATACTCCGTCACATATGCATGATAGGTTCACACCGACCAGTACGGAGGCAAGGGAGGAAGCCCGGAACATCAAGCCCGACAAGACGGAGGCTTGGAAGAGGAGACGGAAGAAGACAGGTCGGCAAATGCTGTGTCCAAGCGATTACCGGGTTGTCGAACGGTACTACCGGGTCAGACTACCGCCTTCTACCGCTCCATCGACGGCTCCAACGGATGCTCCAAGACCGCAAGTGGTACTACCTCCCAGCTGATTAGTGATGACCGGTACTACCGGTCCTAAGTCCCAGATTACCGGTCATGTCATCACACTGGGCTTGGGCCACAGCCCATGTATTCCCCTTTACTTTACCTATTCGCCTAGTTTATCCCCAAACTACCCTTGTTTATGTGGTTGGCCTATAAACACAGCCCCACCCCTCATGTATCCCTGAGGCATAGATGATAGACTAAAGAAAACCCCCATTGTGGAATCTCTAGTTTTGCCTCATCCCCTTTACCAAGGGGACCGACTATCGTCACCAACCTCGATTGGACTTTGCATCACGCATCCATCGTTGAACAAGGCCTTGGGTTTCTCGCCCCCAAGTCGTCAAGACCCTCCTCAAGGTGTTCTTCCCTCTCCGATGTGGATTTGAGGGAGCACGTTGACCGATCTTTCCTTGCGAGGATTCTATCGGACCGGTGGCCGCCGTTCGGGAGCAATCGGCCGTGTATCGTGTGAGTTTTGCGTGTGTTCATCGTGTTCTTCGTGAGGTGTGTGTTCGCTTCCGCTACCTTCTCCCTTTCCCCTCGCTTTCCCATCGATTTGACCACGAGATACGTGAAGATCGGGCACCCAAGAGGTTAACCCCTTCCATCATCTGGTATCAGAGCAACTATCAAACATGTTGGTAGCTTTTCCATTTGGTTTGTTTGCAAACATGTTGTTTTTGCTTCCGCTTGGGATACTCATTTTCCCATGATATTTGCTTTCGATGATTTGTGTGTGACATCCAACATGTCGAACAATTTCTCTTTCCAATGGTTGGTTGGCACACATAATGATGTTGCTTTGGACATTCTTCCTTGCGTGTTTTTGCCGAATTCTCCTATTCTCGCATCAAGGACGTTGATCAAAATTCTAGTCAATTGCCTTGAGTGCCACACTAAAACATTGTTTGGAGTTTTTGAGTTCCCACATTTGGATGATGTTCAAACGATTTCCATGCACTTTGACCTTGCATATGCATTCCATTTGCTATACATGCATTGTACTAATGGTGTTGGAATGGACATGGACATGCCACATTTTACATGCTCTATCATCACGCAAAATATTTTGCTTGGTCTTTGTTGTGTGAAGGTACAAGTGCATACACGTCAACCTCTACAAACCACGTGTTGACAAGAAGATCCGAAGAGAGTTACCTATGGCTACCCTTCATCGAGCTATCTCTACAAGCTAAGGTGACTTCCTTCTACTTGAGGACTCATGCAATAATCTTCATGAATTGGCTACGCTTTGAGTGTTTCTTTGCTTTTGTTGTGAGATTTGTAGGCTTCATGGAAGGAGAAGGAACATCGTCAAGTCAATCTTCCGATTTCTACACATGGATTTTGAAGGAAGGGAGATGATGCAGTGCCACACTAAAACATTGTTTGGAGTTTTTTGAGTTCCCACATTTGGATGATGTTCAACGATTTCCATGCACTTTGACCTTGCATATGCATTCCATTTGCTATACATGCATTGTACTAATGGTGTTGTGAACAAGAATGGACATGCCACATTTTGCTCCTCTCTATCACGCATTTAAAATATTTTGCTTGGTCTTTGTTGTGTGAAGGTACAAGTGCATACACGCTCACAAAACCGTTGACAAGAAGAGAAGAAGAGAGTTACCTATGGCTACCCTTCATCGAGCTATCTCTACAAGCTAAGGTGACTTCCTTCTACTTGATAACTCATGAAACGCTTTTGTGTTTTTTTGCTTTTTTGTTGATTTGTAGGCTTCATGAAGGAGAAGGAACATCAAGTGTCAAGTCAATCTTCCCGAGGACGACTATATGGTGAACCCTGTGGTCGAGGATGTCCTTCACCTTTTTCTTGATGAACATGGAGAGTCGAGGACGCCTCTTTTGAAGGAAGGGAGATGATGCAGACCCACGATCAAGGTCTACATACCAAGTCGCCATGGACTTCAAAGGTGAAGGTGAATCCGCTCCTTCCTATCTATGCAAGCCTTCCTGAATGTATGCTACTCATACCCGTCACATGCATGATAGGTTCACACACCGACGGAGGCAAGGGAGGAGCCGGAACATCAAGCCCGACAAGAGACGGAGGCTTGGAAGAGAGGAAGAAGGCAGTCGGCAGTCCAGTGCGGTCCAAGCGGTACTAGTTTTGTACCCGGTACTACTACCGCCACTGATTTACTCCAATGGATGCTCCAAGACCGCAAGCGTACTACGGTCCCCCTAATCCAGATTATCGGGATGACCGGTCATTTCCAGTCCTAAGTCCCACAGCCCATGTATTCCCTTTACTTACCTATTGGCCTAGTTTATCCCCAAACTACCCTTGTTTATGTGGTTGGCCTATAAATAGAGCCCCACCCCTCATGTATCCCTTAGGCATAGATGATAGACTAAAGACAACCCCCATGTGGAATCTCTGTTTTGCCTCATCCCCTTTACCAAGGGGACCGACTATCGTCACCAACCTCGATTGACTCGCATCACGCATCCATCGTTGAACAAGGCCTTGGGTTCTCGCCCCAAGTCGCCAAGACCTCCTCAAGGTGTTCTTCCCTCCGATGTGGATTTGAGGGAGCACGTTGACCGATCTTTCCTTGCGAGGATTCTATCGGACCGGTGGGCCGTCGAGCAATCGGCCTTGTATCGTGTGAGTTTTGCGTGTGTTCATCGTGTTCTTCGCAAGGTGTGTGTTCGCTTCCGCTACCTTCTCCCTTTCCCCTCGCTTTCCCATCAATTTGACCACGAGATCTGTGAAGATCGGGCACCCAAGAGGTTAACCCCTTCCATCATCTGGTATCAGAGCAACTACCAAACATGTTGGTAGCTTTTCCATTTGGTTTGTTTGCAAACATGTTGTTTTTGCTTCCACTTGGGATACTCATTTTCCCATGATATTTGCTTTCGATGATTTGTGTGTGACATCCAACATGTCGAACAATTTCTCTTTCCAATGGTTGGTTGGCACACATAATGATGTTGCTTTGGACATTCTTCCTTGCGTGTTTTTGCCGAATTCTCCTATTCTCGCATCAAGGACGTTGATCAAAATTCTAGTCAATTGCCTTGAGTGCCACACTAAAACATTGTTTGGAGTTTTTGAGTTCCCACATTTGGATGATGTTCAAATGATTTCCATGCACTTTGACCTTGCATATGCATTCCATTTGCTATACATGCATTGTACTAATGGTGTTGTGAACAAGAATGGACATGCCACATTTGACATGCTCCTCTATCACGCACGAAAATATTTTGCTTGGTCTTTGTTGTGTGAAGGTACAAGTGCATACACGTCAACCCCTACCAACCACGTGTTGACAAGAAGATCCGAAGAGAGTTACCTATGGCTACCCTTCATCGAGCTATCTCTACAAGCTAAGGTGACTTCCTTCTACTTGAGGACTCATGCAATAATCTTCATGAATTGGCTACGCTTTGAGTGTTGCTTTGCTTTTGTTGTGAGCTTTGTAGGCTTCATGGAAGGTGAAGGAACATCGAAGTGTTGTCAATTCAATCTTCCCGAGGACGACTATATGGTGAACCCCAGGATCGAGGATGTCCTTCGACCTTTTCTACTTCGTGATGAACATGGAGAGTCGAGGACGACTCTTTTTGAAGGGAGGGGACATGATGCAGCCCGACCTACGGTCATTACTACATCAAGGTCTCCAACTTACGCCAAGTCGCCATGGACTTCAAAGGTGAATCCGTTCCTCTATGCAAGCTCACTTCCTACCCTATTGAATGGTATGCTACTTCATACTCCGTCACATATGCATGGTAGGTTCGCACCGACCAGTACGGAGGCAAGGGAGGAAGCCCGGAACATCAAGCCCGACAAGACGGAGGCTTGGAAGAGGAGACGGAAGAAGACATGATGGAGGGGTTAACCTCTTGGGTGCCCGATCTTCACGGATCTCGTGGTCAAATCGATGGGAAAGCGAGGGGAAAGGGAGAAGGTAGCGGAAGCGAACACACACCTCGCGAAGAACACGATGAACACACGCAAAACTCACACGATACAAGGCCGATTGCTCCCGAACGGTGGCCACCGGTCCGATAGAATCCTCGCAAGGAAAGATCGGTCAACGTGCTCCCTCAAATCCACATCGGAGAGGGAAGAACACCTTGGGAGGGTCTTGACAACTTGGAGACAGACGTCGAACTCCAAGGCCTTGTTCAACGATGGATGCGTGATGCAAAGTCCAATCGAGGTTGGTGACGATAGTCGGTCCCCTTGGTAAAGGGATGAGGCAAAACTAGAGATTCCACAATGGGGTTGTCTTTAGTCTATCATCTATGCCTAAGGGGTACATGAGGGTGGGGCTCTATTTATAGGCCAACCACTTAACAAGGGTAGTTTGGGATAAACTAGGCGAATAGGTAAGTAAGGGGGATACATGGGCTGTGGCCCAACTAGTGCTGCAGCATCGACATGACCGGTAGTATCGACTTGGGACCTAGTACCGGCCATCACCGTAGTACCGCTGGGGACTGAGTACCGCTGTGACGGTAAGCCAAGATCTGGGCATCCAAGGGCGATGGCGCAGCTTCGATCGAGCGGTAGCAGGGACGGTAGTACCGGACCGTAGTACCGGTTCACGACCGTAGTACCGCTTGAACCTGGTAGTCACGATCTGTCTTCTTCCTCCTCTTCCAAGCTTCCCGTCTCGGGCTTGATGCTCAAGCTTCCTCCCTTGCCTCCGCATCGGTGTGAACCTATCATGAATATGTGACGGAGTATGAAGTAGCATACCATTCAATAGGGTAGGAAGTGAGCTTTCATAGAGGAACGGATTCACCTTTGGAGTCCATGGCGACTTGGCGTAAGTTGGAGACCTTGATGTAGTAACGACCGTAGGTCGGGCTGCATCATCTCCCCCCCCCTTCAAAAAGAGTCGTCCTCGACTCTACATGTTCATCACAAAGTAGAAGCGGTCGAGAGACCTTCTTGATCCTGGGGTTCACCATATAGTTATCCTCGGGAAGATTGACTTGACAACACTTCAATGTTCCTTCACCTTCCTTGAAGCCTACAAAGCTCACAACAAAAGCAAAGCAACACTCAAAGCGTAGCCAATTCATGAAGATTGCATGAGTCCTCAAGTAGAAGGAAGTCACCTTATCTTGTAGATATAGCTCAAAGAAGTGTAGCCATAGGTAACTCTCTTCGGTTCTTCTTGTCAACATATAGTCCATAGAGGTTGACGTGTATGCATTTGTACCTTCATACAACAAAGACCAAGCAACATATGTTTGTGTGTGATAGAGGAGCATGTCATTTGTGGCATGTCCATTCTTGTTCACAACACGATTAGCACAACTCGAGTATAGCAAACGGGATGCATATGCAAGGTCAATGTGCATGGAAATCGTTGAACATCATCCAAATGTGGAAACTCAAAAACTCCATATAACATAGAAGTGGGGCATTCAAAGCATTGGATCCAAATTTCAAACAACATCTTTGATGCAAGAATAGGAGAATTTGGCAAAAACACACAAGGAAGAATATCCAAAACAAACGTATTATGTTTGCAAACAAACCAAATGAAAGAGCAAGTGGTCCTTATGTTTGTTGCAACAACAAGACGAGATTCTTGGAAGCTCTCATGACAATACATGCTCTTAATGGAATTGTGGTTGCAAGCAAAACATCAGAGAGAAATTGTTCACCAATTTTGTTATAACACACAAAACATCATTATCTAAAAGCGAAGAAACATGAATTTCACAAGGGGAGATAATACCATTAACATGCTTGCAATCAAACCATAGGAAAGAGCAATTTGCCAACATGCAAGATGCAAAGCATGCAAAAGGTATCGAGCTGGGTTCGATCTTGAACTCACTTGTGGGATGCTCTCAAGAGCTCTTTTGTCAACTCGTGCTCAACCGAGGTTGACATTCTCGCAAGGGTACCTACACACATCATATGTAAAAGGAAGAACGTGTGTGCATGGTAGAGATACACATCATCCATCATGACGATCTCTTTTGTGCACATCACCATTAATGTCAATCAAGTATGAAAGAGATGCATGGTGAGTATGCAAGTGGGGAACATGCTTATCATGGCAAGCATCAAAATCTCCAAAAATTGAGAAAGCTATGGGGGCCATCTCATTATAACGCATGTGGTCAACATTGTTGCAAGCATTCATCTTATTGCAAGCAACGAAAATTGAATGACTAGCATGACAAAGCATGTCCATAGCAATTGGAGGATACACACAAGATGCATAGCATGGCATGTTTATGGCAATGATATCGCAATCAAACAATTCCACATGATCAATATTATGCAAAGGCAAATCATCACATGGGAAAGTGGATGAAGCATATGTAATGTCACAAGTATCATCCATAGCATGCATATCCTCACAATTCATCATGTCCACTAGTGGGATCATGGCATCATCAACACCCTTATTGGTACCTTGGTCATACCTCTCATATGAAGTGAGTGTTGTGGAAGTAGTGGCCTCCTTGTGGACGACTTCATCTTCTTGATGTATCCATGGCGTAGCATCTACCATGTACATCTTCTCCAATTGAGGCATCATCGCTTCATGGCTTGGCGCTTCTTCATTCATGGAACCTAGCATAACACAAGAGAACACACTAGAGGTAGAGGGTAAGTTGTTAGAAATCGAAATGGCCTCACTTGACCTATCAACTACCACTCTCAACTCACTAGGAGTATCACTCATGCCCTCCAAGTGGAAGCACTCAATCTCACATAAGGTGGAGTCACTCGTCTCACTCTTGTTGTCACTCAAGTGGGCTAAGTGGCTCTCATACTCACATGGGATTGGTACCACATCATCACTCAAGCATATGGGGATAGGCTCGGTTTCCTCAACTCCATGCGTCTCCTTTGGTGAAGGGAAAATCCCATGCTCACCATTCTTGACCTTGTCGCCTCCAAGGTTGGATGCCATAAGATGGGCATCATTGCTCGCCTCCATGGTCGAAGGGAAAATCCCATGCTCGACCGTTTTGTGGCCATCTCGTAGTAGTGGTGGAGGTAGGCTCATGCTATCCAACTTGGCGAAGTAGGCGTCTACATTTTCCTCGTCATGAGGTCGTAGAAGTCAAGCGTCGGCTTTGAAGCTTGATGGCGTGGAGGAAGGCTTGCTCTTGGTGCCATTATGGTGGTGGCACGAGTAGTTGAAGGTGCCCTATGATGGTGTCGACGGAGGTCATTGGCGTGCCTTGTCGATGGTTGATGTAGGTGGCGCACTTGGTCGTCCACATGACACTCGCGACGATGATCATTTGCCTTGGCACTCTTCTTGTGCTTGTGGTGCCTTCTTGAGCTTGCTTTAGCATTATGGTTGGTGCTCATCATGAATTCTTCGTCTTTATGGCGAAGATGCCTTTGACGATGTCTTGTATCCTCTTTATGGTGGCGATGCTCATGAGAGGATTTTTGTCGATGAAGAGTCTTGTTTCTTGGCGCCTCTTGATGCATATGATGTTTGGACGCCACTCTTGTTTCGATAGGACTTGGAGCTTGGCGCCGTGGCGGTGATGAAGCTTGGCGCCTTGGAGATGGTAGAGCTTGACGCCTTGGAGGTGATGGAGCTTGGTGCCTTGGAGATGGTGACGCTTGACGCCATCTAGGTGGTGGCACATGTCGCCTTGGAGGTGAATCATCGAAGTAGGTGGTGCCCTTTGGTGTGGCACGCTTGGCCTTGAAGGTCATGGAATCTTGATGATGCGCCTCCTCTTGCTTGGCATAGTATGCTTCCATCTCCACACGGTGGAGGAATTCTTCATGGCTCATGGAGGATCCATCAAAGTCGATGAAGTTCTTCGTGTCCTCCATGCTTGGCGAGGCGTCATCGATGTCGCACTCGAAGTCGTCCGTGCTTGGGGAGTAGTTGTTGGTGTAGTACTCCATATCACCCAAGCATGTGGAGCCATTGTCGGTGTAGTGCTCCATAGGCTCCATGCATGAGGAGCCATTGTCGATGTAGAGCTCCATGTCTTCCATGCATGTGGAGTCGGTGTGTAGTGCTCCGGTCCTCAAAGCATGCAGAGCCATTGTCGGTGTTGTGCTCCGTCATGTCCTCTATACTTGTGGAGTCGTAGTCATGGTGGCTCATCATGGATTCTTCATAGATATCATCCTCGGTTCCGGAGTCCCTAGACATGATGCACAAGACCAAGTGGTGTATATGGAAGTGGTAGTGGGAGTTAGGGATACAACGTCAAACCTTACTTTACCTTGAAGATCGTATCGCATAAGTGGCCACACTTGAGAGCAATAAACCAAGCAAAGTGAAGTTCACGCGGAACACCAAAACCAACTACGAACCAAAAAACACACACACACAAGGCCTATGGTGGATAGGTATGGAAAGTGGAATGTCAAGAACCAATCCGAAATCAAGATGTTGTAATGGCAAGTAAAGAACCACAATGATCACAAAGTAAACAAGTTAATCCACAAGATAGGAAATATGTACAAGGAAACACACACGGTGGGATAAATGGGACTTGTGCGACGGAGAAAGTGAGCTAAGAACCAAATGATTACCTAGCGAAGACTATAAGCTCGTGTCACACAAGTACAAGGAGAGACGCTAGTTCGATGCCAAAATTGGTGGGCTACAAGATATGCACAATAAGTACCACCTATATGATGTTCATCGAGCTTGCGCTTCCTATTCTATAAGGCACATGTATATCTCTTTCTTTTTTTTTCTTTCTTTTTCTATTTTTTTTCTTTTGTATCACTCTCTTTTCTTTTATTTCTTTTCACTTGCCTCTTCCTTGTGCCAACAACTATACAAGATAACTATATGAGATAGCGCTCACAATGTTTGCTCTAATCTACAAGGTATCAAATGTGCATAGCCCAAGCAATCATAAGAGGAACTAGTCTCAATAGGTGTTTGTTGCTCGCAAAGATAGTGGGGTTCACAAAGGAATGCAAGTGGGGAGAAGTCGCGGAATGTTTATACCTTTCGTCGACGATCTTCACCCTTTATTGTTGAATTCCGCCTTGCTCACGGAATTTGGATGGAGTAGATAGCATGAACTACGTGGATGATGATGTAGGGCTCCTTCTCCTCTTCGAAACGAGCTAAAGAACACCAAAATCCGAGTTCGTATGCAAAAGTTATGCCCAAAACGGTGAGAGGTCAAACTGAACTTGCTGTTTTGGATCTGTATGGGGCGGTAGTACCGGTTGTTTTGGCCCGGTAGTACCGGTTAAGTGCGGTAGTACCGGTTTTTGGGCCCGGTAGTACCGCTTGGACCTGAAACTCCCAGTTTTGACTCGTTTTCGCGATTTTGGGGTGATTTGGGCGGAAAATCTTCAAGAAAAGCACCAAATCGAAGGGGGAAATCAAGGGATTAGGCCATGGGAACGCAAAGGAAGGTAGATCAACAAGTTTAGTAAGCAATCCACGGATCAAAACCTACCAAAACGCACTCAAATCACAGATCGATCCAAAACACGAATTGGGGCTGTTTTTGGTGGAAATTTCGAATTTATGGGGAAAAGACCAAATCGATGAGAAATCTGTGGCAACCAAAAGCTGTTGATACCAGATGATGGAGGGGTTAACCTCTTGGGTGCCCGATCTTCACGGATCTCGTGGTCAAATCGATGGGAAAACGAGGGGAAAGGGAGAAGGTAGCGGAAGCGAACACACACCTCGCGAAGAACACGATGAACACACGCAAAACTCACACGATACAAGGCCGATTGCTCCCGAACGGTGGCCACCGGTCCGATAGAATCCTCGCAAGGAAAGATCGGTCAACGTGCTCCCTCAAATCCACATCGGAGAGGGAAGAACACCTTGGGAGGGTCTTGACAACTTGGATACGAGACGCGAACTCAAGGCCTTGTTCAATGATGGATGCGTGATGCAAAGTCCAATCGAGGTTGGTGACGATAGTCGGTCCCCTTGGTAAAGGGATGAGGCAAACTAGAGATTCCACAATGGGGTAGTCTTTAGTCTATCATCTATGCCTAAAGGGTACATGAGGGTGGGGCTCTATTTATAGGCCAACCACTTAACAAGGGTAGTTTGGGGATAAACTAGGCGAATAGGTAAGTAAAGGGGATACATGGGTCAGGGCCCAACTAGTGCTGAGGCACCGACATGACCCAGTACGACTTGGGACCCAGTAGTACCGGTCATCACCCAGTACCGCTGCTGGGGACCGGTAGTACCGCTTGGGCGGTAGTACCCAAGCCGCACGGGCATCCAAAGGCGATGGCGCAGCTTCAGATCGAAGCAGTGAGGCGAGAGTACTGACCGGTAGTACCGGTTCACGACCGGTAGTACCGCTGAACTCGGTAGTCACGATCTTCTTCCTCCTCCTCTTCCAAGCTTCCGCCTTGTCGGGCTTGATGCTCAAGCTTCCTGCCTCCTCGTACTGGTCGGTGTGAACCTATCATGAATATGTGACGGAGTATGAAGTAGCATACCATTCAATAGGGTAGGAAGTGAGCTTTCATAGAGGAACGGATTCACCTTTGGAGTCCATGGCGACTTGGAGTAAGTTGGAGACCTTGATGTAGTAACGACCGTAGGTCGGGCTGCATCAAGACAGGTCGGCAGCTGCCAGGTCCAAGCGGTACTACCGGTTGTCTAACTGTACTACCGTCACCAGACTACCGCCTTCTACCGCCTCACACGACGGCTCCAACGGATGCTCCAAAGGCATAAGCGTACTACCGGCCCAGAGCGATACCGGTGATGACCGGTACCACTGGTCCTAAGTCAGATTAGCGGTCATGTCCGTCACAAGACTAGTTGGGCCACACCCATGTATTCCCTTTACTTACCTATTCGCCTAGTTTATCCCCAAACTACCCTTGTTTATGTGGTTGGCCTATAAATAGAGCCCCACCCCTCATGTATCCCTTAGGCATAGATGATAGACTAAAGACAACCCCATTGTGGAATCTCTAGTTTTGCCTCATCCCTTTACTAGGGACCGACTATCGCCGCCAACCTCGATTGACTTTGCATCACGCATCCATCGTTGAACAAGGCCTTGGGTTCTGCCGCCCCAAGTAGTCAAGACCCTCCTCAAGGTGTTCTTCCCTCTCGATGTGGATTTGAGGGAGCACGTTGACCGATCTTTCCTTGAGGATTCTATCGGACCGTGGCCGCTCGAGCAATCGGCCTTGTATCGTGTGAGTTTTGCGTGTGTTCATCGTGTTCTTCGCGAGGTGTGTGTTCGCTTCCGCTACCTTCTCCCTTTCCCCTCGCTTTCCCATCGATTTGACCACGAGATCTGTGAAGATCGGGCACCCAAGAGGTTAACCCCTTCCATCATCTGGTATCAGAGCAACTACCAAACATGTTGGTAGCTTTTCCATTTGGTTTGTTTGCAAACATGTTGTTTTTTCTTCCCCTTGGGATACTCATTTTCCCATGATATTTGCTTTCGATGATTTGTGTGTGACATCCAACATGTCGAACAATTTCTCTTTCCAATGGTTGGTTGGCACACATAATGATGTTGCTTTGGGCATTCTTCCTTGCGTGTTTTTGCCGAATTCTCCTATTCTCGCATCAAGGACGTTGATCAAAATTCTAGTCAATTGCCTTGAGTGCCACACTAAAACATTGTTTAGAGTTTTTGAGTTCCCACATTTGGATGATGTTCAAACGATTTCCATGCACTTTGACCTTGCATATGCATTCCATTTGCTATACATGCATTATACTAATGGTGTTGTGAACAAGAATGGACATGCCACATTTGACATGCTCCTCTATCATGCACGAAAATAGTTTGCTTGTTCTTTGTTGTGTGAAGGTACAAGTGCATACACGTCAACCTCTACCAACCACGTGTTGCCAAGAAGATCCGAAGAGAGTTACCTATGGCTACCCTTCATCGAGCTATCTCTACAAGCTAAGGTGACTTCCTTCTACTTGAGGACTCATGCAATAATCTTCATGAATTGGCTACGCTTTGAGTGTTGCTTTGCTT
Organism: Avena longiglumis; assembly: GCA_030063025.1. Classification (NCBI taxonomy): domain Eukaryota; kingdom Viridiplantae; phylum Streptophyta; class Magnoliopsida; order Poales; family Poaceae; genus Avena; species Avena longiglumis. The sequence goes on from CP125977.1 coordinate 311,538,875, forward strand.
TTGTTGTGAGCTTTGTAGGCTTCATGGAAGGTGAAGGAACATCGAAGTGTTGTCAAGTCAATCTTCCCGAGGACGACTATATGGTGAACCCCAGGATCTAGGATGTCCTTCGACCTTTTCTACTTCGTGATGAACATGGAGAGTCGAGGACGACTCTTTTTGAAGGGAGGGGAGATGATGAGTCCCGACCTACGGTCGTTACTACATCAAGGTCTCCAACTTACGCCAAGTCGCCATGGACTTCAAAGGTGAATCCGTTCCTCTATGCAAGCTCACTTCCTACCCTATTGAATGGTATGCTACTTCATACTCCGTCACATATGCATGATAGGTTCACACCGACCAGTACGGAGGCAAGGGAGGAAGCCCGGAATATCAAGCCCGACAAGATGGAGGCTTGGAAGAGGAGACGGAAGAAGACAGGTCGGCAGCTGCCAGGTCCAAGCGGTACTACCGGTTGTCGAAACCGGTACTACCGGTCAGCGGTACTACCGCCCCCTTCTACCGCCATCGCTCGACGGCTCCAACTGATGCTCCAGGACCGCAAGCGGTACTACCGGTCCCAGAGCGGTACTACCGATGATGACCGGTACTACCGGTCCTAAGTCCGGTACTACCGGTCATGTCTGGTCACACAGCACCAGTTGGGCCACAGCCCATGTATTCCCTTTACTTACCTATTTGCCTAGTTTATCCCCAAACTACCCTTGTTTATGTGGTTGGCCTATAAATAGAGCCCCACCCTCATGTATCCCTTAGGCATAGATGATAGACTAAAGACAACCCCATTGTGGAATCTCTAGTTTTGCCTCATCCCCTTTACCAAGGGACCGACTATCGTCACCAACCTCGATTGGACTTTGCATCACGCATCCATCGTTGAACAAGGCCTTGGGTTCTCGGTTTCTCGCCCCCAAGTCGTCAAGACCCTCCTCAAGGTGTTCTTCCCTCTCCGATGTGGATTTGAGGGAGCACGTTGACCGATCTTTCCTTGCGAGGATTCTATCGGACCGGTGGCCGCCGTTCGGGAGCAATCGGCCTTGTATCGTGTGAGTTTTGCGTGTGTTCATCGTGTTCTTCGCGAGGTGTGTGTTCGCTTCCGCTACCTTCTCCCTTTCCCCTCGCTTTCCCATCGATTTGACCACGAGATCCGTGAAGATCGGGCACCCAAGAGGTTAACCCCTTCCATCACAAACACACAAGGGATGATCAACCATTCAATAGTGAATGCTACAAGTGTGGAGGCAAAGGGCACAAGTCGAATGCATGTGGTAACTAGAAAGTTTTGTTCATCCATGACAACGGCGATGAAGAATACTTGAGTGAAGAAGAGTTTGATGCAAGGGTCAAGGAAGCCATGGCAAGGCAACATTTGGAAGAGGACCAAGAACTTCTTGTGTGTGAGCATGACGCAAGTCCATCGCTTGTGGTCACAAGGGTCTTGACTACCCAAGTCAATGAAAATGAAGACCAACGCTTGAACATCTTCCAAACTCGTGCCGGCATCAATGGGAAGTCCATCAAAGTTGTCATCGATGGAGGGAGTTGCCACAACCTTGCAAGCACGGAATTGTGTGAGAAACTCAACCTCACCCTCCATCCGCATAAACACCCCTACCATATCCAATGGCTAAGTGACCAAGGATCCGTCAAGATCAAGAACACCGTCTCGATGACGTTCTCAATTGGGCACTACAAGGACACGGTGGAATGTGACGTGGTCCCAATGGCGGTTTATCACATGTTGCTCGGAAGACCGTGGCAATATGACAAGCGTGCTTTGCATAATGGTCACTCAAACACTTACACCTTCAAATGGCTTGATAAAACTTGTGTGTTGTAACCAATGACTCCTAGCCAAATAATTGTGGACAATGCAAAGGCTTTAGCGAGGGCGCAATACACAAAAACACCTTGTGAGAAGAGTGGTGAGCGAGAGAACCACGCCATAGTGAGTGAGAGCTACAAGCCAACCTCGAGTGGAAAAACTAAGAGTGTTCTTCTTGCCACCAAAAGTGACATGAGAGAAGTGTGGAACAACCCATCCATCTTGCACTATGTCCTTATATGCAAGGGACTAGCGCAATGAACTAACGACTTGACAAATGTTCCTCCTTATTTGATGACTAGTTTGCAGGAATTCCAAGATGTTTTTCCCGAAGAGCTTCCTCATGGCCTTCCTCCTCTTCGTGGAATCGAGCACCGCATCGACCTGTTATGGGGTAGCCCTGGGGTTGGCCCAATCTTTCACGAATTCCACGAGCAACGAGGGGGAAAGAGGTGGTCGGGTATGAAATCGGGAGAAGACGATGAAAACCACGAACACACACACACCAAAACACGATACACGCCTACTCCTCACGCCGGTGGCAACCGGTCCAACATAATCCCTAGGATCGGTGTTGGGCGAAGCTCGCTCTCCACGCCAACAACGGGGGATGAGGTGCTTGGTGAGACCTTGACGACTTGGGGGCGAGAAACCGAGAACCCAAGGCCTTGTACAACTTGAACGCACTAGGCAAGATCCAAGAGGGGGGTGGATAATCCGGTGCTCCTGGGTAGGAGCATGAGACCAATAGATATAAGTCCTCAAAGGGTTTCCTTAATATCTATTATTATCCAAGTCTAAACGTTTACAATAGAGGGTGGGGGCTATTTATAGTCCAGCCACAAACAGGGTAGTTTGAATGGAGAGATAAATGATAGGTGGGGTTACAAGGCACAGGGCGAACTTAGGTGATCGTGGTCGCAGGACCGTGGTACCAGTAGTACCGGTGGTAACCTAGAGTACCGCTTCGAGCAGTAGTACCGCTTGAGGGCCCGGAGCTTCCGTCGAGGCGTCAAGATGTAGGAGGCGGTAGTACCGCCATGAGTACGATTCTTGAGGACCGGTAGTACCGCTTGCTTCGGGGCCTGGAGTAGTGCTTCTTGTGGCGAGCGGTAGAGGAGGCGGTGACCTTGAGCGGTAGTATCGTCCCAACCGTAGTACCGCTTAGCCCGGCATGATCGGTGGCTTCTTCTGCACTGATGATGCACAGAGTTTGCGTGTGAAGTAGCAAGCCATCCAAGGGGGTGTCGAAGTCACACAAGGAGAGGAGCGAGTTCACCTTAGTTTGAAGGAGTTTGGCTCGGGCGCGAGTCATGGGTCCACTTGGGTAGCTCGTGGGAGTAGATGTAGTAGCGGTCGGAGAACGGGCTGCATCATGACCTCATACCCGGCGCACCACTCCCAAACCGCGCCGCGTATCGCACGAACCCGGAAGAGACGAAGGAGATCGAACGTCAAATCAACCAACTCGTCTCCAAAGGTTTGATCCAAGTAAGCACTAGCCCAAGCGCGGTCCCTGTGATTCTAGTCCCAAAAACGGATGATACGTTGCGGTTATGCATGGACTGCCGTCCAATCAATGCTATCACCGTGCGTTATCGACATCCTATACCGCGTCTTGATGACATGCTTGATGAGTTATGTGGAGCCGCTATATTTTCGAAAATTGATCTTTGTAGTGGTTACCATCAAATTCGCATGGCTGAAGGTGATGAGTGGAAAACCGCCTTCAAGACCAAGCTTGGTCTCTATGAATGGTTGGTTATGCCTTGTGGCTTATGTAATGCCCCATCTACCTTCGTGCGTCTCATGAACCATATTTTGAGATATCTCATTGGGAAGAGTGTAGTTGTTTACTTTGATGACATCCTTGTCTATAGCAAGTCACTAGAGGAGCATGTTACTCATGTTAAGGAGGTCCTTCAAATCCTTCGTCATGAAAAGCTTTCTGCTAATCTCCCAAAGTGCACTTTTGCAAGAGACAAGCTGATTTTCCTTGGTTTTGTCATGTCTTCTAATGACATTGAAGTTGATGCCTCAAAAGTCAAGGACATACGAGATTGGCCCATCCCTACAAATGTTTGTGAACTTCGTAGTTTTCATGGGTTGGCTGGCTTTTACCGTCGTTTTGTCAAAGACTTTTCTACAATTGCTTGCCCCCTCAACGAATTGACCAAGAAAAATGCCACGTTCGTTTGGGGACAAGCACAACAAAAGGCTTTTGATGAGCTCAAAAAGAGGCTCACCGAAGCACCACTTCTTGCATTGCCGGATTTCACAAAAACCTTTGAGATTGAATGTGACGCTAGTGGTGTTGGCATTGGTGGCATCCTTATGCAAAATGGGCGTCCTATTGCTTACCATAGTGAGAAACTTGATGGCGCACGCCTCAATTATCCCATTTATGACAAAGAACTTTTTGCCTTGGTTCGAGTTCTTCAAGTGTGGCAACACTATCTTTGGCCCAAAGAATTTATCATCCATTCCCACCATGAGTCATTGAAGTATCTTAAGGGCCAAGCCAACTTGAGTAAAAGGCACGCAAAATGGGTTGAGTTCATGGAGTCTTTTCCTTACATTGTCAAATACAAGAAGGGCAAAGAAAATGTGGTAGCGGACGCCTTGTCTCGCAAAACACAAGCCTTCTTACACGACTCGAAGTCAATGTCTTGGGTCTTGATGACATCAAATCTTTGTACGCGTCCGACTCTTTCTTTGGACCAATATTTACACAATGTTCTATAGACAAAGGGATTGATGATTTCTATTTGCATAAGGGTTTTCTTTTCAAACAAAACAAGCTTTGCATTCCGAAATCGTCTCTCCAACTTCTGCTTCTTCAAGAGTCCCATGGTGGAGGCCTTATGGGTCACTTTGGCCGTGACAAGACATATGACATGCTCTCCACTCATTACTTTTGGCCAAAAATGAAGCGCGACGTGGAGCGCCACGTTCAACGATGCACTACATGTATCCAAGCTAAGTCTAAGTCCAACCCCTTTGGTGTTTATATGCCATTGCCTATTCCTCATGCACCTTGGTCGGACATTAGCATGGACTTTGTGTTAGGCTTGCCTAGATCTAAACATGGTCATGATTCCATATTTGTAGTCGTGGATCGCTTTTCTAAAATGGCACACTTCATTCCGTGCCATAAGACCGATGATGCTTCACATGTAGCCAATTTGTTTTTCAGGGAAATAATTCGGCTACACGGTGTGCCTAAAATAATCGTTTCCGACCGCGACGTAAAATTCATGAGCTACTTCTGGAAGACTCTCATGGCCAAGCTCGGCATCAAGCTCCTCTTCTCGTCCGCCTCGCATCCTCAAACCGATGGACAAACCGAGGTCGTCAATCGAAGTCTTGGCACACTCCTCCGGGTGTTGATAAAGAAGAACCTTAAAGACTGGGAGGAATGTATTCCACACGCCGAGTTCGCCTACAACCGCGCCAAGCACTCCACCACCATGAGGAGCCCGTTCATGATCGTCTACGGCTTCGAGCCTCTCACCGCGCTCGATATTCTTCCACTTCCACTTTATGAACGTGCCAATATGGACGTTGTCAAGCGTGCCCAAACAATGAAGAAACTCCATGAAGACACACGAGCTACGATCGAGCAACAAATCCTTCGCCAAGCATCAAGGCTAAACAAGAACAAGAAAGAGATGATCTTTGATGAGGGCGACCTTATGTGGATACACTTGAGTAAAGACCGCTTCCCCAAGGAACGCGACTCCAAGCTAAAGCCAAGAGGCGATGGACCATTCAAGGTGCTAAAGAGGATCAACAACAACGCCTATGTCATCGATATACCAACATCGAAGTATCTTGTGAGCTCGACATTCAATGTCAAGGACCTCTCACCCTACAATGGCGAAGAGGAAGTTGTGACGGTTGAAGAGTCGAGGACGACTCTTTCCCAAGGGGGGGAGCTGATGCATCCCGTCCTACGACCGCTACTACATCTACTCCCACGAGCTCCCCAAGTGGACCCATGACTCGCGCCCGAGCCAAACTCCTTCAAGATAAGATGAACTCGCTCCTCTCCTTGTGTGACTTCGACACACCCTTGGATGGCTTGCTACTTCATACGCATACACTGTGCATCATCAGGTACGAAGAGAAGGACCCAAGGAACGGAGGGGAAGCAACCAGTCGCTGCCAGACGGTATTACTAGGTTGAGCCGGTACTACCGCTCAGCGTTCCTGCCCCACTACGGACTCCAGAAGCACCACTCACGCCCAGACGCAGCGGTACTACCGGCCGAACCGGTACTGGACAGTACTACCGCCCCTCCACGCCACAGGCGCCTCCGGCGGAATCTCCAGGCCCGCATGCGGTACTACCGCCCCCGAAGCGGTACTACCGGTTGCGATCGGTACTCTGTTGCGGACTGGTACTCTGGTCCCGACCGAACTGACGCTGAGTTTGGCCCAGTGCCTTGTAACCCTTACTATAATTTACCTTTTTGTTCCGAAACTACCCCTGTTTTGTGGCTGTACTATATATAGCCCCCACCCTCTATTGTAGACCCTAGACTTGGATGATAATAGATATTAAGGAAACCCTTTGAGGCACTTATATCTATTGGTCTCATGCTCCTACCAAGGAGTACCGGATTATCCACCCCCCTCTTGGATCTTGCCTAGTGCGTTCAAGTTGTACAAGGCCTTGGGTTCTCGGTTTCTCGCCCCCAAGTCGTCAAGATCTCACCAAGCACCTCATCCCCCGTTGTTGGCATGGAGAGCGAGCTTCGCCCAACACCGATCCTAGGGATTATGTTGGACCGGTTGCCACCGGCGTGAGGGTTAGGCGTGTATCGTGTTTTGGTGTGCATGTGTTCGTGGTTTTCATCTCCTTCCTCGATTTCATCCCCCGACAACCGCTTTCCCCTCGTTTCTCGTGGAATTCGTGAAAGATCGGGCCAACCCACGGGTTACCCCATAACAACATCATTATCTAAAAGCGAAGAAACATGAATGTTACAAGGGGAGATAATACCATTAACATGCTTGAAATCAAACCATAGGAAAGAGCAATTTGCCAACATGAAAGATGCAAAGCATGCAAAAGGTATCAGAGCTGGGTTCGATCTTGAACTCACTTGTGGGATGCTCTCTAGAGCTCTTTTTATCAACTCGTGCTCAACCGAGGTTGACATTCTTGTGCGGGTACCTACACACATCATACACCAAAGGAAGAACATGTGTGCATGGTAGAGATACACATCATCCATCATGACGTATCTCTTCTTGTGCACATCACCATTAATGTCTGTCACATCCCAAGATTTTCCAAATCTTGTAATGTGAAAATAAATTAATAAATTTTTTTTTTGATTTTCAGGGCCAGAAGAAACTTTTTGAATTTCAATAGGAATCTTCAAACCTATTTGGAACAATTAAATCCCAAAAGGATTTAAAAACATAAAACAATTAACAAAGGAAAATAAAATATTTTGGAAATACTATTTTAGATCTTTTAAATAAAAGGATTTGGTATTCAAAAGAAAAGATGGATTTATAAATAAGGATTATTTTATAAAGCCAAATTAAACTTGGCCAAGATTTTGAAACCAAAGAGTTTTCTTTGATTAAAATAATAAAAGTTTATTTTAAATAAAGTAATAAGGATTTAACATCCAACCTTATTTGAAGATAAAAGATTTTACCAATTTAAATTGAAACATCAAAACTTATTAAATTATTTAAAATAGGTTTTTCCAATTATTTGAAATTCACAAATAAAATCTACTAAAATGTTTTGGCTATTTTAGGTTTCAAAATAAATGTCTCAATAAAACAAATCCTATTGGATTTAATAATGAAAGCCTATTATGTTAATTAATAATGGACACTAAAATAAAAGGTTAATTTGTTTTAAAACAAATTACCAAATATTATATACTTCCCAAATTAAACCTACTAATTTGATTTTGAAAATATTTAGGTTCAAATAAAGATTTTATTAATAAAATCAAACCCTATTTGATTTAATAACTAAGGTCCATTTTATTTAATTATTAATGGACCCTAAAGTAAAAGGATTATTTTACTTTAAACAAGTTTTCCAAATATTCTTTATTTCCAAATAAAACTTACTGATTGGGTTTTGAAAGCATTTGGATTTCAAATGAAGATTTTATTAATTAAACCAAACCCTATTTTATTAATAAACCATGATCCATTTTATTTAATTAATAAATGGAACCTAAAAAGATTTAAAATATTATTTTATTTTTGAAAGTTGGTTATACTACTAACAGAATCAAAACTCATTATGATTGTTTGAATTGTTGAATTATTTGAATGCGAATTGTTGTTTGAAATCCAAATCAAAATAGAAAATAGAAAAAACAAAGGCATGAGAAAAAATAAAAGTAAACCACCCAACCAGCAATTTAATAGGCCCAAAGACCAGTCTTTTCCTCTCCATGAAACGTTTTCTCACTCGGTATTTAACCCAGTGACACCGACTGGACCGCTTGTCCCTTCGTTTCTCACCGACACGCACCCCCCTCCTGTTCTTCTTCCTCCTGCGACTCCTTCTTCCTCACCTCGCGACCGCTTACGTTAAATTTCGCGGTCAATACACTTTCTGCAGCGATTACTCCTCACCGTGACCACTCAGCGTTAAGCCGTGCTTTCCTCCTTTCTCCCCAGACGCCTCCTCGACACGCCTCCAGGCCGCCACAATCTCCTCGACTCCTGCCTCCGACGAGCCCTCTCGCAAATTCCGCCAGACACTCTCTTCCGCCTCCCTAAGCACACGAGCACGCTCACCATACACTGGCGCATCCTTCTGTGATAATCACTCGACCGCGGGCGCCCCAGAGCTTGGGCTTGGACTAGCTCGACAGCCGCCACGCTTTTCTTCTCCCAAGCCCGGTAGCATCCGACCACCCCTTCCTCGTTGATGCACACCACGATCACCCCGTCGCAACTAACGCAATTGTTATCTTGCTTTCCGTGGCTCGTATCGCCTCCGACGATAAATGAGAAGCCCGACGAGCGAACTCCCGAGCAATTAGTACCGCCAAGACACCCTCGCCTCCTCGAAACCACGCCGAGTTTCACCGCGATCCCGCGATTCTGGTGAGCATCTCCTTATTCTACCGCCGCTTATTTCACCGCTACCGCTAAGGCCATTTGGCCCAATGATAGGAACGTTAGATGAGCATCGATGGCTTAGATAGATTCATTAACGAGGGTATCGAGCAATCTGTCGCACGATAGGAGTAGATCGAACACCGTGGCGTGATCCGGCTGAGCGGTATCGCCCAATGAGACAAGAACACGTGGCAGGATCTGTTTTAAAACTGAATTTGAAATCAGATTGATTTGCAAACTTCAAACCCCTATAACTTTCAAACCACACGTCCAAATTTTGCAAATTTTATATCAATGGATTCAGGAGAACAAGCCCTATCCAACCATTCCCTTAGTTTGTCAAATAGTAGCTGTTAGCTTGTTTGAATTTGCAGATTCATTTGTATGCTTGTTTAGAGTATAAAAATTGTTTAAAATTGAATTTAAGGATAAAACCTTTGAAAATTGGTTTGTTGTGACCTTACTGACCCTAGGAACCAACCCATGGTTTGGAAAATAAATTTGGAAAGGTTTGGAATGGATTAATTAGTTTAGTCCATTTCTAGCCAAATAAAATTGTAGATTTTATTATAAAAATGTTTATGGAAAGAAATCTTTGAGAAAATGGTTTGTACCAAACCTACTGACCCAAAAACACCAAGTTTTGCAATAGCAACTCATTTGGTGAACAACTTAAGAGTTTTGCCTTAATAAAAACAATTTTCACCACATGAAATGATGAATGGATGTAAAAATAGTTTTTGGACAAAACCATCTTGCTAATGACTTTGCCACTTTGGTAAATGACCAAATTGGATCTTACAAAGTTTAGAAACCCATAGAGACCCCCTTTGCAAAATAAAAACTATCTTGTACATGCTCCCATGCATGACTTAGATCCCATTACTTTGTGTGTGTGAAGAGTTGTTTGTTTGACTTTGGTTGGAATGTGGATTGAATTTGTGTTTGCTTGTTTGACTTGTAGTGAAGTGTGAGACTAGCAAGATCAAGGAGTGAACTACCATTTCCTTCCAAAAAGGCAAGTGATGCTTCATACTTTTTGTCCCATTATTTTCTCTATGCATTAGTGAATTTTGCTAAGAAAAACTTGCATGGATTGTGCTAAGTATGAACCTTGCTATAGGAAAACCTAGTAGATGAAACCTTAGTAGGGTTTCCTAAGTTAAAGTTTCCTATTACTACCAAGCTTAGCCTAGCTAATAGAAAACATGGGTGGAAAATATATTCACACTATGGAAAAATCTCTAAGTCTGAGGACTTATGTTTTGTTTAATAAAACAACTAAGTTAATGAATCACCAGGTGGAATGGAAGGATTGGGTTATGTTGAGTGGTTCACAAGGCCCATGTTTATGGTTGACCTTGTGTATCTCACTTGTGGATGGCCACCCGAAACAAAGAGATTTGAGATGTCAAATGTTGAGAAGCTTCAAGTGCAACCACTTGGCAATATGGGCTCTGCCATGATCATATAGGTTGCAAGAACTTAGCCATATGGACAGTGGGTGGTAGTGTTTGATAGGTTGGAGCGTCCATTTTGGTCTAAGGAAGGCTTCTAAAGATTTTGTCTTGGGAAACCAAGTCTTGTGGGTAAAGTGCACCACCTCTGCAGTGTAAAATCTAAGTACTTAGCCATGTCCTCAGTAAAGGACAATTTGAGCATCAAGACATGGAAGCAATCAAGAATCTCATCATTCAAATTTCTAAGTTAAAACTTGTGGATTGAACAAGGGTTGTTTGAATTCTTCAATCATTGATGGAGAGATGGCTTGGTACAAGGATCTTGAAATCTTTGATTGAGAAAAATGATTTTGTCAAGCAAAAACTTAGTATTTTCAAAAGTTAAGGAAAAATCTATTTTGAGCAATGCAAGCCTCAACTCCACTTAGCCAAATTCATATAGATGATAGACTCCACCATAATACCATAGTATCACTTGCCAATACAATTCAGATGTATTGACCCTTTGTGGCTGTAACTTGTATGCTGCAGGTTTGATTGATTTTAGTGAAGATTGATTGTTTAGGATTACAAAGTCTACAACCAACATCTGCCTGTGTCGCTTTGAAGATGATGGACCCCATGCTTATAGTTATTCCGCTGCAATGTAATGTATTAGCCATATGAGCTATGTAAGATGTAATATATCTATGTTATTCCTGGTTATAAAGCTATATTATGACCTTTGTTTCTTGATATTACATCTTAAGTGTGGATGCTAGCTATTGATCCAGGGACTAGCATTGTAAAACACAGGAGGAATCTACCTTACTAGGTTGAGGCCCCTACAGATGGTATCAGAGCATTGTGTTGCCTGTAGGATTTGTAAACCCTAGGATTGGACAAAACCCTTAGTTGTCTTATTCCAAAACTTATTTACAAAACAAACTTGTAAGCTCTTTCCTCAACCATTTTGGTTTCAACTCTACATCTCTTCTACTTCAAGTTGATGGAAAAGCCTACACCATGGCCCAAGATTACACCATGTGCAAAGGACTATTTCAACTTCTTCAACTCTAATGACTTCAACATCTTCAGCATGTTCACCAAGGACTTCCAACTTGGATATCACTAAGGACTACAAGTGAGACAAGGAAATCTTGCTCAAGGTTTAGAGACTGAGGGAATACAAAGTTTAGAAGAAGCTCACATCACTAGAAGCTATTATAATCAAGAGATTTTCCCCAAGGAAACCATGATCTCATGCAAGAAGAATCAACCAAGAAGGAAGGAAAGATCACAAGTGAACCATATAGATGGACCACCATATTTTAGTTAAGTCAAAACACACCAACTTATGTGGTGTAACAAAAATATTTTGTTGCCAAAGTATGTGCTTGAACTTTGTTGTTTGAGTGAATTGTTTGGTTTGTGATTGCATGCACATTGCTTGTGTGAATTGTGATGTGTGTGATTAGAATTGACTCCCTAGAAATATCTTGCCTATTCTAATCCCCTTCAACCCAAACAGATGACTTCTCCAAGAGAATCCAAATCAAGGATGGTGACACCAACAACAACCAAGGGGACAACATGAGAGAACTCATAGCAACCCAAAACCAGTTGAGCCAAGAGACAACTCAGCTTTTAGCCAACAACAATGGACTAGACCCAGCCATACAAAGGATTTTGAAACTTCAATCCCAATTGTTGCAAGGATTGGTTACTCAAATGATCAACATGGGAGAAAACTTTTCCCAAAGAACTATGGACAGCAAGGATGACAAAGATGTTATTCTAGAAGGAACCCAAGCTAGCTATAATTTTAGAGACAAGAATCATGCATCCAAGGAACATGAAGATCAATGCCCCAAGAAGAGAGAAAGATCTCCCACTTATGAAGAACATGAACTAGAAGAACTCATAGCTTTGGAGAGACCCAAAAAGAAGAAGAAAGACATAAGCCAGTTGCAATGTTACAATTGCAAAGAGATGGGGCACTATGCCAATGAATGCCCAGAAAAGAAGAAGAACCAAAGAAACAAACAAGAGATAATGATACCAAAGAAGATACCAAAGGAAAAGAAAGATATCAGCCAAGTGATGTGTTTCAAATGCAAGGAAGTAGGCCACTATGCAAGCAATTGTCTAGAAAAGATGAAAAACAAGTTAAACAAGTCTATGAAGGATCTCAACCTTGGCCCATGAGTCAAGTATAGAAACCAAGGACACATGCAAAGTTTGCTTAGAGAAAGTATTTCTCATGATCACAAGAAGGACAATGTGTAATTTTTGTTTGAAAATTTTTAAGGGTGGTAGTACCCTAGTTGTTTTGAACTTGCTTGTAACCCTAGCCTCCCCAAATCTCGGGACGAGATTTATTTTAAGGGTGGTAGCCTGTCACATCCCAAGATTTTCCAAATCTTGTAATGTGAAAATAAATTAATAAATTTTTTTTTGATTTTCAGGGCCAGAAGAAACTTTTTGAATTTCAATAGGAATCTTCAAACCTATTTGGAACAATTAAATCCCAAAAGGATTTAAAAACATAAAACAATTAACAAAGGAAAATAAAATATTTTGGAAATACTATTTTAGATCTTTTAAATAAAAGGATTTGGTATTCAAAAGAAAAGATGGATTTATAAATAAGGATTATTTTATAAAGCCAAATTAAACTTGGCCAAGATTTTGAAACCAAAGAGTTTTCTTTGATTAAAATAATAAAAGTTTATTTTAAATAAAGTAATAAGGATTTAACATCCAACCTTATTTGAAGATAAAAGATTTTACCAATTTAAATTGAAACATCAAAACTTATTAAATTATTTAAAATAGGTTTTCCCAATTATTTGAAATTCACAAATAAAATCTACTAAAATGTTTTGGCTTTATTTTAGGTTTCAAAATAAATGTCTCAATAAAACAAATCCTATTGGATTTAATAATGAAAGCCTATTATGTTAATTAATAATGGACACTAAAATAAAAGGTTAATTTGTTTTAAAACAAATTACCAAATATTATATACTTCCCAAATTAAACCTACTAATTTGATTTTGAAAATATTTAGGTTCAAATAAAGATTTTATTAATAAAATCAAACCCTATTTGATTTAATAACTAAGGTCCATTTTATTTAATTATTACTGGACCCTAAAGTAAAAGGATTATTTTACTTTAAACAAGTTTTCCAAATATTCTTTATTTCCAAATAAAACTTACTGATTGGGTTTTGAAAGCATTTGGATTTCAAATGAAGATTTTATTAATTAAACCAAACCCTATTTTATTAATAAACCATGATCCATTTTATTTAATTAATAAATGGAACCTAAAAAGATTTAAAATATTATTTTATTTTTGAAAGTTGGTTATACTACTAAACAGAATCAAAAACTCATTATGATTGTTTGAATTGTTGAATTATTTGAATGCCTGAATTGTTGTTTGAAATCCAAATCAGTAAATAGAAAATAGAAAAAAACAAAGCAGACAGAAAAAAATAAAAGTAAACCGACCCAACCCAGGCAGCCCAATAGGCCCAGTACCAGCCCAGTCTTTTCCCTCTCCATGAAACGTTTTCTCACTCGGTATTTAACCCGCAGTGACACTGACTGGTGGACCGCTTGTCCCTTTCGTTTTCTCACTGACACCAGACCCCACCCCTCCTGTTCTTCTTCCTCCCTGCGACTCCTTCTTCCCCTCACCTCGCGACCGTTTCTGTCGTTAAATTTCTCGCGGTCAATACACTTTACTGCAGCGATTACTCCTCACCGTGACCACTCAGCGTTAAACGCCAGGCTTTCCTCTCCTTTCTCCCCCAGACGCCCCTCCTCGACACGCCTCCAGGCCGCCACAATCTCTCCTCGACTCCCTCTGCCTCCGACGAGCCCTCTCGCAAATTCCGGCCAGCACACTCTCTCTTCCGCCTCCCTAAGCACACGAGCACGCTCACCATACACTGGCGCATCCTTCTGTGACAATCACTCGACCGCGGGCGCCCCAGAGCTTGGGCTTGGACTAGCTCGGCAGCCGCCGCTGCTCTTCTCCGGCGAAGCCCGCAGGTAGCATCTGACCACCCCCTTCTGTCTCGTTGATGCACACACGATCACTGACCCCGTACGCAACTAACGCAATTGTTATCTTGCTTTCCCGTGGCCTGTATCGTCGCCTCCGACGATAAACAGAGAAGCCCGACGCCGAGCGAACTCCGGCGAGCAATTAGTACCGCCCCAGTACACCCCTCGCCTCCTCGAAACCACGTCGAGTTTCACCGCGATCCCGCGATTCTGGTGAGCATCTCCTTATTCTACCTCGCTTCCTATTTCACCGGCTCCGCCGACAGACTTCGCCGCCAACTACCGCTTGGCTATTTGTTTGGCCCAAATGAGGCAGATTAGATGAGCATATGATGGCTTAGATAGATTCATTAACGCGAAGGGGTATCGAGCAATCTGTGCCGCACGATAGGAGTAGATCCAACGCACCGTAGCGTGATCCGGTTGAAGCGGTATCGCCCAATGAGAGCGACACGTGGCGGGATCTGTTTTAAAACTGAATTTGAAATCGATTGATTTGCAAACTTCAAACCCTATAACTTTCAAACCACGTCCAAATTTTGCAAATTTTATATCAATGGATTCAGGAGAACAAGCCCTATCCAACCATGCCCTTAGTTTGGCAAATAGTAGCTGTTAGCTTGTTTGAATTTGCAGATTCATTTGTATGGTTGTTTAGAGTATAAAAATTGTTTAAAATTGAATTTAAGGATAAAACCTTTGCAAATTGGTTTGTTGTGACCTTACTGACCCTAGGAACCAACCCATGGTTTGGAAAATAAATTTGGAAAGGTTTGGAATGGATTAATTAGTTTAGTCCATTTCTAGCCAAATAAAATTGTAGATTTTATTATAAAAATGTTTATGGAAAGAAATCTTTGAGAAAATGGTTTGGACCAAACCTACTGACACAAAAACACCAAGTTTTGCAATAGCAACTCATTTGGTGAACAACTTAAGAGTTTTGCCTTAATAAAAACAATTTTCACCACATGAAATGATGAATGGCTGTAAAAATAGTTTTTGGACAAAACCATCTTGCTAATGACTTTGCCACTTTGGTAAATGACCAAATTGGATCTTACAAAGTTTAGAAACCCATAGAGACCCCTTTTGCAAAATAAAAACTATCTTGTACATGCTCCCATGCATGACTTAGATCCCATTACTTTGTGTGTGTGAAGAGTTGTTTGTTTGACTTTGGTTGGAATGTGGATTGAATTTGTGTTTGCTTGTTTGACTTGTAGTGAAGTGTGAGACTAGCAAGATCAAGGAGTGAACTACCATTTCCTTCCAAAAAGGCAAGTGATGCTTCATACTTTTTGTCCCATTATTTTCTCTATGCATTAGTGAATTTTGCTAAGAAAAACTTGCATGGATTGTGCTAAGTATGAACCTTGCTATAGGAAAACCTAGTAGATGAAACCTTAGTAGGGTTTCCTAAGTTAAAGTTTCCTATTACTACCAAGCTTAGCCTAGCTAATAGAAAACATGGGTGGAAAATATATTCACACTATGGAAAAATCTCTAAGTCTGAGGACTTATGTTTTGTTTAATAAAACAACTAAGTTAATGAATCACCTGGGTGGAATGGAAGGATTGGGTTATGTTGAGTGGTTCACAAGGCCCATGTTTATGGTTGACCTTGTGTATCTCACTTGTGGATGGCCACCCAGGAACAAAGAGATTTGAGATGTCAAATGTTGAGAAGCTTCAAGTGCAACCACTTGGCAATATGGGCTCTGCCATGATCATATAGGTTGCAAGAACTTAGCCATATGGACAGTGGGTGGTAGTGTTTGATAGGTTGGAGCGCGTCCATTTTGGTCTAAGGGAAGGCTTCTGAAAGATTTTGTCTTGGGAAACCAAGTCTTGTGGGTAAAGTGCACCACCTCTGCAGAGTGTAAAATCTAAGTACTTAGCCATGTCCCTGGTAAAGGACAATTTGAGCATCAAGACATGGAAGCAATCAAGAATCTCATCATTCAAATTTCTAAGTTAAAACTTGTGGATTGAACAAGGGTTGTTTGAATTCTTCAATCATTGATGGAGAGATGGCTTGGTACAAGGATCTTGAAATCTTTGATTGAGAAAAATGATTTTGTCAAGCAAAAACTTAGTATTTTCAAAAGTTAAGGAAAAATCTATTTTGAGCAATGCAAGCCTCAACTCCACTTAGCCAAATTCATATAGATGATAGACTCCACCATAATACCATAGTATCACTTGCCAATACAATTCAGATGTATTGACCCTTTGTGGCTGTAACTTGTATGCGGGTTTGATTGATTTTAGTGAAGATTGATTGTTTAGGATTACAAAGTCTACAACCAACATCTGCCTGTGTCACTTTGAAGATGATGGACCCCATGCTTATAGTTATTCCGCTGCAATGTAATGTATTAGCCATATGAGCTATGTAAGATGTAATATATCTATGTTATTCCTGGTTATAAAGCTATATTATGACCTTTGTTTCTTGATATTACATCTTAACTGTGGATGCTAGCTATTGATCCAGGGACTAGCATTGTAAAACACAGGAGGAATCTACCTTACTAGGTTGAGGCCCCTACAATGTCAATCAAGTATTACATAGATGCATGGTGAGTATGCAAGTGGGGAACATGCTTATCATGGCAATCATCAAAATCTCCAAAAATTGAGAAAGCTATGGGGGCTATCTCGTTATAATCCATGTGAAAAGTATTGTTGCAAGCAAAACAATTGATAAACAAATTATTCAACTTATTGCAAGCAACAGGAGAAAATGAATGACTAACATGACAAAGCATGTCCGAAGCAATTGGAGGATACACACAAGATGCATAGCATGGCATGTTTATGGCAATAATATCGCAATCAAACAATTACACATGATCAATATTATGCAAAGGCAAAGCATCACATGGGAATATGGATGAAGCATAAGTAATGTCACAAGTATCATCCATAACATGCATATCCTCACAATTCATCATGTCCACTAGTGGGATCATGGCATCATCAACACCCTTATTGTTACCTTGGTCATACCTCTCATATGAAGTGGGTGTTGTGGAAGTAGTGGCTTCCTTGTGGACGACTTCGTCTTCTTGATGTATCCATGGCGTAGCATCATCTTCATGCACCATGTACATCTTCTCCAATTGAGGCATCATTGCTTCATGATTTGGCGCGTCTTCCTCCATGGAACCTAGCACAACAGAAGAGAACACACTAGAGGTAGAGGGTAAGTTGTTAGAAATCAAAATGGTCTCACTTGACCTATCAACTACCACTCTCAACTCACTAGGAGTATCGCTCATGCCCTCCAAGTGGAAGCACTCAATCTCACATAAGGTGGAGTCACTCATCTCACTCTTGTTCTCACTCAAGTGGGCTAAGTGGCTCTCATACTCACATGGGATTGGTACCACATCATCACTCAAGCATATGGGGGTAGGCTCGGTTTCCTCAACTCCATGCGCCTCCTTTGGTGAAGGGAAAATCCCATGCTCACCATTCTTGACCTTGTCGCCTTCAAAGTTGGATGCCATAAGATGGGCATCATCACTCTCCTCCATGGTCGAAGGGAAAATCCCATGCTCGACCGTCTTGTGGCCATCGCGTAGTAGTGGTGGAGGTAGGCTCATGCTATCCAACTTGGCGAAGTAGAGGTCTACATTTTCCTCGTTGGCGAGGTTGTGTAAGTCAAGCGTAGGCATTGAAGCTTGATGGCGTGGAGGAAGGCTTGCTCTTGGTGCCATTGTGGTGGTGGCACGAGTATTTGAAGGTGCCCTATGAAGGTGTCGACGGAGGTCATTGGCGTGCCTTGCCGATGGTTGATGTAGGTGGCACACTTGGTCATCCATATGACGCTCACGACGATGGCCCTTGACCTTGGCACTCTTCCTTGTAAGTTTTTCTAATGAGCTCAAAGCATCATTAGTCTTGGCGACCATCCTCATGTTTTTGTCGAAGTCGTTGTCCATGTCCTTCTTGAAGTTGTGGAGGTCGCTTTGGAACTTGTCCATTTGATGATGGACCTTGGCGCACTCGAGTTGGAGGCTCCGTCTTTGCCGGTGCGACTTGAGGAGCTTGTCGTTGTCGTTCTTGAAGTAGCCCATGCCTGGGGAGTCGTTGTTGTTGTAGCACTCCATGTCACCCAAGCATGTGGAGCCATTGTTGGTGTAGTGCTCCATCATGTAATCCATGCTTTTAGAGACATAGGCATGGTGGCTCATCGTGGATTCTTCATAGAAATCATCCTTGGTTCCGGAGTCCCTAGACATGCTTCACAAGACCAAGTGTTGTATATGGAAGTGGTAGAGGGTGTTAGGGATACAACGTCAAACCTTACTTTACCTTGGAAGATCGTATCGTGCAAGTGGCCACACTTGAGAGCAATAAACCAAGCAAAGTGAAGCTCACGTGGAACACCAAAACCAACTACTAACCAAAAAAAACACACACACACAAGGCCTATGGTGGATAGGTATGGAAAGTGGCATGTCAAGAAACAATCCAAAATCAAGATATTGTAACGGCAAGTAAAGAACCACAATGATCACAAAGCAAACAAGTCATTCCACAAGATAGGAAATATGTACAAGGAAACACACATGGTGGGATAAATGGGACTTGTGTGACGGAGAAAGTGAGCTAAGAACCAAATGATTACCTAGTGAAGACTATAAGCTCGTGTCACACAAGTACAAGGAGAGACGCTAGTTCGATTGCACAAAATTGGTGGGCTACAAGATATGCACACTAAGTACCACCTATATGATGTTCATCGAGCTTGCGCTTCCTATTCTATGAGGCACATGTATATCTCTTTCTTTTTTTTCTCTCCTTTTTTCTATTTTTTTTCTTTTTGTATCACTCTTTTTCTTTTTATTTCTTTTTCACTTGCCTCTTCCTTGTGCCAACAACTATACAAGATAACTATATGAGATAGCGCTCACAATGTTTGCTCGGAATTCTACAAGGTATCAAATGTGCATAGCCCAAGAAATCATAAGAGGAACTAGTCTCAATAGGTGTTTGTTGCTCGCAAAGATAGTGGGGTTCACAAAGGAATGCAAGTGGGGAGAAGTCATGAATGTTTATACCTTTCGTCGACGATCTTCACCCTTTATTGTTGGATTCCGCCTTGCTCACGGAATTTGGATGGAGTAGATAGCATGAACAACGTGGATGATTATGTAGAGCTCCTTCTCCTCTTTGAAATGAGCTAAAGAACACCAAAATCCGAGTTCGAATGCAAAAGTTATTCTCAAAACGGTGAGGGGCTGAAATCCGGGAATCTGTTTTTTCTGTTCAGTACTGGGGGTAGTACCGCTTGGATGAGAGGTAGTACCGGTTGTGAGTGGTAGTACCGGACTTTGGGACCGGTAGTACTGCTTGGTCCTGGGACGCCCAGATTTGACGCGTTTTCGCGATTTTGGGGTGATTTGGGCGGAAAATCTTCAAGAAAAACACCAAATCGACGGGGGAAATCAAGGAATTAGGCTATGGGAACGCAAAGGAAGCCCGCGCTCATCGACACCGCGACACTCGAACATCATCCACCACCAACGGTTGCAAGTCCTCAACAATACCAAAGGTATAACTTGCACCACTTTGACAACCCCCATATCTTCCTTTGTGTGTATCTATCCTATGAGAGCAACTCATTTTGTGTTTGTCTAAGCATTGTGCACTTGCCTTCGGAAAGTGAGAGTGTGAGGCAAAATACAAAAGCTAACATAGTAGTATAGAAAGGGAGAAAAAGAATAAAAAAAAAGAGAAAAGAAAATGATAAAATAGAAAAAGATACATAGCCTCCCAATACAAAGAGAAAACCAAGCTTGTAAGGCAAGAAAGGGAGAAGAAAGAGCGCACCGAGGCAAGTGCACAAATCTATTGCTTATCCTCTTTTGGCAAACGAGTTGTGGTCTCTCCTTGTGTTGGCACGACAACCGAGCGTAGTCTTCGTTAGGACCTTTTGTACTCATTTTCATAGTCGTGCTAACCCCGTTTTTCTCCACGTGTGTGTTTCCCGTGTTTTTGTAGATTGTATCCTCTTTGCTTTTGATCTTTGGTTCTTTACTACGTAGAACAATAACCTTTTTGCTTTGATCGTTTCGTTTGGTTTTCCACAATTCTAACCTTCCACCAAAAAGCTTTTGAGAGTTGTAGCATATTTGTGTGTGAGTTTCTTGCCATTTCACTTTGCACGCTGTTCGCTCATTTGTGTGGCAATTGGTTTGATATAATCTCCAAGGTGAGGTAAAAGTCTAACTCTTCGCACCCTTATTCTCCATATACAACCCTTGTTGGATTTGCATCATGGACAAGCATGGAGAGCCATCCCAACAACCACAACCTCCGGAGGATGACACACAATTCATGACAAGATGGGACCATTGGAAGGTCCGAGGAGAATTCAACTATCGTTGTTAAGCTCTCGAGCGACGCCAAGATGAACAATTTAGCGAGGCCCGTGTGGAATTCAAGAACATCGACAACCGCTTCGAAGAAGTCCGTGGCCAAATGCACGCCATGCAACACAACCTCGGTCATCAAAATGAAGCTCTTGGTTGTGCACTTGCCTCAACGGATGAGAAGCTTCAACGCCTCATTGATGGACTAGCAAGGCCACGCTCGCGCGAATCAAGCTCATCTCGGCACTCCTCAAGGGAATCAAGTGCACCTCGCCGTCATGCTACAAGGCACCGGGATGGACCCGTTCTTCAATCCATGAGCTCTTCGCAAGCGGTACCATCTCCGCGTCACGCAACAACGTCAAGCTATGATGGTGACCTCTCCGCAAGACCTCCACGACGTGAAGCGAACCGGCCCCAGCCAAGGGAACTTGTGATTCAACAAGAGCAACCTCACATGGACCACCAAGGCCATCGTCGTCGACATGTACCTTACACTCCAAGTGAAGCATCCGAAGAGGACGAACAAGATCACCGTCGATGTGAAGCCCTCGAAGATCCTCCAAGGCGTCATCATCGACATGATCGTCCACGTCAGCAACATGATGGTCATGACGAGCCTCCGCCACATCAAGATGAAGAAGAGAAGCCCATTGCGCATGCGGCTCGACGTCCTCCTCGCACAGGGCGCAAGACAATGCTCCTCGGCATCAACCACGACAAGAACAAGAGCAAGCTCCCCAAGCTCGTCGTGAGGACTATCAACCTCCTCCTCGTCCTCAACCGCGTCAACAAAACGAGCAAGCTCCCCAAGCTCGTCGTCAACAACAAGTTCCACCACGAAACTCGGCACCTCACCAACCGCAAGAGCAACGCAATAATCACCAAGCAAGACATGAGAGCTCGGATGATGATGATGACCGCCAAAATCATGGCAACCGCCGCAACCGGAACCGCAATGGAGAATAAACTTTCGGCAAGCTCAAATTCACCATGCCCAAGTTCACCGGTTCCAATGAGCCCGAGGAATATCTCTCTTGGGAACTCAAGGTCGACAAGATCTTCCGCATGCACAACTATAGCAATGAGAAGATGATGGCCATGGCATCCCTCGAGTTTGATGAGTATGCCAACCTTTGGTGGGAACAAGTCCAACTCGCTCGCGAAGCAAAAGAAGAGCCTCCAATCGCAACTTGGCAAGATATAAAGGCTCATATGAGATCCCGCTTTGTTCCTTCACACTACACGCGTGACCTTTTCAACAAGCTTCAAACGCTTAGTCAAGGGACAAAGACCGTGGAAGAATACTTCAAGCAAATGGAGCTCAACATGATCCGTGCCAACATTGAAGAGCGAGATGAACACACAATGGCACGTTTCCTCAATGGCTTGAACCATCCCATCAAGCGCATCACCGAGTTCCAAAGGTACAACAACATGGTTGAGCTTGTGCACATCGCATCCAAGGCCAAGCGTCAAGTGCAAGAGGACATCAAGTACAACAAGCCAAAGACGTACTTCACCTACAAGCAAGCATCAACCACTACCCCAACAACACCAAGTGGAAGCTCCTCAAGTACCACCAAGCTTCCCTTCAAGCCAACTCTCCCTCAAGGAAAACAGCCCCCAAGTGGCAAACACACAAGGGATGATCAACCATTCAATGGTGAATGCTACAAGCGTGGAGGCAAAGGGCACAAGTCGAATGCATGTGGAAACAATAAAGTTTTGTTCATCCATGACAACGGCGATGAAGAATACTTGAGTGAAGAAGAGTTTGATGAAAGGGTCAAGGAAGCCTTGGCAAGGCAACATTTGGAAGAGGACCAAGAACTTCTTGTCTGTGAGCATGACGCAAGTCCATCGCTTGTGGTCACAAGGGTCTTGACTACCCAAGTCAATGAAAATGAAGACCAACACTCGAACATCTTCCAAACTCGTGCCAGCATCAATGGGAAGTCCATCAAAGTGGTCATCGATGGAGGGAGTTGCCATAACCTTGCAAGCACGGAATTGTGTGAGAAACTCAACCTCACCCTCCATCCGCATAAATACCCCTACCATATACAATGGGTAAGTGACCAAGGATCCATCAAGATCAAGCACACCGTCTCGGTGACGTTCTCAATTGGGCACTACAAGGACACGGTGGAATGTGACGTGGTCGTAATGACGGTTTGTCACATGTTGCTCGGAAGACCGTGGCAATATGACAAGCGTGCTTTGCATAATGGTCACTCAAACACTTACACCTTCAAATGGCTTGATAAAACTTGTGTGTTGCAACCAATGACTCCTAGCCAAATAATTGCGGACAATGCAAAGGCTTTAGCGAGGGCGCAATACAAAAAACACCTTGGGAGAAGAGTGGTGAGTGAGAGAACGACACCATAGTGAGTGAGAGCTACAAGCCAAACTCGACTGGAAAAACTAAGAGTGTTCTTCTTGCCACCAAAAGTGAGATGAGAGAAGTGCGGCACAACCCATCTATCTTGCACTATGTCCTTGTATGCAAGGGCCTAGCGCAAGGAACTAATGACTTGACAAATGTTCCTCCTTCTTTGATGGCTATTTTGCAGGAATTCCAAGATGTCTTCCCCGAAGAGCTTCCTCATGGCCTTCCTCCTCTTCGTGGAATCGAGCACCGCATCGACCTCATACCCGGCTCCCCACTCCCAAACCGCGCGCCAGACGCATTTAACCGGAAGAGACGAAGGAGATCGAACGTCAAATCAACCAACTCGTGTCCAAAGGTTTGATCCAAGTAAGCACTAGCCCAAGCGCGGTCCCCGTGATCCTAGTACCAAAAACGGATGATACGTTGCGGTTATGCATGGACTGCCGTCCAATCAATGCTATCACCGTGCGTTATCGACATCCTATACCGCGTCTTGATGACATGCTTGATGAGTTATGTGGAGCCACTATATTTTCGAAAATTGATCTTCGTAGTGGTTACCATCAAATTCGCATGGCTGAAGGTGATGAGTGGGAAACCGCATTCAAGACCAAGCTTGGCCTCTATGAATGTTTGGTTATGCCTTTTGGCTTATCCAATGCTCCATCTACCTTCATGCGCCTCATGAACCATATTCTGAGATCTCTCATTGGGAAGACTGTAGTTGTTTACTTTGATGACATCCTTGTCTATAGAAAATCACTAGAGGAGCATGTTACTCATGCTAAGGAGGTACTTCAAATCCTTCGCCATGAAAAGCTTTATGCTAATCTCCCAAAGTGCACTTTTGCAAAAGACAAGCTGATTTTCCTTGGTTTTGTTGTGTCTTCTAATGGCATTGAGGTTGATGTCTCAAAAGTCAAGGACATATGGGATTGGCCCATCCCAACAAATGTTAGTGAACTTCGTAGTTTTCATGGGTTGGCTGGCTTTTACCGTCGCTTTGTGAAAGATTTTTCTACCATTTCTTGCCCCCTCAACGAATTGACCAAGAAAAATGTCACGTTCGTTTGGGGAAAAGCACAACAGAAGGCTTTTGATGAGCTCAAAAAGAGGCTCACCGAGGCACCACTTCTTGCATTGCCGGATTTCACAAAAACCTTTGAGATTGAATGTGACGCTAGTGGTAATGGCATTGGTGGTGTCCTTATGCAAAATGGGCGTCCTATTGCTTACCATAGTGAGAAACTTGATGGCGCACGCCTCAATTATCCCATTTATGACAAAGAACTTTTGCCTTGGTTCGCGTTCTTCAAGTGTGGCAACACTATCTTTGGCCCAAAGAATTTATCATCCATTCCGACCATGAGTCATTGAAGTATCTTAAGGGCCAAGCCAACTTGAGTAAAAGGCACGCAAAATGGGTTGAGTTCATGGAGTCTTTTCCTTACATTGTCAAATACAAGAAGGCAAAGAAAATGTGGTAGCGGACGCCTTGTCTCGCAAAAACACAAGCCTTCTTACACGACTAGAAGTCAATGTCTTGGGTCTTGATGACATCAAATCTTTGTACGCAGCCGACTCTTTCTTTGGACCAATATTGGCACAATGTTCAATAGACAAAGGGATTGATGATTTATATTTGCATAAGGGTTTTCTTTTCAAACAAAACAAGCTTTGCATTCCGAAATCGTCTCTCCAACTTTTGCTTCTTCAAGAGTCCCATGGTGGAGGCCTTATGGGTCACTTTGGCCGCGACAAGACATATGACATGCTCTCCACTCACTACTTTTGGCAAAAGATGATGATGTGGACATCCCTACTATTGATACAACCGTTGTACCTACAGCAACACACATACAAGGACCCATCACAAGATCTCGTGCCAAACAACTTAACTATCAGGTACTTTCGTTTCTTAGAACTATTCCTTACATACATGAGAATATGATGCTGCCTAAGTCAGATACATTTCTTACTCTTAGGAATGATGGACCAAACATGGATGAGAGGGACAAGCATTGGAGCATGGCCATGCATGGAGATGGCAGCAAGCATGTGATGATCCAAGAGAAGGCCACAGATGAAGATTTCAGAACTTTGAGGCCACCATAATGAAGAAAGAAGGCTTGGACGAAATATTCAAGATCAATACTTTACGAATTCGTCCATAGCATAATATGGTGTCATGACACTTTTATTTTGGGCCAGCCCATGTAATTTTCGCAGGTTTTAATTAGCCACTTTTAGAGTCCGTATTTGAGGGAAAAGGACTTTTAGGGTTGGATTCGCCACCACTTCCATGGCTGGCGAAACCCCACATTTTCGCCTTAAATACGCCCATAGCCGAACCTTTAGACTCGGATTTTGTTTAGACATTAAGTTAGCCATAGTCGCAACTTCGCCAAGGCTCGGCCGCAGAGGCCTCTTGTACTTCGCACCTATTCGGGATCCCACCTCTTTCAATAAAGCTTTCCTCTTAATCCGCAATATCTTGATTGCAATATTGGTTCTTACTTGTTCTCGATTTCGGTAGGAATTAAGACCCTCACTGGTCGTGATCGTGTTCACGCAGGATCGGTAACCTCCGTGGAGATTGGCCTAGCGATTGCATTGGCGCTCGTGCTACGCGTGTAGTCGGATCGTCAAGCCGAACTCCACCAAATCGATTATCGCCATCTCATCGAAAGATCGGACACCTTTGCCCTATCAAGTGGTATCGATTTCGGGTTGCTCGGTGAGATTTTACTTGTTTTCGTAGATTAGATCTGTTTTACCTATAACCCACGAAAAGCCAAAACAGCTTAGAGTTTAGATCCATCCCATAACCAATCTACGCATTATCTTTTCAGTTTTGCATTGTTGAATTTGTGTCTACATCGTCGCGTCGAGTTCTTTGGTCTTAGTGTCTCGTCCCTTAGAGTTTCGAGTTACGATCATACTAGTCACCGCCACACTCGATCACCGCCATATACCGCCACCATATTCCGCCATATACCGCCACCATAAAACCCTAATACTCGCCACCGCCTTCCTACCGACACGCATCCGATTTTTCTCACGTGGTACGAGTCCGAGTAGAGTTACTGTTTCCTCGTTTTTTCTTTTGACTTTCCTTCTTTGTTATTTCCGTGTTCAGCTAAAATCCGTGTCGAGCTAAGAGTCCGGTCGTAAGTCCGGTCGTAAGTCTGGAACCGCCTCCGAAAATTTTTTCTGGCTATACTGGTTTTCGGCTTTGGGGATCACTTTTCTCCATCGGCCGTTATAGCGATATTTTTTTGGCGCCTGCGCGCTTTCCGATGCAAAATAAAAAAAATTTCAAAAAAATTTTGGGGGCTAACCTCTTTTTAGACCCCGTAGATCAGTTCTAGACAATCGCCATCCTAGTAATTTTCTGCATCTCGGATCGCTTTTCAGGGTGCTATATCATCATACAGTGCTTGTTGTGTCGCGTCGTGACATCGTTGGTGATCTAGGCTCGCGTCTCTAGTACGGTCTAGCCTAGGACCAAAGACAAGACCGTCGTTGAGCATTCTTTCAACTTTTGCATTGTTTTGATAATTGCGACCCCTTTGCTAAGCCTTCCCGAGCTCCACGGATACTCTCCACGTGCGGTGTTTCGACTCACTGGTAATCGCTTGGTTCAATCTCTGGACCCACCGATCCTCGTGGTTGCACATCGCTTTTCTGCTGTTTGGTAAGAACTTGTAAGAGCTTATTATATTGCTTGACGGATTACGCGTGACTTCCACCATATTCCCGTAGTATATACGTGTGCCTTTTAAGGACTAACCATGACAGATACTTCGCGGAACCCGGCCACCATGACGAACGAAGAACTACATGCCCACTTCTCCGCTCACAGTGGTCAGCGGCGAAGACGTGGACATGCGCCTAGGGGAGTTTGACACCAAGCTCACCAACGCGTGGACAAGATCGATGGACTCGAAATCCTTCAACGCCAAGCTTGACGTTCGGTTCAAGGAGCTCAACCGATTGCCGCTTTACCGGCACCCACACATGGTGCAGCGCATTCGATCACGGCTCGGACTGCTGACGATGCCGCCGCCGCACCTCCTCTGCGATCGACGTTCCTCGGACTTCATGCGGTGCTGCTGCGACATTGGGGATGACGACGGGTACTACTACGACCCGACGACGATCTGTTTGACGAGGAGGTTGAACAACCTCCACGGTACCTGGTGGTCGTCCCGACATTACTACCGCAACGCCGCCCAGACGTAATGATGATGATCATGTTGCAAAGCTTAAATTAAATATTCCATCTTTTGAGGGTAAATATAATCTGATGCATATCTTACATGGGAGATGGAAGTAGAACAACGTTTTGCATGCTTAAAATATCCCGAGAATATGCGTGTTAGTCTTTGCTACATGTGAATTTACTAAATTTGCTTCCCTTTGGTGGTCCGAGTATTGTCGTTTAAATCCTACTACTATTCCTAGTACTTGACTGCTTTAAAAGCTGCTATGCGTGTTCGTTTTGTACCTCCCACTTATCAACGTGATTTACTAAAGAATCGACACGCTTAGAGCAAGGAAAATTCTAGAGAAGAGTATTATCGGGAATTGCAAACGGGATGGTTAGGTGTGGTCTTGTAGAATCTAATGAACAAATGCTTGCACGTTTCTTTGGTGGATTAAACAAGGACATTCAGACATATTAGATTATAAGGAATATAATTCTATCACTCGTTTGTTTCATCTTGCTTGCAAAGCTGAGCGTGAAGTGAGATCGCCAAACACCATGGAGGAGGACTAATAATTCTGCAGTCGCACATCCACTTGGACATCCCGACAATCAGCGCCTCCTCGTGATTCGCCTCCGCCTACTACCACATCCAAGGCCACCACAAGATTTCCAGCTGCTCCTCCACCATCATCCAATGCTCCCGTCGTAGTGCATCTTCTATGGCTTCCACGGGTAAGACTAAGGATATACAATGCCGCAAGTCTGGGTTTTGGTCATATTGAGAGACAGTGCACAACAACGCGTGTGATGATGGTGCGAGAAGATGGTGAATACGATTCAAAGTGACTTGATGAAGATACACTAGCCCTTATTTCGCTCGAGATGGAGACAATTACGATGATGATGAGCCAGAGGTAATGGGAGCTGAAGCTGCTGATCAATACAAGAGTTTAATTACACAACGTGTGTTGAGTGTGCAATTGAGCAAATCTGAGCAAGATCAACGCCACAACCTGTTCCAAACACGTGGTGTTGTCAAGGAAAGAGCTATACGGATCATCATTGATGGAGGGAGTTGTAATAATCTGGCCAGTGTTGACATGGTAGAGAAGCTTGCGCTTCCAACAAGACAACGCCCACATTCATACTACATCCAATGGTTTGAGAGTTCTCGCAAGATCAAGGTAACAAGAACGGTACGCGTGCATTTTGTTGATTGTGATGTTGTACCTATGCAAGCTTGTTCTTTGTTACTTGGTAGACCATGGCAATTTGATAGAGAATCTGTTCATAATGGCAAAACTAACCACTATTCTCTTATGCATGATGGAAAGAAAATTGGTCTAAAACCTATGACTCCCGAACAGATTTTAAAAGATGATCTTGCTAGAGCTAGTAGAGCTAAAACTGAGGAAAAAATAAAAGTGAGAATCAGATTGTTCTTTGCAGATTTTATACCACCAAAGAACACTAAATCTGATTCTACACATGCTCGAAATTGTTTGAAGAGTCCATGTATGCTTGCAAATAAAATTGATATTGCTGAACTAGATGTAAACAATACTCAATGTTATGCAATTGTCTGCAAAGAGGTTTTGTTTTCATTTGAGGATATGCCTCCTTCTTTGCCACCCATTGTTGCTAACCTTTGCGAGAATATGAGGACGTATTTCCCGAGTTGCCACCAGACTACCTCCTATTAGAGGAATTGAGCATCAAATTGATCTAATTCCTGGTGCCACGTTGCCCAACCGCCGCCATATAGAACCAATCCGGAGGAGACAAAGGAGATACGCCAAATTCAGGAACTACTCGGCGGAGATCATATTCGTGAGTCCCTTAGCCCTTGTCTTTGTTCCTATTATTTTGGTACCTAAGAAAGATGGTTCTTCACGCATGTGTACTGATTGTAGAGCTATCAATAATATTATTCGATATCGTCATCCTATTCCACGTTTAGATGACATGCTTGATGAATTGAGTGGCTCTACCATGTTTTCTAAAGTTGATTTGCGTAGTGGTTACCACCAGATTCGTATGAAATTAGGAGATGAATGGAAAACAGCATTTAAAACTAAGTTCGGTTTATATGAGTGGTTAGTAATGCCGTTTGGTTTAACTAATGCTCCTAGCACTTTCATGAGATTAATGAGCGAAGTTTTACGTGCTTTCATTGGACGTTTTGTGGTAGTCTACTTTGATGATATTCGATTTATAGCCAATCTTTAGAGGAACATTTGGACCATTTACGTCTTTGTTTTCAATGCTTTACGTGATGCACGTTTGTTTGGTAACCTTGAGAAGTGCACCTTTTGCACCAATCGAGTGGCGTTCTTGGCTATGTTGTTACATCACAGGGTATTGAAGTGGATCCAGCCAAGATTGAAGCTATTGAGAATTGGCCACAGCCCAAGACGGTCACACAAGTGAGGAGTTTTCTTGGCCTGGCTGGTTTGTATAGGCGCTTTGTCAAGGACTTTGGATCAATTGCCGCCACAATGCGCTTACCAAGAAGGATGTGCCCTTTTTTTGGGGCGATGCACAACAACAGGCCTTCGTCATATTGAAAGATAAGCTAACACATGCCCCCTTACTCCAACTTCCCGATTTTACTAAGACTTTTGAGCTTGAATGTGATGCTAGTGGAATTGGTTTGGGAGGTGTCTTATTACAAGAGGAAAACCTGTTGCATATTTTAGTGAGAAATTGAGTGGGGCTAGTCTGAACTATTCTACTTATGATAAAGAATTATATGTGTTGGTTCGGACATTAGAAACTTGGCAACATTATCTATGGCCTAAGGAATTTGTTATTCATTATGATCATGAATCTTTGAAGCATATTCGTATTCAAGCTAAGTTGAATCGTCGTCATGCAAAGTGGGTTGAATTTATTGAGGCTTTTCCTTATGTTATCAAACACAAAAAGGGTAAAGATAATATTATTGCTGATGCTTTGTCACGCTGACTTCAAAATATTTGGATTGGAAACTATTAAGGAACAATATGTGCATGATGCTGAATTTAAAGATGTGTTGCAGAATTGTAGAGATGGTAGAACTTGGAACAAGTTCGTCTTCAATGATGGATTTGTGTTCCATGCTAACAAACTATGCATTCGGATAGCTGTTCGTCTTTTGTTATTACAGAGGCGCATGGAGGAGGATTGATGGGACACTTTGGTGTCAAGAAGGCGGAGGATGTTCTTCTTGCACACTTCTTTTGGCCGTGTCGTCGAGATGTTGAGAGATTTGTGGCACGTGCACTACTTGTCAAAAAGCTAAGTCTCGCCTTAATCCACATGGTTTATATATGCCTCTTCCATTTCCTAGTGTTCCTTGGGAGGATATTTCTATGGACTTTGTTTTGGGATTGCCACGAACACGTAAGGGAGGATAGTATTTTGTTGTTGTGGATCGGTTCTCTAAGATGGCACACTTTATTCCTTGTCATAAAGCGGATGATCTTTGCACATATTGCTGATTTGTTCTTTCGTGAAATTGTTCGTTTGCATGGTGTGCCAAATACTATTGTCTCGATCGTGATACTAAATTTCTTAGCCACTTTTGGAGATGTTTATGGGCTAAGTTGGGGACTAAATTGCTCTTTAGTACTACATGTCATCCCCAAACCGATGGTCAAAGAAGTAGTAAATAGAACTTTGTCTACTATGTTACGGGCTGTTTTAAAGAAGAACTTAAAATTGTGGGAAGAGTGTTTACCTCATATAGAATTTGCTTATAATCGTTCATTGCATTCTACCACAAAGATGTGCCCATTTGAGATTGTGTATGGTTTTGTTCCTCGTGCACCTATTGATTTATTGCCTTTACCTTCTTGATTGCAACATAATTTGGATGCTACACAACGCAGCTGAAATGATATTAAACTTGCATAAGACTACTAAAGATAACATTGAACACATGAATGCTAAGTATAAACTTCTTTGGGGATAAAGGGAGAAAGCATGTTGTGTTTGATGTTGGCGATCTTGTTTGGTTACATTTGCGTAAAGATCGTTTTCTGATTTATGAAGTCTAAGTTAATGCCACGTGTTGCTGGTCCCTTTAAGGTGTTAGAGAGAATCAATGATAATGCATATAAACTTGAGTTGCCTGCAGACTTTGGTACGGTTAGTCCTACATTTAACATTGCAGATTTGAAGCCTTACTTTGGTGAGGAAGATGAGATTGCGTCGAGGACTACTTCAATTCAAGAAGGGGAGCATGATGTGGACATCCCTACTATTGATACAACCGTTGTACCTACAGCAACACACATACAAGGACCCATCACAAGATCTCGTGCCAAACAACTTAACTATCAGGTACTTTCGTTTCTTGGAACTATTCCTTACATACATGAGAATATGATGCTGCCTAAGTCAGATACATTTCTTACTCTTAGGAATGATGGACCAAGCATGGATGAGAGGGACAAGCATTGGAGCATGGCCATGCATGGAGATGGCGACAAGCATGTGATGATCCAAGAGAAGGCCACAGATGAAGATTTCGAACTTTGAGGCCACCATAATGAAGAAAGAAGGCTTGGACGAAATATTCAAGATCAATACTTTTAATTCGTCCATAGCATAATATGGTGCTTGACACTTTTATTTTGGGCCAGGCCCATGTAATTTTCGCAGGTTTTAATTAGCCACTTTTTAGAGTCCGTATTTGAGGGAAAAGGACTTTTAGGGTTGGATTCGCCACCACTTCCATGGCTGGCGAACACCACCTTTCGCCCTTAAATCGCCCCATAAGCGAACCTTTAGACTCGGATTTTGTTTAGACATTAAGTTAGCCATAGTCGCAACCGCCAAGGCTCGGCGTCGCAGAGGCCTCTTGTACTTCGCACCTATTCAGATCCCACCTCTTTCAATAAAGCTTTCCTCTTAATCCACAATATCTTGATTGCAATATTGGTTCTTACTTGTTCTCGATTTGGTAGGAATTAAGACCCTCACGGTCGGTGATCGTGTTCACGCAGGATCGGTAACCTCCAGGAGATTGGCCTAGCGATTGCATTGGCGCTCGTGCTCGCACGTGTAGTCGGATCGTCAAGCCCGAACTCCACCAAATCGATTATCGCCATCTCATCGAAAGATCGGACACCTTTGCCCTATCAGATGAAGCGCGACGTGGAGCGCCACGTTCAACGATGCACTACATGTATCCAAGCTAACTCTAAGTCCAACCCCTTTGGCCTTTATATGCCATTGCCTATTCCTCATGCACCTTGGTCGGACATTAGCATGGACTTTGTGTTAGGCTTCCCTAGATCTAAACATGGACATGATTCTATATTTGTAGTAGTGGATCGCTTTTCCAAAATGGCACATTTCATTCCGTGCCATAAGACCGATGATGCTTCACATGTAGCAAATTTGTTTTTCAGGGAAATAATTCGGCTACACGGTGTGCCAAGAACAATTGTCTCCGACCGTGACGTAAAATTCATGAGCTACTTCTGGAAGACCCTCATGGCCAAGCTCGGCATCAAGCTCCTCTTCTTGTCCGCCTCGCATCCTCAAACCGATGGACAAACCGAGGTCGTCAATCGAAGTCTTGGCACACTCCTCCAGGTGTTGATAAAGAAGAACCTTAAAGACTGGGAGGAATGCATTCCACACGCCAAGTTCTCCTACAACCGCGCCAAGCACTCCACCACCATGAGGAGCCCGTTCATGATCGTCTACGGTTTGGAGCCTCTCACCGCGCTCGATATCCTTCCACTACCACTTCATGAACGTGCCACTATGGACGTTGTCAAGCGCGCCCACACAATGAAGAAACTCCATGACGAAACACGAGCTACTATCGAGCAACAAGTCCTTCGCCAAGCATCACGGCTAAACAAGAACAAGAAAGAGATAATCTTCGAAGTGGGTGACCTTGTGTGGATACACTTGAGTAAAGACCGCTTCCCCATGGAACGCGACTCCAAGCTAAAGCCAAGAGGTGATGGACCATCCAAAGTGCTCAAGAGAATCAACAACAACGCTTATGTCATCGATATCCCAACATCAAAGTATCTTGTGAGCTCGACATTTAATGTCAAGGACCTATCACCCTACCATGGAGAAGATGAAGTTGACAAGGTTGAAGAGTCGAGGACGACTCTTTCCCAAGGGGGGGGGAGCTGATGCAGCCCGTCCTACGACCGCTACTACATCTACTTCCACAAGCTCCCCAAGTGGACCCATGACTCGCGCCCGAGCCAAACTACTTCAAGCTAAGGTGAACTCGCTCCTCTCCTTGTGTGACTTCGACACCCCCTTGGATGGCCTGCTTCTTCATACACATACCTTGTGCATCATCAGGTACTAAGAGGAGGAACCACAGGAGGAGCCAGAGAAGAGACCAACGCTCTGTTGCAGTACTACGGACTGGCCGTACTACCGCTTGGCGGCACTACCTCCCCCTGCTACCGCCAACAACAGAAGGCCCCGGAGCTACCCAAATGCTCTTTGTCACTGGCGGTACTATCGGCCCCGGATCGGGACCCGGCACTACCCACTGCCACCAGCAGAAGGCCCGGCTCCGGTCCCAGGCGACAAGCGGTACTGGCCGGGAAGCGGTACTACCGCATGACCGTACTACGGTCAATGGGCCGTACTGGGACACTGGAAGGCAGATCGTGTCAAGTCGGCCTTGTAACCCTCTCTATATTTCGCTATTTGTTCCCAAAATACCCCTGTTTATGTGGTTGGCCTATATATAGCCCCCACCCTCTATTGTAAACCCTAGACTTGGATAATAATAGATATTAAGGAAACCCTTTGAGGAACTTATATCTATTGGTCTCATGCTCCTACCAAGGAGCACCGGATTATCCACCCTCCTCTTGGATCTTGCCTAGTGCGTTCAAGTTGTACAAGGCCTTGGGTTCTCGGTTTCTCGCCCCCAAGTCGTCAAGATCTCACCAAGCACCTCATCCCCCGTTGTTGGCGTGGAGAGCGAGCTTCGCCCAACACCGATCCTACGGATTATGTTGGACCGGTTGCCACCGGCGTGAGGGAAAGGCGTGTATCGTGTTTTGGTTTGCGTGTGTTCGTGGTTTTCACCTCCTTCCTCGTTTCATCCCTCAACCACTGCTTTTCCCCTCGTTTCTCGTGGAATTCGTGAAAGAACGGGCCAACCCCAGGGTTACCCCCTAACACCTCTTTTGGCAAACGAGTTGTGGTCTCTCCTTGTGTGGCACGACAACCGAGCGTAGTCTTCGTTAGGACCTTTTGTGCTCATTTTCATAGTCGTGCTAACCCCGTTTTTCTCCACGTGTGTGTTTTCCGTGTTTTTGTAGATCGTATCCTTTTGCTTTTGATCTTTGGTTCTTTACCACGTAGAACAATAACCTTTTTGCTTTGATCGTTTCGTTTGGTTTTCCACAATCCCAACCTTCCACCAAAAGCTTTTGAGAGTTGTAGCATATTTGTATGTGTGAGTTTCTTGCCCATTTCACTTTGCACGTTGTTCGCTCATTTGTGTGGCAATTGGTTTGATATAATCTCCAAGGTGGGGTAAAAGGCTAACTCTCCACACCCTTATTCTCCATATACAACCCTTGTTGGCTTTTCATCATGGACAGGCATGGAGAGCCATCCCAACCACTACAAACTCTGGAGGATGACACACAATTCATGACAAGATGGGACCATTGGAAGGTCCAAGGAGAATTCAACTATCGTTGTGAAGCTCTCGAGCGGCGCCAAGATGAACAATTTCGCGAGGCCCGTGTGGAATTCAAGAACATCGACAACCGCTTCGAAGAAGTCCGTGGCTAAATGCATGCCATGCAACACAATGTCGGTCATCAAAATGAAGCTCTTGGTCGTGCACTCGCATCAACGGATGAGAAGCTTCAACGCCTCATTGATGGACTAGCAAGGCCACGCTCGTGCGAATCAAGCTCATCTCGGCACTCCTCAAGTGAATCAAGTGCACCTCGCCGTCACGCTTCAAGGCACCAGGATGGTCCCGTTCTTCAATCCATGAGCTCTTCGCAAGCGGTACCATCTCCGCGTCACGCCGCAACGTCAAGATATGATGGTGACCTCTCCGCAAGACCTCCAAGACGCGAAGCGAACCGGCCACAACCAAGGGCACTTGTGATTCAACAAGAGCAACCTCACATGGACCACCAAGGCTGATAGGGCAAAGGTGTCCGATCTTTCGATGAGATGGCGATAATCGATTTGGTGGAGTTCGGGCTTGACGATCCGACTACACGTGCGAGCACGAGCGCCAATGCAATCGCTAGGCCAATCTCCTGGAGGTTACCGATCCTGCGTGAACACGATCACCGACCAATGAGGGTCTTAATTCCTACGAAATCGAGAACAAGTAAGAACCAATATTGCAATCAAGATATTGCGGATTAAGAGGAAAGCTTTATTGAAAGAGGTGGGATCCCGAATAGGTGCAGTACAAGAGGCCTCTGCGGCCGAGCCTTGGCGGTTGCGACTATGGCTAACTTAATGTCTAAACAAAATCCAGTCTAAAGGTTCGGCTATGGGCGTTTAAGGGCGAAAAGGTGGGGTTTCGCCAGCCATGGAAGTGGTGGCGAATCCAACCCTAAAGTCCTTTTCCCTCAAATACGGACTCTAAAAAGTGGCTAATTAAAATCACCTGAAAATTACATGGGCCTGGCCCAAAATAAAGTGTCATGACACCATATTATGCTATGGACGAATTAGTAAAGTATTGATCTTGAATATTTCGTCCAAGCCTTCTTTCTTCATTATGGTGGCCTCAAAGTTCAAATCTTCATCCGTGGCCTTCTCTTGGATCATCACATGCTTGCCGCCATCACCATGCGGCCATGCTCCAATGCTTGTCCCTCTCATCCATGCTCGGTCCATCATTCCTAAGAGTAAGAAACATTTCGATTTAGGCAGCATCATATTCTCATGTATGTAAGGAATAGTTCCAAGAAACGAAAGTACACGATAGTTCGGTTGTTTGGCACGAGATCTTGTGATGGGTCCTTGTATGTGTGTTCTTTGAGGTACAACGGTTGTATCAATAGTAGGGATGTCCACATCATGCTCCCCTTCTTGAATTGAAGTCGTCCTCGACGCAATCTCATCTTCCTCACCAAAGTAAGGCTTCAAATCTGCAATGTTAAATGTAGGACTAACTACCAAAGTCTGCAGCAACTCAAGTTTATATGCATTATCATTGATTCTCTCTAACACCTTAAAGGGACCAAGCACGTGGCATTAACTTAGACTTATGTAAATCAGAAAACGATCTTTATGCAAATGTAACTAAACAAGATCGCCAACATCAAACACAACATGCTTTCTCCCTTTATCCCCAAAGAAGTTTATACTTAGCATTCATGTGTTCAATGTTATCTTTAGTAGTCTTATGCAAGTTTAATATCATTTCAGCGTTGTGTAGCATCCAAATTATGTTGCATCAAGAAGGTAAAGGCAATAAATCAATAGGTGCACGAGGAACAAAACCATACACAATCTCAAATGGGCACATCTTTGTGGTAGAATGCAATGAACGATTATAAGCAAATTCTATATGAGGTAAACACTCTTCCCACAATTTTAAGTTCTTCTTTAAAACAGCCCGTAACATAGTAGACAAAGTTCTATTTACTACTTCAGTTTGACCATCGGTTTGGGGATGACATGTAGTACTAAAGAGCAATTTAGTCCCCAACTTAGCCCATAAACATCTCCAAAAGTGGCTAAGAAATTTAGTATCACGATCGAGACAATAGTATTTGGCACACCATGCAAACGAACAATTTCACGAAGAACAAATCAGCAATATGCGCAGATCATCCGTTTTATGACAAGGAATAAAGTGTGCCATCTTAGAAAACCGATCCACAACAACAAAAATACTATCCCTCTTACGTGTTCGTGGCAATCCCAAAACAAAGTCCATAGAAATATCCTCCCAAGGAACACTAGGAACAGGAAGAGGCATATACAAACCATGTGGATTAAGGCGAGACTTAGCTTTTGACAAGTATTGCAAGTGCCACAAATCTCTCAACATCTCGGCGCACGTGGCCAAAAGTGTGTAGCAAGAACATCCTCCGTCTTCTTGACACCAAAGTGTCCCATCAATCCTCCTCCATGCGCCTCCTGTAACAACAAAAGACGAACAGAGCTATCTGGAATGCATAGTTTGTTAGCACGGAACACAAATCCATCATTGAAGACGAACTTGTTCCAACACCACGTGTTTGGAACAGGTTGTGGCGTTGATCTTGCTCAGATTTGCTCAATTGCACACTCAACACACGTTGTGTAATTAAACTCTTGTATTGATCAGCAGCTTCAGCTCCCATTACCTCTGGCTCGTCATCATCATCAGAATTGTCTCCATCTCGAGCAGAAATAAGGGCTAGTGTATCGTCATCGAAGTCACTCGCGGAATCGTATTCACCATCTTCTCGCACCATCATCACACGTTGTGTTGTGCACTGTCTCTCAATATGACCAAAACCCCAGCACTTGCGGCATTGTATATCCTTAGTCTTACCCGTGGAAGCCATAGAAGATGCACTACGAGCAGGAGCATTGGATGATGGTGGAGAAGCAGCTGGAAATCTTGTGGTGGCCTTGGATGTGGTAGTAGCTGGAGGCGAATCACGAGGAGGCGCTGATTGTCGGGATGTCCAAGTGGATGTGCGACCTGCAGAATTATTAGTCCTCCTCCATGGTGTTTGGCGATCCTGCACTTCACGTTCAGCTTTGCAAGCAAGATGAAACAAACGAGTGATAGAATTATATTCCTTATAATCTAATATGTCTGAATGTCCTTGTTTAATCCACCAAAGAAACGTGCAAGCATTTGTTCATTAGATTCTACAAGACCACACCTAACCATCCCGTTTGCAATTCGATAATACTCTTCTCGAATTTTTCCCTTGCTCTAAGCGTGTCGATTCTTTAGTAAATCACGTTGATAAGTGGGAGGTACAAAACGAACACGCATAGCAGTTTTTAAAGCAGTCAAGTACTAGGAATAGTAGTAGGATTTAAACGACAATACTCGGACCACCAAGGGAAGCAAATTTAGTAAATTCACATGTAGCAAAGACTAACACGCATATTCTCGGATATTTTAAGCATGCAAACGTTGTTCTACTTCCATCTCCCATGTAAGATATGCATCAGATTATATTTACCCTCAAAAGATGGAATATTTAATTTAAGCTTTGCAACATGATCATCATCATTACGTCTCGTGGGCGGCGTTGCGGTAGTAATGTCGGGGACGACCAGCAGTACCGTGGAGGTTGTTCAACCTCCTCGTCAACAGATCGTCGTCGGGTCGGGTAGTAGTACCCGCCGTCTGTCCCCAATGTCGCAAAGCCCACGGCGAAGTCTCGAGGAACGTCGAGAGCGTCGATGGCGGAGCAAAGTGCGGCATCCATCCGTCGAGCCGTGATCGAATGCGTCGTGCACCATGTGTGGGTGCCGGTCTGGTGGGCAATCGGTTCAAGCTCCTTGAACCGAGCGTCAAGCTTGGCGTTGAAGGATTTCTCGAGTCCATCGATCTTGTCCACGGCGTTGGTGAGCTTGGTGTCAAACTCCCTAGGCGCGTCCACGTCTTCACGGCCCGGAGCGCGAGAAGTGGGCATGTAGTTCTTCGTTCGTCATGGTGGCGGGGTTCATGAAGTATCCATCATGGTTAGTCCTTAAAAGCACGGTATATACTACAGAATATGGTGGAAGTCACGTAATCCGTCAAGCAATATCTGAAGCTCTTACAAGTTCTTACCAACAAGCAGGAAAAGGCGATGTGCAACCACGAGGATCGGTGGGTCCGGAGATTGAACCAAGCGAGTACCAGAGTCGAAACACCGCGTGGAGAGTATCCGTGGAGCTCGGGAAGGCTTAGCAAAGGGTCGCAATTATCAAACAAAGAATGCAAAAGTTGAAAGAATGCTCAACGACGGTCTGTCTTTGGTCCTAGGCTAGACCGTACTAGAGACGCGAGCCTAGATCACCACGATGTCACGACGCCGACACAACAAGCAATCGTATGATGATATAGCACCACAAAAGCGATCCGAGATGCGTAAAATCACTATGATGGCGAGTGTCTAGAATCGATCTCTGGGGTCTAAAAGAGGTTAGCCCCAAAAATTTTTTTTCAAATTTTTATTTTGCTCGGAAGCGCCACAGCGCCAAAAAATATCGCTATAACGGCCGATGGAGAAAAGTGATCCCGGTCGAAAAATAGTATAGCCGTAAAATTTTTTTCGAGGCGGTTCAGACTTTTTTTTTTTTTTTTGCTCTCTTCCGGACTTACGACCGGACTCTTAGCTCGACACGGACTTTAGTGAACACGGAACAAAGAAAGAAGGAAAGTCAAAAGAAAT
Organism: Avena longiglumis; assembly: GCA_030063025.1. Taxonomy (NCBI): domain Eukaryota; kingdom Viridiplantae; phylum Streptophyta; class Magnoliopsida; order Poales; family Poaceae; genus Avena; species Avena longiglumis. Next base: position 311,578,702 of record CP125977.1, read on the forward strand.
AACGAGGAAACAAGAATAACTCTACTCGGACTCGTGCAGTAAAAAACTGATCGGATCTGTCGCGGTAGGAAGGCGCGGTGGCGAGTATTAGGGTTTTATGGTGGCGGGGTATATGGCGGCGGAATATGGTGGCAGGTATATGGCGGTGATCGGGAGTGTGGTGGTGACTAGTATGATCGAACTCGAAACTCTAAGGGACGAGACACTAAGACCAGCAACTCGACGCGACGATGTAGACACAAATTCAACAATGCAAAAACTGAAAAGATAATGTGAGGCGTAGATTGGTTATGGGATGGATCTAAACTCTAACTGTGTTTTTGGCTTTTTCGTGGGTTATAGGTAAAAACAGATCTAATCTACGAAAAACAGTAAAATCTCACCGAGCAACATGAAATCTGATACCACTTGATAGGGCGTAGGTGTCCGATCTTTTGATGAGATGGCGATAATCGATTTGGTGGAGTTCGGGCTTGACGATCTGACTACACGTGTGAGCACGAGCGCCAATGCAATCGCTAGGCCAATCTCCTGGAGGTTACCGATCCTCGTGAACACGATCACCGACCGGTGAGGGTCTTAATTCCTACGAAATCGAGAACAAGTAAGAACCAATATTGCAATCAAGATATTGCGGATTAAGAGGAAAGCTTTATTGAAAGAGGTGGGATCTGAATAGGTGCGGCACAAGAGGCCTCTGCGACGCCGAGCCTTGGCGGTTGCGACTATGGCTAACTTAATGTCTAAACAAAATCCGAGTCTAAAGGTTCGGCTATGGGCGATTTAAGGCGAAAGGTGGGGTTTCGCCAGCCATGGAAGTGGTGGCGAATCCAACCCTAAAAGTCCTTTTCCTCAAATACGGACTCTAAAAGTGGCTAATTAAAATCATGAAAATTACATGGGCTGGCCCAAAATAAAGGTGTCGCGACACCATATTATGCTATGGACGAATTCAGAAGTATTGATCTTGAATATTTCGTCCAAGCCTTCTTTCTTCATTATGGTGGCCTCAAAGTTCTGAAATCTTCATCCGTGGCCTTCTCTTGGATCATCACATGCTTGCTGCCATCACCATGCACGGCCATGCTCCAATGCTTGTCCCTCTCATCCATGCTCGGTCCATCATTCCTAAGAGTAAGAAACATTTCTGATTTAGGCAGCATCATATTCTCATGTATGTAAGGAATAGTTCCAAGAAACGAAAGTACCTGATAGTTCAGTTGTTTGGCACGAGATCTTGTGATGGGTCCTTGTATGTGTGTTGCTGTAGGTACAACGGTTGTATCAATAGTAGGGATGTCCACATCAAAGGCCATCGCCGTCGACATGTCCCTTCAACAACAAGTGAAGCATCCGAAGAGGACGAACAAGATCACCGTCGACGCGAAGCACTCGAAGACCCTCCAAGGCGTCATCATCGACATGATCGTCCACGTCGGCAACATGATGGTCATGACGAGCCCCCTCCACATCAAGAAGAAGAAGAGCAGCCCATTGCGCATGCGGCTCGACGTCCTCCTCGCCACAGGGCGCAAGACAATGCTCCTCGGCATCAACCACGACAAGAACAAGAGCAAGCTCCCCAAGCTCGTCATGAGGACCATCAACCTCCTCCTCGTCCTCAACCGCGTCAACAAAACGAGCAAGCTCCCCAAGCTTGTCGTCAACACCAAGTTCCACCACCAAACGCGGCACCTCAACAACCGCAAGAGCAACGCAACAATCACCAAGCAAGACATGAGAGCTCGGATGATGATGATGATGATGACCGCCCAAATCATGGCAACCGACGCAACCGGAACCGCAATCAAGAATAAACTTTTGGCAAGCTCAAATTCACCATGCCCAAATTCACCGGTTCTAATGAGCCCGAGGAATATCTCTCTTGGGAACTCAAGGTTGACAAGATCTTCCGCATGCACAACTATAGCAATGCGAAGATGATGGCCATGGCATCCCTCGAGTTTGATGAGTATGCCAACCTTTGGTGGGAACAAGTCCAACTCATGAAGCAAAAGAAGAGCCTCCAATCGCAACTTGGCAAGATATGAAGGCTCATATGAGATCCCGCTTTGTTCCTTCACACTACACGCGTGACCTCTTCAAAAAGCTTCAAACGCTTAGTCAAGGGACAAAGACCGTGGAACAGTACTTCAAGCAAATGGAGCTCAACATGATCCGTGCCAACATTGAAGAGCGAGATGAACAAACAATGGAACATTTCCTCAATGGCTTGAACCATCCCATCAAGCGCATCACCGAGTTCCAAAAGTACAACAACATGGTTGAGCTTGTGCACATTGCATCGAAAGCCAAGCGTCAAGTGCAAGAGGACATCAAGTACAACAAGCCAAAGATGTACTTCACCTTCAAGCAAGCACCAACCACTACTCCAACAACACCAAGTGGAAGCTCCTCAAGTACCACCAAGCTTCCCTTCAAGCCAACTCTCCCTCAAGGAAAACAACCCTCAAGTGGCAAACACACAAGGGATGATCAACCATTCAATGGTGAATGCTACAAGTGTGGAGGCAAAGGGCACAAGTCGAATGCATGTGGGAACAAGAAAGTTTTGTTCATCCATGACAACGGCGATGAAGAATACTTGAGTGAAGAAGAGTTTGATGCAAGGGTCAAGGAAGCCATGGCAAGGCAACATTTGGAAGAGGACCAAGAATTTCTTGTGTGTGAGCATGACGCAAGTCCATCGCTTGTGGTCACAAGGGTCTTGACCACCCAAATCAATGAAAATGAAGACCAACGCTCGAACATCTTCCAAACTCGTGCCGGCATCAATGGGAAGTCCATCAAAGTTGTCATCGATGGAGGGAGTTGCCACAACCTTGCAAGCACGGAATTGTGTGAGAAACTCAAACTCACCCTCCATCCGCATAAACACCCCTACCATATCCAATGGCTAAGTGACCAAGGATCCGTCCAGATCAAGCACACCGTCTCGGTAACGTTCTCAATTGGGCACTACAAGGACACGGTGGAATGTGACGTGGTCCCAATGACGGTTTGTCATATGTTGCTCGGAAGACCGTGGCAATATGACAAGCATGCTTTGCATGATGGTCACTCAAACACTTACACCTTCAAATGGCTTGATAAAACTTGCGTGTTACAACCAATGACTACTAGCCAAATAATTGCGGACAATGCAAAGGCTTTAGCGAGGGTGCAATACACAAAAACACCTTGTGAGATGAGTGGTGAGCGAGAGAACCACACCATAGTGAGTGAGAGCTACAAGCCAAACTCGAGTGGAAAAACTAAGAGTGTTCTTCTTGCCACCAAAACTGAGATGAGAGAAGTGCGGAACAAACCATCCATCTTGCACTATGTCCTTGTATGCAAGGGACTAGCGCAAGGAACTAATGACTTGACAAATGTTCCTCCTTCTTTGATGGCTATTTTGCAGGAATTCCAAGATGTATTTCCCGAAGAGCTTCCTCATGGCCTTCCTCCTCTTCGTGGAATCGAGCACCGCATCGACCTCATACCCGGCGCCCCACTCCCAAACTGCGCCGCGTATCGCATGAACCCGGAAGAGACGAAGGAGATCGAACGTCAAATCAACCAACTCGTCTCCAAAGGTTTGATCCAAGTAAGCACTAGCCCAAGCGCGGTCCCCGTGATTCTAGTTGCAAAAACGGATGATACGTTGCGGTTATGCATGGACTGCCGTCCAATCAATGCTATCACCGTGCGTTATCGACATCCTATACCGCGTCTTGATGACATGCTTGATGAGTTATGTGGAGCCACTATATTTTCAAAAATTGATCTTCGTAGTGGTTACCATCAAATTCGCATGGCCAAAGGTGATGAGTGGAAAACCGCCTTCAAGACCAAGCTTGGTCTCTATGAATGGTTGGTTATGCCTTTTGGCTTATCTAACGCCCCATCTACCTTCATGCGCCTCATGAACCATATTTTGAGATCTCTCATTGGGAAGAGTGTAGTTGTTTACTTTGATGACATTCTTGTCTATAGCAAGTCACTAGAGGACCATGTTACTCTTGTTAAGGAGGTCCTTCAAATCCTTCGTCATGAAAAGCTTTATGCTAATCTCCCAAAGTGCACTTTTGCAAAAGACAAGCTGATTTTCCTTGGTTTTGTTGTGTCTTCTAATGGCATTGAAGTTGATGTATCAAAAGTCAAGGACATACGAGATTGGCCCATCCCTACAAATGTTAGTGAACTTCGTAGTTTTCATGGGTTGGCTGGCTTTTACCGTCGTTTTGTCAAAGACTTTTCTACAATTGCTTGCCCCCTCAACGAATTGACCCAAAAAAATGTCACGTTCGTTTGGGGAAAAGCACAACAAAAAGCTTTTGATGAGCTCAAAAATAGGCTCACCGAAGCACCACTTCTTGCATTGCCGGATTTCACAAAAACCTTTGAGATTGAATATGACGCTAGTGGTATTGGCATTAGTGGCGTCCTTATGCAAAATGGGCGTCCTATTGCTTACCATAGTGAGAAACTTGATGGCGCACGCCTAAACTATCCCATTTATGACAAAGAACTTTTTGCCTTGGTTCGAGTTCTTCAAGTGTGGCAACACTATCTTTGGCCCAAAGAATTTATCATCCATTCCGACCACGAGTCGTTGAAGTATCTTAAGGGCCAAGCCAATTTGAGTAAAAGGCACGCAAAATGGGTTGAGTTCATGGAGTCTTTTCCTTACATTATCAAATACAAGAAGGGCAAAGAAAATGTGTTAGCGGACGCCTTGTCTCACAAAAACACAAGCCTTCTTACACGACTCGAAGTCAATGTTTTGGGTCTTGATGACATCAAATCTTTGTACGCGTCCGATCCTTTCTTTGGACCAATATTTGCACAATGTTCAATAGACAAAGGGATTGATGATTTCTATTTGCATAAGGGTTTTCTTTTCAAACAAAACAAGCTTTGCATTCCGAAATCGTCTCTCCAACTTGTGTTTCTTCAAGAGTCCCATGGTGGAGGCCTTATGGGTCACTTTGGCCGTGACAAGACATATGACGTGCTCTCCAATCACTACTTTTGGCCAAATATGAAGCGCGACGTGGAGCGCCACGTTCAACGATGCACTACATGTATCCAAGCTAAGTCTAAGTCCAACCCCTTTGGTCTTTACATGCCATTGCCTATTCCTCATGCACCTTGGTCGGACATTAGCATGGACTTTTTGTTAGGCTTGCCTAGATCTAAACATGGACATGATTCCATATTTGTAGTCGTGGATCGCTTTTCTAAAATGGCATATTTCATTTCGTGCCATAAGACCGATGATGCTTCACATGTAGCCAATTGGATTTTCAGGGAAATAATTCGGCTACACGGTGTGCCTAGAACAATCGTCTCCGACCGCGACGTAAAATTCATGAGCTACTTCTGGAAGACTCTCATGGCCAAGCTCGTCATCAAGCTCCTCTTCTCGTCCGCCTCGCATCCTCAAACAGATGGACAAACCGAGGTCGTCAATCGAAGTCTTGGCACACTCATCCGGGTGTTGATAAAGAAGAACCTTAAAGACTGGGAGGAATGTAATCCACACGAGTTACCTACAACGCGCCAAGCACTCCACCACCATGAGGAGCCCGTTCATGATCGTCACGGCTTGAGCCTCTCACCGCTCGATATCCTTCCACTTCCACTTCATGAACGTGCCAATATGGACGTTGTCAAGCGTGCCCAAACAATGAAGAAACTCCATGAAGACACACGAGCTACTATCGAGCAACAAGTCCTTCGCCAAGCATCAAGGCTAAACAAGAACAAGAAAGAGATGATCTTTGATGAGGGCGACCATGTGTGGATCCACTTGAGTAAAGACCGCTTCCCCAAGGAACGCGACTCCAAGCTAAAGCCAAGAGGTGATGGACCATTCAAGGTGCTAAAGAGGATCAACAACAACGCATATATCATCGATATACCAACATCGAAGTATCTTGTGAGCTCGACATTCAATGTCAAGGACCTCTCACCCTACCATGGAGAAGATGAAGTTGAGAAGGTTGAAGAGTCGAGGACGACTCTTTCACAAGGGGGGGGGAGCTGATGCAGCCCGTCCTACGACCACTACTACATCTACTCCAACGAGCTCCCCAAGTGGACCCATGACTCGCGCCCGAGCCAAACTCCTTCAAGCTAAGGTAAACTCGCTCGTCTCCTTGTGTGACTTCGACACACCCTTGGATGGCCTGCTACTTCATACGCATACACTGTGCATCATCAGGTACGAAGAGAAGGACTCAAGGAACGGAGGGGAAGCAACCAGTCGTTGCCAGACGCCACCGGTACTACCGGTTGAGCCGACCGGTACTACCGGTTCAAGCGGTCCGACCGGCCCCAGCTACCGGACGCTCCAGGAAGAACCACTCCACGCCCGGCATGTACACCACCGGCAAAGAAGTACTACCGCCTCCTCTACCGCTCCTTCTGAGCGCCTCCGATGGAAGCTCCAGGCCCTCGGTAGTACTACATCGAGCGGTACTACGGTTGACCGGTACTACGGTTAACCCGGCCGGTACTACCGTCTGGCCGAATCTGAACGCATGAGTTCGGCCTGTGCCCACTTTACTATATTTTCCTAATTCGTTCCGAAACTACCCCTGTTTTGTGGCTGGACTATATATAGCCCCCACCCTCTATTGTAAACCCTAGACTTGGATAATAATAGATATTAAGGAAACCCTTTGAGGAACTTATATCTATTGGTCTCATGCTCCTACCAAGGAGCACCGGATTATCCACCCCCCTCTTGGATCTTGCCTAGTGCGTTCAAGTTGTACAAGGCCTTGGGTTCTCGGTTTGTCGCCCCCAAGTCGTCAAGAGCTCACCAAGCACCTCGTCCCCCGTTGTTGGCGTGGAGAGCGAGCTTCGCCCAACACCGATCCTAGGGATTATGTTGGACCAGTTGCCACTAGCGTGAGAGATCGGCGAGTATCGTGTTTTGTGTGCGTGTGTTCGTGGTTTTCATCCCTTCTTCCCCTGACCACTGCTTCCTTCCCCCTCGTTTCTCGTGGAATTCGTGAAAGATCAGGCCAACCCAAGGGTTACCCCATAACATATACGTGGCGCTCCACGTCGCGCTTCATCTTTGGCCAATAGTAGTGAGTGGAGAGCATGTAATATGTCTTGTCACGGCCAAAGTGACCCATAAGGCCTCCACCATGGGACTCTTGAAGAAGCAAACGTTGGAGAGATGATTTCGGAATGCAAAGCTTGTTTTGTTTGAAAATAAAACCCTTATGCAAATAGAAATCATCAATCCCTTTGTCGGTTGAACATTGTGCAACTATTGGTCCAAAGCAAGGGTCGGACGCGTACAAAGATTTGATGTCATCAAGACCCAAGACATTGACTTCGAGTCGTGTAAGAAGGCTTGTGTTTTTGCGAGACAAGGCGTCCGCTACCACATTTTCTTTGCCCTTCTTGTATTTGACAATGTAAGGAAAAGACTCCATAAACTCAACCCATTTTGCGTGCCTTTTACTCAAGTTGGCTTGGCCCTTAAGATACTTCAACGACTCATGGTCGGAATGGATGATAAATTGTTTGGGCCAAAGATAGTGTTGCCACACTTGATGAACTCGAACCAAGGCAAAAAGTTCTTTGTCATAAATGGGATAATTGAGGCGTGCGCCATCAAGTTTCTCACTATGGTAAGCAATAGGACGCCCATTTTGCATAAGGACGCCACCAATGCCAATACCACTAGCGTCACATTCAATCTCAAAGGTTTTTGTGAAGTCCGGCAATGCAAGAAGTGGTGCTTCGGTGAGCCTCTTTTTGAGCTCATCAAAAGCCTTTTGTTGTGCTTTTCCCCAAACGAACGTGACGTTTTTCTTGGTCAATTCGTTGAGGGGTCAAGCAATTGTAGAAAAGTCTTTGACAAAACGACGGTAAAAGCCAGCCAACCCATGAAAACTACGAAGTTCACTAACATTTGTAGGGATGGGCCAATCTCGTATGTCCTTGACTTTTGAGTCATCAACTTCAATGCCATTAGAAGACACGACAAAACCAAGGAAAATCATCTTGTCTTTTGCAAAAGTGCACTTTGGGAGATTAGCATAAAGCTTTTCATGACGAAGGATTTGAAGTACCTCCTTAACATGAGTAACATGCTCCTCTAGTGACTTGCTATAGATAAGAATGTCATCAAAGTAAACAACTACACTCTTTCCAATGAGAGATCTCAAAATATGGTTCATGAGACGCATGAAGGTAGATGGGGCGTTAGATAAGCCAAAAGGCATAACCAACCACTCATAGAGACCAATCTTGGTCTTGAAGGCGGTTTTCCACTCATCACCTTCAGCCATGCGAATTGGATGGTAACCACTACGAAGATCAATTTTCGAAAATATAGTGGCTCCACATAACTCATCAAGCATGTCATAAAGACGCGGTATAGGGTGTCGATAACGCACGGTGATAGCATTGATTGGACGACAGTCCATGCATAACCGCAACGTATCATCCGTTTTCGGGACTAGAATCACGGGGACCGCGCTTGGGCTAGTGCTTACTTGGATCAAACCTTTAGAGACGAGTTGGTTGATTTGACGTTCGATCTCCCTCGTCTCTTCCGGTTCAGGATACGCGGCGGGTTTGGGAGTGGTCTTGCGGGTATGAGGTCGATGCGGTGCTCGATTCCACGAAGAGGAGGAAGGCCATGAGGAAGCTCTTCGGAGAATACATCTTGGAATTCCTGCAAAATAGCCATCAAAGAAGGAGGAACATTTGTCAAGTCGTTAGTTCCTTGCGCTAGTCCCTTGCATACAAGGACATAGTGCAAGATGGATGGGTTGTTCCGCACTTCTCTCATCTCACTTTTGGTGGCAAGAAGAACACTCTTAGTTTTTCCACTCGAGTTTGGCTTGTAGCTCTCACTCACTATGGTGTGGTTCTCTCGCTCACCACTCTTCTCACAAGGTTTCTTTGTGTATTGCGCCCTCTCTAAAGCCTTTACATTGTCCGCAATTATTTGGCTAGGAGTCATTGGTTGCAACACACAAGTTTTATCAAGCAATTTGAAGGTGTAAGTTTTTGAGTGACCATTATGCAAAGCACGCTTGTCATATTGCCACGGCCTTCCAAGCAACATGTGACAAACCGTCATTGGGACCACGTCACATTCCACCGTGTCCTTGTAGTGCCCAATGGAGAACGTCACCGAGACGGTGTGCTTGATCTTGACGGATCCTTGGTCACTTAGCCATTGGATATGGTAGGGTTGTCTATGCGGATGAAGGGTGAGGTTGAGTTTCTCACACAATTCCGTGCTTGCAAGGTTGTGGCAACTCCCTCCATCGATGACAACTTTGATGGATTTCCCATTGATGCCGGCACGAGTTTGGAAGATGTTCGATCGTTGGTCTTCATTTTCATTGGCTTGGGTAGTCAAGACCCTTGTGACCACAAGCGATGGACTTGCATCATGCTCACACACAAGAAGTTCTTGGTCCTCTTCCAAATGTTGTCTTGCCAAGGCTTCCTTGACCCGTGCATCAAACTCTTCTTCACTCAAGTATTCTTCATCGCCATTGTCATGGATGAACAAAACTTTCTTGTTCCCACATGCATTCGACTTGTGCCCTTTGCCTCCACACTTGTAGCTTTCACCATTGAATGGTTGGTCATCCCTTGTGTGTTTGCCACTTGGGGGCTGTTTTCCTTGAGGGAGAGTTGGCTTGAAGGGAAGCTTGGTGGTACTTGAGGAGCTTCCACTTGGTGTTGTTGGAGTAGTGGTTGGCGCTTGCTTGTAGGTGAAGTACGTCTTTGGCTTGTTGTACTTGATGTCTTCTTGCACTTGACACTCGGCCTTTGAAGCGATGTGCACAAGCTCAACCATGTTGTTGTACTTTTGGAACTCGGTGATGCGCTTGATGGGATGGTTCAAGCCATTGAGGAAGCGTGCCATTGTTTGTTCATCTCGCTCTTCAATGTTGGCACGGATCATGTTGAGCTCCATTTGCTTGAAGTACTCTAACTAAGCGTTTGAAGCTTGTTGAAGAGGTCACGCGTGTAGTGTGTAGGAACAAAGCGGGATCTCATATGAGCCTTCATATCTTGCCAAGTTGCGATTGGAGGCTCTTCTTTTGCTTCGCGAGCGAGTTGGACTTGTTCCCACCAAAGGTTGCCATACTCATCAAACTCGAGGGATGCCATGGCCATCATCTTCTCATTGCTATAGTTGTGCACGGGGAAGATCTTGTCGACCTTGAGTTCCCAAGAGAGATATTCCTCGGGCTCATTGGAATCGGTGAACTTTGGCATGGTGAACTTGAGCTTGCCAAAAGTTTCTTCTCCCTTGCGGTTCCGGTTGCGTCGGTTGCCATGATTTGGGCGGTCATCATCATCATCCGAGCTCTCATGTCTTGCTTGGTGATTGTTGCGTTGCTCTTGCGGTTGTTGAGGTGCCGCGTTTGGTGGTGGAACTTGTTGTTGACGACGAGCTTGGGGAGCGTGCTCGTTTTGTTGTCGTGGTTGTGGACGAGGAGGAGGTTGATGGTCCTCACGACGATCTTGGGGAGCTTGCTCTTGTTCTTGTCGTGGTTGATGCCGAGGAGCATTAGCTTGCGCCATGTGGCGAGGAGGACGTCGAGCTGCATGTGCAATGGGCTGCTCTTCTTCTTGGTGTAGGGGAGGCTCGTCATGACCATCATGGTGCCGACGTGGACGATCATTCGATGATGACGACTTGGAGGATCTTCGAGTGCTTCCCGTCGACGGTGATCTTGTTCGTCCTCTTCGGAAGTTTCACTTGTTGTTGAAGGGACATGTCGACGTCGATGGCCATGGTGGTCCATGCGAGGTTGCTCTTGTTGAATCACAAGTGCCCTTGGTTGTGGCCGGTTCGCTTCGCGCCTTGGAGGTCTTGCGGAGAGGTCACCATCATAGCTTGACGTTGCGGCGTGACGCGGAGATGGTACCGCTTGCGAAGAGCTCATGGATTGAAGAACGGGTCCATCCCGGTGCCTTGAAGCGTGACGGCGAGGTGCACTTGATTCACTTGAGCAGTGCCGCGATGAGCTTGATTCGCGCGAGCGTGGCCTTGCGAGTCCATCAATGATGCGTTGAAGCTTCTCATCCGTTGAGGCGAGTGCACGACCAAGAGCTTCATTTTGATGACCGAGGTTGCATTGCATGGCATGCATTTGGCCACGGACTTCTTCGAAGCGGTTGTCGATGTTCTTGAATTCCACACAGGCCTCGCTAAATTGTTCATCTTGGTGCCGCTCGAGAGCTTCACAACGGTAGTTGAATTCACCTCAGACCTTCCAATGGTCCCATGTTGTCATGAATTGTGTGTCATCCTCCGGAGGTGGTGGTGGTTGGGATGGCTCTACATGCCTGTCCATGATGCAAAGCCAACAAGGGTTGTATATGGAGAGAAAGGGTGCGGAGAGTTAGCCTTTTACCTCACCTTGGAGATTATATCAAACCAATTGCCACACAAATGATGGAAAAGCGTGCAAAGTGAAATGGGCAAGAAACTCACACACAAATATGCTACAACTCTCAAAAGCTTTTGGTGGAAGGTTAGGATTGTGGAAAACCAAAAGAAATGATCCAAGCAAAAGGTTATTGTCCTACGTGGTAAAGAACCAAAGATCAAAAGCAAAAAGGATACGATCTACAAAAACACTGAAAACACACATGTGGAGAAAAACGGGGTTAGCATGACTATGAAAATGAGCACAAAAGGTCCTAACGAAGACTACGCTCGGTTGTCGTGCCAACACAAGGAGAGACCACAACTCGTTTGCCAAAAGAGGATAAGCAACAGATTTGTGCACTTGCCTCGGTGCGTTCTTTCTTCTCTCTTGTTGGCTTACAAGCTTGGTATTCTCTTTGTATTGGGAGACTATGTATCTTTCTATTCTATCTTTTTCTTTTCCTTTTTTTTTGATTCTTTTTCTTTTTCTCCCTTGCTATGCTACTATGTTAGCTTTTGTATTTGGCCTCACTGATAGGGCAAAGGTGTCCGATCTTTCGATGAGATGGCGATATTCGATTTGGTGGAGTTCGGGCTTGATGATCCGACTACACGTGCGAGCACGAGCGCCAATGCAATCGCTAGGCCAATCTCCTGGAGGTTACCGATCCTGCGTGAACACGATCAGCCTGACCAGCGAGGGTCTTAATTCCTACCTGAAATAGAGAACAAGTAAGAACCAATATTGCAATCAAGATATTGCGGATTAAGAGGAAAGCTTTATTGAAGAGGTGGGATCCTGAATAGGTGCGAAGTACAAGAGGCCTCTGCGACGCTCGAGCCTTGGCGAAGTTGCGACTATGGCTAACTTAATGTCTAAACAAAATCCGAGTCTAGAGGTTCGGCTAAGGGCGAAAAGGTGGGGTTTCGGCCAGCCATGGAAGTGGTGGCCGAATCCAACCCTAAAAGTCCTTTTCCCCTCAAATACGGACTCTAAAAAGTGGCTAATTAAAATCCTGCGAAAATTACATGGGCCTGGCCCAAAATAAAAGGTGTCATGACACCATATTAAGCTATGGACGAATTCGTAAAGTATTGATCTTGAATATTTCGTCCAAGCCTTCTTTCTTCATTATGGTGGCCTCAAAGTTCTGAAATCTTCATCTGTGGCCTTCTATTGGATCATCACATGCTTGCTGCCATCTCCATGCATGACCATGCTCCAATGCTTGTCCCTCTCATCCATGCTTGGTCCATCATTCCTAAGAGTAAGAAATATATCCGATTTAGGCAGCATCATATTCTCATGTATGTGAGGAATAGTTCCAAGAAACGAAAGTACCTGATAGTTAAGTTGTTTGGCACGAGATCTTGTGATGGGTCCTTGTATGTGTGTTGTTGTAGGTACAACGGTTGTATCAATAGTAGGTATGTCCACATCATGCTCCCCTTCTTGAATTGAAGTCGTCCTCGACGCAATCTCATCTTCCTCACCAAAGTAAGGCTTCAAATCTGCAATGTTAAATGTAGGACTAACCGTACCAAAGTCTGCAGGCAACTCAAGTTTATATGCATTATCATTGATTTTCTAACACCTTAAAGGGACCAGAAGACGTGGCATTAACTTAGACTTCGTAAATCAGAAAACGATCTTTACGCAAATGTAACCAAACAAGATCGCCAACATCAAACACAACATGCTTTCTCCCTTTATCCCCAGCAAGTTTATACTTAGCATTCATGTGTTCAATGTTATCTTTAGTAGTCTTATGCAAGTTTAAGATCATTTTAGCGCGTTGTGTAGCATCCAAATTATGTTGCACCGAAGAAGGTAAAGGCAATAAATCAATAGGTGCACGAGGAACAAAACCATAAACAATCTCAAATGGGCACATCTTTGTGGTAGAATGCAATGAACGATTATAAGCAAATTCTATATGAGGTAAACACTCTTCCCACAATTTTAAGTTCTTTAAAACAGCCCGTAACATAGTAGACAAAGTTCTATTTACTACTTCAGTTTGACCATCAGTGTGGGGATGACATGTAGTACTAAAGAGCAATTTAGTCCCCAACTTAGCCCATAAACATCTCCAAAAGTGGCTAAGAAATTTAGTATCACGATCAGAGAGAATAGTATTTGGCACATCATGCAAACGAACAATTTCACGAAAGAACAAATCAGCAATATGCGTAGCATCATCCGTTTTATGACAAGGAATAAAGTGTGCCATCTTAGAAAACCGATCCACAACAACAAAAATACTATCCCTCCCCCTCTGTGTTCGTGGTAATCCCAAAACAAAGTCCATAGAAATATACTCCCAAGGAACACTAGGAACAGGAAGAGGCATATATAAACCATGTGGATTAAGGCGAGACTTTGCTTTTTGACAAGTAGTGCAGCGTGCCACAAATCTCTCAACATCTCGACGCATACGTGGCCAAAAGAAGTGTGCAGCAAGAACATCCTCCGTCTTCTTGACACCAAAGTGTCCCATCAATCCTCCTCCATGTGCCTCAGAACAACAAAAGACGAACAGAGCTATCCGAATGCATAGTTTGTTAGCACGAACACAAATCCATCATTGAAGACGAACTTGTTCCAAGTTCTACCATCTCTACAATTCGCAACACATCTTTAAATTCAGCATCATGCACATATTGTTCCTTAATAGTTTCCAATCCAAATATTTTGAAGTCAAGTTGAGATAACAAAGCATAACGGCGTGACAAAGCATCAACAAAGAATAATATTATCTTTACCCTTTTTGTGTTTGATAACATAAGGAAAAGACTCAATAAATTCAACCCACTTTGCATGACGACGATTCAACTTAGCTTGACTACGAATATGCTTCAAAGATTCATGATCGTAATGAATAACAAACTCTTTAGGCCATAGATAATGTTGCCAAGTTTCTAATGTCCAACCAACGCATATAATTCTTTATCATAAGTAGAATAGTTCGACTAGCCCCACTCAATTTCTCACTAAAATATGCAACAGGTTTTCCTCTTGTAATAACACCCTCCCAAACCAATTCCACTAGCATCACATTCAAGCTCAAAAGTCTTAGTAAAATCAGGAAGTTGGAGTAAGGGAGCATGTGTTAGCTTATCATTTAATATGACGAAGGCTGTTGTTGTGCATCGCCCAAACAAAGGGCACATCCTTCTTGGTAAGCTCATTCAATGCGGCAATTGATCCAAAGTCTTTGACAAAGCGCCTATAAAACCAGCGAGTCCAAGAAAACTCCTCACTTGTGTGACCGTCTTGGTCATGCCAATTCTCAATAGCTTCAATCTTGGCTGGATCCACTTCAATACCCTGTGATGTAACAACATAGCCAAGAAACGCAACTCGATTGGTGCAAAAGGTGCACTTCTCAAGGTTACCAAACAAACGTGCATCACGTAAAGCATTGAAAACAACACGTAAATGGTCCAAATGATCCTCTAAAGATTTGCTATAAATCAGAATATCATCAAAGTAGACTACCACAAAACGTCCAATGAAAGCACGTAGAACTTCGTTCATTAATCTCATGAAAGTGCTAGGTGCATTAGTTAAACCAAACGGCATCACTAACCACTCATATAAACCGAACTTAGTTTTAAATGATGTTTTCCAGTCATCTCCTAATTTCATACGAATCTGGTGGTAACCACTACGCAAATCAACTTTAGAAAACATGGTAGAGCCACTCAATTCATCAAGCATGTCATCTAAACGTGGAATAGGATGACGATATCGAATAGTAATATTATTGATAGCTCTACAATCGACACATGCCAAGAACCATCTTTCTTAGGTACCAAAATAATAGGAACAACACAGGGGCTAAGGGACTCACGAATATGATATCTGTCGAGTAGTTCCTAAATTTGGCGTTGTATCTCCTTTGTCTCCTCTGGATTGGTTCTATATGGCGCGCGGTTGGGCAACGTGGTACCAGGAATGAGATCAATTTGGTGCTCAATTCCTCTAATAGGAGGTAGTCCAGTGGCAACTCGGTGGAAAGACGTCCTCATATTCCTGCAAAAGGTTAGCAACAGCGGGTGGCAAAGAAGGAGGCATATCCTCAAATGAAAACAAAACCTCTTTGCAGACAATTGCATAACATTGAGTATTGTTTACATCTAGTTCAGCCATATCAATTTTATTTGCAAGCATACATGGACTCTTCAAACGAATTTCAGTAGCATGTGTAGAATCAAATTTATTGTACTTTGGTGGTATAAAATCTGCAGCAACAATCTGATTCTCACTTTTATTTTTCTCCTCAGTTTTAGCTCTACTAGCTCTAGCAAGATCATCTTTTAAAATTTGTTCGGGAGTCATAGGTTTTAGACCAATTTTCTTTCCATCATGCATAAGAGAGTAGTGATTAGTTTTGCCATTATGAACAGATTCTCTATCAAATTGCCATGGTCTACCAAGTAATAAAGAACAAGCTTGCATAGGTACAACATCACAATCAACAAAATCAGAATATGTACCAATAGTAAAATGCACGCGTACCGTTCTTGTTACCTTGATCTTTCGAGAACTCTCAAACCATTGGCTGTAATATGAATGTGGGCGTTGTCTTGTTGGAAGCGCAAGCTTCTCTACCATGTCAACACTGGCCAGGTTATTGCAACTCCCTCCATCAATGATTATCCGTATAGCTCTTTCCTTGACAACACCACGTGTTTGGAACAGGTTGTGGCGTTGATCTTGCTCAGATTTGCTCAATTGCACACTCAACACATGTTGTGTAATTAAGCTCTTGTATTTATCGCCAGCCTTCAGCCCCATTACCTCGCTCTTCATCAAGATCGTAATTGTCTCCATCTCGAGTAAATAAGGGCTAGTGTATCTTCATCGAAGTCACTCGCTGAATCGTATTGACCATCTTCTCGCACCATCATCACACGTTGTGTTGTGCACTGTCTCTCAATATGACCAAAACCCCAGCACTTGCGGCATTGTACATCCTTTGTCTTACCCGTGGAAGCCATAGAAGATGCACTACGAGCAGGAGCATTGGATGATGGTGGAGGAGAAGCTGGAAATCTTGTGGTGGCCTTGGATGTGGTAGTAGATGGTGGCGAATCACGAGGAGGTGCTGATTGTCGGGATGTCCAAGTGGATGTGCGACCTGCAGAATTATTAGTCCTCCTCCATGGTGTTTGGCAATCCTGCCCTTCACGTTCAGCTTTGCAAGCAAGGTGAAACAAACGAGTGATAGAATTATATTCCTTATAATCTAATATGTGCTGAATGTCCTTGTTTAATCCACCAAAGAAACGTGCAAGCATTTGTTCATTTGATTCAACAAGACCACACCTAACTATCCCCGTTTGTAATTCCTGATAATACTCTTCTACAGAATTTTTCCCTTGCTCTAAACGTGTCAGATTCTTTAGTAAATCACGTTGATAAGTGGGAGGTACAAAACGAACTCGCATAGCAGTTTTTAAAAGCAGTCCAAGTACTAGGAATAGTAGTAGGATTTAAACGACAATAGTCAGACCACCAAAGGGAAGCAAATTTAGTAAATTCACATGTAGCAGCACTAACACGCATATTCTCAGGATATTTTAAGCATGCAAAACGTTGTTCTACTTCCATCTCCCATGTAAGATATGCATCAGGATTATATTTACCCTCAAAAGATGGAATATTTAATTTAAGCTTTGCAACATGATCATCATCACGCACGTCTGGGCGAAGCGTTGCGGTAGTAATGTCGGGACGCGGCGGTACCGTGGAGGTTGGTCAACCTCCTCGTCAAACAGATCGCCGTCGGGGTCGTAGTAGTACCCGCCGTCGTCTCAATGTCGCAGCAGCACCTGGCGGAAGTCCGAGGAGCGTCAGCAGCATCGCCGGTGCGGCAAAAAATTCAGCATCCGACCGTGATCGGAATGCGCCGCGGCGCCATGTGGGTGCCGGAGTGCGGGCAATCGGTTCAAAAGCTCCTTGAACCGAACGTCAAGCTGGCGTTGAAGGATTTCTCGAGTCCATCGATCTTGTCCACGGCGTTGGTGAGCTTGGTGTCAAACTCCCTAGGCGCCGTATCCACGTCTTCAGCGACCGACCAAGAGCGGAGAAGTGGGCATGTAGTTCTTCGTTAGTCATGGTGGCAGGGTTCCGCGAAGTATCTATCATGGTTAGTCCTTAAAAAGCACAGGTATATACTACAGGAATATGGTGGAAGTCACGCGTAATCCGTCAAGCAATATACGAAGCTCTTACAAGTTCTTACCAAGCAGGAAAAGGCGATGTGCAATCGCGAGGATCGGTGGGTCGAGATTGAACCAAGCGATTACCAGGAGTCGATACACCGCACGTGGAGAATATCTGTGGAGCTCTGGGAAGGCTTAGCAAGGGGGGTTAGCAATTATCAAAGCAGCAATGCAAAAGTTGAAAGAATGCGGCAAGAAAACTGATCGGATCTGTGTCGCGGTAGGAAGGCGTATGAGTATTAGGTTTATGGTGGTGGTATATGGCGGCGAATATGGTGGCGGTGATCGCGAGTGTGGCGTTGACTAGTATGATTAGAACTCGAAACTCTAAGGACGAGACACTAAGACCAAAGAACTCCGACGACGATGTAGACACAAACTCAACAATGCAAAAACTAAAAAGATAGTGCGAGGCGTAGATTGGTTATGGGATGGATCTAAATTCTAACTGTGTTTTTGGCTTTTTCGTGGGTTATAGGTAAAAACAGATCTAATCTACGAAAAACAAGAAATCTCACCGAGCAACCTGAAATCGATACCACTTGATAGGGCAAAGGTGTCCGATCTTTCGATGAGATGGCGATATTCGATTTGGTGGAGTTCGGGCTTGACAATCCGACTACACGTGCGAGCACGAGCGCCAATGCAATCGCTAGGCCAATCTCCTGGAGGTTACCGATCCTCGTGAACACGATCACCGACCAATGAGGGTCTTAATTCTTACCAAATCGAGAACAAGTAAGAACCATATTGCAATCAAGATATTGCGGATTAAGAGGAAAGCTTTATTGAAGAGGTGGGATCCTAATAGGTGCGGCACAAGAGGCCTCTGCGACGCCGAGCCTTGGCGAGTTGCGACTATGGCTAACTTAATGTCTAAACAAAATCCGAGTCTAGAGGTTTGGCTATGGGCGTATTTAAGAGGCGAAAAGGTGGGGTTTCGCCAGCCATGGAAGTGGTGGCGAATCCAACCCTAAAAGTCCTTTTCCCTCAAATACGGATCGCTCATTAAAATCAAGGAAAATTACATGGGCACGGCCCAAAATAAAAGGTGTCGCAGCACCATATTAAGCTATGGACGAATTAAGAAGTATTGATCTTGAATATTTCGTCCAAGCCTTCTTTCTTCATTATGGTGGCCTCAAAGTTCTGAAATCTTCATCTGTGGCCTTCTCTTGGATCATCACATGCTTGCTGCCATCTCCATGCATGGCCATGCTCCAATGCTTGTCCCTCTCATCCATGCTTGGTCCATCATTCCTAAGAGTAAGAAATATATCCGATTTAGGCAGCATCATATTCTCATGTATGTGAGGAATAGTTCCAAGAAACGTAAGTACCTGATAGTTAAGTTGTTTGGCACGAGATCTTGTGATGGGTCCTTGTATGTGTGTTGCTGTAGGTACAACGGTTGTACCAATAGTAGGGATGTCCACATCACTCACACTCTCACTTTCCGAAGGCAAGTGCACAATGCTTAGACAAACACAAAATGAGTTGCGCTTATAGGATAGATACACACAAATGAAGATATGGGGTTGTCAATGGTGGTGCAAGTTATACCTTTGGTATTGTTGACGACTTGCAACCGTTGGTGGGGGATGGTGTTCGAGTGTGGCGGTGTCGTTGAGCGCGGGATGACTTTGATGCGGAAGCTGTTGTGAAAATGGCGACAAACACGCGAAACACGAACAAGCGAGGTGGAAAAAGTCACAAACGGAATTGAGGCGTCAAGGGGAAAGGCAGCACGGTCAGTGGCGAGCGGTAGTACCGCTTGAAACGAGCGGTAGTACCGGTGAGCGGTAGTACCGCTTGTACTACCGGTAGTACCGCTTGGCCCAGAACTGGAACGAGATGAACTTGCCAAAAACCTCAAATTCGTGGGAAATCTGACCGAAAGGCTGGGCTAGGAGCAACAGGGGCTATAGATCGACTCCCAAAGCAACAGATCTATGGACCAAAACCACGAAAAACTAACCAAATCCAGAGATCGATCCGAAGGCAAATTGGGGCTCTTTTTGGTGGGATTTTCGATTTTAAGGTGGATAAAAGAAAAATTGGGGGGAAATTCGTGATCCACCGTGCTCTTGATACCAATATGTTAGGGGGGGTAACCCTGGGGTTGGCCCAATCTTTCACGAATTCCACGAGAAACGAGGGGACAGAGGAGGTCGGGGGATGAAATCGAGGGAAACGATGAAAACCACGAACACACACACCAAAACACGATACACGCCTACTCCTCACGCCGGCGGCAACCGGTCCAACATAATCTCTAGGATCGGTGTTGGGCGAAGCTCGCTCTCCACGCCAACAACGGGGGATGAGGTGCTTGGTGAGATCTTGACGACTTGGGGGCGAGAAACCGAGAACCCAAGGCCTTGTACAACTTGAACGCACTAGGCAAGATCCAAGAGGGGGGTGGATAATCCGGTGCTCCTTGGTAGGAGCATGAGACCAATAGATATAAGTCCTCAAAGGGTTTTCTTAATATCTATTATTATCCAAGTCTAGGGTTTATAATGGATGGTGGGGGCTATATATAGTCCAGCCACAAAACAGGGGTAGTTTCGGAACGAAAAGGTAAATTATAGGTAGGGTTATAGGGCATAGGGCCGGACTCAGGCGTTCAGGATCAGTCAGGACCGGTAGTACCGGTCCGGCAACCGGTGGTAACCGGTAGTACCGCTTCGGGAGCGGTAGTACCGCTTGAGGGCCTGGAGCTTCCGTCGGAGGCGCCCGTGGCGAGCGGTAGGAGGGGCCGGTAGTACCGCTGTCCGGTAGTACCGTTCTTTGGACCGTAGTACCGCTCATGCGTCTGGGCGTGAAGGGGTGCTTCTGGGCGTTCGTAGCTGGGCCGGTAGGACCGCCTGAGCGGTAGTACGGCCGGCTCAACCGCTAATGCGTCTGGCAATGATCGGTTGCTTTCCCTCCGTCCCTTGGATCCTTCTCTTCGTACCTGATGATGCATAGTGTATGCGTATGAAGTAGCAAGCCATCCAGGGGTGTGTCGAAGTCACACAAGGAGAGGAGCGAGTTCACCTTAGCTTGAAGGAGTTTGGCTCGGGCGCGAGTCATGGGTCCACTTGGGGAGCTCGTGGGAGTAGATGTAGTAGCGGTCGTAGGACGGGTTGCATCAAAAAGTCAGCAAACGAAATTGAGGCGTCAAGGGCAAGGAAGCACGGTCAGAGGCGAGCGGTAGTACCGCTGGCAACGACCGGTAGTACCGGCGAGCGGTAGTACCGCTTGTACTACCTTTAGTACCAGTTACTTGCGGTAGTACCGCTTGCATGGCCGGTAGTACCGCTAGTTGCGGGACAGGACGAACTCAACTTGACCAAAATCCTCAAATTCGTGGAGATCTGACCGAAAGGCTGGGCTAGGAACAACAGGGGCTATAGATCGACTCCAAAAGCAACAGATCTATGGACCAAAACCACGAAAAACTCACCAAATCCAAAGATTGATCCGAAGGCAAATTGGGGCTCTTTTTGGTGGGATTTTCGATTTTAAGGGGGATCAAAGAAAAATTGGGGGGAAATTCGTGATCAACCATGCTCTTGATACCAACATGTTATGGGGTAACCCTTTGGTTGGCCCGATATTTCACGAATTCCACGAGAAACAAGGGGGAAGGAAGCGGTGGTCGGGGGAAGAAGGGATGAAAACCACGAACACACGCACACAAAACACGATACACGCCGATCTCTCACGCCGGTGGCAACCGGTCCAACATAATCCCTAGGATCGGTGTTGGGCGAAGCTCGCTCTCCACGCCAACAACGGGGGACGAGGTGCTTGGTGAGCTCTTGACGACTTGGGGGCGAGAAACCGAGAACCCAAGGCCTTGTACAACTTGAACGCACTAGGCAAGATCCAAGAGGGGGTGGATAATCCGGTGCTCCTTGGTAGGAGCATGAGACCAATAGATATAAATTCCTCAAAGGGTTTCCTTAATATCTATTATTATCCAAGTCTAGGGTTTACAATAGAGGGTGGGGGCTATATATAGTCCAGCCACAAAACAGGGGTAGTTTCGAAACAAATTAGGAAAATATAGTAAGGGGTACAGGGAACTAGGCCGAACTCATGCGTTCAGATTCAGTCAGGAGCGGTAGTACCGGTCGGCCAACCGGTAGTACCGCTCCGGGGCGGTGAACTGGAGCTTCGAGGCGCCTCAGAAGGCGGTAGGAGGGGGCGGTAGTACCGTCCGTCTGGGTTCTTTGGCCAGTAGTACCGCTGGCGTCTAGGGCGTGAAGTGGTTCTTCCTGGAGCGTCCGGTAGCTGGGACCGGTAGGACCGCTTGAACCGGTAGTACCGGTCGGCTCAACCGGTAGTACCGCTGGCGTCTGGCAGCGACTGGTTGCTTCCCCTCCGTTTCCTCTGTTCCTTGTGATAGGGCAAAGGTGTCCGATCTTTCGATGAGATGGCGATAATCGATTTGGTGGAGTTCGGGCTTGACGATCCGACTACACGTGCGAGCACGAGCGCCAATGCAATCGCTAGGCCAATCTCCTGGAGGTTACCGATCCTGCGTGAACACGATCACCGACCAAAGGGTCTTAATTCCTACAAATCGAGAACAAGTAAGAACCAATATTGCAATCAAGATATTGCGGATTAAGAAGAAAGCTTTATTGAAAGAGGTGGGATCCTGAATAGGTGCGAAGTACAAGAGGCCTCTGCGACGCTCGAGCCTTGGCGAAGTTGCGACTATGGCTAACTTAATGTCTAAACAAAATCCGAGTCTAAAGGTTCGGCTATGGGGCGTATTTAAGGGCGAAAAGGTGGGGTTTCGGCCAGCCATGGAAGTGGTGGCCGAATCCAACCCTAAAAGTCCTTTTCCCCTCAAATACGGACTCTAAAAAAGGGTAATTAAAATCCTGCGAAAATTACATGGGCCTGGCCCAAAATAAAGGTGTCGCAACACCATATTATGCTATGGACGAATTCGTAAAGTATTGATCTTGAATATTTCGTCCAAGCCTTCTTTTTTTCATTATGGTGGCCTCAAAGTTCTGAAATCTTCATCCGTGGCCTTCTCTTGGATCATCACATGCTTGCTGCCATCACCATGCATGGCCATGCTCCAATGCTTGTCCCTCTCATCCATGCTTGGTCCATCATTCCTAAGAGTAAGAAACATATCTGATTTAGGCAGCATCATATTCTCATGTATGTAAGGAATAGTTCCAAGAAACGAAAGTACCTGATAGTTCAGTTGTTTGGCACGAGATCTTGTGATGGGTCCTTGTATGTGTGTTGCTGTAGGTACAATGGTTGTATCAATAGTAGGGATGTCCACATCACCTTGGGTCCTTCTCTTCGTACCTAATGATGCACAGTGTAGGCGTATGAAGTAGCAGGCCATCCAAGGGTGTATCTAAGTCACACAAGGAGAGGAGCGAGTTCACCTTAGCTTGAAGGAGTTTGGCTGGGGCGCGAGTCATGGGCCCACTTGGGGAGCTCGTGGGAGTAGATGTAGTAGCGGTCGTAGGACGGGCTGCATCAGCTCCCCCCCCCTTGGGAAAGAGTCGTCCTCGACTCTTCAACCTTCTCAACTTCATCTTCTCCATGGTAGGGTGAGAGGTCCTTGACATTGAATGTCGAGTTCACAAGATACTTCGATGTTGGTATATCGATGATATAGGCGTTGTTGTTGATCCTCTTTAGCACCTTGAATGGTCCATCACCTCTTGGCTTTAGCTTGGAGTCGGGTTCTTTGGGGAAGCGGTCTTTACTCAAGTGGATCCACACAAGGTCGCCCTCATCAAAGATCATCTCTTGTTCTTGTTTAGCCTTGATGCTTGGCGAAGTACTTGTTGCTCGATACTTGATGCAGCCCGTCCTACGACCGCTACTACATCTACTCCCTCGAGCTCCCCAAGTGGACCCATGACTCGCGCCCGAGCTAAGCTCCTCCAAGCCAAGGTTAACTCGCTCCTTTCCTTGTGTGACTTCGACACACCCTTGGATGGTTTGCTACTTCATATGCATACACTGTGTATCATCAGGTATGAAGAGAAGGACCCAAGGGACGGAGGAAACGGAGCGGAGCAACCAGTCGCTGCTAGACTCCAGCGGTACTACCGGTTGGGGCGACCGGTACTACCGATCCGAGCGGTATGACCGGCCCCCTCTACCGGACGCTCCAGGAAGAACCACTCCACGCCCCATTCGCCAGCGGTACTACCGGCCCAGCATCCGGTACTACCGGTCAGCGGTACTACCGCCTCCTCCTACATAAAGCGCCCGACGGAAGCTCCAGTTCGCCAATGGTACTACCGCCCGAGCGGTACTACGGTCATGACTGCATTAGGTTGCCGGACCGGTACTACCGGTTGCCGGACCGGTACTACCGGTTGCCGGACCGGTACTACCGGTCCTGACTGATCCTTAACGCCTGAGTTCGGCCCAGTACCTTGTATCCCTTCCTATAATTTACCTTTTCGTTCCGAAACTACCCCTGTTTTGTGGCTGGACTATATATAGCCCCCACCCTCTATTGTAAACCTTAGACTTGGATAATAATAGATATTAAGGAAACCCTTTGAGGAACTTATATCTATTGGTCTCATGCTCCTACCAAGGAGCACCGGATTATCCACCCCCCTCTTGGATCTTGCCTAGTGCGTTCAAGTTGTACAAGGCCTTGGGTTCGCCCCAAGTCGTCAAGATCTCACCAAGCACCTCATCCCCCATTGTTGGCGTGGAGAGCGAGCTTCGCCCAACATCGATCCTAGGGATTATGTTGGACCGGTTGCCACCGGCGTGAGAGATCAGCGTGTATCGTGTTTTGTGTGCGTGTGTTCGTGGTTTTCATCCCTTCTTCCCCCGACCACCGCTTTTCCCCCTTGTTTCTCGTGGAATTCGTGAAAGATCGGGCCAACCCAAGGGTTACCCCCTAACATATTGGTATCAAGAACACGGTTGATCACGAATTTCCCTGCAAGTTTTCTTTGATCCCCCCTTAAAATCGAAAATCCCACCAAAAAGAGCCCCAATTTGCCTTCGGATCGATCTTTGTATTTGGTGAGTTTTTCGTGGTTTTGGTCCATAGATTTGTTTCTTGTGGATTCGATCTATAGCCCCTGTTGTTCCTAGCCCAGCCTTTCGGTCAGATCTCCGCGAATTTGAGGATTTTGGTCAAGTTGAGTTCGTCTCCCCGGAATCGGCGATACTACCACCGTGGTGAGTACTATCATAAGTAACCGGTACTACTGAAGTAGCTACTTACCGGCATTACTACGGTTGTTGCAAGCGGTACTACCGCTCGCCTCTGACCGTGCTTCCTTGCCCTTTGACGCCTCAATTTTGTTTGCTGACTTTTCCACTTCGCTTGTTCGTGTTTCGCGTGTTTGTCTCCATTTTCACAACAGCTTCCGCATCAAAGTCACCACGCGCTCAACGACACCGCGACACTCGAACATCATCCCCACCAACGGTTGCAAGTCGTCAACAATACAAAAGGTATAACTTGCTCCACCTTGACAGCCCCATATCTTCCTTTGTCTGTATCTATCCTATGAGAGCAACTCATTTTGTGTTTGTCTAAGCATTGTGCACTTTCCTTCGGAAAGTGAGAGTGTGAGGCCAAATACAAAAGCTAACATAGTAGCATAGCAAGGGAGAAAAAAGAAAAAGAATCAAAAAAAAGAACAAAAGAAAAATAGAAAAAGATACATAGTCTCCCAATACAAAGAGAATACCAAGCTTGTAAGCCAAGAAAGAGAGAAGAAAGAGCACACCGAGGCAAGTGCACAAATCTATTGCTTATCCTCTTTTCGCAAACGAGTTGTGGTCTCTCCTTGTGTTGGCACGACAACCGAGCGTAGTCTTCGCTAGGACCTTTTGTGCTCATTTTCATAGTCGTGCTAACCCCGTTTTTCTCCACGTGTGTGTTTTCCGTGTTTTTGTAGATCGTATCCTTTTGCTTTTTGGATCTTTGGTTCTTTACCACGTAGAACAATAACCTTTTGCTTGGATCATTTCGTTTGGTTTTCCACAATCCTAACCTTCCACCAAAAAGCTTTTGAGAGTTGTAGCATATTTGTGTGTGACTTTCTTGCCATTTCACTTTGCACGCTGTTCGCTCATTTGTGTGGCAATTGGTTTGATATAATCTCCAAGGTGAGGTAAAAGGCTAACTCTCCGCACCCTTTCTCTCCATATACAACCCTTGTTGGCTTTGCATCATGGACAGGCATGGAGAGCCATCCCAACCACCACAACCTCCGGAGGATGACACACAATCCATGACAAGATTGGATGATGGAGGGATTAACCTCTTGGGTGCCCGATCTTCACGGATCTCGTGGTAAAATCGATGGGAAAGAGAGGGGAAAGGGAGAAGGTTGCGCAAGCGAAGACACACCTCGCGAAGAACACGATGAACACACGCAAAACTCACACGATACAAGGCTGATTGCTCCCGAACGGCGGCCACCGGTCCGATAGAATCCTCGCAAGGAAAGATCGGTCAACGTACTCCCTCAAATCCACATCGGAGAGGGAAGAACACCTTGGGGAGGGTCTTGACAACTTGGAGACGAGACATGAACTCCAAGGCCTTGTTCAACGATGGATGTGTGATGCAAAGTCCAATCAAGGTTGGTGACGATAGTCGGTCCCCTTGTTAAAGGGGATGAGGCAAAACTAGAGATTCCACAATGGGGGTTTTCTTTAGTCTATCATCTATGCCTTAGGGATACATGAGGGGTGGGGGCTCTATTTATATGCCAACCACTAAACAAGGGTAGTTTGGGGATAAAACTAGGGTTTGGACGAGCTAAAGGGGTACATGGGCCAAAGGCCCAACAGCAGCGCAGGATCGAGTACCGGACTTGGGTCCAGAGTACCGGCCAACACCGTAGTACCGCCTGGGACCGGTAGTACTGGGCCCCGAGCGCCACCGAGTGCTCAGAAGTGGGCAGAAAGGTGAGTCTAGAGGCCGTCAGTCCGTGTCCTACCGCCGGAGATGAGAGTATTCAAACATGTCTGCGTCATGGTGGCGGTAGAGAGGTGAGGTAGTCTTGCAGTAGTACGGAGAGCATTTGGCGATCTCTTCTTTCCTCCTCTTCCAAGCCTCCGTCTTGTCGGGCTTGATGCTCCGGGCTTCCTCCCTTGCCTCCGTACTTGTCAATGTGAACCTATCATGCATATGTGACGGAGTATGAAGTAGCATACCATTCAATAGGGTAGGAAGGGGGCTCGCATAGAGGAATGGATTCACCTTTGGAGTCCATGATGACTTGGCATAAGTTGGAGACCAAGATGTGGTAACGACCGTAGGTCGGGCTACATCATGGGACCATTGGAAGGTCCGAGGAGAATTCAACTACCGTTGTGAAGCTCTTGAGCGGCGCCAAGATGAACAATTTAGCGAGGCCCGCGTAGAATTCAAGAACATCGACAACCGCTTCGAATAAGTCCGTGGCCAAATGCATGCCATGCAACACAACCTCGGTCATCAAAATGAAGCTCTTGGTCGTGCACTCGCCTCAACGGATGAGAATCTTCAACGCCTCATTGATGGACTAGCAAGGCCACGCTCGCGCGAATCAAGCTCATCTCGGCACTCCTCAAGTGAATCTCGCCGTCACGCTTCAAGGCATCGGGATGGACCCGTTCTTCAATCCATGAGCTCTTCGCAAGCGGTACCATCTCCGTGTCACGCCGCAACGTCAAGCTATGATGGTGACCTCTCCGCAAGACCTCCAAGACGTGAAGCGAACCGGCCACAACCAAGGGCACTTGTGATTCAACAAGATCAACCTCACATGGACCACCAAGGCCATCGCCGTCGACAAGTCCCTTCAACAACAAGTGAAGCATCCGAAGAGGACGAACAAGATCACCGTCGACGTGAAGCACTAGAAGATCCTCCAAGGCGTCATCATCGACAGGATCGTCCACGTCGGCAACATGATGGTCATGACGAGCCTCCCCTACACCAAGAAGAAGAAGAGCAGCCCATTGCGCATGCGGCTCGACGTCCTCCTCGCCACATGGCGCAAGCCAATGCTCCTCGGCATCAACCACGACAAGAACAAGAGCAAGCTCCCCAAGCTCGTCGTGAGGACCATCAACCTCCTCCTCGTCCTCAACCGCGTCAACAAAACGAGCAAGCTCCCCAAGCTCATCGTCAACACCAAGTTCCACCACCAAACGTGGCACCTCAACAACCGCAAGAGCAACGCAACAATCACCAAGCAAGACATGAGAGCTCGGATGATGAGGATGACCAGCCAAATCATGGCAACCGCCCCAACCGGAACCGCAATGGAGAAGAAACTTTCGGCAAGCTTAAATTCACCATGCCCTAGTTCACCGGTTCCAATGAGCCCGAGGAATATCTCTCTTGGGAACTCAAGATCGACAAGATCTTCCGCATGCACAACTATAGCAATGAGAAGATGATGGCCATGGCATCCCTCGAGTTTGATGAGTATGCCAACCTTTGGTGGGAACAAGTCCAACTCGCTCGCGAAGCAAAACAAGAGCCTCCAATCGCAACTTGGCAAGATATGAAGGCTCATATGAGATCCCTCTTTGTTCCTTCACACTACACGCGTGACCTCTTCAACAAGCTTCAAACGCTTAGTCAAGGGACAAAGACCATGGAAGAGTACTTCAAGCAAATGGAGCTCAACATGATCCGTGCCAATATTGAAGAGCGAGATGAACAAACAATGGCACGCTTCCTCAATGGCTTGAACCATCCCATCAAGCGCATCACCGAGTTCCAAAAGTACAACAACATGGTTGAGCTTGTGCACATCGCATCAAAGGCCGAGCGTCAAGTGCAAGAGGACATCAAGTATAACAAGCCAAAGACGTACTTCACCTACAAGCAAGCGCCAACCACTACTCCAACAACACCAAGTGGAAGCTCCTCAAGTACCACCAAGCTTCCCTTCAAGCCAACTCTCCCTCAAGGAAAACAGCCCCCAAGTGGCAAACACACAAGGGATGATCAACCATTCAATGGTGAATGCTACAAGTGTGGAGGCAAAGGGCACAAGTCGAATGCATGTGGGAACAAGAAAGTTTTGTTCATCCATGACAACGGCGATGAAGAATACTTGAGTGAAGAAGAGTTTGATGCAAGGGTCAAGGAAGCCATGGCAAGGCAACATTTGGAAGAGGACCAAGAACTTCTTGTGTGTGAGCATGACGCAAGTCCATCGCTTGTAGTCACAAGTGTCTTGACTACCCAAGTCAAAGAAAATGAAGACCAACGCTCGAACATCTTCCAAACTCGTGCCGGCATCAATGGGAAGTCCATCAAAGTTGTCATCGATAGAGGGAGTTGCCACAACCTTGCAAGTACGGAATTGTGTGAGAAACTCAATCTCACCATCCATCCGCATAAACACCCCTACCATATCCAATGTCTAAGTGACCAAGGATCCGTCAAGATCAAGCACACCGTCTCGGTGACGTTCTCAATTGGGCACTACAAGGACACGGTGGAATGTGACGTGGTCCCAATGACGGTTTGCCATATGCTGCTCGGAAGGCCGTGACAATATGACAAGCGTGCTTTGCATAATGGTCACTCAAACACTTACTCCTTCAAATGGCTTGATAAAACTTGTGTGTTGCAACCAATGACTCCTAGCCAAATAATTGCGGACAATGCAAAGGCTTTAGCGAGGGCGCAATACACAAAAACACCTTGTGAGAAGAGTGGTGAGCGAGAGAACCACACCATAGTGAGTGAGATCTACAAGCCAAACTCGAGTGGAAAAACTAAGAGTGTTCTTCTTGCCACCAAAAGTGAGATGAGATAAGTGCGGAACAACCCATCCATCTTGCACTATGTCCTTGTATGCAAGGGACTAGCGCAAGGAACTAACGACTTGACAAATGTTCCTCCTTATTTGATGGCTATTTTGCAGGAATTCCAAGATGTGTTTCCCGGAGAGCTTCCTCATGGCCTTCCCCCTCTTCGTGGAATCGAGCACCGCATCGACCTCATACCCGGCGCCCCACTCCCAAACCGCGCCGCGTATCGCATGAACCCGGAAGAGACGAAGGAGATCGAACGCCATATCAACCAACTCGTCTCCAAAGGTTTGATCCAAGTAAGCACTAGCCCAAGCGTGGTCCCCGTGATTCTAGTTCCAAAAATGGATGATACGTTGCGGTTATGCATGGACTGCCGTCCAATCAATGCTATCACCATGCGTTATCGACATCCTATACCCCGTCTTGATGACATGCTTGATGAGTTATGTGGAGCCACTATATTTTCGAAAATGGATCTTCGTAGTGGTTACCACCAAATTCGCATGGCCGAAGGTGATGAGTGGAAAACTGATATGGGATCCCTTGTGGGATTGACCCTAGGGTGGCCCGACCTTCACGGATTTGATGCGGGGAGTGAGGGGATACCCGATGAACACGATGAACGCAACACAAACGCAAGATAAAGATACAAACACACGCAAACACGACCCAATTCGATTTGCTCCCGTTGGCTCGAACAACCAATCCAATAGAATCCTCGGCGAGAGACCGTTAGGTAGAATCACCAAAGGAGAGATCGGCAAGCGGATGATAGAATCCAAATCAAAGGAGAGAGTAGCAACCAAGTAGAATCCCAAGGGGAGAGACCTAGCACTACTAGAATCCTTGATGAGGAGAGACCAAACACTTGAGGAGGGTCTTGACGACTTGGAGACGAACAACCGAACTCCAAGGCCTTGTACAACTCATAGATTAACTATAGAGAGGGGTTCCCATCTAGGGTTAGGCAAAAGCCTTCATTCATCATCAACTCTAGGGTTTCAAGGAGAGGGTGGGGGCTTATATATAGGCCAGCCACGAGCTAAGGGTAAAACATGCATAAATGGGAAGTTCTGGGCATTACATGGGCCAGGCCCAACCCGAGGCGCGCAGGCCTGATACACGCGGTCCGGAGACTCCGGTGTGATGGCCGGAGACTCCGGTCAATCTCCGGTGTCGTCTCCGGAGGGGCCTTCTGACTGTCCTGGGCGTTGGTTTGGGGGTCGGTCCGGAGATGGACCGGAGACTCCGGTGTGGTAGACCGGAGACTCCGGTGTGGTAGACCGGAGACTCCGGTCTGGATCGAAGACTCCGGTCAAGCTTCAGCAGCTTCTTGCGTCTTCTCTTCTAGGCCTCTTGCTTGGGGGTCTTGATCACTGGGGTCCTCTTGTCATCTCCTCTTGGTGTCATGGTCATGGTCCTGGTCATATGATGGAGGGGTTAACCTCTTGGGTGCCCGATCTTCATGGATCTCGTGGTCAAATCGATGGGAAAGCGAGGGGAAAGGGAGAAGGTAGCGGAAGCGAACACACACCTCGCGAAGAACACGATGAACACACGCAAACTCACACGATACAAGGTCGATTGCTCCAGAACAGCGGCCACCGGTCCGATATAATCCTCGCAAGGAAAGATCGGTCAACGTGCTCCCTCAAATCCACATCGGAGAGGGAAGAACACCTTGAGGAGGGTCTTGACGACTTGGGGGCGAGAAACCGAGAACCCAAGGCCTTGTTCAACGATGGATGCGTGATGCAAAGTCCAATCGAGGTTGGTGACGATAGTCGGTCCCCTTGGTAAAGGGGATGAGGCAAAACTAGAGATTCCACAATGGGGGTTTTCTTTAGTCTATCATCTATGCCTAAAGGTTACATGAGGGGTGGGGGCTCTATTTATAGGCCAACCACATAAACAAGGGTAGTTTGGGAATAAACTAGGCGAATAGGTAAGTAGAGGGGGATACAAGGGCTGTGGCCCAACTAGTGCACGCAGCACCGCCAGAGCGGTAGTCTGGGACTTGGGACCGTAGTACCGCTTGTCCCAGAGTACCGCCTGGGACCGGTAGTACCGCTTTGCGCCTGGAGCTTCACCGAGCCGTCGATGGGGAGCGGTAGTAAGGCTGTAAGAGTACCGGGTCCGAGACAGAGTATTTGGCTTCTATTTGGCTGTCACAGTGGCGGTAGCAGATAATCACTTTAGGTAGTACCGATCGCCTGTGTCCTAGAGTACTACCGTGGCGACAGAGCATTTGGCTGTCTTCTTCCGCCTCCTCTTCCAAGCCTCCGTCTTGTCGGGCTTGATGTTCAAGCCTCCCTTGCCTCCGTACTTGTCAATGTGAACCTATCATGCATATGTGACGGAGTATGAAGTAGCATGCCATTCAATAGGGAAGAAGGGGGCTCGCGTAGAGGAACGGATTCACCTTTGGAGTCCATGACGACTTGGTGTAAGTTGGAGACCAAGATGTGGCAACGACCGTAGGTCGGGCTACATCAGCTCCCCCCCTTCAAAAAGAGTCGTCCTCGACTCTACATGCTAATCACAAAGTAGAAGCGTCGAGAGACCTTCTTGATCCCGGGTTCACCATATAGTCGCCCCTGGAAGATTGACTTGACAACACTTCAATGTTCCTTCACCTTCCTTGAAGCCTACAAAGCTCACAACAAAAGCGAAGCAACACTCAAAGCGTATCCAATTCATGAAGATTATAGCATGAGTCCTCAAGTAGAAGGAAGTCACCTTAGTTTGGAGAGATAGCTCGATGAAGGGTAGCCATAGGTAACTCTCTTCGGTTCTTCTTGTCAACACGTAGTTGGTAGAGGTTGACGTGTATGCACTTGTACCTTTACACAACAAAGACCAAGCAAAATATTTTCGTGCGTGATAGAGGAGCATGTCAAATGTGGCATGTCCATTCTTGTTCACAACACTATTAGTACACTGCATGTATAGCAAATGGAATGCATATGCAAGGTCAAAGTGCATGGAAATCGTTTGAACATCATCCAAATGTGGGAACTCAAAAACTCCATATAACATATAAGTGGGGCATTCAAAGCATTGGGTCCAAATTGCAAACAACATCTTTGATGCAAGAATAGGAGAATTTGGCAAAAAAACACAAGGAAGCATATCCAAAACAAAAGTATTATGTTTGCAAACAAACCAAATGAAAGAGCAAGTGGTCCTTATGTTTGTTGCAACAACAAGACGAGATTCTTGGAAGCTCTCATGACAATACATGCTCTTAATGGAATTGTGGTTGCACCCAAAACATCGGAAAGAGAAAATGTTCAACATTTTTGTTGCAACACACAAAACATCATTATCTAGATGCGAAGAAACATGAATGTCACAAGGGGAGATAATACCATTAACATGCTTGCAATCAAACCATATGAAAGAGCAATTTGCCAACATGAAAGATGCAAAGCATGCAAAAGGTATCAGAGCTGGGTTCGATCTTGAACTCACTTGTGGGATGCTCTCTAGAGCTCTTTTTGTCAAATCGTGCTCAACCGAGGTTGACATTCTCGTGCGGGTACCTACACACATCATATGTAAAAGGAAGAACGTGTGTGCATGGTAGAGATACACATCATCCATCATGACGATCTCTTGTGCACATCACCATTAATGTCATTCAAGTATGAAATAGATGCATGGTGAGTATGCAAGTGGGGAACATGCTTATCATGGCCATCATCAAAGTCTCCAAAAATTGAGAAAGCTATGGGGGTCATCTCATTATAACGCATGTGGTCAACATTGTTGCAAGCATTCATCTTATGGCAAGCAACGGGAAAAATTGAATGACTAGCATGGCAAAGCATGTCCATAGCAATTGGAGGATACACACAAGATGCATAGCATGGCATGTTTATGGCAATGATATCGCACTCAAACAATTCCACATGAGCAATAGTATGCAAAGGCAAAGCATCACATGGGAATGTGGATGAAGCATATGTAATGTCACAAGTATCATCCATAGCATGCATATCCTCACAATTCATCATGTCCACTAGTGGGATCATGGCATCATCAACACCCTTATTGTTACCTTGTTCAAACCTCTCATATGAAGTGGGTGCTGTGGAAGTAGTGGCCTCCTTGTGGACGACTTCGTCTTCTTGATGTATTCATGGCGTAGCATCCTCTTCATCCACCATGTACACCTCCATTCGAGGCATCATTGCTTCATGGCTTGGCGCGTCTTCATCCATGGAACCTAGCATAACACAAGAGAACACACTAGAGGTAGAGGGTAAGTTGTTAGAAATCGAAATGGTCTCACTTGACCTATCAACTACCACTCTCAACTCACTAGGAGTATCACTCATGCCCTCCAAGTGGAAGCACTCAATCTCACATAAGGTGGACTCACTCATCTCACTCTTGTTCTCACTCAAGTGGGCTAAGTGGCTCTCATACTCACATGGGATTGGTACCACATCATCACTCAAGCATATGGGGGTAGGCTCGGTTTCCTCAACTCCTTGCGCCTCCTTTGGTGAAGGGAAAATCCCATGCTCACCATTCTTGACCTTGTCGCCTTCAAAGTTGGATGCCATAAGATGGGCATCATCGTTCTCCTCCATGGTCGAAGGGAAAATCTCATGCTCGATCATCTTGTGGCCATCTCGTAGTAGTGGTGGAGGTAGGCTCATGCTATCCAACTTGGCGAAGTAGGCGTCTACATTTTCCTCGTTCGCGAGGTCGTAGAAGTCAAGCGTAGGCGTGGAAGCTTGATGGCGTGGAGGAAGGCTTGCTCTTGGTGCCATTGTGGTGGTGGCACGAGTAGTTGAAGGTGCCCTATTATGGTGTCGACGGAGGTCATTGGCGTGCCTTGCCGATGGTTGATGTTGGTGAAGCACTTGGTCATCCACATGACACTCGCGACGGTGATCATTTGCCTTGGCACTCTTCTTGTGCTTGTGGTGCCTTCTTGAGCTTGATTGAGCATAATGGTTGGTGCTCATCATGAATTCTTCGTCTTTATGGCGAAGATGCCTTTGACGATGTCTTGTATCCTCTTTATGGTGGCGATGCTCATGAGAGGATGTTTGTCGATGAAGAGTCTTGTTTCTTGGCGCCTCTTGATTCATATGATGTTTGGATGCCACTCTTGTTTCGATAGGAGTTGGAGCTTGGCGCCTTGGCGGTGATGAAGCTTGGCGCCTTGGAGATGCTAGAACTTGACGCCTTGGAGGTGATGGAGCTTGGTGCCTTGGAGATGGTGGCGCTTGACGCCATCTAGGTGGTGGCACATGTCGCCTTGGAGGTGAATCATCGAAGTAGGTGGTGCCCTTTGGTGTGGCACGCTTGGCCTTGAAGGTCATGGAATCTTGATGATGCGCCTCCTCTTGCTTGGCATAGTAGGCTTCCATATCCACACGGTGGAGGAATTCTTCATGGCTCATGGAGGAGCCATCAAAGTCGATGAAGTTCTCCGTGTCCTCCATGCTTGGCGAGGCGTCATCGATGTCGCACTCGAAGTCGTCCATGCTTGGGGAGTAGTTGTTGGTGTAGTACTCCATATCACCCAAGCATGTGGAGCCATTGTCGGTGTAGTGCTACATAGGCTAAATGCATGAGGAGCCATTGTCGACGAGAGCTCCATGTCTTCCATGCATGTGGAGTCGTGAGGTGTAGTGCTCCGGTCCTCAAAGCATGCGAGCCATTGTCGGTGTTGTGCTCAAACATGTCCTCTATACTTGTGGAGTCGTAGTCATGGTGGCTCATCATGGATTCTTCATAGATATCATCCTCGGTTCCGGAGTCCCTAGACATGATGCACAAGACCAAGTGGTGTATATGGAAGTGGTAGTGGGAGTTAGGGATACAACGTCAAACCTTACTTTACCTTGGAAGATCGATCGCAAGTGGCCACACTTGAGAGCAATAAACCAAGCAAAGTGAAGTTCACGCGGAACACCAAAACCAACTACTAACCAAAAAACACACACACACAAGGCCTATGGTGGATAGGTATGGAAAGTTGTATGTCAAGAACCAATCCGAAATCAAGATGTTGTAATGGCAAGTAAAGAACCACAATGATCACAAAGCAAACAAGTTAATCCACAAGATAGGAAATATATACAAGGAAACACACACGGTGGGATAAATGGGACTTGTGTGACGGAGAAAGTGAGCTAAGAACCAAATGATTACCTAGCGAAGACTATAAGCTCGTGTCACACAAGTACAAGGAGAGACGCTAGTTCGATTGCATAAGATTGGTGGGCTACAAGATATGCACAATAAGTACCACCTATATGATGTTCATCGAGCTTGCGCTTCCTATTCTATGAGGCACATGTATACTTCTTTCTTTTTCTCTTTTCCTTTTTTTCTATTTTTTTTCTTTTTGTATCACTCTTTTCTTTTTATTTCTTTTTCACTTGCCTCTTCCTTGTGCCAACAACTATACAAGATAACTATATGAGATAGCGCTCACAATGTTTGCTCGGAATCTACAAGGTATCAAATGTGCATAGCCCAAGCAATCATAAGAGGAACTAGTCTCAAAAGGTGTTTGTTGCTCGCAAAGATAGTGGGGTTCACAAAGGAATGCAAGTGGGGAGAAGTCGCGGAAAGTTTATACCTTTCGTCGACGATCTTCACCCTTTATTGTTGGATTCCGCCTTGCTCACGGAATTTGGATGGAGTAGATAGCATGAACCACGTGGATGATGATGTAAAGCTCCTTCTCCTCTTCGAAACGAGCTAAAGAACACCAAAATCCGAGTTCGGATGCAAAAGTTATGCTCAAAACGGAGAGGTCAAACTGAACTTGCTTTTTTCTCAGACGGGCGGTAGTACCGGATTTTGGTACCGCTGGGCGGTAGTACCGTATTTTTGGAGCGGTAGTACCGCTCGGGACAGAGAAAACCAGATCTGACGCGATTTCGCGAGTTTGGGGCGATTTGGGCGGAAAATCTTCAAGAAAAACACCAAATCGACGGGGGAAATCAAGGAATTAGGCCATGGGAACGCAAAGGAAGGTAGATCAACAAGTTTAGCAAGTAATCCACGGATCAAAACCTACCAAAACGCACTCAAATCACAGATCGATCCAAAACACGAATTGGGGCTATTTTTGGTGAAATTTTCGAATTTATGGGGAAAAGACCAAATCGATGAGAAATCCGTGGCAACCAAAAGTCACGATACCGATGATGGAGGGTTAACCTCTTGGGTGCCCGATCTTCACGGATATCGTGGTCAAATCGATGGGAAAGGGAGAAGGTAACGGAAGCGAACACACACCTCGCGAAGAACACGATGAACACACGCAAACTCACACGATACAAGGCCGATTGCTCCCGAACGGCGGCCACCGATCCGATAGAATCCTCGCAAGGAAAGATCGGTCAACGTGCTCCCTCAAATCCACATCGGAGAGGGAAGAACACCTTGAGGTGGGTCTTGACGACTTGGGGGCGAGAAACCGAGAACCCAAGGCCTTGTTCAACGATGGATGCGTGATGCAAAGTCCAATCGAGGTTGGTGACGATAGTCGGTCCCCTTGGTAAAGGGGATGAGGCAAAACTAGAGATTCCACAATGGGGGTTTTCTTTAGTCTATCATCTATGCCTAAAGGTTACATGAGGGGTGGGGGCTCTATTTATAGGCCAACCACATAAACAAGGGTAGTTTGGGAATAAACTAGGCGAATAGGTAGAGGGGGATACAAGGGTCAGGCCCAACTAGTGCACGCAGTAACCTTGCCAGAGCGGTAGTACTGGGACTTGGTAGTACCGCTTGGTCCTAGTACCGCCTGGGACCGGTAGTACCGCTTATGTTCTAGAGCTTCACCGAGCCGCTGGGGGAGCGGTAGTAAGGGCGGTACACTGACCGGTAGTAATCCGGTCCGGCCGTAGTACCGAGACCGAGAGTATTTGGCTTCTATTGGCGCCGTCTGCTGGTGGCGGTAGTGGGGCTGAGTACCGCTTGGCAGAGTACTACCGCTGTGTCCTAGTACCATGGCGACAGAGAGCATTTGGCAGTCTGTCTTCTTCCGCCTCCTCTTCCAAGCCTCCGTCTTGTCGGGCTTGATGTTCCGGGCTTCCTCCCTTGCCTCCGTACTTGTCAATGTGAACCTATCATGCATTTGTGACGGAGTATGAAGTAGCATGCCATTCAATAGGGAAGGAAGGGGGCTCGGGTAGAGGAACAGATTCACCTTTGGAGTCCATGACGACTTGGTGTAAGTTGGAGACCAAGATGTGGCAACGACCGTAGGTCGGGCTACATCATCAAAATATTGGCACGTGTCTCAAGTAGGATTCCATTCACATGATAGCCAAAGGAGGGTGGGGTATGGAATGAGTTCACCTTTGAGGGTGTGGTTGATGTAACATGGTGTGGACCAATGGTGAATGCCATGTGTTGGGCTGCAACATCTCCCCCCGCTTTAAGACGAGTCATCCTCGACGAAGTTCCATCATCATATAGGGAGGAAGGTGTGCACAAGGTCTTGAACTTGTATGTTGTGGGATCTCCTGTGTCGTAGCCTTGTTCAAATTGGTCGAAGATCTTGAAGTTGAGCTTGTCATCAAGGTGTGGTTGGAGATCT
The DNA here is from genome assembly GCA_030063025.1 of Avena longiglumis. Lineage (NCBI taxonomy): Eukaryota > Viridiplantae > Streptophyta > Magnoliopsida > Poales > Poaceae > Avena > Avena longiglumis. Next base: position 311,616,756 of record CP125977.1, read on the forward strand.
TGTAGTGTGTTCCTTGTAGGTGGTAGGGGAGGTTGTGTATCTTGCAAAACCGACAACAAGGAGAAAGAGTTTTTTGAAGGATTTTTAGTATTGGGTATGCTGAAATCACTCTTCTCACGTGTGGTGGCTTGCGACATGGCACTCATGATTTTTCCACTCATGTGGGGCTTGTAGCTCTCACTCACGTGTTGGTTGATCACTCTCTCACCACTCATCTCACAAGGGTCCTTAGCTTGCTTTATCTTGGGCAGCGACGTCATGTTGGAAGTGATAATTTGGCTTGGCGTCATAGGTTGTAGCACCAATGTCTTGTCATTCCACTTAAAGGAGTATTGGTTGGAGGTACCATAATGTAGTACACCCTTGTCGTATTGCCATGGTCTTCCAAGGAGCATGTGACACACGGTCATAGGCACGACATCACACTCGACAGTGTCTTGATATGGACCAATCTTGAAGGAGACGTTGACCTTGTGTTTGATTTGAATGGTGCCATTGTCATCAAGCCATTTGACATGATAGGGTTGAGGGTGCTCCATGTATGTTAACTTGAGTTTCTCACAAAGGTCGATCCTCGCAAGGTTGTGATAACTTCCTCCATCAATGATAACTTTTATGGATTTGCCATCAATTCCGGCTCGGGTTTGGAAGATGTTGAGGCGTTGATCCTCGCTAGGGATGGAGTTGGTCGTCAAAACTTGGGCGATGACGAGTGAGGGGCTTGAATCATGTTCACATAGAAGCGTGTTGTTATGGGGTAACCCTGGGGTTGGCCCGATCTTTCACGAATCCCATGAGAGACGAGGGGAAAGAGGTGGTTGGGGGATGAAATCGAGGAAAGCGATGAAAACCACGAACACACACACACACACACCAAAACACGATACACGCCTACTCCTCATGCCGGTGGCAACCGGTCCAACATAATCTCTAGGATCGGTGTTGGGCGAAGCTCGCTCTCCACGCCAACAACGGGGGATGAGGTGCTTGGTGAGATCTTGACGACTTGGGGGCGAGAAACCGAGAACCCAAGGCCTTGTACAACTTGAACGCACTAGGCAAGATCCAAGAGGGGGGGTGGATAATCCGGTGCTCCTTGGTAGGAGCATGAGACCAATAGATATAAGTCCTCAAAGGGTTTCCTTAATATCTATTATTATCCAAGTCTAGGGTTTACAATAGAGGATGGGGGCTATATATAGACCAACCACATAAACAGGGGTAGTTTGGGAACAAACAGCAAAATATAGAGGGGGTTACAAGGCGCTGGGCCGAACTAACACGTCCAGGCTTTCTGTGTCCTAGAGTACTGGTCCGGTAGTCATGCGGTAGTACCGCTTCCAGGCCGGTAGTACCGCTTGTCGTCCTGGGACTTGCGCTGGGGCCTTCTGTTGGTGGCGGTAGTAGGGGGCGGTAGTACCGGGGCCCGGTAGTACCGGATCCGGGGCCGGTAGTACCTCCAGTGACAGAGAGCATTTGGGCAGCTCCGGGGCATTCTGTTGTTGGCGGTAGCATTGGGCGGTAGTGCTACCCAGCGGTAGTACCGGTCGTCAGTCCTGAGTACCGGCTGTAGAGCGTTTGGTCTCTTCGGCTGGTGCTCCTGCGTCCTCTGGGTTCTTCTCTTCGTACCTGATGATGCACAAGGTATGGGTATGAAGTAGCAGGCCATCCAAAGGTGTATCGAAGTCACACAAGGAGAGGAGCGAGTTCACCTTAGCTTGAAGGAGTTTGGTTCGGGCGCGAGTCATGGGTCCACTTGGGGAGCTTGTGGGAGTAGATGTAGTAGCGGTCGAGATGGCTGCATCAGCTCCCCCCCTTGGGAAAGAGTCGTCCTCGACTGTTCAACCATCTCAACTTCCTCTTCTCCATGGTAGGGTGAGAGGTCCTTGACATTGAATGTCGAGCTCACCAGATACTTTGATGTTGGTATATCGATGACATAAGCGTTGTTGTTGATTCTCTTGAGCACTTTGAATGGTCCATCACCTCTTGGCTTTAGCTTGGAGTCGCGTTCCTTGGGGAAGCGGTCTTTACTCAAGTGTATCCACACAAGGTCGCCCTCTTCGAAGATTATCTCTTTCTTGTTCTTGTTTAGCCTTGATGCTTGGCGAAGGACTTGTTGCTCGATAGTAGCTCGTGTGTCATCATGGAGTTTCTTCATTGTGTGGGCGCGCTTGACAACGTCCATATTGGCACGTTCATGAAGTGGTAGTGGAAGGATATCGAGCGCGGTGAGAGGCTCGAAGCCGTAGACGATCATGAACGGGCTCCTCATGGTGGTGGAGTGCTTGGCGCGGTTGTAGGCGAACTCGGCGTGTGGGATGCATTCCTCCCAGTCTTTAAGGTTCTTATTTATCAACACCCGGAGAAGTGTGCCAAGACTTCGATTGACAACTTCGGTTTGTCCATCGGTTTGAGGATGCGAGGCAGACGAGAAGAGGAGCTTGATGCCGAGCTTGGCCATGAGGGTCTTCCAGAAGTAGCTCATGAATTTTACGTCGCGGTTGGAGACGATTGTTCTTGGCACACCGTGTAGCCGAATTATTTCCCTGAAAAACAAATTTGCTACATGTGAAGCATCATCGGTCTTATGGCATGGAATGAAATGTGCCATTTTGGAAAAGCGATCCACTACTACAAATTTGGAATCATGACCATGTTTAGATCTAGGAAAGCCTAACACAAAGTCCATGCTAATGTCCGACCAAGGTGCATGAGGAATAGGCAATGTGATGGAGGGGTTAACCTCTTGGGTGCCCGATCTTCATGGATCTCGTGGTCAAATCGATGGGAAAGCGAGGGGAAATGGAGAAGGTAGCGGAAGCGAACACACACCTCGCGAAGAACACGATGAACACACGCAAAACTCACATGATACAAGGCCGATTGCTCCCGAACGGCGGCCACCGGTCCGATAGAATCCTCGCAAGGAAAGATCGGTCAACGTGCTCCCTCAAATCCACATCGGAGAGGGAAGAACACCTTGAGGAGGGTCTTGACGACTTGGGGGCGAGAAACCGAGAAACCAAGGCCTTGTTCAACGATGGATGCGTGATGCAAAGTCCAATCGAGGTTGGTGACGATAGTCGGTCCCCTTGGAAAAGGGGATGAGGCAAAACTAGAGATTCCACAATGGGGGTTGTCTTTAGTCTATCATCTATCCCTAAGGGATACATGAGGGGTGGAGGCTCTATTTATAGGCCAACCACATAAACAAGGGTAGTTTGGGGATAAACTAGGCGAATAGGTAAGTAAAGGGGGATACATGGGCTGTGGCCCAACTAGTGCGCGCAGGCACTACCAGGAGTGGTAGTACCGGACTTGGGACCGGTAGTACCGCTTGCTTAGTCCCAGAGTGCCGCCTGGGACCGATAGTACCGCTTGCAGTCCCGAGCGTCACCGAGCCGTCTCAGAAGGAGCAGTGGAACGAGTACCGCTGACCGGTAGTACCGGTCTGATCCAAGAGTACCACGGAGATGCAGAGTATTTGGCTTCGTCTGCGTCATTGGTGGCGGTAGCGGTGAATGCCGGGCGGTAGTACCGATCGCCAGTCCGTGAGACACCGTGGCTGAGAGCATTTGGCAATCTGTCATCTTCCGCCTCCTCTTCCAAGCCTCCGTCTCGTCGGGCTTGATGCTCCGGGCTTCCTCCCTTGCCTCCGTACTTGTCAATGTGAACCTATCATGCATATGTGACGGAGTATGAAGTAGCATACCATTCAATAGGGTAGGAAGGGGGCTCGCATCGAGGAACGGATTCACCTTTGGAGTCCATGACGACTTGGCATAAGTTGGATACCAAGATGTGGTCACGACCGTAGGTCGGGCTACATCAGCTCCCCCCCCTTCAAAAAGAGTCGTCCTCGACTCCACATGCTCATCACCAAGTAGAAGAGGTCGAGAGACCTTCTTGATCCTGGGGTTCACCATATAGTCGTCCTCGAGAATATTGACTTGACAACACTTCAATGTTCCTTCACCTTCCATGAAGCCTACAAAGCTCACAACAAAAGCAAAGCAACACTCAAAGCGTAGCCTATTCATGAAGATTATTGCATGAGTCCTCAAGTAGAAGGAAGTCACCTTAGCTTGTAGAGATAGCTCGATGAAGGGTAGCCATAGGTAACTCTCTTCGGTTCTTCTTGTCAACATATAGTCCATAGAGGTTGACGTGTATGCACTTGTACCTTCACACAACAAAGACCAAGCAACATATGTTTGTGTGTGATAGAGGAGCATGTCATTTGTGGCATGTCCATTCTTGTTCACAACACGATTAGCAAAACTCAAGTATAGCAAATGGGATGCATATGCATGGCCAATGTGCATGGAAATCGTTTGAACATCATCCAAATGTGGAAACTCAAAAACTCCATATAACATAGTAGTGGGGCACTCAAAGCATTGGATCCATATTTCAAACAACATCTTTGATGCAAGAATAGGAGAATTTGGCAAAAACACACAAGGAAGCATATCCAAAACACAAGTATTATGTTTGCAAACAAACCAAATGAAAGAGCAAGTGGTCCTTATGTTTGTTGCAACAACAAGACGAGATTCTTGGAAGCTCTCATGACAATACATGTTCTTAATGGGATTGTGGTTGCACACAAAACATCGGAAAGGTAAATTGGTCAACCTTTTTGTTGCAACACACAAAGCATCATTATCTAAAAGCGAAGAAACATGAATGTCACAAGGGAAGATAATACCATTAACATGCTTGCAAGCAAACCATAGGAAAGAACAATTTGTCAACATGAAAGATGCAAAGCATGCAAAAGGTATCAGAGCTGGGTTCGATCTTGAACTCATTTGTGGGATGCTCTCTAGAGCTCTTTTTGTCAACTCGTGCTCCACCGAGGTTGACATTCTCGTGCGGGTACCTACACACATCATACACAAAAGGAAGAACGTGTGTGTATGGTAGAGATACACATCATCCATCACGACGTATCTCTTCTTGTGCACATCACCATTAATGTCAATTAAGTATGAAATAGATGCATGGTGAGTATGCAAGTGGGGAACATGCTTATCATGGCCATCACCAAAATCTCCAAAAATTGAGAAAGCTATGGGGGCCATCTCATTATAACACATGTGGTCAACATTGTTGCAAGCATTCATCTTATTGCAAGCAACGGGAAAAATTGAATGACTAGCATGACAAAGCATGTCAATTGCAATTGGAGGATACACACAAGATGCATAGCATGGCATGTTTATGGTAATGATATCGCAATCAAACAATTCCACATGATCAATATTATGCAAAGGCAAATCATCACATGGGAAAGTGGATGAAGCATATGTAATGTCACAAGTATCATCCATAGCATGCATATCCTCACAATTCATCATGTCCACTAGTGGGATCATGGCATCATCAACACCCTTATTGTTACCTTGGTCATACCTCTCATATGAAGTGGGTGTTGTGGAAGTAGTGGTCTCCTTGTGGACGACTTCGTTTTCTTGATGTAGCCATGGCGTAGCATCATCTTCGTGCACCATGTACATCTTCTCCATTCGAGGCATCATTGCTTCATAGCATCGGGCGTCTTCCTCCATGGAACCTAGCACAACACAAGAGAACACACTAGAGGTAGAGGGTGAGTTGTTAGAAATCGAAATGGTCTCACTTGACCTATCAACTACCACTCTCAACTCACTAGGAGTATCACTCATGCCCTCCAAGTGGAAGCACTCAATCTCACATAAGGTGGAGTCACTCATCTCACTCTTGTTCTCAATCAAGTGGGCTAAGTGGCTCTCATACTCACATGGGATTGGTACCACATCATCACTCAAGCATATGGGGGTAGGCTCGGTTTCCTCAACTCCATGCGCCTCCTTTGGTGAAGGGAAAATCCCATGCTCACCATTCTTGACATTGTCACCTTCAAAGTTGGATGCCATAAGATGTGCATCATCACTCTCCTCCATGGTCGAAGGGAAAATCCCATGCTCGACCGTCTTGTGGCCATCTTGTAGTAGTGGTGGAGGTAGGCTCATGCTATCCAACTTGGCGAAGTAGAGGTCTTCATTTTCCTCGTTCATGAGGTCTTCGAATGCAAGCGTAGTCGTTGAAGCTTGATGGCGTGGACGAAGGCTTGCTCTTGGTGCCATTTTGGTGGTGGCACTAGTAGTTAAAGGTGCCCTGTGACGGTGTCGACGGAGGTCATTGGTGTGCCTTGCCGATGGTTGGTGTAGGTGGCGCACTTGGTCATCCACTTGACGCTCGCGACGATGACCCTTGTCCTTGGCACGCTTCCTTATAAGTTCTTCTAATGAGCACAAGGCATCATTAGTCTTGGCAACCATGCTCATGTTTTTGTCGAAATCATTGTCCATGTCCTTCTTGAAGTTGTGGAGGTCGCTCTCGAACTTGTCCATTTCATGGTGGACCTTGGCGCACTCGAGGTGTAGGCTCCGTCTTGGCTGGTGCGACTTGAGGAGCTTGTCGTTGTCATTCTTGAAGTCGCCCATGCTTGGGTTGTTGTTGTTGTTGTAGTGCTCCATGTCACCCAAGCATGTGGAGCCATTGTTGGTGTAGTGCTCCATCATGTTATCCATGCTTGTGGAGACATAGGCATGGTGGCTCATCGTGGATTCTTCATAGAAATTATCCTCGGTCCCGGAGTCCCTAGACATGCTTCACAAGACCAAGTGTTGTATATGGAAGTGGTAGAGGGTGTTAGGGATACAACGTCAAACCTTACTTTACCTTGGAAGATCGTATCGTGCAAGTGGCCACACTTGAGAGCAATAAACCAAGCAAAGTGAAGTTCACGCGGAACACCCAAACCAACTACCAACAAAAAAACACACACAAGGCCTATGGTGGATAGGTATGGAAAATGGCATGTCAAGAACCAATCCGAAATCAAGATGTTGTAATGGCAAGTAAAGAACCACAATGATCACCAAGCAAACAAGTCAATCCACAAGATAGGAAATATGTACAAGGAAACACACACGGTGGGATAAATGGGACTTGTGTGACGGAGAAAGTGAGCTAAGAACCAAATGATTACCTAGCGAAGACTATAAGCTCGTGTCACACAAGTACAAGGAGAGACGCTAGTTCGATTGCACAAAATTGGTGGGCTACAAGATATGCACAATAAGTACCACCTATATGATGTTCATCGAGCTTGCGCTTCCTATACTATAAGGCACATGTATATCTCTTTCTTTTCATTCTCTTTTCCTTTTTTTCTTTTTTTTTTCTTTTTGTATCACTCTTTTTCTTTTTATCTCTTTTCACTTGCCTCTTCCTTGTGCCAACAACTATACAAGATAACTATATGAGATAGCGCTCACAATGTTTGCTCGGAATTCTACAAGGTATCAAATGTGCATAGCCCAAGCAATCATAAGAGGAACTAGTCTCAATAGGTGTTTGTTGCTCGCAAAGATAGTGGGGTTCACAAAGGAATGCAAGTGGGAAGAAGTCGCGGAATGTTTATACCTTTCGTCGACGATCTTCACCCTTTATTGTTGGATTCCGCCCACGGAAATTGGATGGAGTAGATAGCATGAACCACGTGGATGATGATGTAGAGCTCCTTCTCCTCTTCGAAACGAGCTAAAGAACACCAAAATCCAAGTTCGAATGCAAAAGTTATGGTCAAAACGGTGAGAGGCTGAAATCTGGAACTTGCTGTTTTCTTTATGTATTGGGCGGTAGTACCAGATTTTGGTACCGCTGGGCGGTAGTACCGTAGATTTGGAGCGGTAGTACCGCTCGAGACAGAGAAAACCAGATCTGACGCGATTTCGCGAGTTTGGGGCGATTTGGGCGGAAAATCTTCAAGAAAAACACCAAATCGACGGGGGAAATCAAGGAATTAGGCTATGCGAACGCAAAGGAAGGTAGATCAACAAGTTTAGCAAGTAATCCACGGATCAAAACCTACCAAAACGCACTCAAATCACAGATCGATCCAAAACACGAATTGGGGCTATGTTTGGTGGAAATTTCGAATTTATGGGGAAAAGACCAAATCGATGAGAAATCCGTGGCAACCAAAAGCTGTTGATACCAGATGATGGAGGGGTTAACCTCTTGGGTGCCCGATCTTCACGGATCTCGTGGTCAAATCGACGGGAAAGCGAGGGGAAAGGGAGAAGGTAGCGGAAGCGAACACACACCTCGCGAAGAACACGATGAACACACGCAAAACTCACACGATACAAGGCCGATTGCTCCCGAACGGCGGCCACCGGTCCGATAGAATCCTCGCAAGGAAAGATCGGTCAACGTGCTCCCTCAAATCCACATCGGAGAGGGAAGAACACCTTGAGGAGGGTCTTGACGACTTGGGGGCGAGAAACCGAGAACCCAACGCCTTGTTCAACGATGGATGCGTGATGCAAAGTCCAATCGAGGTTGGTGACGATAGTCGGTCCCCTTGGAAAAGGGGATGAGGCAAAACTAGAGATTCCACAATGGGGGTTGTCTTTAGTCTATCATCTATGCCTAAGGGATACATGAGGGGTGGAGGCTCTATTTATAGGCCAACCACATAAACAAGGGTAGTTTGGGGATAAACTAGGCGAATAGGTATGTAAAGGGGGATACATGGGCTGTGGCCCAACTAGTGCTGTGAGCCTCGCCAGAGCTGATAGTACGGACTTGGGACCGGTAGTACCGCTTGGCAGGTCCTAGTGCCGCTCTGGGACCATAGTACCGCTTGCAGTCTGGAGCGTCATTGGAGCCGTCTATGTGGCGGTATCAGGGAGCAGTAGTACCTGACCGGTAGTACTGGTCCAGATCCTGTAGTACCGATGAGACAGAGAGTATTTAACCATTGGCGTCGTCTGTTGGTGGCGGTAGCAAGCCGGGCGGTAGTAGTATCGCCAGTAGTGTCCGTGGCTGACAGAGCATTTGGCGATCTGTCTTCTTCCGCCTCCTCTTCGAAGCCTCCGTCTTGTCGGGCTTGATGCTCCGGGCTTCCTCCCTTGCCTCCGTACTTGTCAATGTGAACCTATCATGCATATGTGACGGAGTATGAAGTAGCATACCATTCAATAAGGTAGGAAGGGGGCTCGCATCGAGGAACGGATTCACCTTTGGAGTCCATGACGACTTGGCATAAGTTGGAGACCAAGATGTGGTCACGACCGTAGGTCGGGCTACATCACAATGGCATATAAAGACCAAAGGGGTTTGACTTAGACTTAGCTTGGATACATGTAGTGCATCGTTGAACGTGGCGCTCCACGTCGCGCTTCATCTTTGGCCAGTAGTAGTGAGTGGAGAGCATGTCATATGTCTTGTCACGGCCAAAGTGGCCCATAAGGCCTCCACCATGGCACTCTTGAAGAAGCAAAATTTGGAGAGACGATTTCGGAATGCAAAGCTTGTTTTGTTTGAAAAGAAAACCCATATGCAAATAGAAATCATCAATCCCTTTGTCTACGGAACATTGTGCAAATATTGGTCCAAAGAAAGAGTCAGACGCGTACAAAGATTTGATGTCATCAAGACCCAAGACATTGACTTCGAGTCCTGTAAGAAGGCTTGTGTTTTTGCGAGACAAGGCGTCCGCTACCACATTTTCTTTGCCCTTCTTGTATTTGACAATGTAAGGAAAAGACTCCATAAACTCAACCCATTTTGTGTGCCTTTTACTCAAGTTGGCTTGGCCCTTAAGATACTTCAACGACTCATGGTCGGAATGGATGATAAATTCTTTGGGCCAAAGATAGTGTTGCCATACTTGAAGAACTCGAACCAAGGCAAAAAGTTCTTTGTCATAAATGGGATCATTGAGGCGTGCGCCATCAAGTTTCTCACTATGGTAAGCAATAGGACGCCCATTTTGCATAAGGACGCCACCAATGCCAATACCACTAGCGTCACATTCAATCTCAAAGGTTTTTGTGAAATCCGGCAATGCAAGAAGTGGTGCTTCGGTGAGCCTCTTTTTGAGCTTATCAAAAGCCTTTTGTTGTGCTTTTCCCCAAACGAATGTGACATTTTTCTTGGTCAATTCGTTGAGGGGGCAAGCAATGGTAGAAAAATCTTTCATAAAGCGACTGTAAAAGCCAGCCAACCCATGAAAACTACGAAGTTCACTAACATTTGTTGGAATGGGCCAATCTCGTATGTCCTTGACTTTTGAGACATCCACTTCTATGCCATTAGAAGACACTACAAAACCAAGGAAAATCAGCTTGTCTCTTGCAAAAGTGCACTTTGGGAGATTAGCATAAAGCTTTTCATGACGAAGGATTTGAAGGACCTCCTTAACATGAGTAACATGCTCCTCTAGTGACTTGCTATAGACAAGGATGTCATCAAAGTAAACAACTACACTCTTTCCAATGAGAGATCGCAAAATATGGTTCATGAGGCGCATGAAGGTAGATGGGGCATTGGATAAGCCAAAAGGCATAACCAACCATTCATAGAGACCAAGCTTGGTCTTGAAGGCGGTTTTCCACTCATCACCTTCAGCCATGCGAATTTGATGGTAACCACTACGAAGATCAATTTTCGAAAATATAGTGGCTCCACATAACTCATCAAGCATGTCATCAAGATGCGGTATAGGATGTCGATAACGCACGGTGATAGCATTGATTGGACGACAGTCCATGCATAACCGCAACGTATCATCCGTTTTTGGGACTAGGATCACGGGGACCGCGCTTGGGCTAGTGCTTACTTGGATCAAACCTTTGGAGACGAGTTGGTTGATTTGACGTTCGATCTCCTTCGTCTCTTCCGGGTTTGTGCGATACGCGGCGCGGTTTGGAAGTGGTGCGCCGGGTATGAGGTCGATGCGGTGCTCGATTCCACGAAGAGGAGGAAGGCCATGAGGAAGCTCTTTGGGAAAAACATCTTGGAATTCCTGCAAAATAGCCATCAAAGAAGGAGGAACATTTGTCAAGTCGTTAGTTCCTTGCGCTAATCCCTTGCATACAAGGACATAGTGCAAGATGGATGGGTTGTTCCGCACTTCTCTCATCTCACTTTTGGTGGCAAGAAGAACACTCTTAGTTTTTCCACTCGAGTTTGGCTTGTAGCTCTCACTCACTATGGTGTGGTTCTCTCGCTCACCACTCTTCTCACAAGGTGTTTTTGCGTGTTGCGCCCTCGCTAAAGCCTTTGCATTGTCCGCAATTATTTGGCTAGGAGTCATTGGTTGCAACACACAAGTTTTATCAAGCCATTTGAAGGTGTAAGTGTTTGAGTGACCATTATGCAAAGCACGCTTGTCATATTGCCACGGCCTTCCGAGCAACATGTGACAAACCGTCATTGGGACCACGTCACATTCCACCGTGTCCTTGTAGTGCCCAATGGAGAACGTCACCGAGACGGTGTGCTTGATCTTGACGGATCCTTGGTCACTTAGCCATTGGATATGGTAGGGGTGTCTATGCGGATGAAGGGTGAGGTTGAGTTTCTCACACAATTCCGTGCTTGCAAGGTTATGGCAACTCCCTCCATCGATGACAACTTTGATGGACTTCCCATTGATGCCGGCACGAGTTTGGAAGATGTTCGAGCGTTGGTCTTTATTTTCATTGGCTTGGGTAGTCAAGACCCTTGTGACCACAAGAGATGGTGTTAGGGGGTAACCCTGGGGTTGGCCCGATCTTCCACGAATTCCACGAGAAACGAGGGGAACGAGGTGGTCGGGGGATGAAATCGATGAAGGCGATGAAAACCACGAAAACACACACACCAAAACACGATACACGCCTACTCCTCACGCCGGTGGCAACCGGTCCAACATAATCCCTAGGATCGGTGTTGGGCGAAGCTCGCTCTCCACGCCAACAACGGGGGATGAGGTGCTTGGTGAGATCTTGACGACTTGGGGGCGAGACACCGAGAACCCAAGGCCTTGTACAACTTGAACGCACTTAAGCAAGATCCAAGAGGTGGGTGGATAATCCGGTGCTCCTTGGTAGGAGCATGAGACAAATAGATATAAGTCTTCAAAGGGTTTCCTTAATATCTATTATTATCAAAGTCTAGGGTTCACAATGGATGGTGGGGGGCTATATATAGTCCAACCACAAAAACAGGGGTAGTTTGGGGATAAATAGCGAAATATGGAGAGGGTTACAAGGTGCTGGGCCGAAATATCACGTAAAGTCTCTGTCTCTGGCGGTAGTACCGCCTGGCGGGACCGGTAGTACCGGTCATGCGGTAGTACCGGTTCCTAGACCGGTAGTACCGCTTTAAATCTGGGGCTTCTTTGGGGCCTTCATTGAGGCGGTAGCAGTGATAATCTTGTAGCAGGTAATACCGGATCGAGCTAGTGCCTGGTGACAGAGCGTTGGGCATCTCGGGGACCTTCATCGTTGGCGGTGGCGTTTGGCGTAATCTTAGCCGGTAATCTGGTCGCCAGGTCCGGTAGTACCGCTGGCGACAGAGAGCATTTGGTCTCTTCTTCGGGTGCTCCTCCGTCCTGCGGGTTCTTTTCTTCGTACCTGATGATGCACAAGGTATGGGTATGAAGTAGCAAGCCATCCAAGGGTGTATTGAAGTCACACATGGAGAGGAGCGAGTTCACCTTAGTTTGAAGGAGTTTGGCTCGGGCGCGAGTCATGGGTCCACTTGGGGAGCTTGTGGGGGTAGATGTAGAAGCGTTCGTAGGACGGGCTGCATCCGCTCCCCCCCTTGGGAAAGAGTCGTCCTCGACTCTTCAACCGGCTCGGCTTCCTCTTCTCCATGGTAGGGTGAGAGGTCCTTGACATTGAATGTCGAGCTCACAAGATACTTGGAAGTTGGGATATCGATGACATAAGCGTTGTTGTTGATTCTCTTGAGCACTTTGAATGGTCCATCTCCTCTAGGCTTTAGCTTGGAGTCGCGTTCCTTGGGGAAGCGGTCTTTACTTAAGTGTATCCACACAAGGTCGCCCTCTTGGAAGATTATCTCTTTCTTATTCTTGTTTAGCCTTGATGGTTGGCGAAGGACTTGTTGCTCGATACTAGCTCGTGTGTCATCATGGAGTTTCTTCATTGTGTGGGCGCGCTTGGCAACGTCCATATTGGCACGTTCATGAAGTGGGAGTGGAAGGATATCGAGCGCGGTGAGAGGCTCGAAGCCGTAGACGATCATGAACGGGCTCCTCATGGCGGTGGCGTGCTTGGCGCGGTTGTAGGCGAACTCGGCGTGTGGGATGCATTCCTCCCAGTCTTTAAGGTTCTTCTTTATCAACACCCGGATGAGTGTGCCAAGACTTCGATTGGCGACCTCGGTTTGTCCATCTGTTTGAGGATGCGAGGCGGACGAGAAGAGCTGGATGCCGAGCTTGGCCATGAGTGTCTTCCAGAGGTAGCTCATGAATTTTACGTCGCGGTCGGAGACGATTGTCCTTGGCACACCGTGTAGCCGAATTATTTCCCTGAAAAACAAATTTGCTACATGTGAAGCATCATCGGTCTTATGGCACGGAATGAATGTGCCATTTTGGAAAAACGATCCACTACTACAAAAATGGAATCATGACCATGCTTAGATCTAGGCAAGCCTAACACAAAGTCCATGCTAATGTCCGACCAAGGTGCATGAGGAATAGGCAATGGCATATAAAGACCAAAAGGGTTGGACTTAGACTTAGCTTGGATACATGTAGTGCATCGTTGGACGTGGCGCTCCACGTCGCGCTTCATCTTTGGCCAAAAGTAGTGAGTGGAGAGCATGTCGTATATCTTATCACGGCCAAAGTGGCCCATAAGGCCTCCACCATGGGACTCTTGAAGAAGCAAAATTTGGAGAGACGATTTCGGAATGCAAAGCTTGTTTTGTTTGAAAAGAAAACCCTTATGCAAATAGAAATCATCAATCCCTTTGTCTACGGAACATTGTGCAAATATTGGTCCAAAGAAAGGGTCGGATGCGTACAAAGATTTGATGTCATCAAGACCCAAGACATTGACTTCGAGTCGTGTAAGAAGGCTTGTGTGTTTGCGAGACAAGGCGTCCGCTACCACATTTTCTTTGCCCTTCTTGTATTTGACAATGTAAGGAAAAGACTCCATAAACTCAACCCATTTTGCGTGTCTTTTACTCAAGTTGGCTTGGCCCTTAAGATACTTCAACGACTCATGGTCGGAATGGATGATAAATTCTTTGGGCCAAAGATAGTGTTGCCACACTTGAAGAACTCGAACCAAGGCAAAACGTTCTTTGTCATAAATAGGATAATGGAGGCGTGCACCATCAAGTTTCTCACTATGGTAAGCAATAGGACGCCCATTTTGCATAAGGACGCCCCCAATGCCAATACCACTAGCGTCACATTCAATCTCAAATGTTTTTGTGAAATCCGGCAATGCAAGAAGTGGTGCTTCCGTGAGCCTCTTTTTGAGCTCATCAAAAGCCTTTTTTTGTGCTTTTCCCCAAACGAACGTGACATTTTTCTTGGTCAATTCGTTGAGGGGGCAAGCAATTGTAGAAAAATCTTTCACAAAGCGACGGTAAAAGCCAGCCAACCCATGAAAACTACGAAGTTCACTAACATTTTGATGGAGGGGTTAACCTCTTGGGTGCCCGATCTTCACGGATCTCGTGGTCAAATCGATGGGCGAGCGAGGGGAAAGGGAGAAGGTTGCGGAAGCGAACACACACCTCGCGAAGAACACGATGAACACACGCAAAACTCACACGATACAAGGCCGATTGCTCCCGAACGGCGGCCACCGGTCCGATAGAATCCTCGCAAGGAAAGATCGGTCAACGTGCTCCCTCAAATCCACATCGGAGAGGGGAGAACACCTTGAGGAGGGTCTTGACGACTTGGGGGCGAGAAACCGAGAACCCAAGGCCTTGTTCAACGATGGATGCGTGATGCAAAGTCCAATCGAGGTTGGTGACGATAGTCGGTCCCCTTGGTAAAGGGGATGAGGCAAAACTAGAGAGTCCACAATGGGGGTTATCTTTAGTCTATCATCTATGCCTCCGGGATACATGAGGGGTGGGGCTCTATTTATAGGCCAACCACTTAACAAGGTAGTTTGGGATAAAATAGGAATAGGTAAGTAAAGGGGATACATGGGTCATGGCCCAAAAGGTCTTGTGAGCACATACATGACCGGTAATCTGGGACTTGGGACCAGTAGTACCGGTCATCACCGATAGTACCGCTTTGGGGACCGGTAGTACCGCTTATGCGGTAGTACCGCAAGCGATCTTAGGGCATCCAGATGGCGATGGCGCAGCTTGATCTGCAGGCGGTAGGAGGGCGGTAGTACCGTGACCGGTTCACCGACCGTAGTACCGCTTGAAGGCTTGATCTGTCTTCTTCCTCCTCCTCTTCCAAGCTTCCGTCTTGTCGGGCTTGATGCTCGCTTCCTCCTTGCCTCCGTCTTGACCGGTGTGAACCTATCATGAATATGTGACGGAGTATGAAGTAGCATACCATTCAATAGGGTAGGAAGTGAGCTTTCATAGAGGAACGGATTCACCTTTGGAGTCCATGGCGACTTGGCGTAAGTTGGAGACCTTGATGTAGTAATGACCGTAGGTCGGGCTGCATCATCTCCCCCCCCCCTTCAAAAAGAGTCGTCCTCGACTCTACATGCTCATCACAAAGTAGAAGCGGTCGAGAGACCTTCTTGATCCTAGGGTTCACCTTATAGTCGTCCTCGGGAAGATTGACTTGACAACACTTCAATGTTCCTTCACCTTCCTTGAAGCCTACAAAGCTCACAACAAAGGCAAAGCAACACTCAAAGCGTAGCCAATTCATGAAGATTATAGCATGAGTCCTCAAGTAGAAGGAAGTCACCTTAGCTTGTAGAGATAGCTCGATGAAGGGTAGCCATAGGTAACTCTCTTCGGTTCTTCTTGTCAACATATAGTCCATAGAGGTTGACGTGCATGCACTTGTACCTTCACACAACAAAGACCAAGTAACATATGTTTGTGTGTGATAGAGGAGCATGTCATTTGTGGCATGTCCATTCTTGTTCACAACACGATTAGCACAACTCAAGTATAGCAAACGGGATGCATATGCATGGTCAATGTGCATGGAAAATGTTTGAACATCATCCAAATGTGGAAACTCAAAAACTCCATATAACATAGAAGTGGGGCATTCAAAGCAGTGGATCCAAATTTCAAACAACATCTTTGATGCAAGAATAGGAGAATTTGGCAAAAACACAAAAGGAAGAATATCCAAAACAATATCATTATGTGTGCAAACCAACCATTGGAAAGATAATTTGCTCAATATGTTGGATGCCATACACATATCATCGATAGCAAAAATCATGGGAATATGAGTATCCCAAGCGGAAGCAAAAACAACGTGTTTGCAAACAAACCAAACGAAAGAGCAAGTGGTCCTTATGTTTGTTGCAACAACAAGACGAGATTCTTGGAATCTCTCATGACAATACATGCTCTTAAAGGAATTGTGGTTGCACACAAAACATCGAGAAGGTAAATTGTTCAACATTTTTGTTGCAACACACAAAGCATCATTATCTAAAAGCGAAGAAACATGAATGTCACGAGGGGAGATAATACCATTAACATGCTTGCAATCAAACCATAGGAAAGAGCAATTTGCCAACATGAAAGATGCAAAGCATGCAAAAGGTATCAGAGCTGGGTTCGATCTTGAACTCACTTGTGGGATGCTCTCTAGAGCTCTTTTTGTCAACTCGTGCTCAACCGAGGTTGACATGATAATGCGGGTACCTACACACATTAAACGCAAAAGGAAGAGCGTGTGTGCATGGTAGAGATACACATCATCCATCATGACGTATCTCTTTTTGTGCACATCACCATTATTTTCAATCAAGTATGAAATAGATGCATGGTGAGTATGCAAGTGGGGAACATGCTTATCATGGCCATCATCAAAATCTCCAAAAATTGAGAAGGCTATGGGGGCCATCTCATTATAACGCATATGATCAATATTGTTGCAAGCAAAACAAGTGAAATAGCAAGCATTCATCTTATCGCAAGCAACGGGAGAAATTGAATGACTAGCATGACAAGGCAAGTCCAAAGCAATTGGAGGATACACACAAGATGCATAGCATGGCATGTTTATGGCAATGATATCGCAATCAAACAATTCCACATGATCAATATTATGCAAAGGCAAATCATCACATGGGAAAGTGGATGAAGCATATGTAATGTCACAAGTATCATACATAGCATGCATATCCTCACAATTCATCATGTCCACTAGTGGGATCATGGCATCATCAACACCCTTATTATTACCTTGGTCATACCTCTCATATGAAGTGGGTGTTGTGGAAGTAGTGGCCTCCTTGTGGACGACTTCGTCTTCTTGGTCTATCCATGGCGTAGCATCTACCATGTACATCTTCCCCATTCGAGGCATCATTGCTTCATAGCATCGGGCGTCTTCATCCATGGAACCTAGCACAACACAAGAGAACACACTAGAGGTAGAGGGTAAGTTGTTAGAATTCGAAATGGTCTCACGTGACCTATCAACTACCACTCTCAACTCACTAGGAGTATCGCTCATGCCCTCCAAGTGGAAGCACTCAATCTCACATAAGGTGGAGTCACTCATGTCACTCTTGTTCTCACTCAAGTGGGCTAAGTGGCTCTCATACTCACATGGGATTGGTACCACATCATCACTCAAGCATATGGGGGTAGGCTCGGGTTCCTCAACTCCATGCGCCTCCTTTGGTGAAGGGAAAATCCCATGCTCACCATTCTTGACCTTGTCGCCTCCAAGGTTGGATGCCATAAGATGGGCATCATTGCTCGCCTCCATGGTCGAAGGGAAAATCCCATGCTCGACCTTCTTGTGGCCATCTTGTAGTAGTGGTGGAGGTAGGCTCATGCTATCCAACTTGGCGAAGTAGAGGTCTACATTTTCCTCGTTCATGAGGTATTCGAATGCAAGCGTAGTCGTTGAAGCTTGATGGCGTGGACGAAGGCTTGCTCTTGGTGCCATTTTGGTGGTGGCACTAGTAGTTGAAGGTGCCTTGTGACGGTGTCGACGGAGGTCATTGGTGTGCCTTGCCGATGGTTGGTGTAGGTGGCGCACTTGGTCATCCACATGACGCTCGCGACGATGACCCTTGTCCTTGGCACGCTTCCTTATAAGTTCTTCTAATGAGCACAAGGCATCATTAGTCTTGGCGACCATGCTCATGTTTTTTTTGAAGTCATTGTCCATGTCCTTCTTGAAGTTGTGGAGGTCGCTCTCGAACTTGTCCATTTCATGGTGGACCTTGGCGCACTCGAGGCGTAGGCTCCGTCTTGGCCGGTGCGACTTGAGGAGCTTGTCGTTGTCGTTCTTGAAGTCGCCCATTCTTGGGGAGTTTTTGTTGTTGTAGCACTCCATGTCACCCAAGCATGTGGAGCCATTGTTGGTGTAGTGCTCCATCATGTTATCCATGCTTGTGGAGACATAGGCATGGTGGCTCATCGTGGATTCTTCATAGAAATTATCCTCGGTCCCGGAGTCCCTAGACATGCTTCACAAGACCAAGTGTTGTATATGGAAGTGGTAGAGGGTGTTAGGGATACAACGTCAAACCTTACTTTACCTTGGAAGATCGTATCGTACAAGTGGCCACACTTGAGAGCAATAAACCAAGCAAAGTGAAGTTCACGCGGAACACCAAAACCAACTACTACCAAAAAACACACACACACAAGGCCTATGGTAGATAGGTATGGAAAGTGGCATGTCAAGAACCAATCCGAAATCAAGATGTTGTAATGGCAAGTAAAGAACCACAATGATCACAAAGCAAAACAAGTTAATCCACAAGATAGGAAATATGTACAAGGAAACACACACGGTGAGATAAATGGGACTTGTGCGACGGAGAAAGTGAGCTAAGAACCACAAGATTACCTAGCGAAGACTATAAGCTCGTGTCACACAAGTACAAGGAGAGACGCTAGTTCGATTGCACAAAATTGGTGGGCTACAAGATATGCACAATAAGTACCACCTATATGATGTTCATCGAGCTTGCGCTTCCTATTCTATGAGGCACATGTATATCTCTTTTTTTTCTTTTCCTTTTTCTATTTTTTTTCTTTTTGTATCACTCTTTTTCTTTTTCTTTTTCTTTTTCACTTGCCTCTTCCTTGTGCCAACAACTATACAAGATAACTATATGAGATGGCGCTCACAATGTTTGCTCGGAATCTACAAGGTATCAAATGTGCATAGCCCAAGCAATCATAAGAGGAACTAGTCTCAAAAGGTGTTTGTTGCTCGCAAAGATAGTGGGTTTCACAAAGGAATGCAAGTGGGGAGAAGTCGCGGAATGTTTATACCTTTCGTCGACGATCTTCACCCTTTATTGTTGGATTCCGCCTTGATCACGGAATTTGGATGGAGTAGATAGCATGAACCATGTGGATGATGATGTAGGGCTCCTTCTCCTCTTCGAAACGAGCTAAAGAACACCAAAATCCGAGTCCGTATGCAAAAGTTATGCCCAAAACGGTGAGAGGCTGAAATCTGGAACTTGCTGTTTTTGATCGTAATGGGCGGTAGTACCGGTCTTTTGGGTCCCAGAGTACCGGTTAAGTGCGGTAGTACCGGATTTTGGACCCGGTAGTACCGCTTGGACCTGAAACTCCCAGATTTGACGCGTTTTCGCGATTTTGGGGTGATTTGGGCGGAAAATCTTTAAGAAAAACACCAAATCGAAGGGGAAATCAAGGAATTAGGCCATGGGAACGCAAAGGAAGGTAGATCAACAAGTTTAGCAAGTAATCCACGGATCAAAACCTACCAAAACGCACTCAAATCACAGATCGATCCAAAACACGAATTGGGGCTATTTTTGGTGGAATTTTCGAATTTATGGGGAAAAGACCAAATCGATGAGAAATCCGTGGCAACCAAAAGCTGCTGATACCAGATGATGGAGGGGTTAACCTCTTGGGTGCCCGATCTTCACGGATCTCGTGGTCAAATCGATGGGAGAGCGAGGGGAAAGGGAGAAGGTTGCGGAAGCGAACACACACCTCGCGAAGAACACGATGAACACACGCAAAACTCACACGATACAAGGCCGATTGCTCCCGAACGGCGGCCACCGGTCCGATAGAATCCTCGCAAGGAAAGATCGGTCAACGTGCTCCCTCAAATCCACATCGGAGAGGGGAGAACACCTTGAGGAGGGTCTTGATAACTTGGGGGCGAGAAACCGAGAACCCAAGGCCTTGTTCAACGATGGATGCGTGATGCAAAGTCCAATCGAGGTTGGTGACGATAGTCGGTCCCCTTGGTAAAGGGGATGAGGCAAAACTAGAGAGTCCACAATGGGGGTTATCTTTAGTCTATCATCTATGCCTCCGGGATACATGAGGGGTGGGGGCTCTATTTATAGGCCAACCACTTAACAAGGGTAGTTTGGGGATAAAATAGGCGAATAGGTAAGTAAAGGGGGATACATGGGCTGTGGCCCAACAGGTGCGCGCAGGCACATACATGACCGGTAGTACCGGACTTGGGACCCAGTAGTACGTCATCACCGATAATACCGCTTTGGGACCGGTGAGTACCGCTTATGCGGTAGTACCGCAAGCGATCAAGGGCATCCGAGTGGCGATGGCGCGGGCTTGATGCAGGCGGTAGGAGGCGGTGATACCGCTTACTGTAGTACGGTTCACCGGTAGTACCGCTTGAACACAGCTTGGCAACTGTCTTCTTCCTCCTCCTCTTCCAAGCTTCCGTCTTGTCGGGCTTGATGCTCCGGGCTTCCTCCCTTGCCTCCGTACTGGTCGGTGTGAACCTATCATGAATATGTGACGGAGTATGAAGTAGCATACCATTCAATAGGGTAGGAAGTGAGCTTTCATAGAGGAACGGATTCACCTTTGGAGTCCATGGCGACTTGGCGTAAGTTGGAGACCTTGATGTAGTAACGACCGTAGGTTGGGCTGCATCACATTTGTTGGGATGGGCCAATCTCGTATGTCCTTGACTTTTGAGACATCCACTTCTATGCCATTAGAAGAGACAACAAAACCAAGGAAAATCAGCTTGTCTTTTGCAAAAGTGCACTTTGGGAGATTAGCATAAAGCTTTTCATGACGAAGGATTTGAAGGACCTCCTTAACATGAGTAACATGCTCCTCTAGTGACTTGCTATAGACAAGGATGTCATCAAAGTAAACAACTACACTCTTTCCAATTAGAGATCGCAAAATATGGTTCATGAGGCGCATGAAGGTAGATGGGGCATTGGATAAGCCAAAGGGCATAACCAACCATTCACAGAGACCAAGCTTGGTCTTGAAGGCGGGTTTCCACTCATCACCTTCAGCCATGCGAATTTGATGGTAACCACTACGAAGATCAATTTTGGAAAATATAGTGGCTCCACATAACTCATCAAGCATGTCATCAAGACGCGGTATAGGATGTCGATAACGCACGGTCATAGCATTGATTGGACGGCAGTCCATGCATAACCGCAACGTTTCATCCGTTTTTGGGACTAGGATCACGGGGACCGCGCTTGGGCTAGTGCTTACTTGGATCAAACCTTTGGAGACGAGTTGGTTGATTTGACGCTCGATCTCCTTCGTCTCTTCCGGGTTCGTGCGATAAGCAGCGCGGTTTGGGAGTGGTGCGCCGGGTATGAGGTCGATGCGGTGTTCTATTCCACGAAGAGGAGGAAGGCCATGAGGAAGCTCTTCGGGAAAAACATCTTGGAATTCCTGCAAAACAGCCACCAAAGAAGGAGGAACATTTGTCAAGTTGTTAGTTCCTTGCGCTAGTCCCTTGCATACAAGGACATAGTGCAAGATGGATGGGTTGTTCCGCACTTCTCTCATCTCACTTTTGGTGGCAAGAAGAACACTCTTAGTTTTTCCACTCGAGTTTGGCTTGTAGCTCTCACTCACTATGGCGTGGTTCTCTCGCTCACCACTCTTCTCACAAGGTGTTTTTGCGTATTGCGCCCTCGCTAAAGCCTTTGCATTGTCTGCAATTATTTGGCTAGGATTCATTGGTTGCAACACACAAGTTTTATCAAACCATTTGAAGGTGTAAGTGTTTGAGTGACCATTATGCAAAGCACGCTTGTCATATTGCCACGGCCTTCCGAGCAACATATGGCAAACCGTCATTGGGACCACGTCACACTCGACCGTGTCCTTGTAGTGCCCAATGGAGAACGTCACCGAGACGGTGTGCTTGATCTTGACGGATCCTTGGTCACTTAGCCATTGGATATGGTAGGGGTGTTTATGCGGGAGTAGGGTGAGGTTGAGTTTCTCACACAATTCCTTACTTGCAAGGTTGTGGCAACTCCCTCCATCGATGACAACTTTGATGGACTTCCCATTGATGCCGGCACGAGTTTTGAAGATGTTCGAGCGTTGGTCTTCATTTTCATTGTCTTGGGTAGTCAAGACCCTTGTGACCACAAGCGATGGACTTGCGTCATGCTCACACACAAGAAGTTCTTGGTCCTCTTCCAAATGTTGCCTTGCCATGGCTTCCTTGACCCTTGCATCAAACTCTTCTTCACTCAAGTATTCTTCATCGCCGTTTTCATGGATGAACAAAACTTTCTTGTTTCCACATGCATTCGATTTGTGCCCTTTGCCTCCACACTTGTAGCATTCACCGGTGAAAGGTTGATCATCCCTTGTGTGTTTGCCACTTGGGGGCTGTTTTCCTTGAGGGAGAGTTGGCTTGAAGGGAAGCTTGGTTGTACTTGAGGAGCTTCCACTTGGAGTTGTTGGAGTAGTGGTTGACGCTTGCTTGAAGGTGAAGTACGTCTTTGGTTTGTTGTACTTGATGTCCTCTTGCACTTGGCGTTCGGCCTTGGATGCGATGTGCACAAGCTCAACCATGTTGTTGTACTTTTGGAACTCGGTGATACGCTTGATGGGATGGTTCAAGACATTGAGGAAGCGTGCCATTGTTTGTTCATCTCGCTCTTCGATGTTGGCACGGATCATGTTGAGCTCCATTTGTTTGAAGTACTCTTCCACGGTCTTTGTCCCTTGACTAAGCGTTTGAAGCTTGTTGAAGAGGTCACGCGTGTAGTGCGAAGGAACAAAGCGGGATCTCATATGAGCCTTCATGTCTTGCCAAGTTGCGATTGGAGGCTCTTCTTTCGCTTCGCGAGCGAGTTGGACTTGTTCCCACCACAGGTTGGCATACTCATCAAACTCGAGGGATGCCATGGCCATCATCTTCTCATTGCTATAGTTGTGCATGCGGAAGATCTTGTCGACCTTGAGTTCCCAAGAAAGATATTCATCGGGCTCATTGGAACCGGTGAACTTTGGCATGGTGAACTTGAGCTTGCCGAAAGTTTCTTCTCCATTGCGGTTCCGGTTGCGTCGGTTGCCATGATTTGGGCGGTCATCATCATCATCATCCGAGCTCTCATGTCTTGCTTGGTGATTGTTGCGTTGTTTGCGGTTGTTGAGGTGCCGTTTGGTGGTGGAACTTGTTGTTGACGACGAGCTTGGGGAGCTTGCTCGTTTGTTGTCGCCATAAGGACGAGGAGGAGGTTGATGGTCCTCACGACGAGCTTGGGGAGCTTGCTCTTGTTCTTGTCGTGGTTGATGCCGAGTAGCATTAGCTTGCGCCATGTGGCGAGGAGGACGTCGAGCCGCGCGTGCAATGGGCTGCTCTTCTTCTTGGTGTATGGGAGGGTCATCATGACCATCATGGTGCCGACGTGGGCGGTCATGTCGATGATGACGCCTTGGAGGGTCTTCGAGTGCTTCACGTCGACGATGATCTTGTTCGTCCTCTTCGGAAGCGTCACTCGTTGTTGAAGGGACGTGTCGACGTCGATGGCCTTGGTGGTCCATGCGAGGTTGCTCTTGTTGAATCACAAGTGCCCTTGGTTGTGGCCGGTTCGCTTCGCGCCTTGGAGGTCTTGCGGAGAGGTCACCATCCTATCTTGATGTTGCGGCGTGACGCGGAGATGGAACCGCTGGCGAAGAGCTCATGGAATGAAGAACGGGTCCATCCCGGTGCCTTGAAGCGTGACGGTGAGGTGCACTTGAATCACTTGAGGAGTGCCGAGATGAGCTTGATTCGCGCGAGCGTGGCCTTGCGAGTCCATCAATGATGTGTTGAAGCTTCTCATCCGTTGAGGCAAGTGCACGACCAAGAGCTTCATTTTGATGCCCGAGATTGTGTTCCATGGCATGCATTTGGCCTCGGACTTCTTCGAAGCGGTTGTCGATGTTCTTGAATTCCACACGGGCCTCACTAAATTGTTCATCTTGGCGCCGCTCGAGAGCTTCACAACGATAGTTGAATTCTCCTCGGACCTTCCAATGGTCCCATCTTGTCATGAATTGGTTATCATCCTCCGGAGGTGGTGGTGGTTGGGATGGCTCTCCATGCCTGTCCATGATGCAAAGCCAACAATGGTTGTATATGGAGAGAAAGGGTGTGGAGAGTTAGCCTTTACCTCACCTTGGAGATTATATCAAACCAATTGCCACACAAATGAGCGAAAAGGCAAAGTGAAATGGCAAGAAACTCTCAAAGGCTTTTGGTGGAAGGTTAGTGTTGTGGAAAACCAAACGAAACGATCCAAGCAAAAGGTTATTGTCTACGTGGTAAAGAACCAAAGATCAAAAGCAAAAGGATACGATCTACAAAAACACGGAAAATACACACGTGGAGAAAACGGGTTAGCACGACTATGAAAATGAGCAAAAGGTCCTAACGAAGACTACGCTCGGATGTCGTGCCAACACAAGGAGAGACCACAACTCGTTTGCCAAAAGAGGGTAAGCAATAGATTTGTGCACTTGCCGCGGAGCGCTCTTTCTTCTCTCTTTCTTGGCTTACAAGCTTGGTATTCTCTTTGTATCGGGAGACTATGTAGCTTTTTCTCTTTTTCTTTTGTTCTCTTTTTTTTGATTCTTTTTCCTTTTTCTCCCTTGCTATGATACTATGTTAGCTTTTGTATTTGGCCTCACACTCTCACTTTCCGAAGGCAAGTGCACAATGCTTAGACAAACACAAAATGAGTTGCTCTCATAGGATAGATACACACAAAGGAAGATATGGGGCTGTCAAGGTGGTGCAAGTTATACCTTTGGTATTGTTGACGACTTGCAACCGTTGGCGGGGGGAAGATGTTCGAGTGTCGCGGTGTCGTTGAGCGCGTGATGACGTTGATGCGGAAGCTTGTGTTAAGAGGGCGACAAACACGCGAAACACGAACAAGATAAAGGGGAAAGTCAGCAAACGAAAATGAGGCGTCAAGACGAAGGAAAAACCTTCTGTTACTGGCGGTAGTACCGCTTGGTACAGGCGGTAGTACCGGACGGCGGTAGTACCACTTGTTACGGGCGGTAGTACAGGACGGCGGTAGTACCGCTTGTTACGGGTTGTGGCCGGTTCGCTTCGCGCCTTGGAGGTCTTGCGGAGAGGTCACCATCATAGCTTGACGTTGTGGCGTGACGCGGAGATGGTACCGCTTGCGAAGAGCTCATGGATTGAAGAACAGGTCCATCCCGGTGCCTTGAAGCGTGACGGCGAGGTGCACTTGATTCACTTGAGGAGTGCCGAGATGAGCTTGATTCGCGGGAGCGTGGCCTTGCGAGTCCATCGATGATGCGTTGAAGCTTCTCATCCGTTGAGGCGAGTGCACGACCAAGAGCTTCATTTTGATGACCGAGGTTGTGTTGCATGGCATGCATTTGGCCACGGACTTCTTCGAAGCGGTTGTCGATGTTCTTGAATTCCACACGGGCCTCGCTAAATTGTTCATCTTAGCGTCGCTCGAGAGCTTCACAACGATAGTTGAATTCTCCTCGGACCTTCCAATGGTCCCATCTTGTCATGAATTGGTTATCATCCCCCGGAGGTGGTGGTGGTTGGGATGGCTCTCCATGCCTGTCCATAATGCAAAGCCAACAAGGGTTGTATATGGAGAGAAAGGGTGTGGGGAGTTAGCCTTTTACCTCACCTTGGAGATTATATCAAACCAATTGCCACACCAATGATCGAAAAGCGTGCAAAGTGAAATGGCAAGAAACTCACACACAAAGATGCTACAACTCTCAAAAGCTTTTGGTGGAAGGTTAGGATTGTGGGAAACCAAACGAAACGATCCAAGCAAAAGGTTATTGTCCTACGTGGTAAAGAACCAAAGATCAAAAGAAAAAGGATACGATCTACAAAAACACGGAAAACACACACGTGGAGAAAAACGGGGTTAGCACGACTATGAAAATAAGCACAAAAGGTCCTAACGAAGACTACGCTCGGTTGTCGTGCCAACTCAAGGAGAGACCACAACTCGTTTGCCAAAAGAGGATAAGCAATAGATTTGTGCACTTGCCTCGGTGCGCTCTTTTCTTCTCTCTTTCTTGGCTTACAAGCTTGGTATTCTCTTTGTATTGGGAGACTATGTATCTTTTTCTCTTTTTCTTTTGTTCTTTTTTTTTGATTCTTTTTCCTTTTTCTCCTTTCTATGCTACTATGTTAGCTTTTTGTATTTGGCCTCACACTCTCACTTCCAAGGCAAGTGCACAATGCTTAGACAAACACGTAATGAGTTGCTCTCATAGGATAGATACACACAAAGGAAGATATGGGGGTTGTCAAGGGGGCAAGTTATACCTTTGGTATTGTTGATGGCTTGCAAACCGGTGGTGGATGATGTTCGAGTGTCGCGGTGTCGAGGAGCGGGTGACGTTGATGCGAAGCTTGTGTTAAGATGGCGACAAACACGAGACACGAACAAGCTAAAGGGGAAGTCGATAGCGAAATGAGGTGTCAAGAAGAAGGAAAACCTTCATGGCGGTAGTACCGCTGGTACAAGCGGTAATCCGACGGCGGTAGTACCATTGTTATTCTGACGGACGGAGTACCGCTTGGAATGGCGGTAGTACCGGTGATGTACACGAACAAAAACGAGATCCACTTGACACAAACCTCGATCCGTGGGAAAACCGAATCAAAGGTCTAGGAACAACAGGGCTATAGATCGACTCCCAAAGCAACAGATCTATGGACCAAAACCACAAAACGCACCAAATCCGTAGATCGATCCAAGGCAAATTGGGGCTCTTTTGGTGGATTTTCGATTTTAAGGCGGATAAAAGAAAATTGGGGGAAATTCGTGATCAACCGTGCTCTCGATACCAATATGTTAGGGGTAACACAGGGTTGGCCGATCTTTCACGAATTCCACGAGAAACGAGGGGAACGAGGTGGTCGGGGATGAAATCGATGAAGGCGATGAAAACCACGAACACACACACACAAAACACGATACACGCCTTCCTCACGCCGGTGGCAACCGGGTCCAACATAATCCTAGGATCGGTGTTGGGCGGCTCGCTCTCCACGCCAACAACGGGATGAGGTGCTTGGTGAGATCTTGACGACTTGGGGGCGACACGAGAACCCAAGGCCTTGTACAACTTGAACACTTAAGCAAGATTCAAGAGGTGGGTGGATAATCCGGTGCTCCTTGGTAGGAGCATGAGACCAATAGATATAAGTCCTCAAAGGGTTTCCTTAATATCTATTATTATCCAAGTCTAGGGTTCACAATGGATGGTGGGGGCTATATATAGTCCACCACAAAAACAGGGTAGTTTGGGGATAAATAGCGAAATATGGAGAGGGTTACAAAGTATTGGGCGAAATATCACGTAAAGTCTCTGTCTCATGTAGTACCGCTGGACCGGTAGTACGGTCATCTGCGGTAGTACTTCGAGGACCGGTAGTATCGCTTGTCGCCGGGCTTCTTGGGGCCTTCGCTGGGGCGGTGGCAGTGGCGGTACCAGTAGCCGAGTAATCTGGATCCAGGCGGTAGTGCGGCTGGTGACAGAGAGCGCTTTGGGACCTTCCGTCACATGCGGTAGCGTTTGGCGGTAATGGCCGCCAGTCCTAGTACCATGCAACAGAGAGCATTTGGTCTCTTCTTCGGGTGCTCCTCCGTCCTGAGGGTTCTTCTCTTCGTACCTGATGATGCACAAGGTATGGGTATGAAGTAGAAAGCCATCCAAGGGTGTATTGAATTCACACATGGAGAGGAGCGAGTTCACCTTAGCTTGAAGGAGTTTGGCTCAGGCGCGAGTCATGGGTCCACTTGGGGAGCTTGTGGGGGTAGATGTAGAAGCGGTCGTAGGACGGGCTGCATCAGATGGACTTGCGTCATGCTCACACACAAGAAGTTCTTGGTCCTCTTCCAAATGTTGCCTTGCCAAGGCTTCCTTGACCCTTGCATCAAACTCGTCTTCACTCAAGTATTCTTCATCGCCGTTGTCATGGATGAACAAAACTTTCTTGTTTCCACATGCATTCGACTTGTGCCCTTTGCCTCCACACTTGTAGCATTCACCATTGAATGGTTGATCATCCCTTGTGTGTTCAATTGGGGGCTGTTTTCCTTGGGAAAGAGTTGGCTTGAAGGGAAGCTTGGTTGTACTTGAGGGGCTTCCACTTGGTGTTGTTGGAGTAGTGGTTGGCGCTTGCTTGTAGGTGAAGTACGTCTTTGGCTTGTTGTACTTGATGTCCTCTTGCACTTGGCGCTCGGCCTTGGATGCGATGTGCACAGGCTCAACCATGTTGTTGTACTTTTGGAACTCGGTGATGCGCTTGATGGGATGGTTCAAGCCATTGAGGAAGCATGTCATTGTTTGTTCATGTCGCTCTTCGATGTTGGCACAGATCATTTTGAGCTCCATTTGCTTGAAGTACTCTTCGACGGTCTTTGTCCCTTGACTAAGCGTTTGAAGCTTGTTGAAGAGGTCACGCGTGTAGTGCGAAGGAACAAAGCGGGATCTCATATGAGCCTTCATATCTTGCCAAGTTGCGATTGGAGGCTCTTCTTTTGCTTCATGAAGAGTTGGACTTGTTCCCACCAAAGGTTGGCATACTCATCAAACTCGAGGGATGCCATGGCCATCATCTTCTCATTGCTATAATTGTGCATGCGGAAGATCTTGTCGACCTTGAGTTCCCACGAGAGATATTCCTCGGGCTCATTGGAACCGGTGAACTTGGGGATGGTGAATTTGAGCTTGCCGAAAGTTTCTTCTCCATTGCGGTTCCGGTTGCGTCGGTTGCCATGATTTGGGCGGTCATCATCATCATCCGAGCTCTCATGTCTTGCTTGGTGATTGTTGCGTTGCTCTTGCAGTTGTTGAGGTGCCGCGTTTGGTGGTGGAACTTGGTGTTGACGACGATCTTGGGGAGCTTGCTCATTTTGTTGACGCGGTTGAGGACGAGGAGGAGGTTGATGGTCCTCACGACGAGCTTGGGGAGATTGCTCTTGTTCTTGTCGTGGTTGATGCCGAGGAGCATTGGCTTGCGCCATGTGGCGAGGAGGACGTCGAGCCGCATGCGCAATGGGCTGCTCTTCTTCTTCTTGGTGTAGGGGAGGCTCGTCATGACCATCATGTTGCCGACGTGGACGATCATGTCGATGATGACGCCTTGGAGGATCTTCGAGTGCTTCCCGTCGACGGTGATCTTGTTCGTCCTCTTCGGAAGCTTCACTTGTTGTTGAAGGGACATGTCGACGTCGATGGCCTTGGTGGTCCATGCGAGGTTGCTCTTGTTGAATCACAAGTGCCCTTGGTTGTGGCGGTTAAACGGCGCCTTGGAGGTCTTGCGGAGCGATCACCATCATAACAGCGTTGACGTGGCGTGATGAGATGGTACCGCTTGCGAAGAGCTCATGGATTGAACGGGTCCATCCGGTGCCTTGAAGCGTGGCGGAGGTGCACTTGATTCACTTGAGGAGTGCCGAGATGAGCTTGATTCGGCCGGCGTGGCCTTGCGAGTCCATCGATGATGCGTTGAAGCTTCTCATCCGTTGAGGCGAGTGCACGACCAAGAGCTTCATTTTGATGACCGAGGTTGTGTTGCATGGCATGCATTTGGCCACGGACTTCTTAGAAGCGGTTGTCGATGTTCTTGAATTCCACACGGGCCTCGCTAAATTGTTCATCTTGGCGCCGCTCGAGAGCTTCACAACGATAGTTGAATTCTCCTCGGACCTTCCAATGGTCCCATCTTGTCATGAATTGTGTGTCATCCTCTGGAGGTGGTGGTGGTTGGGATGGCTCTCCATGCCTGTCCATAATGCAAAGCCAACAAGGGTTGTATATGGAGAGAAAGGGTGTGGAGAGTTAGCCTTTTACCTCACGTTGGAGATTATATCAAACCAATTGCCACACCAATGATCGAAAAGCGTGCAAAGTGAAATGGCAAGAAACTCACACACAAAGATGCTACAACTCTCAAAAGCTTTTGGTGGAAGGTTATGATTGTGGGAAACCAAACGAAACGATCCAAGCAAAAGGTTATTGTCCTACGTGGTAAAGAACCAAAGATCAAAAGCAAAAGGATACGATCTACAAAAACACGGAAAACACACACGTGGAGAAAAACGGGGTTAGCACGACTATGAAAATGAGCACAAAAGGTCCTAACGAAGACTACGCTCGCTTGTCGTGCCAACTCAAGGAGAGACCACAACTCGTTTGCCAAAAGAGGATAAGCAATAGATTTGTGCACTTGCCTCGGTGCGCTCTTTTCTTCTCTCTTTCTTGGCTTACAAGCTTGGTATTCTCTTTGTATTGGGAGACTATGTATCTTTTTCTTTTGTTCTTTTTTTTGATTCTTTTTCCTTTTTCTCCCTTTCTATGCTACTATGTTAGCTTTTGTATTTGGCCTCACACTCTCACTTTCCGAAGGCAAGTGCACAATGCTTAGACAAACACAAAATGAGTTGCTCTCATAGGATAGATACACACAAAGGAAGATATGGGGGCTGTCAAGGTGGTGCAAGTTATACCTTTGGTATTGTTGATGGCTTGCAACCGTTGGTGGTGGATGATGTTCGAGTGTCGCGGTGTCGAGGAGCGCGGGTGACGTTGATGCGGAAGCTTGTGTTAAGATGGCGACAAACACGCGAGACACGAACAAGCTAAAGGGGGAAAGTCAGCAAGCGAAAATGAGGTGTCAAGAAGAAGGAAAAACCTTCTGTTACTGGCGGTAGTACCGCTTGGTACAAAGTGTAATCTGGTAGTACCAATTACGGGCGGCAAGATTTGACGGCGGTAGTACCGCTTTGAACGGTGTAGTATCACCGGTGACGAATTTAAAAACGAGATCCACTTGACACAAACCTCAAATCCGTGGGAAATCTGACCGAAAGGCTGGCTAGGAACAATAGGGGCTATAGATCGACTCCCAAAGCAACAGATCTATAGACCAAAACCACGAAAAACTCACCAAATCTAGAGATCGATCCGAAGGCAAATTGGGGCTCTTTTTGGTAGGATTTTCGATTTTAAGGCGGATAAAAGAAAAATTGGGGGGAAATTCGTGATCAACCGTGCTCTTGATACCAATATGTTATGGAGTAACCCTGGGGTTGGCCCGATCTTTCACGAATCCCACGAGAGACGAGGGGAAAGAGGTGGTCGGGGGATGAAATCGAGAAAAGCGATGAAAACCACGAACACACACACACACACACCAAAACACGATACACACCTACTCCTCACGCCGGTGGCAACCGGTCCAACATAATCTCTAGGATCGGTGTTGGGCGAAGCTCGCTCTCCACGCCAACAACGGGGGATGAGGTGCTTTGTGAGATCTTGACGACTTGGGGGCGAGAAACCGAGAACCCAAGGCCTTGTACAACTTGAACGCACTAGGCAAGATCCAAGAGGGGGGTGGATAATCCGGTGCTCCTTGGTAGGAGCATGAGACCAATAGATATAAGTCCTCAAAGGGTTTCCTTAATATCTATTATTATCCAAGTCTAGGGTTTACAATAGAGGGTGGGGAGCTATATATAGACCAACCACATAAACAGGGGTAGTTTGGGAACAAATAGCGAAATATAGAGGGGGTTACAAGGCGCTAGGCCGAACTAACACGTTCAGGCCTCTTTCAGTCCCAGAGTACCGGTCCACTCGGACCGGTAGTACCGGTCATGCAGAGTACCGCCTGTGCTTAGTACCGCTTGTCGTCCTGGGACTTGCGCTGGGGCCTTCTATTGGTGGCGGTAGTAGGGACGGTAGTACCGGATCCGGGGCCGGTAGTACCGCCAGTGACAGAGAGCATTTGGGCAGCTCCGGGGCCTTCTGTTGTTGGCGGTAGCATTGGGCGTCGCCTTGGCCAGTACCGGCCGTCAGTCCGTAGTACTACCGCGCCATGCAGAGCGCTGGTCTCTTCATTGGTGCTCCTCCGTCCTGTGGGTTCTTCTCTTCGTACCTGATGATGCACAAGGTATGGGTATGAAGTAGCAGGCCATCCAAAGGTGTATCGAAGTCACACAAGGAGAGGAGCTTGTGGGAGTAGATGTAGTAGCGGTCGTAGGACGGGCTGCATCACGTGTCCTCATCTTGCATTGCGGCATCCTTTGTGATAGCGGCTTGGGTCATAGCTTCAAATTCATCTTCGCTCACGGAGTATGTTGCGCCGTTCTCATCCGTTAGCATGACTCTTGTGTTGATGCACTCATAAGACTTGTGGCCCTTTCCTCCACACTTGTAGCAAACTACTTGATTTTCCGTTGTTGTGTTGGAGGAGGGTGCCATAGGTGTCTTGGATTGCTTGGAGGAGCTTGTTGTTTGGTTTCTTGGCTTGGAGGGGTTACTCGAGTTGAGTGAAGCGAAGTACGCCCTTTGCTTCTCATAAGCATGTTCCTTTTGCAAGTGGCGCTCGGCCTTTGTTGCTTGGTGAAGAAGGTTCACGAGAGTCTTGTAAGGTTGGAAATCGACTATCTTGCGTATTGGGCGGCTCAAACCGTTGAGGAACCGTGCGATTGTTTGCTCTTCGAGTTCCTTCACATCGGCTCTCATCATAGTCATCTCCATCTCCTTATAGAACTCTTCAATTGTCTTTGTGCCTTGCTTCAAGTTTTGTAACTTGTCGAAGAGGTCTTGGCGATAGTGCTCGGGGACAAATCTTGCATACATCACATTCTTCATCTCGGTCCAAGTGGTGACCGGTGGCTCTTCTTGCTTCTCACGATTGCTTTGGTAGTCTTCCCACCAAACATTGGCATAGTCCTCAAACTCAAGGGATGCCATTGCCACTTTCTTCTCTTCGGAAAAGTTGTGGACTCGGAAGATCTTGTCGACTTTGAGCTCCCATTCAAGGTATGCATCGGCATTTTCTTCTCCTTTGAACTTGGGCATAACGAACTTGAGCTTCCCAAACTTGCCATCATCACGCTCATGGTGGTTGTTGCGCCGTTCTTGGTGCATACTTGCGTCACTTGGAGGGCGTGGCGGTGGAGGAGGAGGTTCTTGATTGCCTTGAGGTTGTTGTGGGGGGTTTTCTTGATGATGCTCGAAGTCTCTTCTTCGCCGTTGGTCGGCATCATTGACGTTCGTAGCTTCACGGTGTCGGTGGTGCTGTTGTGCATGTCGGTTATTGCGTCGAGCTTGGCGTGCATCCTCATCATCATCACTTGGGTCCCATACCGGTTCTTGATTTTGTTGACGTTGCTCGTGTTGGTCATGAGGAGGATGACGACGCCGATCATTATGGTTAGCTTCCTCTTGGCGTTCTTGAGGTTGTTTCACCTCGATGATTGCTTGGTGTGGTGGTGGACCATGCTCTTGTCGTTGTTGTTGAGGTTGGGGAGCATTTGGGTCCACCGCTTGAGGGCGACGATGACGAGCTTGTGGGTCCCCATTATGGTGGTGGGGTTCTCCGCGGCGGGAGTATGACCTTGAAGACTCGCCATGTCGACTTGAGGAGCGCGTGCGGGAGGAACTTGACGAGCTTGAGCGATGACCGTGTCGGTTGCCAAGGTTGGCAATATCTTGGTGAAGATCTTGGAATTGAGCATGGTGCTCCTCTTGACGTTGCCGTTCACGGTACTCAAATTCTCGGAAAGTATCATCAAGACGGTGCTCAAGTCGCTCAAATTGATTGTTGAATTCTTGGCGTTGCGCCCATAAGTTGTGGCGCGTGGCAAAGCCATCTTGGTTGTTGAAATTGCTATCTCCACTAGCTCCACTTGCCCTAGACATAGTGCACAAACACACTTGATAGATATGGTGAGATTGGTGGAATGGTAATTGCTACCTTGCCTCACCGGAGTCAACGATTGGAAAGATTGTTGTTGCCGAGAGCAAAGCGAATAGCGGGTACAGAAGACACACACACACAAAGGCCTATGGTGGTAGGTTAGAAAGGTGGATAGCAAATGGAACAACCAAAAGAAAAGGATATTGTCAAAAGTGGGTAAAATCCAACAAAAACAAAGTCAAAGGAAAAGGTCAAAAAGGGTGATGAGAACCTACGACTATACACACACGGTGGAGATTAATGTGGCTAGCACGACTATGAAAAATGAGCAAAGAACAAAATTGGACCTAACGAAGACTAATGCTCGGTGTCGTGCCAATGCTAGGAGAGACCGTAGTCCGTTCGCGCAAGGTTGAGAAGCAACGGATTTGTACGCTTGCCTTGCTCTTGCTCGCACTCTTGCTTAGAAGCTTTGGACTCTCTTTTGCTATTGGTATCTTTCTTTTGTTTCTTTTGCTTAGAAGCTTTTTTTTGTACACTATGGAGTCAATTTTGTTATTGCCTCTATATCATGACTATGCAAGAGCAAGCGCACAATGCTTTGGCAAACATAGGAGGGCTACTCTCGATAGGTTAGGTAACACACACAGGAAGAAGGGGGTTAACAATGGTTGTGCAAGTTATACCTGTTGGTGATGTTGAACTTGCGATTGTTGGTGAAGGGATGGTTCGAGTTCCGCGGTGTCGATGTCGAGCAAGAGGTGTTGTTGGCGTTGCGGAAGCTTGTTAGTTGATAGACACTCAAGCGAAACACAAACACACAAAGAAAATTAGTTGAAAAAGGAAAAGGGGTCAAATTTTTGTTCAGGGCCGGAGACTCCGGTGTGTTGGGGCCGGATATTCCGGTGTGGTCCGGAGACTCCGGTGTGATGACCGGAGACTCCGGTCTGGTTCCAGCACGACGAACAGCTCGCGTTCGTGAGCGGAAATTCGGCCCTTTAACCCTCAAATCCAGAAAATTTCGACCAAATTGGGCTAGGAAACGCAGGGCAAAGGTAGACCAAATCCAAGGACAAGTTTCTAATGGCTCAAAACCACAATCAACTCACCAAATCAAGAGATTGATCCAAAAGCAAATTGGGGCTAAAATTTTTGGTATTTTCGAATTTATGGTGGATATGGGGGAACGAAGTCAAATCCGTGGCAACCAAAAGCTGCTGATACCAGTTGATATGGGATCCCTTGTGGGATTGACCCTAGGGTGGCCAGATCTTCACGGATTTGATGCGGGGAGTGAGGGGATACCCGATGAACACGATGAACACAACACAAACGCAAGGCAAAGATACAAACACACGCAAACACAACCCAATTCGATTTGCTCCCGTTGGCTCGAACAACCAATCCAATAGAATCCTTGGCGAGAGACCGTTAGGTAGAATCACCAAAGGAGAGATCGGCAAGCGGATGATAGAATCCAAATCAAAGGAGAGAGTAGCAACCAAGTAGAATCCCAAGGGGAGAGACCTAGCACTACTAGAATCCTTGATGAGGAGAGACAAAACACTTGAGGAGGGTCTTGACGACTTGGAGACGAACAACCGAACTCCAAGGCCTTGTACAACTCATAGATTAACTATAGAGAGGGGTTCCCATCTAGGGTTAGGCACAAGCCTTCATTCATCATCAACTCTAGGGTTTCAAGGAGAGGGTGGGGGCTTATATATAGGCCAGCCACGAGCTAAGGATAAAACAGGCATAAATGGGAAGTTCTGGGCATTACTTGGGCCAGGCCCAACCCGAGGCACGCAGGCCTGATACACGCGGTCCGGAGACTCCGGTGTGATGGCCGGAGACTCCGGTCTTGATCGTAGACTCCGGTCAATCTTCGGTGTCGTCTCCGGAGGGGCCTTCTGACTGTCCTGGGCGCTGGTTTGGGGGTCGGTCCGGAGATGGACCGGAGACTCCGGTCAAGCTTCAGCAGCTTCTTGCGTCTTCTCTTCCAGGCCTCTTGCTTGGGGGTCTTGATCACTTGGGTCCTCTAGTCATCTCCTCTTGGTGTCATGGTCATGGTCCTGGTCATAGCATTAGCACGTGTCTCAAGTAGGATTCCATTCACATGATAGCCAAAGGAGGGTGGGGTATGGAATGAGTTCACCTTTGAGGGTGTGGTTGATGTAACATGGTGTGGACCAATGGTGAATGCGATGTGTTGGGCTGCAACAAAAACCGCCTTCAAGACCAAGCTTGGTCTCTATGAATGGTTGGTTATGCCTTTTGGCTTATCTAACGCCCCATCTACCTTCATGCGCCTCATGAACCATATTTTGAGATCTCTTATTGGGAAGAGTGTAGTTGTTTACTTTGATGACATTCTTGTCTATAGCAAGTCACTAGAGGAGCATGTTACTCATGTTAGGGAGGTCCTTCAAATCCTTCGTCATGAAAAGCTTTATGCTAATCTCCCAAAGTGCACTTTTGCAAGAGACAAGCTGATTTTCCTTGGTTTTGTTGTGTCTTCTAATGGTATTGAACTTGATGTCTCAAAAGTCAAGGACATACGAGATTGGCCCACCCCTACAAATGTTAGTGAACTTCGTAGTTTTCATGGGTTGGCTGGCTCTTACCGTCGCTTTGTGAAAGACTTTTCTACCATTGCTTGCCCCCTCAACGAATTGACCAAGAAAAATGTCACGTTCGTTTGGGGAAAAGCACAACAAAAGGCTTTCGATGAGCTCAAAAAGAGGCTCACCGAAGCACCACTTCTTGCATTACCAGATTTCATAAAAACCTTTGAGATTGACTGTGACGAGAGTGGTATTGGCATTGGTGGCGTCCTTATGCAAAATGGGCGTCCTATTGCTTACCATAGTGAGAAACTTGATGGCGCACGCCTCAACTATCCCATTTATGACAAATAACTTTTTGCCTTGGTTCGAGTTCTTCAAGTGTGGCAACACTATCTTTGGCCCAAAGAATTTATCATCCATTCCGGCCATGAGTCGTTGAAGTATCTTAAGGGCCAAGCCAACTTGAGTAAAAGGCACGCAAAATGGGTTGAGTTCATGGAGTCTTTTCCTTACATTGTCAAATACAAGAAGGGCAAAGAAAATGTGGTAGCGGACGCCTTGTCTCGCAAAAACACAAGCCTTCTTACACGACTCGAAGTCAATGTCTTGGGTCTTGATGACATCAAATCTTTGTACGCGTCCGACCCTTTCTTTGGACCAATATTTGCACAATGTTCAATAGACAAAGGGATTGATGATTTCTATTTGCATAAGTGTTTTCTTTTCAAACAAAACAAGCTTTTCATTCCGAAATCGTCTCTCCAAATTTTGCTTCTTCAAGAGTCCCATGGTGGAGGCCTTATGGGTCACATTGGCCGTGACAAGACATATGAAATGCTCTCCACTCACTACTTTTGGCCAAAGATGAAGCGCGACGTGGAGCGCCACGTCCAACGATGCACTACATGTATCCAAGCTAAGTCTAAGTCCAACCCCTTTGGTCTTTATATGCCATTGCCTATTCCTTATGCACCTTGGTCGGACATTAGCATGGATTTTGTATTAGGCTTGCCTAGATCTAAACATGGCCATGATTCTATATTTGTGGTAGTGGATCGCTTTTCGAAAATGGCACACTTTATTCCGTGCCATAAGACCGATGATGCTTCACATGTAGCCAATTTGTTTTTCAGGGAAATAATTAGGCTGCTCGATGTACCAAGAACAATCGTCTCCGACCGCGACGTAAAATTCATGAGTTACTTCTGGAAGACTCTCATGGCCAAGCTCGGCATCAAGCTCCATTTCTCGTCTGCCTCGCATCCTCAAACCGATGGACAAACCGAGGTCGTCAATCGAAGTCTTGGAACACTCCTCCGGGTGTTGATAAAGAAGAACCTTAAAGACTGGGAGGAATGTATTCCACACGCCGAGTTCGCCTACAACCGCGCCAAGCACTCCACCACCATGAGGAGCCCGTTCATGATCGTCTACGGCTTCGAGCCTCTCACCGCGCTCGATATCCTTCCACTTCCACTTCATGAACGTGCCAATATGGACGTTGTCAAGCGTGCCCAAACAATGAAGAAATTCCATGAAGACACACGAGCTACTATCGAGCAACAAGTCCTTCGCCAAGCATCAAGGCTAAACAAGAACAAGAAAGAGATGATCTTTGATGAGGGCGACCTAGTGTGGATCCACTTGAGTAAAGACCGCTTCCCCAAGGAACGCGACTCCAAGCTAAAGCCAAGAGGTGATGGACCATTCAAGGTGCTAAAGAGGATCAACAACAACACCTATGTCATCGATATACCAACATCGAAGTATCTTGTGAGCTCGACATTCAATGTCAAGGACCTATCACCCTACCATGGAGAAGATGAAGTTGAGAAGGTTGAAGAGTCGAGGACGACTCTTTCCCAAGGGGGGGGGAGCTGATGCAGCCCGTCCTACGACGGCTACTACATCTACTCCCTCGAGCTCCCCAAGTGGACCCATGACTCGCGCCCGAGCTAAGCTCCTCCAAGCCAAGGTTAACTCGCTCCTTTCCTTGTGTGACTTCGACACACCCTTGGATGGTTTGCTACTTCATATGCATACACTGTGTATCATCAGGTATGAAGAGAAGGACCCAAGGGACGGAGAAGCAGGCGGAGCAACCCAATTGCTAGACTCCAGGTGGTACTACGGTTAGGGGCGGCAGGTACTACCGATCCGAGCGGTATGACCGGCCCCCTCTACCGGACGCTCCAGGAAGAACCACTCCACGCCCCATTCGGTGACCAGATACTGCCCAAAGATCCGGTACTACCGGTCGGTGATACCGCCTCCTCCTACCGCTTCTGAGCGCCCCACGAGCTCCAGTTCGCCATCGGTACTACCGCCCGGGCGGCATTACTGACAGTACTACCGATTCTTGGGACCGGTACTACCGGGTCTGGACCGATCCTAACGCGAGTTCGCCCAAAGGCCTTGTATCCCTTCCTATAATTTACCTTTTCGTTCCGAAACTACCCCTGTTTTGTGGCTGGACTATATATAGCCCCCACCCTCTATTGTAAACCTTAGACTTGGATAATAATAGATATTAAGGAAACCCTTTGAGGAACTTATATCTATTGGTCTCATGCTCCTACCAAGGAGCACCGGATTATCCACCCCCTCTTGGATCTTGCCTAGTGCGTTCAAGTTGTACAAAGCCTTGGGTTCTCGGTTTCTCGCGCCCAAGTCGTCAAGATCTCACAAAGCACCTCATCCCCCGTTGTTGGCGTGTAGAGCGAGCTTCGCCCAACACCGATCCTAGGGATTATGTTGGACCGGTTGCCACCGGCGTGAGAGATCGGCGTGTATCGTGTTTTGTGTGCGTGTGTTCATGTTTTTCATCCCTTCTTCCCCCGACCACCGCTTTTCCCCGTCGTGATGTGGACATCCCTACTATTGATACAACCGTTGTACCTACAGCAACACACATACAAGGACCCATCACAAGATCTCGTGCCAAACAACTTAATTATCAGGTACTTCCGTTTCTTGGAACTATTCCTCACATACATGAGAATATGATGCTGCCTAAATCAGAAATATTTCTTACTCTTAGGAATGATGGACCAAGCATGGATGAGAGGGACAAGCATTGGAGCATGGCCATGCATGGAGATGGCAGCAAGCATGTGATGATCCAAGAGAAGGCCATAGATGAAGATTTCAGAACTTTGAGGCCACCATAATGAAGAAAGAAGGCTTGGGCGAAATATTCAAGATCAATACTTTACGAATTCGTCCATACCTTAATATGGTGCTACGACACCTTTATTTTGGGCCAGGCCCATGTAATTTTCGCAGGATTTTAATTAGCCACTTTTTAGAGTCCGTATTTGAGGGGAAAAGGACTTTTAGGGTTGGATTCGGCCACCACTTCCATGGCTGGCGAAACCCACCTTTTCGCCTTAAATACTCCCCATAGCCGACCCCTAGATCGGGATTTTGTTTAGACATTAAGTTATCCATAGTCGCACTTACCCAAGGCTCGGCGTCGCAGAGGCCTCTTGTACTGCACCTATTCAGGATCCCACCTCTTCAATAAAGCTTTCCTCTTAATTCGCAATATCTTGATTGCAATATTGGTTCTTACTTGTTCTCGATATCGTAGGAATTAAGACCCTCGTGGTCGGTGATCGTGTTCACACAGATCGGTAACCTCCGGAGATTGGCCTAGCGATTGCATTGGCGCCGTGCTCGCGTGTAGTCGATCGTCAAGCCGAACTCCACCGAATCGAATATCGCCATCTCATCGAAATATCGGACACCTTTGCCCTATCAAGTGGTATCAGTTTGGTTGCTCGGTGAGATTTTACTGTTTCGTAGATTAGATCTGTTTTACCTATAAACCCACGAAAAGCCAAAAACACGCTTAGAGTTTAGATCCATCCCATAACCAATCTCGCCTCGCATTATCTTTTCGGTTTTGCATTGTTGAATTTGTGTCTACATCGTCGCGTCGAGTTGCTGGTCTTAGTGTCTCGTCCCTTAGAGTTTCGAGTTCTGATCATAGTAGTCACCGCCACACTCGCCGATCATCGCCACCATATTCCGCCACCATATTCCGCCGCCATATTCTGCCACCATATTCCGCCGCCATATTCTGCCACCATAAACCCTAATACTCCGCCACCTACCGTGACACAGATCCGATCAGTTTCCTACCGTGGTACGAGTCCGAGTAGAGTTATTGTTTCCTAGTTATTTCTTTTTACTTTCCTTCTTTGTTGTTTCCGCCTTAAGCTAAAGTCCGTGTCGAGTTAAGAGTCCGGTCGTAAGTCCAAAAGGAGAGCAAAAAAAGAAAAAAAAGTCTGGAACCGCCTTCGAAAAAAATTTCTGGCTATACTATTTTTCGACCCCGGGGATCACTTTTCTCCATCGGCCGTTATAGCGATATTTTTTTGGCGTCTGCGCGCTTTCCGGAGCAAAATAAAAAAATTCGAATTTTTTTTTGGGGCTAACCTCTTTTTAGACCCCGTAGATCAGTTCTAGACACTCGCCATCATAGTGATTTTTCACCTCTCGGTTCGCTTTTCAGGGTACCATATCATCATACATTGCTTGTTGTGTCGCGTCGTGACATCGTTGGTGATCTAGGCTCGCGTCTCTAGTACGGTCTAGCCTAGGACCAGCACAGTACCGTCGTTGAGCATTCTTTCAACTTTTGCATTGCTGTTTTGATAATTGCTAACCCCCTTTGCTAAGCCTTCCCAGAGCTCCACAGATACTCTCCACGCGGTGTTTGACTCGGTAATCGCTTGGTTCAATCTCTGGACCCACCGATCCTCGTGGTTGCACATCGCCTTTTCTGCTGTTTGGTAAGAACTTGTAAGAGCTTATTATATTGACGGATTACGCGTGACTTCCACCATATTTCCGTACTATATACAGTGCTTTTAAGGACTAACCATGAGATACTTCAGAACCCCGCCACAATGACAACGAGGAACTACATGCCCACTTCTCCGCGCTCTTGGTCGGTGTGGCCGAAGACGTGGATACGCCTCGGGAGTTTGACACCAAGCTCACCAACGCCGTGGACAAGATCGATGGACTCGAAATCCTTCAACGCCAAGCTTGGCGTTACATTCAAGGAGCTTTTTGAACTGATTGCCCTTTGCCGGCACCCACACATGGCGCACGGCGCATTCCGATCACGGTCGGTGCTGGTTCATTGCCGCCGCACCGGCAGCTTCTTGCTGCGGGCGCTCCTCGAGACTTCCGCATACGGCTGCGACATTGGGGACAGACGACGGGTACTACTATTACCCCGACGTAGACGATCTATTTGACGAGGAGGTTGAACAATGTTAGGGGGTAACCCTGGGGTTGGCCTGATCTTTCACGAATTCCACGAGAAACGAGGGGAAAGAGGTGGTCGGGGGATGAAATCGACGAAAGCGATGAAAACCACGAACACACACACCAAAACTCGATACACGCCTACTCCTCACGCCGGTGGCAATCGGTCCAACATAATCTCTAGGATTGGTGTTGGGCGAAGCTCGCTCTCCCCGCCAACAACGGGGGATGAGGTGCTTGGTGAGATCTTGACGACTTGGGGGCGAGAAACCGAGAACCCAAGGCCTTGTACAACTTGAACGCACTAGGCAAGATCCAAGAGGGGGGTGGATAATCCGGTGCTCGTTGGTAGGAGCATGAGACCAATAGATATAAGTCCTCAAAGGGTTTCCTTAATATCTATTATTATCCAAGTCTAGGGTTTACAATGGAGGGTGGGGGCTATATATAGTCCAGCCACAAAAAGGGGTAGTTTCGGAATGAAAAGGTAAATTATAGGTAGGGTGGGCCGAACTTAGGCGATCATGGTCAGGCAGGACCGGTAGTACCGGTCCGACAGCAATACCTAGTGGTAACCGTAATCTGGCTTCGAGCTGATAGTACCGCTTGAGGGCCTGGAGCTTCCGTCGAGGCGCTGTGTGGCGGTAGGAGGGCGGTAGTACATTGTCCAGAGTACCGGTTGCTGGACCGGTAGTACCTGATGCAGCCCGACCTACGGTCGTTACTACATCTTGGTCTCCAACTTACGCTAAGTCATCATGGACACCAAAGGTGAATCCGTTCCTCTATGCGAGCCCCCTTCCTACCCTATTGAATGGTATGCTACTTCATACTCCGTCACATATGCATGACAGGTTCACATTGACAAGTACGGAGGCAAGGGAGGAAGCCCGGAGCATCAAGCCCGACAAGACGGAGGATTGGAAGAGGAGGCGGAAGAAACCAAAGGATCTCTGTCGCCAGCGCTTCTACCGGACCTAGCGACCGGTACTACCGCCCTCTGCTACC
Organism: Avena longiglumis; assembly: GCA_030063025.1. NCBI lineage: Eukaryota > Viridiplantae > Streptophyta > Magnoliopsida > Poales > Poaceae > Avena > Avena longiglumis. Next base: position 311,659,605 of record CP125977.1, read on the forward strand.
GCCAGCAATAGACGACGCCAACAGAAGCCAAATACTCTCTGTCTCCAGCGGTACTACCGGATCTGGACCCGGTACTACCGGTCAGCGGTACTACCGTCCCCTGATACCGCCACTTCTGACGGCTCGGTGACGCTCCAGGGCATAGCGGTACTACGGTCCCAGGCGGTACTACGGACCAAGCGGTACTACGGTCCCAAGTCGGTACTACCGCTCTGGCAAGGTCTGCGCACTAGTTGGTCCACGACCCATGTATCCCCTTTACTTACCAAACCCTAGTTTTATCTCAAACTACCCTTGTTTAGTGGTTGGCCTATAAATAGAGCCCCACCACTCATGTATCCCTTAGGCATAGATGATAGACTAAAGACAACCCCCATTGTGGAATCTCTAGTTTTGCCTCATCCCATTTACCAAGGGGACCGACTATCGTCACCAACCTCGATTGGACTTTGCATCACGCATCCATCGTTGAACAAGGCCTTGGGTTCTCGGTTTCGCCCCAAGTCGTCAAGACCCTCCTCAAGGTGTTCTTCCCTCTCCGATGTGGATTTGAGGGAGCACGTTGACCGATCTTTCCTTGCGAGGATTCTATCGGACCGGTGGCCGTTAGAGCAATCGGCCTTGTATCGTGTGAGTTTTGCGTGTGTTCATCGTGTTCTTCGCGAGGTATGTGTTCGTTTCCGCTACCTTCTCCCTTTCCCCTCGCTTTCCCATCGATTTGACCACGAGATCCGTGAAGATCGGGCACCCAAGAGGTTAACCCCTCCATCATCTGGTATCAGCAGCTTTTGGTTGCCACGGATTTCTCATCGATTTGGTCTTTTCCCCATAAATTTGAAAATTCCACCAAAAATAGCCCCAATTCGTGTTTTGGATCGATCTGTGATTTGAGTGCGTTTTGGTAGGTTTTGATCCGTGGATTACTTGCTAAACTTGTTGATCTACCTTCCTTTGCGTTCCCATAGCCTAATTCCTTGATTTCCCCCGTCGATTTGGTGTTTTTCTTGAAGATTTTCCGCCCAAACCGCCCCAAACTCGCGAAATCGCGTCAGATCTGGTTTTCTCTGTCCCGGCGGTACTACCGCTCCAAAAAATCTGATACTACCCAGCGGTACCAAAATCCAGTACTACGCCCAAGATGAAAGAAAAAGAAGTTCAGTTTCACCTCTCACCGTTTTGAGCATAACTTTTGCATCCGAACTCGGATTTTGGTGTTATTTAGCTCGTTTCGAAGAGGAGAAGGAGCTTTACATCATTATCCACGTGGTTCATGCTATCTACTCCATCCAAATTCCGTGAGAAAGGCGGAATCCAACAATAAAGGGTGAAGATCGTCGACGAAAGGTATAAACATTCCGCGACTTCTCCCCACTTGCATTCCTTTGTGAACCCCATTATCTTTGCGAGCAACAAACACCTATTGAGACTAGTTCCTCTTATGATTGCTTGGGCTATGCACATTTGATACCTTGTAGATTCCGAGCAAACATTGTGAGCGCTTTCTCATATAGTTATCTTGTATAGTTGTTGGCACAAGGAAGAGGCAAGTGAAAAATAAATAAAAAGAAAAAGAGTGATACAAAAATAAAATAAAAATAGAAAAAAGAAAAGAAAAAAAAGAGATATACATGTGCCTCATAGAATAGGAAGCGCAAGCTCGATGGACATCATATAGGTGGTACTTATTGTGCATATCTTGTAGCCCACCAATCTTGTGCAATCGAACTAGCGTCTCTCCTTGTACTTGTGTGACACGAGCTTATAGTCTTCGCTAGGTAATCATTTGGTTCTTAGCTCACTTTCTCCGTCGCACAAGTCCCATTTATCCCACCGTGTGTGTTTCCTTGTACATATTTCCTATCTTGTGGATTAACTTGTTTGCTTTGTGATCATTGTGGTTCTTTACTTGCCATTACAACATCTTGATTTCGGATTGGTTCTTGACATGCCACTTTCCATACCTATCCACCATAGGCCTTGTGTGTGTGTGTGTGTTTTTTGGTTCGTAGTTGGTTTTGGTGTTCCGCGTGAACTTCACTTTGCTTGGTTTATTGCTCTCAAGTGTGGCCACTTGTAAGATACGATCTTCCAAGGTAAAGTAAGGTTTGACGTTGTATCCCTAACTCCCACTACCACTTCCATATACACCACTTGGTCTTGTGCATCATGTCTAGGGACTCCGGAACCGAGGATGATATCTATGAAGAATCCATGATGAGCCACCATGACTACGACTCCACAAGTATAGAGGACATGATGGAGCACAACACCGACAATGGCTCCGCATGCTTTGAGGACCCGGAGCACTACACGGTAAGTAGAGGGGAATACAAGGGCTGTGGCCCAACTAGTGCACGCAGGCACTGCCAGGAGCGGTAGTACCGGACTTGGGACCGGTAGTACCGCTTGGTCCGTGTACCGCTCTGGGACCCAGAGTACCGCTTGCGGTCTGGAGCTTCAATTGGAGCCGTCGATGGGAGGCGGTAGTAAGGCGGTGATAGTGACCCATGGGTCCAGATCCGTAGTACCGCTTGCGATCTGGAGCTTCTGGAGCCGTCAATGGGGAGCCGTAGTAAGGCGGTAGTGCATTGACCGGTAATCTGGGTCCAGATCCGTAGTACCGCATGAGAGTATTTGGCTTCTATTGGCGTCGTTGGTGGAAGTGATAGTAATCCTTGGCGGTAGTACCGGTCGCTGTGTCGATAGTCGCATTGGCGATAGAGAGCATTTGGTAATGTCTTCTTAGCCTCCTCTTCCAAGCCTCCGTCTTGTCGGGCTTGATGTTCCGGGCTTCCTCCCTTGCCTCCGTACTTGTCAATGTGAACCTATCATGCATATGTGACGGAGTATGAAGTAGCATGCCATTCAATAGGGAAGGAAGGGGGCTCGCATAGAGGAACGGATTCACCTTTGGAGTCCATGACGACTTGGTGTAAGTTGGAGACCAAGATGTGGCAACGACCGTAGGTCGGGCTACATCAACATGTAGTACTAAAGAGCAATTTAGTCCCCAACTTAGCCCATAAACATCTCCAAAAGTGGCTAAGAAATTTAGTATCACGATCAGAGACAATAGTATTTGGCACACCATGCAAACGAACAATTTCACGAAAGAACAAATCAGAAATATGCGCAACATCATCCGTTTTATGACAAGGAATAAAGTGTGCCATCTTAGAAAACCGATCCACAACAACAAAAATACTATCCCTCCCCTTCTATGTTCGTGGTAATCCCAAAACAAAGTCCATAGAAATATCCTCCCAAGGAACACTAGGAACAGGAAGAGGTATATATAAACCATGTGGATTAAGGCGAGACTTAGCTTTTTGACAAGTAGTGCAGCGTGCCACAAATCTCTCAACATCTCGACGCATACGTGTCCAAAAGAAGTGTGCAGCAAGAACATCCTCCGTCTTCTTGACACCAAAGTGTCCCATCAATCCTCCTCCATGCGCCTCCTGTAACAACAAAAGACGAGCAGAGCTATCTGAATGCATAGTTTGTTAGCACACGAACACAAATCCATCATTGAAGACGAACTTGTTCCAAGTTCTACCATCTCTACAATTCGCAACACATCTTTAAATTCAGCATCATGCACATATTGTTCCTTAATAGTTTCCAATCCAAATATTTTGAAGTCAAGTTGAGATAACAAAGCATAACGTGACAAAGCATCGACAATAATATTATCTTTACCCTTTTTGTGTTTGATAACATAAGGAAAAGACTCAATAAATTCAACCCACTTTGCATGACGATTCAACTTAGCTTGACTACGAATATGCTTCAAAGATTCATGATCGTAATGAATAACAAACTCTTTAGGCCATAGATAATGTTGCCAAGTTTCTAATGTCCGAACCAACGCATATAATTCTTTATCATAAGTAGAATAGTTCGACTAGCCCCACTCAATTTCTCACTAAAATATGCACAGGTTTTCCCTCTTGTAATAACACCCTCCCAAACCAATTCCACTAGCATCACATTCAAGCTCAAAAGTCTTAGTAAAATCGGGAAGTTGGAGTAAGGGAGCATGTGTTAGCTTATCTTTTAATATGACGAAGGCACTTGTTGTGCATCGCCCCAAACAAAGGGTACATCCTTCTTGGTAAGCTCATTCAATGTGACAATTGATCCAAAGTCTTTGACAAAGCGCCTATAAAACCAAATGAGGCCAAGAAAACTCCTCACTTGTGTGACCGTCTTGCTGCGCCAATTCTCAATAGCTTCAATCTTGGCTGGATCCACTTCAATACCCCGTGATGTAACAACATAGCCAAGAAAGCAACTCGATTGGTGCAAAGGTGCACTTCTCAAGGTTACCAAACAAACGTGCATCTCGTAAAGCATTGAAAAGCACGTAAATGGTCCAAATGATCCTCTAAAGATTTGCTATAAATCGAATATCATCAAAGTAGACTACCACAAACGTCCAATGAAAGCACGTAAAACTTCGTTCATTAATCTCATGAAAGTGCTAGGTGCATTAGTTAAACCAAACGGCATTACTAACCACTCATATAAACCGAACTTAGTTTTAAATGCTGTTTTCCATTCATCTCCTAATTTCATACGAATCTGTGGTAACCACTCATAAATCAACTTTAGAAAACATGGTAGAGCCACTCAATTCATCAAGCATGTCATCTAAACGTGGAATAGGATGACGATATCGAATAGTAATATTATTGATAGCTCTACAATCGTACACATACGAAGAACCATCTTTCTTAGGTACCAAAATAATAGGAACAAAGACAGGGCTAAGGGACTCACGAATATGATCTCTGTCGAAGTTCCTGAATTTGGCGTTGTATCTCCTTTGTCTCCTCTGGATTGGTTCTATATGGCGCGGTTGGGCAACGTGGCACCGTGAATGAGATCAATTTGGTGCTCAATTCCTCTAATAGGAGGTAGTCCTGGTGGCATTTCGGTAGAAAGACGTCCTCATATTCTGCAAAAGGTTAGCAACAATGGTGGCAAAGAAGGAGGCATATCCTCAAATGAAAACAAAACCTCTTTGGAGACAATTGCATAACATTGAGTATTGTTTACATCTAGTTCAGAATATCAATTTTATTTGCAAGCATACATGGACTCTTCAAACAATTTCAGTAGCATGTGTAGAATCAGTTTATTGTTCTTTGGTGGTATAAAATCTGCGAGAACAATCTGATTCTCACTTTTATTTTCTCCTCAGTTTTAGCTCTACTAGCTCTAGCAAGATCATCTTTTAAAATCTGTTAAGAGTCATAGGTTTTAGACCAATTTTCTTTCCATCATGCATAAGAGAGTAGTGATTAGTTTTGCCATTATGAACAGATTCTCTATCAAATTGCCATGGTCTACCAAGTAACAAAGAACAAGCTTGCATAGGTACAACATTACAATCAACAAAATCGAATATGTACCAATAGTAAAATGCACGTGCCGTTCTTGTTACCTTGATCTTCTTGAGAACTCTCAAACCATTGGATGTAATATGAATGTGGGCGTTGTCTTGTTGGGCGCAAGCTTCTCTACCATGTCAACACCGGCGGTTATTACAACTCCCTCCATCAATGATGATCCGTATAGCTCTTTCCTTGACAACACCACGTGTTTGGAACAGGTTGTGGCGTTGATCTTGCTCGATTTGCTCAATTGCACACTCAACACACGTTGTGTAATTAAGCTCTTGTATTGATCAAGACTTGACTCCATTACCTCTGGCTCTTCATCGATCGTAATTGTCTCCATCTCGAGCAGAAATAAGGGCTAGTGTATCTTCATCGAAGTCACTCGCTGAATCGTACTGACCATCTTCTCGCACCATCATCACACGTTGTGTTGTGCACTGTCTCTCAATATGACCAAAACCCCAGCACTTGCGGCATTGTATATCCTTTATCTTACCCGTGGAAGCCATAGAAGATGCACTACGAGCAGGAGCATTGGATGATGGTGGAGGTGAAGGGAATATGCCCGAGAGGCAATAATAAAGTGGTTATTATCGTATTCCTTATTTATGATAAATGTTTATTTTGCATGCTATAATTGTATTAATATGGAAACGTTAATACATGTGTGTTTAATAAACAAACAGAAAGTTCCTAGTTATGCCTCTCTCATAAACTAGCTCGTTGATTAACAAGATGATCAAGGTTTCCTGATCATGGACATTGGATGTTGTTAATAACGGGGTCACAACATTAGTGTAATGGTGTGATGAACATTCATCCGAAGTATAGCATTACGATCAAAGTCATTGAGTTTATATTTCTATAACTACTTACGAAGTGATCCTAATCCTTAGACCATGAGATCATGTCAATCACTAACACTGGAAGAGTTTCTTGATAACATCAAGCGTCACCGCATGTAACGGTGATTATAAAGATGGATTCGTAACTAATAAAGTGTTATGTTGAGGCCCATGGATCGAGAATGGAATTTGTTCATCCCGATGGCGGATAGATATGCTCGGCCTCTCGGTGATATCACATTGATTAGCTTGCAAGCAAGTGATTTGATCACTAGAATGTTATATCACGGAACGAGAAAAGAGTGCATGTCGATGCGAGATCAAACTAGGTATGGAGATACCGATGATCGAATCTCGGACATGTAATATATCGCGAAACAAAGGATTAAGATACTAGCGTAAAAGGTTAAACGATCACAAGAAAGTCATCGTTGAATGTGTGGGAGTCGATGGGTCTCCAGATCCGCTTCGATTATTGATCGAGAGGGCTCGATCATGTCTGCATTATTCACGAACCGTAGGGTGACACACTTAAGAGACACCGACATCCAATTGGAGCAAAAGTTTCATGCGAAAAAGAATGAACAAGCGCAGGAATTTATTTCACTAGATACCTTAAAGCAGTTTTGGTGAAATTGCATAAAGTGGTTATGCATGTGAAATAGAATTCTAGTAAGGGGTTATTTGTGAATGTTTGTCATTAAAGTAATGGACAAAATTCTGAATAAAATAAAAGAGTTTTATTTAATGAGAGTTTGCATTAAATTTGGTGGAAATTTAATGGGATTTTGAGTGGGTTTTTGAGTGGAGAAATTTGAAGGGCCATTTTGTGAGTGGAGTGTCCACCCACATGAATGAGGGAGAGGTGGGGGCACCCTCCATGTCCGGCGGCCATGCCCACTTGGGCTGCCCCCCTCCCCTATATAAGGAGCCCCTCCTCTCACTTCTCACTCACACCTCCTCGTGAAGGATCTCTCTCCCCCTCTAGAATTTATCCCCCATGGTCTCGGACTAGCGAGATACATGTTCCCGGTGGCTTTTCGGCAATAAAGAGTTGTGCTTCCGCTGCATCGCTGGAGCGAGGAGGCAGAGGTTGCTCGCTGCCTCGAACGTGTGTGCGAGCACGGATGCGCCTTGTTTTTATGCGCTAGGACTTCCTCTCGATCTTGAGATCGGCAAGAGATCGTCTACATCAACCACGAGTTTGGACTCGTTAAGCTTTGTCGGTCTTCAAGGGTATGTTCTCTACGGATATACATCCGCCCGTTGTTTGTATCTAGTAGATAGATCTTGGTACATAGTTGTTCCCATCGTAGGAAAATTTTTGTTTTCTATGCTGCGAACCCTACAGTGGTATCAGAGCCGGATCTATGCGTAGATACTTTGCACGGGTAGTACACATATGAGTATGTGGGCGATGATGATCATTTTATTGCTTCTTAGTTGTAATTTGGATATTGGTGGCATAGTGGGATGAAGCGGCCAGGACAAACTTTACATGTCCTCGCACATGAGACCTGTTCCACGCTTGACATGCAACTAGTTTTGCATAAGTGGCTAGCGGGTGTCTGTCTCTCCTACTATAGTCAATATCTAATTTGCAACGAGTTGTCAACAATTTGGTTATCCTCGTTGTGGTTCATGTTCAGGTAAGAAACGGTTCTATCTTGAAAGCCCTAAGCCACGTAAAATTTGCAATGGATAAATTAGAGGCGTCTAGTTTAGATTGTTGCTGGGCTAGTGTTATGATATGGTGATGTTGTAAGTAAAAGTATAAGATGATACTCTTACAACACACATAACGTGTAATCTCCATAGACCTTGGACTTACATAAAGGTATGATAGTGATCATACCACGATGCACATGATAGAGATCATGCGAGAACCATATCATTCCACTAATAAACATGTGATGTTTGATAGCATCTTATATTGCTTGTTTGGCGTTTTATTAGCATAATAAGATGATCCCTCATTTAGATATCAAGATAAAAATGTGTTCTTCCTTAAGTATGCACCGACAATGTTTCGTCGCTTCAAGACATCACGTGATGATCGGGTGTACTTGAATCCACGAGCATATCTCGGGTGTAAGACAGTTACACGCGAATACTAAGGTTCTTACTTGGCGAGCCTAGCATGTACAGACATGGCCTCGGAACACGGACCGAAAGGTTAAGCATGAGTCATATGTTTTGATATGATGACCATATGGATGCTCGCCTTTGAAGCTACGCCGACTCACGTGATGATCGGACTTGGTGTAGTGGATTTGGTTCATGTAATCACCAAAAAGACACGAGGGATGTCGTTTTTGAGTGGGAGTTCATTTCTAATTTGGATTAGTAGAACTCAATTTATCATAAATTAAATCAAAGTGAATTTGCATAATTTCTTGTAGTTATTGGCATTCGTTCACCACCTTATGCTTAGTTGTAATTGAGATAATAGAACTATAGAATTCTGGATATATACTTTACGAACTGGTATCGTATTGTGTTGAGTGTCAATCCAAAGTTTAAAGTCCTATTGCAAACTTTGAGCAAACTCTATTTACTCCGTGAAATTTAATAGTTGGTATTAAATCGAGAGTAACAATTCCAGTGTTAGTATCTTAAGTATCATGTTTGCATCCATGATTCTTGATTGGTTTGATATCAAGTTTATCTAGGAGCTGAAAGAATTGTTTCAGAAACCATCATGTGTGGCAGATATAACGATATCTGAAACAATGTTTATCTGAAACAATGTTTTGGTTGCAATATGATAGAGTATAATATATGTTCTCATATTGGATGAGAATTTACGAAGGTTGGAGATGCTAGACATCCTAATCATCCAAAAGGGTTTTGGAAAGTAATGTTATACTCACGATTCGCCTTTATAAGCTAAAGTAGCTTGATCATGAAAGTCGTCATGATAAGGGTGAATAGAATATGTATGTAAAATGTTTACTACACTAAAAGATTACTAAAGAATGGATTTTGAAAGAATGCCGATCATTTGATGATGGTGATCTACTTCAAAGTGCAAGTCCAAAGGTATTATTATTTGAATATACACGCTTTGGACTATGTGTCATGTATATGGCGCCACTTTTGATGTTGATAAATTCTTTTAAAAGGAAAAGGAAATCTGAAAGAGAATCTATAAAATATATTTGGCGAAAAGAAAAGATTGGAAATATCCAATTTAGGTATATAGATGATATACATGTTATGGTTGTATTCTTTGCTTGTTAAACAATGTGGTTCTTGGGTATTGGATACCGAATTGGTTGGTATGAAATTTCATACGGAATGACGCAATTCATGAACCACAATGGCCTAAGTAACTAGCAAGAGAAAATGTGATGATGTTCATCGAAAACAAACAAACCGTTGTTTGTATTTCTCGTTGACATCAAAGCTTGACTTCAAGATTTGTTTTAATAATTGTTATTTGAATCAGGTATTATAAGAACAAAGGTTGTTCAAATAATTACCGTATTCCATATAAGATGGATGATTTACAAATCTAGTTGAAGAAATCACATCCATAAATCCTAATGCTAAAATGTTGCAAGACAAATGATTGAAAGATCACTTATGAAGTGACATCGCTGTTTAAATTATATTGGAAAGAAAACATGAAGAATCTCCATATTCATGGATTTTTGGAGTCTTTGATTTGATCAAGTGACGCTTGTGAGACTTTCCTTGGGATAATTAAAACTTCGTTCAAAGGCCAAAGAAGAACGAACGACTAAAATATTGGAATTTATACATATCGATGTATGTAGTCCATTATGTGCAGTCGTAAGCGATGGGTTTCAACTTCATATGCTTTCTCCGGATTTTTGAGTGAATATTCACTTAATGAGAAAGAAGTATGAAATATTTGAAAAACGTTTTCAAAGACTTTCAAGATGAAGTGGAAAATCATTGTAACAAGAAAAATAAATGAATTATGATTTGATCATAAAGGATTTATTTGAGTTACAAGTGTAACAAGAAAATAAATGAATTATGATTTTATCATAAAGGGATTTATTTGAGTTGCAAGTTTAGCAAAACACCTAGATTTACATCTCCCAAAACACCATAGGAGTATGGAGTGTTTGAGATTTGTAATGAAACCTTGTTTGACATGGTTGGATCAAAGGTATTTATAAAACTGCCATTATGTTTAAAAGATTAAAGCTTTAGAGACTACCGCTTTTACACTGAAAAGAGCTCCATCTAGATCCGTTGAAATGACACCATGGAAGTTATGGTTTGGGGTAAAACCTAAATTGTCATTTCTTAAATTTTGGTATACTAAACATAAGTAAGATGTTTACAACCGAAGTCGGATGAGCATGTCTTTGTCGGTTATTTCGAATAACAATTGGTTATTCCTCCATAACACCAAGGACAAAAGGGTTTGTCTCTTGAAACGTGAAGTTTCTTGAAGAAGGAATTTTCATAAATGTTAAGTGGGAGGACAATAGAACTTGGATAAGGTTAACGAACCTTAGCTATATGTGATGAGTTCTTGGCGAGGAAAATGTTCCGGAGGCTTCCATAATGCTCATAGCTTATGTGCCTCAAAGGTTGTAGTCACGGAGATCTAAGTTCTTATTGAACCAAGTCGATCGAATAAACAATCAAATACTAAGATTTGAGAGTAAATCATTATTGTTTGACAATGATGAACCGACTATATGCAAAGAAGCGATGATGGGCCTGGCTCAAGTCAAATGGCTTGAAGCCATAAAATCCGTGATAGTTCCATACGAGAAATCAAGTTTTGAACTTGGAAGACCCTCCGGAAAGGTGTAAAAACCTATCGGTCGTATTTGGATCTATAAAACAGACATGGATGTCTCACATCTATGAAATATTCGACATGTCGTAAAGTATTTTATGATAATGTTCAAAGAGTTGACTATGACAAGATTTGATCTTTCATAGCGATATTTAGTCTGAACGGATTAAAGTAGCAACCACTACATATAATTTGGTATATGGTAGATGAATAAACAAAACAAAGTTCTTCTAATAGAATGGTTACCTAGGACGTGTACATGACACGGTCCAAAGGGTTTTGTTAAATTCAAAGGATGCTAAAAGGGCATGCAAACTTCAATGGTTGAAGTAAGCATCGCGGAGTTGGAATCTTCACCATGATGAAAAAGGAGTTTTTCATCAGGAGACGATGAAGATGCTTGCATTTGCAAGAAATTAAGTGGGAGTGCTAAGACATATTTCTAATACATTATGTGGAGGACATCTTGTTGATTGGAAATGATGTATCTTTTATTGACAAAGGTTAAGAATTTCATTTTGATGAAAGACTTAGGCAAAACCCGAATATTTAGCGTGAATGTCTATAGTGGATGAAGTGACGCCAATATGGTTATGCCAAACGTACATATATGAGATATTGAAGGAGTTCAATATAGAAACGACAAGAAACAGTTCTTGTTGCATGGAAAGGAATTGAATCAAGATTCAAGTGTATCGACACTTGATAAGTGAAACAAGATTCAAGTGCTTTGACACTTGATGAGTGCAATCACGAGAATGTTTTGATCAATCATACCATGATATGTACACATCCAGATATGTCCTATGCTCTAATTGTTATGAGCATATACCAGAATGAATCATAAAATGATCATTGGACGATAGTGAGGATATTCTTATGATCTTTTGGAAGAACTAAGAATATATTTGTGTAGAGGTGACAAACAATTACAAATAGTTCATTGTAAAGCGTTACATTGATACTAGTTTTGTCACAAGATACAAATTAAGTTTATCTCAATTTAAACTATGGGTGGCACAATGTAATGGAAAGGAGATTCCATGATGGATTTGGAAGAGTTCCAAAGTTAAGACATTGTGACAAATATTACAACAAAAGGCTAAGTATATGACTGCTATAGTAGCAGCAAAGGAGGGAATTTGTGTCAAGTAGTTTGTTATCAAACTAAGGTGTGGTTCAAGCAGGCTAACACTAAAGATATATTGTATGACAATAGTATCAATGTGTTTTAACCCAAAGGAACTAAAGTCTCACCAAAAGACCAAATTTATACAATGCCATCTCATTGGAGAATGAGTGATGCGTGGAGCCAAAGACATGCAAATACACACGGACACAGCGTCGATCCGTAGATTATGTTAACCACTTGCAATTGCGTATTTGGAACACCAGAAAGCCATAGGTGTTCAATACACAAAGTTCTCAAACTAGATTATTGTCTCTAGTGCAAGTGGGAGATCAAGGAATATGCGAGAGGCAATAATAAAGTGGTTATTATCGTATTCCTTATTTATGATAAATGTTTATTTTGCATGCTATAATTGTATTAATATGGAAACGTTAATACATGTGTGTTTAATAAACAAATGAAAGTTCCTAGTTATGCCTCTCTCATAAACTAGCTCGTTGATTAACAAGATGATCAAGGTTTCGATCATGGACATTGGATGTTGTTAATACGGGTCACAACATTAGTGTAATGGTGTGATGAACATTCATCCGAAGTATAGCATTACGATCAAAGTCATTGAGTTTATATTGCTATAACTACTTACAGTGATCCTAATCCTTAGACCATGAGATCATGTCAATCACTAACACGGAAGAGTTTCTTGATAACATCAACGTCACACCGTAACGTGGTGATTATAAAGATGGATTCGAACTAATAAAGTGTTATGTTGAGGCCCATGGATCGAGAGTGGAATTTGTTCATCCGATGACGGATAGATATGCTCTGGGCCCTCTCGGTGATATCACATTGATTAGCTTGCAAGCAAGTGATTTGATCACTAGAATGTTATATCACGGAACGAGAAAAGAGTGCATGTCGGTATCGAGATCAAACTAGGTATGGAGATACCGATGATCGAATCTCGGACATGTAATATATCGCGAAACAAAAGGATTAAGATACTAGCGTAAAAGGTTCCGACGATCACAAGAAAGTCATCGTTGAATGTGTGGGAGTCGGTATGGGTCTCAGATCCGCTTGATTATTGATCGAGAGGGTCTCGATCATGTCCGCATTATTCACGAACCGTAGGGTGACACACTTAAGAGACACCGACATCCAATTGGAGCACAAGTTTCATGACGACAGCCTGAACAAGAGCCGGAATTTATTTCACTAGATACCGAAACAAGTTTTCGGGTGAAATTGCATAAAGTGGTTATGCATGTGAAATAGAATTCTAGTAAGGGGTTATTTGTGAATGTTTGTCATTAAAGTAATGGACAAAATTCTGAATAAAATAAAAGAGTTTTATTTAATGAGAGTTTGCATTAAATTTGGTGGAAATTTAATGGGATTTTGAGTGGGTTTTGGTGGAGAAATTTGAAGGGCCATTTGTGAGTGGAGTGTCCACCCACATGAATGAGGGAGAGGTGGGGCACCCTCCATGGCCGGTGCCATGCCCCTTGGGCTGCCCTCCCCTATATAAGGAGCCCTCCTCTCACTTCTCACACCTCCTCGTGAAGGATCTCTCTCCCTCTAGAATTTATCCCCATGGTCTCGGACTAGCGAGATACATGTTCCGGTGGCTTTTCGGCAAGAAAGAGTTGTGCTTCACGCATCGCTGGGCGAGGCGGAGGTTGCTCGGTGCCTCGAGCGTGTGTGCGAGCACGGATGCTTGCTAGCTTTTCTTGGCGCTAGGACTCCTCTCGATCTTGAGATCGGCAAGAGATCGTCTACATCAACCACGAGTTTGGACTCGTTAAGCTTTGTCGGTCTTCAAGGGTATGTTCTCTACGGATATACATCCGCCCGTTGTTTGTATCTAGTAGATAGATCTTGGTACATAGTTGTTCCCATCGTAGGAAAATTTTTGTTTTCTATGCTGCGAACCCTACAGGAGGAGCAGCTGGAAATCTTGTGGTGGTCTTGGATGTGGTAGTAGATGGTGGCGAATCACGAGGAGGTGCTGATTGTCGGGATGTCCAAGTGGATGTGCGACCTGCAGAATTATTAGTCCTCCTCCATGGTGTTTGGCGATCCTGCACTTCACGTTCAGCTTTGCAAGCAAGATGAAACAAACGAGTGATAGAATTATATTCCTTATAATCTAATATGTGCTGAATGTCCTTGTTTAATCCACCAAAGAAACGTGCAAGCATTTGTTCATTAGATTCAACAAGACCACACCTAACCACCCCCGTTTGTAATTCCCGATAATACTCTTCTACATAATTTTTCCCTTGCTCCAAAGCGTGTGATTCTTTAGTAAATCACGTTGATAAGTGGGAGGTACAAAACGAACACGCATAGCAGTTTTAAAGCAGTCAAGTACTAGGAATAGTAGTAGGATTTAACGACAATACTCGGACCACCAAAGGGAAGCAAATTTAGTAAATTCACATGTAGCAACTAACGCATATTCTCGGGATATTTTAAGCATGCAAACGTTGTTCTACTTCCATCTCCCATGTAAGATATGCATCGAGATTATATTTACCCTCAAAAGATGGAATATTTAATTTAAGCTTTGCAACATGATCATCATCACGCATAGGTGGGCGGCGTTGCGGTAGTAATGTCGGGCGACCACGGTACACTGGAGGTTGTTCAACCTCCTCGTCAAATAGATCGTCGTCGGGGTCGTAGTAGTACCGTCGTCCCCAATGTCGCAGCATGGCGGAAGTCCGAGGACGCGTCGATCGCAGTGATGGCCGAAGTGCGGCAATAAACCAAGATCAGGCCGTGATCGGAATGCGCCGTCGCCAATGGTCTTGCCGTGCGGTCTGAACAATCGGTTCAGAAGCTCCTTGAACCGAACGTCAAGCTTGGCGTTGAAGGATTTCTCTAGTCCATCGATCTTGTCCACGGCGTTGGTGAGCTTGGTGTCAAACTCCCCGAGGCGCGTATCCACGTCTTCAGCGCGACTGACCAAGAGCACGGAGAAGTGTGCATGTAGTTCTTCGTTTGTCATTGTGGCAGGGGTCCTCGAAGTATCTGTCATGGTTAGTCCTTAAAAAGCACAGGTATATAGTACGGAAATATGGTGGAAATCACGCGTAATCCGTCAAGCAATATACAAAGCTCTTACAAGTTCTTACCAAACAGCAGGAAAAGGCGATATGCAACCACGAGGATCAGTGGGTCCAGAGATTGAACCAAGCGATTACCAGGAGTCGATACACCGCACGTGGAGAATATCTATGGAGCTCTGGGAAGGCTTAGCAAGGGGGGGTTAGCAATTATCAAAACAACAATGCAAAAGTTGAAAGAATGCTCAACGACGGTACTGTGCTGGTCCTAGGCTAGACCGTACTAGAGACGCGAGCCTAGATCACCAACGATGTCACGACCACACAACAAGCCTTTGTATGATGATATGGCACCAAAAGCGAACCGAGAGGTGAAAAATCACTATGATGGCGAGTGTCTAGAATTGATCTCTGAGGTCTAAAATAGGTTAGCCCCAAAAAAATTGAAATTTTTTATTTTGCTCGGAAGCCAGACGCCAAAAAAATATTGCTATAACGGCCGATGGAGAAAAGTGATCCCGGGGTGAAAAATAGTATAGCGAAAAATTTTTGAGGCGATATTTTTTGCTCTCATACGGACTTCTGACCGGACTCTTAGCGCACGGACTTTAGCTGAACACGGAAACAACAAAGAAGGAAAGGAAAAGAAATAACTAGGAAACAAGAACTCTACTCGGACTCGTCTGCATCGCGAAAAAGATCGGATGTGTGTCGCGGTAGGAAGGCGGTGGCAGTATTAGGGTTTATGGTGGCTGGGTATATGGCGGCGGAATATGGTGGAGGAATATGGTGGCGGTGATCGGCGAGTGTGGTGACTAGTATGATCGAACTCGAAACTCTAAGGGCGAGACACTAAGACCGAGAACTCGACGACGATGTAGACACAAATTTAACAATGCAAAACTGAAAAGATAATGCGAGGCGTAGATTGGTTATGGGATGGATCTAAACTCTAAGCATGTTTTTGGCTTTTCGTGGGTTATAGGTAAAAACAGATCTAATCTATGAAAAGCAGAAATCTCACCGAGCAACACGAAATCGATACCACTTGATAGGGCAAAGGTGTCCGATCTTTCAATGAGATGGCGATATTCGATTTGGTGGAGTTCGGCTTGACGATCCGACTACGTGCGAAAGCACGAGCGCCAATGCAATCGCTAGGCCAATCTCACGGAGGTTACCGATCCTGCGTGAACACGATCGGCTGACCATGAGGGTCTTAATTCCTACCAAATCGAGAACAAGTAAGAACCAATATTGCAATCAAGATATTGCGGATTAAGAGGAAAGCTTTATTGAAGAGGTGGGATCCTGAATAGGTGCGAAGTACAAGAGGCCTCTGCGACGCTCGAGCCTTGGCGAAGTTGCGACTATGGCTAACTTAATTTCTAAACAAAATCCAAGTCTAGAGGTTCGGCTATGGGGCGTATTTAAGGGCGAAAAGGTGGGGTTTCGGCCAGCCATGGAAGTGGTGGCCGAATCCAACCCTAAAAGTCCTTTCCCCCTCAAATACGGACCCTAAAAAGTGGCTAATTAAAATCCTGCGAAAATTACATGGGCCTGGCCCAAAATAAAAGGTGTCGCAGCACCATATTAAGCTATGGACGAATTCGTAAAGTATTGATCTTGAATATTTTGTCCAATCCTTCTTTCTTCATTATGGTGGCCTCAAAGTTCTGAAATCTTCATCTGTGGCCTTCTCTTGGATCATCACATGCTTGCTGCCATCTCCATGCATGACCATGCTCCAATGCTTGTCCCTCTCATCCATGCTTGGTCCATCATTCCTAAGAGTAAGAAATATATCCGATTTAGGTAGCATCATATTCTCATGTATGTGAGGAATAGTTCCAAGAAACGAAAGTACCTGATAGTTAAGTTGTTTGGCATGTGATCTTGTGATGGGTCCTTGTATGTGTGTTACTGTAGGTACAACGGTTGTATCAATAGTAGGGATGTCCACATCATGCTATCCAACTTGGCGAAGTAGGCGTCTACATTTTCCTCGTTCGCGAGGTCGTAGAAGTCAAGTGTAGGCGTGGAAGCTTGATGGCGTGGAGGAAGGCTTGCTCTTGGTGCCATTGTGGTGGTGGCATGAGTAGTTGAAGGTGCCCTATTATGGTGTCGACGGAGGTCATTGGCGTGCCTTGCCGATGGTTGATGTTGGTAAAGCACTTGGTCATCCACATGACGCTCGCGACGGTGATCATTTGCCTTGGCACTCTTCTTGTGCTTGTGGTGCCTTCTTGAGCTTGATTGAGCATTATGGTTGGTGCTCATTATGAATTCTTCGTCTTTATGGCGAAGACGCCTTTGACGATGTCTTGTATCCTCTTTATGGTGGCGATGCTCATGAGAGGATGTTTGTCGATGAAGCGTCTTGTTTCTTGGCGCCTCTTGATGCACATGATGTTTGGACGCCACTCTTGTTTGGATAGGAGTTGGAGCTTGGCGCCATGGTGGTGATGAAGCTTGGCGCCTTGGAGATGGTGGAGCTTGACGCCTTGGAGGTGATGGAGCTTGGTGCCTTGGAGATGGTGGCGCTTGACGCCATCTAGGTGGTGGCACATGTCGCCTTGGAGGTGGATCATCGAAGTAGGTGGTGCCCTTTGGTGTGGCACGCTTGGCCTTGAAGGTCATGGAATCTTGATGATGCGCCTCCTCTTGCTTATCGTAGTAGGCTTCCATCTCCACACGATGGAGGAATTCTTCATGGCTCATGGAGGAGCCATCAAATTCGATGAAGTTCTCCGTGTCCGCCATGCTTCGCGAGGCGTCATCGATGTCGCACTCGAAGTCGTCCATGCTTGGGGAGTAGTTGTTGGTGTAGTACTCCATATCACCCAAGCATGTGGAGCCATTGTCGGTGTAGTGCTCCATAGGCTCCATGCATGAGGAGCCATTGTCGACGTAGAGCTCCATGTCTTCCATGCATGTGGAGTCGTCGTAGGTGTAGTGCTCCGGGTCCTCAAAGCATGCGGAGCCATTGTCGGTGTTGTGCTTCGTCATGTCCTCTATACTTGTGGAGTCGTAGTCATGGTGGCTCATCATGGATTCTTCATAGATATCATCCTCGGTTCTGGAGTCCCTAGACATGATGCACAAGACCAAGTGGTGTATATGGAAGTGGTAGTGGGTGTTAGGGATACAACGTCAAACCTTACTTTACCTTGGAAGATCGTATCGTACAAGTGGCCACACTTGAGAGCAATAAACCAAGCAAAGTAAAGTTCACGCGGAACACCAAAACCAACTACTAACCAAAAAACACACACACACAAGGCCTATGGTGGATAGGTATGGAAAGTGGCATGTCAAGAACCAATCCGAAATCAAGATGTTGTAATGGCAAGTAAATAACCACAATGATCACAAAGCAAAACAAGTCGATCCACAAGATAGGAAATATATACAAGGAAACACACACGGTGGGATAAATGGGACTTGTGCGACGGAGAAAGTGAGCTAAGAACCAAATGATTACCTAGCGAAGACTATAAGATCGTGTCACACAAGTACAAGGAGAGACGCTAGTTCGATTGCACAAAATTGGTGGGCTACAAGATATGCACAATAAGTACCACCTATATGATGTTCATCGAGCTTGCGCTTCCTATTCTATGAGGCACATGTGTATTTCTTTCTTTTTCTTTTTCTATATATTTTTTTTCTCTTTTTGTATCACTCTTTTTCTTTTTATTTCTTTTCACTTGCCTCTTCCTTGTGCCAACAACTATACAAGATAACTATATGAGATAGCGCTCACAATGTTTGCTTGGAATCTACAAGGTATCAAATATGCATAGCCCAAGCAATCATAAGAGGAACTAGTCTCAATAGGTGTTTGTTGCTCGCAAAGATAGTGGGGTTCACAAAGGAATGCAAGTGGGGAGAAGTCGCGGAATGTTTATACCTTTCATCGACGATCTTCACCCTTTATTGTTGGACTCCGCCTTGCTCACGGAATTTGGATGGAGTAGATAGCATGAACAACATGGATGATGATGTAGAGCTCCTTCTCCTCTTTCGAAACGAGCTAAAGAAGACCAAAATCCGAGTTCGAATGCAAAAGTTATGCTCAAAACGGTGAGAGGCCGAGATCTGGAACTTGCTGTTTTCTTTCTGTCTTGGGCGGTAGTACCGGATTTTGGTACCAGTGGGCGGTAGTACCGTAGATTTGGAGCGGTAGTACCGCTCGGGACAGAGAAAACCAGATCTGACGCGATTTCGCGAGTTTGGGGCGATTTGGGCGGAAAATCTTCAAGAAAAACACCAAATCGACGGGGGAAATCAAGGAATTAGGCTATGGGAACGCAAAGGAAGGTAGATCAACAAGTTTAGCAAGTAATCCACGGATTAAAACCTACCAAAATGCACTCAAATCACAGATCGATCCAAAACACGAATTGGGGTTATTTTCGGTGAAATTTTCGAATTTATGGGGAAAAGACCAAATCGATGAGAAATCCGTGGCAACCAAAAGCTGCTGATACCAGATGATGGAGGGGTTAACCTCTTGGGTGCCCGATCTTCACGGATCTCGTGGTCAAATCGATGGGAAAGCGAGGGGAAAAGGGGAAGGTAGCGGAAGCGAACACACACCTCGCGAAGAACACGATGGACACACGCAAAACTCACACGATACAAGGCCGATTGCTCCCGAACGGCGGCCACCGGTCCGATAGAATCCTCGCAAGGAAAGATCGGTCAACGTGCTCCCTCAAATCCACATCGGAGAGGGAAGAACACCTTGAGGAGGGTCTTGACGACTTGGGCGAAACCGAACCCAAGGCCTTGTTCAACGATGGATGCGTGATGCAAAATCCAATCGAGGTTGGTGACGATAGTCGGTCCCTTGGTAAAGGGATGAGGCAAAACTAGAGATTCCACAATGGGGTTTTCTTTAGTCTATCATCTATGCCTAAGGGATACATGAGGGTGGAGGCTCTATTTATAGGCCAACCACTAAACAAGGGTAGTTTGGGGATAAAACTAGGGTTTGGTAAGTAAAGGGGATACATGGGTGGCCCAACTAGTGCACGCAGCCTTTGCCAGAGCGGTAGTACGGACTTGGGCGGTAGTACCGCTTGGTCCAATAATCCGCTCTGGGACGGTAGCACCGCTTGCAGTCTGGGCTTCCATTGAGCCTTACATTGGTGGCGAGGCGGTAGTCTTGTGGCCCGGTAGTACGGATCCGGGGCGGTAGTACCGCGGTGATGAGCGATTGGCTTCTTGCGGTGTCGTCACATTCTTGGCGGTAGCATAGAAGCGATGTCTGACAGAGAGCATTTGGCGGTCTGTCTTCTTCCGCCTCCTCTTCCAAGCCTCCGTCTTGTCGGGCTTGATGTTCCGGGCTTCCTCCCTTGCCTCCGTACTTGTCAATGTGAACCTATCATGCATATGTGACGGAGTATGAAGTAGCATGCCATTCAATAGGGAAGGAAGGGGGCTCGCATAGAGGAACGAATTCACCTTTGGACTCCATGACGACTTGGTGTAAGTTGGAGACCAAGATGTGGCAACGACCGTAGGTCGGGCTACATCAAAACAGATCTATGGACCAAAACCATGAAAAACTCACCAAATCCAAATATCGATCCGAAGGCAAATTGGGGCTCTTTTTGGTGGGATTTTCGATTTTAAGGGGAAACAAAGAAAAATTGGGGGGAAATTCATGATCAACCGTGCTCTTGATACCAATATGTTAGGGGGTAACCCTTGGGTTGGCCCGATCTTTCACGAATTCCACGAAAGCGAGGGGAAGGAAGGTGGTCGGGGAAGAAGGGATGAAAACCACGAACACACGCACACAAAACACGATACACGCCGATCTCTCACGCCGGTGGCAACCGGTCCAACATAATCCCTAGGATCGGTGTTGGGCGAAGCTCGCTCTCCACGCCAACAACGGGGGACGAGGTGCTTGGTCAGATCTTGACGACTTGGGGGCGAGAAAACGAGAACCCAAGGCCTTGTACAACTTGAACGCACTAGGCAAGATCCAAGAGGGGGGTGGATAATTCGGTGCTCCTTGGTAGGAGCATGAGACCAATAGATATAAGTTCCTCAAAGGGTTTCCTTAATATCTATTATTATCCAAGTCTAGAGTTTACAATAGAGGGTGGGGGCTATATATAGTCCATCCACAAAACAGGGGTAGTTTCGGATCAAATTAGGAAAATATAGTAAGGGGTACAGGGCACTGGGCCGAACTCATACGTTCAGATTCAGTCATGACCGGTAGTACCGGTCGGGCAACCGGTAGTACCGGTCGCAACCGGTAGTACCGCTCCGGGAAGCGATAATCTGTGGCGGGCCTGGAGCTTCCGTCGAGGCGCTTTATGGCGGTAGGAGGCGGTAATCGGTTCTTTGGGCCGTAGTAATCTGGCATCTGGGGCGTGAAGTGGTTCTTCTTGGAGCGTCCGGTAGCTGGGGCCGGTAGTGATGCAGCCCGTCCTACGACCGCTACTACATCTACTCCCACGAACTCCCCAAGTGGACCCATGACTCGCGCCCGATCCAAACTCCTTCAAGCTAAGGTGAACTCGCTCCTCTCCTTGTGTGACTTCGACACACCCTTGGATGGCTTGCTACTTCATACGCATACACTGTGCATCATCAGGTACGAAGAGAAGGACCCAAGGAACGGAGGGGAAGCAACCAGTCGCTGCCAGACGCCAGCGGTACTACCGGTTGAGCCGATCGGTACTACCGCTTGATATGGGATCCCTTGTGGGATTGACCCTAGGGTGGCCCGATCTTCACGGATTTGATGCGGGGAGTGAGGGGATACCCGATGAACACGATGAACGCAACACAAACGCAAGGTAAAGATACAAACACACGCAAACACAACCCGATTCGATTTGCTCCCGTTGGCTCGAACAACCAATCCAATAGAATCCTCGGCGAGAGACCGTTAGGTAGAATCACCAAAGGAGAGATCGGCAAGCGGATGATAGAATCCAAATCAAAGGAGAGAGTAGCAACCAAGTAGAATCCCAAAGGGAGAGACCTAGCACTACTAGAATCCTTGATGAGGAGAGACCAAACACTTGAGGAGGGTCTTGACGACTTCGAGACGAACAACCGAACTCCAAGGCCTTGTACAACTCATAGATTAACTATAGAGAGGGGTTCCCATCTAGGGTTAGGCACAAGCCTTCTTTCATCATCAACTCCAGGGTTTCAAGGAGGGGGTGGGGGCTTATATATAGGCCAGCCACGAGCTAGGGGTAAAACAGACATAAATAGGAAGTTCTGGGTGTTACATGGGCCAGGCCCAACCCGAGGCACGCAGGCCCGATTCGCTTGGTCCGGAGACTCCAGTGTGCTGGCCGGAGACTCCGGTCTGGACCGGAGACTCCGGTTAGTCTCTGGTGTCGTCTTCGGAGGGGCCTTCTAATTGTCCTGGGCGCTGGTTTGGGGGTCGGACCGGAGATGGACCGGAGACTCCGGTGTGGTGGACCGGAGACTCCGGTGTGGTGGACCGGAGACTCCGGCCTGGACCGGAGACTCCGGTCTAGCTTCAGCAGCTTCTTGCATCTTCTCTTCTAGGCCTCTTGCTTGGGGGTCTTGATCTCTGGGGTCCTCTTGTCATCTCCTCTTGGTGTCATGGTCATGGTCCTGTTCATAGCATTGGCACGTGTGTCAAGTAGGATTCCATTCACATGATAGCCAAAGGAGGGTGGGGTATGGAATGAGTTCACCTTTGAGGGTGTGGTTGATGTAGCATGTGTGGACCAATGGTGAATGCCATGTGTTGGGCTGCAACATCTCCCCCCGCTTCAAAACGAGTCGTCCTCGACGAAGTTCCATCATCATATAGGGAGGAAGGTGTGCGCAAGGTCTTGAGCTTGTATGTTGTGGGATCTCCGGTGTCGTAGCCTTGCTCAAATTGGTCGAAGATCTTGAAGTTGAGCTTGTCATCAAGGTGTGGTTGGAGATCTTGTAGCGTGTTCCTTGTAGGTTGGAGGTGAGGTTGGGTATCCTGCAAAACCGACAACAAGGAGAAAGAGTTGTATGATGGATTGTTAGTATTGGGCACGCTCAAATCACTCTTCTCACGTGTGGTGGCTTGCGACGTGGCACTCATGATTTTTCCACTCATTTTGGGCTTGTAGCTCTCACTCACGTGTTGGTGGATCACTCTCTCACCACTCATCTCACAAGGGTCCTTAGCTTGCTTTATCTTGGGCAGCGACGTCATGTTGGAAGTGATAATTTGGCTTGGCGTCATAGGTTGTAGCACCAATGTCTTGTCATTCCACTTAAAGGAGTATTGGTTGGAGGTACCATCATGTAGTGCACCCTTGTCGTATTGCCATGGTCTTCCAAGGAGCATGTGACACACGGTCATAGACACGACATCACACTTGACGGTGTCTTGAAATGGACCAATCTTGAAGGAGACGTTGACCTTGTGTTTGATTTGAATGGTGCCATTGTCATCAAGCCACTTGACATGATAGGGTTGAGGGTGCTCCATGTATGTTAACTTGAGTTTCTCACAAAGGTCGATGCTCGCAAGGTTGTGACAACTTCCTCCATCAATGATAACTTTTATGGACTTGCCATCAATTCCGGCTCGGGTTTGGAAGATGTTGAGGCGTTGATCCTCTCTAGGGAGGGAGTTGGTCGTCAAAACTTGGGCAATGACAAGTGAGGGGCTTGGATCATGTTCACAAAGAAGGGTGTCCTCATCTTGCATTGCGGCATCTTTTGCTATAGCTGCTTGGTTCATAGCTTCAAATTCGTCTTCGCTCACGGAATATGTAGCGCCGTTCTCATCCGTTAGCATGACTCTTGTGTTGATGCACTCATAAGACTTGTGGCCCTTTCCTCCACACTTGTAGCAAACTACTTGACTTTCCGTTGTTGTGTTGGAGGTGGATGCCATAGGTGTCTTGGATTGCTTGGAGGAGCTTGTTGTTTGGTTTGTTGGCTTGGAGGGGTTACTCGAGTTGAGTGAAGCTTAGTACGCCCTTTGCTTCTCATAAGCATGTTCCTTTTGCAAGTGGCGCTCGGCCTTGGTTTCTTGGTGAAGAAGGTTCACGAGAGTCTTGTAAGGTTGGAAATCGACTATCTTGCGTATTGGGCGGCTCAAACCGTTGAGGAACCGTGCGATCGTTTGCTCTTCAAGTTCCTTCACATCGGCTCACATCATAGTCATCTCCATCTCCTTATAGAACTCTTCAATTGTCTTTGTGCCTTGTTTCAAGTTTTGTAGCTTGTCGAAAAGGTCTTGGTGATAGTTCTTGGGGACAAATCTTGCATACATCACATTCTTCATCTCGGTCCAAGTGGTGACCGGTGGCTCTTCTTGCTTCTCACGATTGCTTTGGTAGTCTTCCCACCAAACATTGGCGTAGTCCTCAAACTCAAGGGATGCCATTGCCACTTTCTTCTCTTCGGAAAAGTTGTGGACTCGGAAGATCTTGTCGACTTTGACCTCCCATTCAAGGTATGCATCGGCATTTTCTTCTCCTTTGAACTTGGGCATAACGAACTTGAGCTTCCCAAACTTTCCATCATCACGCTCATGGTGGTTGTTGCGACGTTCTTGGTGCATACTTGCGTCACTTGGAGGGCGTGGAGGCGGAGGAGGAGGCTCTTGATTGCCTTGAGGTTGTTGTGGAGGGTGAGCTTGATGATGCTCGAAGTCTCTTCTTCGCCGTTGGTCGGCATCATTGACGTTCATAGCTTGACGGTGTCGGTGGTGGTGTTGTGCATGTCGGTTATTGCGTCGCGCTTGGCGTGCATCCTCATCATCATCACTTGTGTCCCATACCGGTTCTTGATTTTGTTGACGTTGCTCGTGGTGGTCATGAGGAGGACGACGCCGATCATTATGGTTAGCTTCATCTTGGCGTTCTTGAGGTTGTTGCACGTCGATGATTGCTTGGTGTGGTGGTGGACCATGCTCTTGTCGTTGTTGTTGAGGTTGGGGAGCATTTGGGTCCACCGCTTGAGGGCGACGATGATGAGCTTGTGGGTTCCCATTATGGTGGTGGGGTTCTCCGCGGCGGGAGTGTGACCTTGAAGACTCGCCATGTCGACTTGAGGAGCGCGTGCGGGAGGAACTTGACGAGCTTGAGCGATGACCGTGTCGGTTGCCAAAGTTGGCAATAGCTTGGTGAAGAGCTTGGAATTGAGCATGGTGCTCCTCTTGACGTTGCCGCTCACGGTACTCAAATTCTCGAAAAGTATCATCGAGACGGTGCTCAGGTCGCTCAAATTGATTGTTGAATTCTTGGTGTTGTGCCCATAAGTTGTGGCGCGTGGCAAAGCCATCTTGGTTGTTGAAATTGCTATCTCCACTAGCTCCACTTGCCCTAGACATGGTGCACAAACACACTTGATAGATATGGTGAGATTGGTGGAAAGGTAATTGCTACCT
This sequence comes from Avena longiglumis, assembly GCA_030063025.1. Lineage (NCBI taxonomy): Eukaryota > Viridiplantae > Streptophyta > Magnoliopsida > Poales > Poaceae > Avena > Avena longiglumis. Next base: position 311,685,255 of record CP125977.1, read on the forward strand.
TGCCTCACCGGAGTCAACGATTGGAAAGATTGTTGTTGCCGAGAGCAAAGCGAAAAGGGCGTACACAAGACACACACACACAAAGGCCTATGGTGGTAGGTTAGAAAGGTGGATAGCAAATGGAACAACCAAAAGAAAAGGATATTGTCAAAAGTGGGTAAAATCCAACAAAAACAAAGTCAAAGGAAAAGGTCAAAAAGGGTGAGGAGAACCTACGACTATACACACACGGTGGAGATTAATGTGGCTAGCACGACTATGGAAAATGAGCAAAGAACAAAATTGGACCTAACAAAGACTAATGCTCGGTGTCGTGCCAACGCTAGGAGAGACCGTAGCCCGTTCGCACAAGGTTGAGAAGCAACGGATTTGTACGCTTGCCTTGCTCTTGCTCGCACTCTTGCTTAGAAGCTTTGGACTCTCTTTTGCTATTGGTATCTTTTTCTTTGTTTCTTTTGCTTAGAAGCTTTTTTTTGTACTATGGAGTCAATTTTGTTATTGCCTCTATATCATGACTATGCAAGAGCAAGCGCACAATGCTTCGGCAAACATAGGAGGGCTACTCTCGATAGGTTAGGTAACACACACAGGAAGAAGGGGGTTAACAATGGTTGTGCAAGTTATACCTTTTTGGTGATGTTGAACTTGCAATCGTTGGTGAAGGGATGGTTCGAGTTTCGCGGTGTCGATGTCGAGCACGAGGTGTTGTTGGCGTAGCGGAAGTTTGTTAGTTGATAGACACTCAGGCGAAACACAAACACACAAAGGAAATTAGTCGAAAAAGGAAAAGGGGTCAAAAAAAATTTTTTTGCTCAGGGCCGGAGACTCCGGTGTGTTGGGGCCGGAGATTCCGGTGTGGTCCGGAGACTCCGGTCTGGTTCCAGCACGATGAACAGCTCGAGTTCGTGAGCGGAAATTCGGCCCTTTAACCCTCAAATCCAGAAAATTTCTACCAAATTGGGCTAGGAAACGCAGGTCAAAGGTAGACCAAATCCATGGACAAGTTTCTAATGGATCAAAACCACAATCAACTCACCAAATCAAGAGATCGATCCAAAAGCAAACTGGGGCTAAAATTTTTGGTATTTTCGAATTTATGGTGGATATGGGGGAACGAAGTCAAATCCGTGTCAACCAAAAGCTGCTGATACCAGTTGATATGGGATCCCTTGTGGGATTGACCCTAGGGTGGCCCGATCTTCACGGATTTGATGCGGGGAGTGAGGGGATACCCGATGAACACGATGAACGCAACACAAACGCAAGGTAAATATACAAACACACGCAAACACAACCCGATTCGATTTGCTCCCGTTGGCTCGAGCAACCAATCCAATAGAATCCTCGGCGAGAGACCGTTAGGTAGAATCACCAAAGGAGAGATCGGCAAGCGGATGATAGAATCCAAATCAAAGGAGAGAGTAGCAACCAAGTAGAATCCCAAAGGGAGAGACCTAGCCCTACTAAAATCCTTGATGAGGAGAGACCAAACACTCGAGGAGGGTCTTGACGACTTGGAGACGAACAACCGAACTCCAAGGCCTTGTACAACTCAAAGATTAACTATAGAGAGGGGTTCCCATCTAGGTTTAGGCACAAGCCTTCTTTCATCATCAACTCCAGGGTTTCAAGGAGGGGGTGGGGGCTTATATATAGACCAGCCACGAGCTAGGGGTAAAACAGGCATAAATAGGAAGTTCTGGGCGTTACATGGGCCAGGCCCAACCCGAGGCACGCAGGCCCGATTCGCTTGGTCCAGAGACTCCCGTGTGCTGGCCGAAGACTCCGGTCTGGACCGTTGACTCTGGTCAGTCTCCGGTGTCGTCTCCGGAGGGGCCTTCTGATTGTCCTGGGCGCTGGTTTGGGGGTCGGACCGGAGATGGACCGGAGACTCCGGTGTGGTGGACCGGAGACTCCGGTCTAGCTTCAGCAGCTTCTTGCGTCTTCTCTTCCAGGCCTCTTGCTTGGGGGTCTTGATCTCTGGGGTCCTCTTGTCATCTCCTCTTGGTGTCATGGTCATGGTCCTGGTCATAGCATTGACACGTGTGTCAAGTAGGATTCCATTCACATGATAGCCAAAGGAGGGTGGGGTATGGAATGAGTTCACCTTTGAGGGTGTGGTTGATGTAGCATGGTGTGGACCAATGGTGAATGCCATGTGTTGGGCTGCAACACCGCTCCAAGCAGTCCTACCGGCCCCAGCTACGGGCCTTGAGAAGCACCACTCCACCCAGCCCAGCATGGCGGTACTACCGGCCCGAGAACCGGTACTCTGGACGGCCAGACTACCGCCCCTCCTACCGCTCGTCTGACAACTCCGACGGAGCTCCAGGCCCTCAAGCTGTACTACCGCTCCGGGCAAGGTACTCTAGATTCTGCCGGTACTACGTTCTTGGGACCGGTACTACCGGCCCGACTGATCCTGAACGCCTGAGTTCGGCCCTGAGCCTTGTAACCCATCCTATAATTTACCTTTTCGTTCCGAAACTACCCCTGTTTTGTGGCTAGACTATATATAGCCCCCACCCTCCATTATAAACCCTAGACTTGGATAATAATAGATATTAAGGAAACCCTTTGAGGAACTTATATCTATTGGTCTCATGCTCCTACCAAGGAGCACCGGATTATCCACCCCCTCTTGGATCTTGCCTAGTGCGTTCAAGTTGTACAAGGCCTTGGGTTCTCGGTTTCTCGCCCCCAAGTCGTCAAGATCTCACCAAGCACCTCATCCCCCGTTGTTGGCATGGAGAGTGAGCTTCGCCCAACACCAATCCTAGGGATTATGTTGGACCGGTTGCCACCGGCGTGAGGAGTAGGCGTGTATGGTGTTTTGGTGTGCGTGTGTTCGTGGTTTTCATCTCCTTCCTCGATTTCATCCACCGACCACCGTTTTCCCCTCGTTTCTCGTGGAATTCGTGAAAGATCGGGCCAACCCAAGGGTTACCCCATAACATATTGGTATCAAGAGCACGGTTGATCACGAATTTCCCCCCAATTTTTCTTTTATTCACCTTAAAATCGAAAATCCCACCAAAAAGAGCCCCAATTTGCCTTCGGATTGATCTTTGGATTTGGTGAGTTTTTCGTGGTTTGGGTCCATAGATCTGTTGCTTTGGGAGTCAATCTATAGCCCCTGTTGTTCCTAGCCCAGCCTTTCGGTCAGATCTCCACGAATTTGAGGTTTTTGGTCAAGTTGAGTTCGTCCCGTCCCGCAACTGGCGGTACTACCGGCCGTGCAAGCGGTACTACCGCAAGTAACCGGTACTACCGGTAGTACAAGATACTACCGCTACAGTACTACCGGTCGTTAAGCGGTAATACCGCTCGACTCGACCGTGTTCCTTGCCCTTTGGCCTCAATTTCATTTGACTTTTCCCGCTTGTTCGTGTTTCGCGTGTTTGTCGCCATTTTCACAACAGCTTCCGCATCAAAGTCATCCCGCGCTCAACGACACCGCGACACTCGAACATCATCCCCCACCAACGGTCGCAAGTCGTCAACAATACCAAAGGTATAACTTGCACCACCTTGACAGCCCCATATCTTCCTTTGTGTGTATCTATCCTATGAGAGCAACTCATTTTGTGTTTGTCTAAGCATTGTGCACTTGCCTTCGGAAAGTGAGAGTGTGAGGCCAAATACAAAAGCTAACATAGTAGTATAGAAAGGGAGAAAAAGAATCAAAAAAAAGAGAAAAGAAAAAGAAAAAAAATAGAAAGATACATAGTCTCCCAATACAAGAGTATATGTTGCAGCCCAACACAATGCATTCACCATTGGTCCACACCATGCTACATCAACCACACCCTCAAAAGTGAATTCATTCCATGCCCCACCCTCCTTTGGCTATCATGTGAATGGAATCCTACTTGAGACACGTGCCAATGCTATGACCAGGACCATGACCATGACACCAAGAGGAGATGAACAGAGGACCCCAGTGATCAAGACCCCCAAGCAAGAGGCCTGGAAGAGAAGACGCAAGAAGCTGCTGAAGCTTGATCGGAGTCTCCGGTCCAGACTGGAGTCTCCGGTCTACCACACCGGAGTCTCCGGTCCATCTCCGGACCGACCCCCAAACCAGCGCCCAGGACAGTCTGAATGCCCCTCCGGAGACGACACCGGAGATTGACCGGAGTCTCCGGTCCAGACCGGAGTCTCCGGCCATCACACCGGAGTCTCCGGACCATGTGTATCGGGCCTGCGTGCCTCGGGTTGGGCCTGGCCCATGTAACGCCCAGAACTTCCTAGTTATGCCTATTTTACCCCTAGCTCGCTGGCCTATATATAAGCCCCCACCCCCTCCTTGAAACCCTAGAGTTGATGATGAATGAAGGCTTGTGCCTAACCCTAGATGGGAACTGTTGGAGATATGCCCTAGAGGCAATAATAAATATAGTTATTATTATATCTTTGTGTTTATGATAAATGTTTACATTCATGCTATAATAGTATTAACAAGGAAACATTAATACTTGTGTGATTTGTAAACTTAATTTGAAGTCCCTAGTATAGCCTCTATACTTCACTAGCTTGTTGGTTGATTAAATGGTTGTGGTTTCCCTATCATGAACATTGAGATGTTATCAACAACAAGATCATATCGTTAGGAGAATGATATGGTGGACATACTCCTATTGATAAGCGTAGCATAAAGATCAAGTCATTTCAATAGTTCAATTCTTTGTATGCTTTACGATACATAGTAACCTAATTCCTTCGACCATGAGATCATGCATATCACCTTTAGTGGATGGATGCTTTGATGACATCAAACACCACACCGTAACTGGGTGGCTATAAAGGTGGCATTGAGTGTTCGGAAAGTATTGGTTGAAACACATGGATCAAGAGTGGGATTTGTCCATCCATATGACGGATAGATAGATATACTCTGGGACCTCTCGGTGGAATGTCATCCAATTAGCTTGCAAGCATGTGACTGGGTCACAAGGGATCACATATCACGGGAACGAGAAAAGAGTACTTATCGGTAAGGAGGTTGAACTAGGTATGCAGAGATACCGACGATCATAACCTCGGATAAGTAAACTATCGTGAGACAAAGGGAAATTGGTATCGTATGTAAGTGGTTCATTCGATCGCAAAGTAATCGTAGAAATATGTGGGAGCCATATGAATTTCAGTTCCTCTATTGGTTATTGTTAGGAGAAGTGTCTCGATCATGTCGCATAATTCATGAACCGTAGGGAGACACACTTAAGGATTGACGTTGTTTGAGTAGTTATGGTATTATGAGAAAGAGACCGAATGTTGTTTGGTCTCGGATAGGATCCGGATATCACGAGGTGATCCGAATGGTCCAGAATAAGATTCATATAAGGAAAGTCCCATTTGAGTTCGGGAATGATTAGGTGTTTTCATCGGAAATGTTCTAGAAGGGTCCGGATTGTCCCAGACTCGAGGGAGGTACATGAATGTGTCATTGAATGATTGCATCATGTACTAAGTGTTCTTCTGTTCCAAAACTTGAAAGTCAAACTGCCAGTTTGAAAGTCAAGCAGCTAAACAGAAGCGTGGGAAAGCAGGCGTGGGACACAAGCAAGAGGAGGTTGAAACCAACTTGGAGGAGGTTCCTCTCCTCCAAGCCGGCCAGCCCTAGGCCGAGTTGGGAGGGACTCCTCCTCCTGGCGCCTAGCCCCTCCACCTATAAAAGGAGGCGGGGCTCCTCCTTGAGACACACAAGTTTCTACCTCTAATCTCTGGTTTAGAGCCGTTCTGGTTTAGAGCTTCTAATTGCTTTAGCCTGCGGTTTAGAGCCTTCTAATTGGTGTGTCTAAATCTCTAGACCACTAATAGCCCTCTCTCATAATCCACCATACTCGCTCGGCTTAAGGCGAAGCCTGCGAGGATTCCTCTACTTAGGTACCACGCCCGTTGTCTTTGCCGGAATCATGAGAGAGTGCTACAACCTCATTTTCTTTGGAACAAGGAGAGGAAGGTCTTCGTCGAGTCGAACGATGTGACCGATCATTGGAAGCTGCTTAGGAGCCAGCGGAAGGATCGTCCACGATCTTGAGATCGGAAAAGAGTCGACTACATCACCCACGAGAATCGCTCTCGTTAAACACTTTGGAATCTTCGAGGGTAAGCTATTCCATCGACTCGTTGCTACAATCTAGTAGATAGATCTTGGCTTGTTTGTTTGTATGCGATAGAAAATTTTTGTTTTCCATGCTACGAACCCCTACAGTGGTATCAGAGCCGTGTCTATATGTAGATCTGTTGCACGAGTAGAACACAATGGTCATTGTGGGCGTTGATGCTTTTATTGTCGATTGCTTTTTGTGTACTTTGCATCTTGCGGTATGTTGGGATGAAGCGGCCCGGGCTAACCTTACATGACATCGTTCATGAGACTTGCTCCACGCTTAACATGCAACTTGTATTGCATAAGTGGCTTTGCGGGTGCCTGTTTCTCCTAGCATAGTTAAGATCCAATTTACAACGGGTGATCAACAATGCTAGTATCAATGTTGTGGTTCTTGTTCGTAAGTTAGAACGACACTTATTGAAAGCCCCAAACCACGTAAAATATGCAAAGAAAGTAGGCGTCTAACTTTGTTTTGCGGGGTGCGATGATGTGATATGGCCATGATTGTGATTATATTTGATGTATGCAATGTTCCTTATTGTAAGTTGGCAACCGCGGGAAGCCATATGGTTGTCTTTAATTTATGTTAAGACCCGTGTCTATTCAAAGTAGTTGTAATAGTTGGAGCGTGGGCGACAACCATGGTGAAGCGTCATTGACTTTGATGCAATGCGGTGATGATGGAGATCATGTTCATGCTTGAAGATGGAGATCGGAGTACAAAGAAGAAAGGCCATATCATATCACATATTATGAATTGCATGTGATGTTAATCCTTTATGCATCTTGTATTGCTTAGTAGGCAGCGGTAGCATTATAAGATGATCCTCATGCACATGAATTTCAAGTCATAAAGTGTTCACCCTTAGTTAGCACCGTTGCTAAAGCTTGTTGTTTGAAGCACCACGTGATGATCGGTGTGTTAGATTACGCAAGTGTATACAACGTGAGCAAGCCAGTTGCTCATGCGAAACTAAGGTTTGATCTTGTGAGCCTAGCATGTCTGGACATGGTCTCGAACACGGATCACCGAAAGGTAAAGCATGAATCGTATAGTAGATATGATGAATATGACGATTGTTCGCCATTGAAACTATATCAACTCTCGTGATGATCGGTGTTGATGTAGTGGATTTGGTTCGTGTGATCACTAAAATAATGTGAGGGATGTTGTTTTGAGTGGGAGTTCACCTAGTTTAATTTCATTAATTAATTTGAACTCAATTTGTCATAAACTTAGTCTAAACTATTGCAAATATGTTGTAGATCAATGGCAGCCCCTACCATCAATTTTAATGCGTTCCTAGAGAAAGAAAAGTTGAAAAACAATGGAAGCAACCGGCGGATTGGTTCCGCAATTTGAGGATTGTCCTCACAGTGGTAATTTGACCTATGTCTTTGGATGCACATTGGGTGACCCACTGCAGTTGATGCTTGATGAAGTAAAGAATGTTTACCTCGCTCGGAAGAATCGGTACTCCATAGTTCATGTGCTATCTTGTATGGTTTAGAATCGGAGCTTGAGAAAAGGTTTGAAGAGTTAGACCCATATGATATTGTCGAGGATCTCAAATTGATTTTTGAGACTCATGCGGCAATTGAAAGCTATGAGGCTTCGAAAAGTTCTTTAAGCGCAAGATGGAAGAGGCGACTCAGTCGGTGAGCATGTGCTTAAGATGTCCAGGCACGCAAACAAACTTCAAAGCTTGGGTATAGTGATTCCTAATGCTTTGGGGATTTACTGCGTCCTCGATCACGCCACCAAATTCTGAGAACTTTGTGATGAACTACAACATGTAACATGAACAAAGAGTTGCGAACTGTTTGCTATGTTAAAGTCTGCGAAGTGGAGATCAAGAAAGAGCACCAAGTGTTGATGGTCAATAAGACCACCAAACTCAAGAAAGGCAAGTCTAAGCAAAGGACACTTCAAGAAGGGTGGTAAGAAAGTTACCACGCCGTGAAGAAAACCAAGGCTGGACCCAAGCACAGGCGAGTGCTTTTCTTGCAAGGGAGAAGGTCCTTTGAGCGGAATTGCCCAAAGTACTTGGCGGATCTGAAGCGGCAACATCAAGAAGAAAGGTATATCGATATACATGTTATTGATGTGTATCTCACTAGTACTCGTAGTAGTGCTGGGTATTTGATCTTGGTTCGGTTTCTCATATTTGTAACTCGAAGCAGTCTTGCGCAGAATAAACGGAAGCTAGCGAAGAACGAGGTGACGATGCGCGTGGGAAACGGATCAAAGGTTGATGTGATCGCGGTTGGCACGCTACCTCTTCATCTACCATCGGGATTAATTTTATACTTAAATAATTGTTATTTAGTGCCTGCGTTGAGCATGAACATTATATCGGGATCTTGTTTATTGCGAGACGGTTACTTGTTTAAGTCAGAGAATAATGGTTGTTCGATTTATATGAGTAATATGTTTTATGCACATGCACCTTTGATAGATGGTCTATTCTTATTGAATCTCGATAGTGGAAATACACATATCAACAACATTGAGGCTAAAAGTTTGAAATCAAGCGATAATTTGACCTATATGTGGCACTGTCGTCTTGGTCACATTGGAGTGAAGCGTATGAAGAAACTCCATTCCGTGAATCACTTGATTTTGAATCACTTGAAAGATGCGAAGCATGTCTGATGGGAAAAATGACTAAGACTCCATTTTCTGGTATGATGGAGCGAGCTACGGAATTATTGGAAATCATACATACCGATGTGTGTGGTCCAATGAGTGTAGCATCGCGCGGTGGTTATCGTTATGTTCTTACCTTCACAGATGACTTGAGTAGATATGGGTATATCTATTTCATGAAACATAAGTCCGAAACTTTTGAGAAGTTTAAGGAGTTTCAAAGTGAGGTAGAGAATCAACGTAACAAGAAGATTAAATTTCTACGTTCTGATCGTGGAGGTGAATATCTAAGTTACGAGTTTGGCGAGCATTTAAAGAAGTGCGGAATACTTTCACAATTGACACCGGGGAACACCACAGTAATAATGGTGTGTCGAACATCGTCGAACTCTCTTAGATATGGTTCGTTCTATGATGTCACTTCTGATTTACCGCTATCATTTTGGGGTTATGCATTAGAAACACCGCATTCACTTTAAATAGGGCACCGTCTAAATCCGTTGAAACGACACCGTATGAATTATGGTTTGGGAAGAAACCTAAATTGTCGTTCCTTAAAGTTTGGGGATCTGAAGCCTATGTAAAGAAGTTACAATAGGACAAGCTTGAACCCAAAGCGGAAAAATGCGTCTTCATAGGATGCGAAGGAAACTATTGGGTATACCTCCTATCATAGATCCAAGGCAAAATCTTCGTTGCCAAGAATGGATCCTTTCTAGAGAAGGAATTTCTCTCGAAAGAAGTATTTGGAAGGAAAGTAGAACTCGGCGAGGTTGTCGAACCTTCTCTCGAAATTGCGAGTAGCGCAACAGGAAGAAGTTCTGTGGTGCCTGCACCAATTAGAGGAAGCTAATGATGATGATCATGAAACTTGGTTGAAGTTGCTCTGAGCCTCGGAGGTCAAAGAACTCGTACCACTCCATTGGTATGATCCCGTTATGAGTGTCATGTTGGTGGACAACACCGATGACCTGAGACATATGAGGAAGCGATGATGAGCCCAGATTCCAATAAATGGCAAGAAGCCATGAAATCCGATTGGATCCATGTACGAAAACCAAGTATGGACTTTGGTGGACTTCTGGGATGGCGGAAGAATGTCGAGAACAAATGGATTTTCAAGAAGAAAAGCAGATCTTGATGGTAATGTTATCTATAAAGCTCGACTTGCATAAAGGGTTTCGACAAATTCAAGGAGTTGACTACGATGAGACTTTCTCACCAAGAGCGAAGCTAAAGTCTGAGGATTATGTTAGCAATGTTTGCATATTATGATTATGAGATATGGCAGATGGATGTCAAAACAGCATTCCTCAATGGAGATATTGATGAAGAGTTGTATATGATGCAACCCAAAGGTTTTGTCGATCCTAAAGATGCTAACAAGGTATGCAAACTTCAACAGTCCATCTATGGATTGAAGCAAGCATCCCGAAGTTGGAATCAACGTTTTGATAAGGTAATCAAAAGTTTTGGTTTTATACAAACTTATGGAGAAGCTTGTATTTACAAGAAAGTGAGTAGGAGATCTGTAGCATTCTTAATACTATATGTGGATGACATATTGTTGATTGGGAATGATGTAGACCTTCTTAATAGTGTCAAGGAATATTTGAATAATAGTTTTTCAATGAAGGATCTTGGCGAGCACTTACATATTAGGCATAAAGATTTATAGAGATAGATCGAAGCCAAATATCATTGTCACAGTACATATTTGGACAAAGTTCTAAAGAGGTTTGGAATGGAAGAAAGCAAGAAAGGGTTCTTGCCCATGCTATATCGACCTTGAGTAAAAGTCAAAGTCCGACATCGAGAAGATAGAGAAAGGATGAGTAAGACTCCCTATGCCTCGACCATAGGATCTCTAATGTATGCCATGCTATGTACTAGACCCGACATTGCATATCTTTGTTAGTTTAACTAGCAGATATCAAAGTGATCCGAGTGGATCATTGGACGTGATCAAAAACATCCTTAAGTACTTGAGAAGAACTAAGGATATGGTTCTTTCTTATGGAGGTGATGAACATCGTTGTTAATGGTTACACCGATGCTAGTTGGAACACCGATCCGGATGATTCTAAATCACAAAGCGGATCGTATTTATTTTGAATGGTGCAAGATTAGCTGGAGGAGTGCAAAGCAAAGCGTTGTGGCGAGATCTTCAAGCGAATCGGAATACATGGCTGCCGGAGGCTTCACAAGAAGCGATATGGATGAAAGAGTTCATTACTGGCTGGTGTGGTTCTAGTCTTGTTGGACCCAATGTTTATCTCTTTGTGATAACATGGGAGCCATAGCCAATGCACAAGAACCAAGGTCACACAAGAAGTAGCATATCAAGCTGCGTTTTCACGCTATTCGAGAACATATCCAGATGGGGATATAAAGATTTGCAAAGTACACACAAATCAATGTGGCGGATCCGTTGACTAAACCTCTCTCGAGGGCAAAACATGACCAACACCAAACTGCCATGGGTGTTCGGTATATTACCATGTAATCTAGATTAGATGACTCTAGTGCAAGTGGGAGACTGTTGGAGATATGCCCTAGAGGCAATAATAAATATAGTTATTATTATATCTTTGTGTTTATGATAAATGTTTACATTCATGCTATAATAGTATTAACAAGGAAACATTAATACTTGTGTGATTTGTAAACTTAATTTGAAGTCCCTAGTATAGCCTCTATACTTCACTAGCTTGTTGGTTGATTAAATGGTTGTGGTTTCCCTATCATGAACATTGAGATGTTATCAACAACAAGATCATATCGTTAGGCGAATGATATGGTGGACATACTCCTATTGATAAGCGTAGCATAAAGATCAAGTCATTTCAAAGGGAAATTGGTATCGTATGTAAGTGGTTCATTCGATCACAAAGTAATCGTAGAAATATGTGGGAGCCATATGAATTTCCAGATTCCTCTATTGGTTATTGTTCGGAGAAGTGTCTCGATCATGTCCGCATAATTCACGAACCGTAGGGAGACACACTTAAGGATTCGACGTTGTTTGAGTAGTTATGGTATTATGAGAAAGAGACCGAATGTTGTTCGGAGTCTCGGATAGGATCCGGGATATCACGTGGTGATCCGGAATGGTCCGGAGAATAAGATTCATATAAGGAAAGTCCCATTTCGGAGTTCGGGAATGATTAGGTGTTTTCATCGAAATGTTCTAGAAGGGTCCGGATTGTCCCAGACTCGGGGAGGGTACATGAATGTGTCATTGAATGATTGCATCATGTACTAAGTGTTCTTCTGTTCCAAAACTTGAAAGTCAAAGCAGCCGGTTTGAAAGTCAAGCAGCTAAAACAGAGCTGTGGAAAGCAGAAGCTGTGGGAAACAAGCAAGAGGAGGTTGAAACCAACTTGGAGGAGGAGTTCCTCTCCTCCAAGCCGGCGCCCAGCCCTAGGCCGAGTTGGGGAGGGACTCCCTCCCTCCCTGGCGCGCCTAGCCCCTCCACCTATAAAAGGAGGGGCAGGGCTCCTCCTTGAGACACACAAGTTTCTACCTCTAATCTCAGGTTTAGAGACGTTTGGTTTAGAGCTTCTAATTGCTTTAGCATGTGTTTTAGAGCCTTCTAATTGGTGTGTCTAAATATCTAGACCACTAATAGCCCTCTCTCATGATCCACCATACTCGCTCCGGCTTAAGGCGAAGCCCTGCGGGATTTCCCCTCTACTTCCGGTACCACGCCGTTGTGCTGCCGGAATCGCAATGAGAGTGCTACAACCTCATTTTCTTTGGAACAAGGAGAGGAAGGTCTTCGTCGATCTGCGAGCGTGTGACCGATTGAGCGCTGCGGAGCCTTGTGGCCGGAAGGATCGTCCACACGATCTTGAGATCGGAAAGAGTACGACTACATCACCCACGAGAATCCGCTCTCGTTAAACACTTTGGAATCTTCGAGGGTAAGCTATTCCATCGACTCGTTGCTACAATCTAGTAGATAGATCTTGGCTTATTTGTTTGTATGCGATAGAAAATTTTTGTTTTCCCTGCTACGAACCCCTACAGTGGTATCAGAGCCGTGTCTATATGTAGATCTGTTGCACGAGTAGAACACAATGGTCATTGTGGGCGTTGATGCTTTTATTTCCAACCTTACAAGACTCTCGTGAACCTTCTTCACCAAGCAACCAAGGCCGAGCGCCACTTGCAAAAGGAACATGCTTATAAGAAGAAAAGGGAGTACTACGCTTCACTCAACTCGAGTAGCCCCTCCAAGCCAACAAACCAAACAACAAGCTCCTCCAAGCAATCCAAGACACCTATGGCATCCACCTCCCACACAACAACGGAAAGTCAAGTAGTTTGCTACGAGTGTGGAGGAAAGGGCCACAAGTCTTATGAGTGCATCAACACAGGAGTCATGCTAACGGATGAGAACGGCGCAACATATTCCATGAGCGAAGACGAATTTGAAGCTATGAACCAAGCCGCTATAGCACAAGATGCCGCAATGCGAGATGAGGACACGCTTCTATGTGAACATGATCTGATGTGGACATCCCTACTATTGATACAACCGTTGTACCTACAGCAACACACATACAAGGACCCATCACAAGATCTCGTGCCAAACAACTTAACTATCAGGTACTTTCGTTTCTTGGAACTATTCCTTACATACATGAGAATATGATCTTTGCCTAAATCGGATATGTTTCTTACTCTTAGGAATGATGGACCAAGCATGGATGAGAGGGACAAGCATTGGAGCATGGCCATGCATGGTGATGGCGACAAGCATGTGATGATCAAGAGAAGGCCACGGATGAAGATTTGAACTTTGAGGCCACCATAATGAAGAAAGAAGGCTTGGACGAAATATTCAAGATCAATACTTTACGAATTCGTCCATAGCATAATATGGTCTGCGACACCTTTATTTTGGGCCAGGCCCATGTAATTTTCGGGATTTTAATTAGCCACTTTTTAGAGTCCGTATTTGAGGAAAAGGACTTTTAGGGTTGGATTCGGTCACCACTTCCATGGCTGGCGAAACCCCACCTTCGCCATAAATCGCCCATAGCGAACCTTTAGACTCGGATTTTGTTTAGACATTAAGTTAGCCATAGTCGCATAACCGCCAAGGCTCGGCGTCGCGAGGCCTCTTGTACTTCGCACCTATTCAGGATCCCACCTCTTTCAATAAAGCTTTCCTCTTAATCCGCAATATCTTGATTGCAATATTGGTTCTTACTTGTTCTCGATTTGGTAGGAATTAAGACCCTCATTGGTCGGTGATCGTGTTCACGCAGGATCGGTAACCTCCGGAGATTGGCCTAGCGATTGCATTGGCGCTCGTGCTTTCGCCGCGTGTAGTCGGATCGTCAAGCCGAACTCCATCAAATCGATTATCGCCATCTCATCGAAAGATCGGACACCTTTGCCCTATCAAGTGGTATCAGTTCAGTTGCTCGGTGAGATTTTCTTGTTTTCGTAGATTAGATCTGTTTTACCTATAACCCACGAAAAAGCCAAAAACACGGTTAGAGTTTAGATCCATCCCATAACCAATCTCGCCTCGCATTATCTTTTCGGTTTTGCATTGTTGAATTTGTGTCTACATCGTCGCGTCGAGTTCTTTGGTCTTAGTGTCTCGTCCCTTAGAGTTTGAGTTACGATCATACTAGTCACCGCCACACTCGCGATCACCGCCATATACCACTGCCACCATATTCGCCGCCATATACCTGCCACCATAAAACCCTAATACTCCGCCAGCCTTCCTCTGCGACACGGATCCGATCGGTTTTTACGCGTGAGTGCGAGTCAGAGTAGAGTTCTTGTTTCCTCGTTATTTCTTTTGACTTTCCTTCTTTCTTTGTTTCCGTGTTCAGCTAAAGTCCGTGTCGAGCTAAGAGTCGGTCGTAAGTCGGAAGGAGCAAAAAAAAAAAAAAAAAAATGCAGAACCGCCTCAGAAAAAATTTTACGGCTATACTATTTTTCGACCGGGATCACTTTTCTCCATCGGCCGTTATAGCGATAATTTTTTGGCGCTGCTGCGCTTTCCGAACAAAATAAAAATTTGAAAAAATTTTTGGGGCTAACCTCTTTTTAGACCCGTAGATCGATTCTAGACACTCGCCATCATAGTGATTTTACGCATCTCGGATCGCTTTCGAGGTGCTATATCATCATACGATTGCTTGTTGTGTCGGCGTCGTGACATCGTTGGTGATCTAGGCTCGCGTCTCTAATGCGGTCTAGCCTAGGACCAGCTGATCACCGTCGTTGAGCATTCTTTCAACTTTTGCATTCTTGTTTTGATAATTGCTGACCCTTTGCTAAGCCTTCCCGAGCTCCACGGATACTCTCCACGTGCGGTGTTTTGACTCCACAATCGCTTGGTTCAATCTCTGGACCTTGATCCTCGTGGTTGCACATCGCCTTTTCCTGCTGTTTGGTAAGAACTTGTAAGCGCTTCGTATATTGCTTGACGGATTCCGCGTGACTTCCCCCCTCTCCCTGTAGTATATACATGCTTTTTAAGGACTAACCATGACGGATACTTGGCGGAACCACCACCATGACGAGCGAAGAACTACATGCCCACTTCTCCGCGCTCACAGTCGGTCAGCGAAGGCGTGGACAGCGCCTAGGGAGTTTGACACCAAGCTCACCACGCCGTGGACAAGATCGATGGACTCGAGAAATCCTTCAACGCCAAGCTTGGCGTTCGGTTCAAGGCTTGAACCGATTGCCCCGCACCGGCACCCACATGGTGCGGCGCATTCGATCACGGCTCGGACTGCTGATGCAGCTGCCGCACCGGCGGCTCTGCTGCGGCCGGCGTTCCTCGGACTTCGCCGTGGTACTGCTGCGACATTGGGGACGACGGCGGGTACTACTACGACCCGGCGGCGGCGATCTGTTTGGCGAGGAGGTTGAACAACCTCCACGGTACTGCTGGTGCGTCCCGACATTACTACCGCAGCTCGCCCATGCGTCTTGATGATGATCATGTTGCAAAGCTTAAATTAAATATTCCATCTTTTGAGGGTAAATATAATCTGATGCATATCTTACATGGGAGATGGAAGTAGAACAACGTTTGCATGCTTAAAATATCACGAGAATATGCGTGTTAGTCTTTGCTACATGTGAATTTACTAAATTTGCTTCCCTTTGGTGGTGCGAGTATTGTCGTTTAAATCCTACTACTATTCCTAGTACTTGGACTGCTTTAAAACTGCTATGCGTGTTCGTTTTGTTCCTCCCACTTATCAGCGTGATTTACTAAAGAATCGACACGCTTAGAGCAAGGGAAAAATTCTGTAGAAGAGTATTATCGGGAATTGCAAGCGGGGATGGTTAGGTGTGGTCTTGTAGAATCTAATGAACAAATGCTTGCACGTTTCTTTGGTGGATTAAACAAGGACATTCACACATATTAGATTATAAGGAATATAATTCTATCACTCGTTTGTTTCATCTTGCTTGCAAAATTTGAGCGTGAAGTCTTGAGGATCGCCAAACACCATGGAGGAGGACTAATAATTCTGCAGTCGCACATCCACTTGGACATCCAGACAATCAGCGCCTCCTCGTGATTCGCCTCCGCTACTACCACATCCAAGGCCACCACAAGATTTCCATTTGCTCCTCCACCATCATCCAATGCTCACCTTTCGTAGTGCATCTTCTATGGCTTCCACGGGTAAGACTAAGGATATACAATGCCGCAAGTCTTTGGGGTTTTGGTCATATTGAGAGGCAGTGCACAACACAGCGTGTGATGATGGTGCGAGAAGATGGTGAATACGATTCATGAGTGACTTGATGAAGATACACTAGCCCTTATTTACGCTCGAGATGGAGACAATTACGATGATGATGGCGAGCGGAGGTAATGGGAGCTGAAGGCTGATCAATACAAGAGTTTAATTACACAGCGTGTGTTGAGTGTGCAATTGAGCAAATCTGAGCAAGATCAACGCCACAACCTGTTCCAAACACGTGGTGTTGTCAAGGAAAAACTATCTGGATCATCATTGATGGAGGAGTTGTAATAATCTGGCGGTGTTGACATGGTAGAGAAGCTTGCGCTTCCAACAAGACAACGCCCACATTCATACTACATCCAATGGTTTGAGAGTTCGCAAGATCAAGGTAACAAGAGCGATGCAGCGTGCATTTTACTATTGGTACATATTCTGATTTTGTTGATTGTGATGTTGTACCTATGCAAGCTTGTTCTTTGTTACTTGGTAGACCATGGCAATTTGATAGAGAATCTGTTCATAATGGCAAAACTAACCACTATTCTCTTATGCATGATGGAAAGAAAATTGGTCTAAAACCTATGACTCCCGAACAGATTTTAAAAGATGATCTTGCTAGAGCTAGTAGAGCTAAAAGCGAGGAGAAAAATAAAAGTGAGAATCAGTTGTTCTGCAGATTTTATACCACCAAAGAACACTAAATCTGATTCTACACATACTCTTGAAATTCGTTTGAAGAGTCCATGTATGCTTGCAAATAAAATTGATATTCTTGAACTAGATGTAAACAATACTCAATGTTATGCAATTGTCTGCAAAGAGGTTTTGTTTTCATTTGAGGATATGCCTCCTTCTTTGCCACCATTTGCTAACCTTTTGCGAGGAATATGAGGGCGTATTTCCGCTGAGTTGCCACGGGACTACCTCCTATTAGAGGAATTGAGCATCAAATTGATCTAATTCCTGGTGCCACGTTGCCCAACCGCGCCATATAGAACCAATCCGGAGGAGACAAAGGAGATACAACGCCAAATTAGGAACTACTCGGCAGAGATCATATTCGTGAGTCCCTTAGCCCTTGTCTTTGTTCCTATTATTTTGGTGCCTAAGAAAGATGGTTCTTGGCGCATGTGTCTTGATTGTAGAGCTATAAATAATATTACTATTCGATATCGTCATCCTATTCCACGTTTAGATGACATGCTTGATGAATTAGTGGCTCTACCATGTTTTCTAAAGTTGATTTGCGTAGTGGTTACCACAGTTAAGTATGAAATTAGGAGATGAATGGAAAACAGCATTTAAAACTAAGTTCGGTTTATATGAGTGGTTAGTAATGCCGTTTGGTTTAACTAATGCACCTAGCACTTTCATGAGATTAATGAGCGAAGTTTTCGTGCTTTCATTGGACGTTTTGTGGTAGTCTACTTTGATGATATTCTGATTTATAGCAAATCTTTAGAGGAACATTTGGACCATTTACGTCTTTGTTTTCAATGCTTTACGTGATGCACGTTTGTTTGGTAACCTTGAGAAGTGCACCTTTTGCACCAATCGAGTTCGTTTCTTGGCTATGTTGTTACATCACGGGGTATTGAAGTGGATCCGACCAAGATTGAAGCTATTGAGAATTGGCATGACCAAGGCGGTCACACAAGTGAGGAGTTTTCTTGGCCTCGCATTGGTTTTTATAGGCGCTTTGTCAAAGACTTTGGATCAATTGCAGCCGCTGAATGAGCTTACCAAGAAGGATGTGCCCTTTGTTTGGGGCGATGCACAACAACGGCCTTCGTCATATTGAAAGATAAGCTAACACATGCTCCTTACTCCAACTTCCTGATTTTACTAAGACTTTTGAGCTTGAATGTGATGCTAGTGGAATTGGTTTGGGAGGGTGTTATTACAAGAGGAAAACATGTTGCATATTTTAGTGAGAAATTGAGTGGGGCTAGTCTGAACTATTCTACTTATGATAAAGAATTATATCGTTGGTTCGGACATTAGAAACTTGGCAACATTATCTATGGCCTAAGGAATTTGTTATTCATTCGATCATGAATCTTTGAAGCATATTCGTAGTCAAGCTAAGTTGAATCGTCGTCATGCAAAGTGGGTTGAATTTATTGAGTCTTTTCCTTATGTTATCAAACACAAAAGGGTAAAGATAATATTATTCTTGATGCTTTGTCACGCCGTTATGCTTTGTTATCTCAACTTGACTTCAAAATATTTGGATTGGAAACTATTAAAGAACAATATGTGCATGATGCTGAATTTAAAGATGTGTTGCGAATTGTAGAGATGGTAGAACTTGGAACAAGTTAAGTCTTCAATGATGGATTTGTGTTCGTGCTAACAAACTATGCATTCGAGATAGCTCTGTTAGTCTTTTGTTATTACAGGAGGCGCATGGAGGAGGATTGATGGGACACTTTGGTGTCAAGAAGGCGGAGGATGTTCTTCTTGCACACTTCTTTTGGCCACGTGTCGTCGAGATGTTGAGAGATTTGTGTACTGCTGCACTACTTGTCAAAAAGCTAAGTCTCGCCTTAATCCACATGGTTTATATATGCCTCTTCCTGTTCCTAGTGTTCCTTGGGAGGATATTTCTATGGACTTTGTTTTGGGATTGCCACGAACACAGAAGGGAGGGATAGTATTTTTGTTGTTGTGGATCGGTTCTCTAAGATGGCACACTTTATTCCTTGTCATAAAACGGATGATGCTGCGCATATTGCTGATTTGTTCTTTCGTGAAATTGTTCGTTTGCATGGTGTGCCAAATACTATTGTCTCTGATCGTGATACTAAATTTCTTAGCCACTTTTGGAGATGTTTATGGGCTAAGTTGGGGACTAAATTGCTCTTTAGTACTACATGTCATCCCCAAGCGATGGTCAAACTGAAGTAGTAAATACAACTTTGTCTACTATGTTACGGGCTGTTTTAAAGAAGAACTTAAAATTGTGGGAAGAGTGTTTACCTCATATAGAATTTGCTTATAATCGTTCTTTGCATTCTACCACAAAGATGTGCCCATTTGAGATTGTGTATGGTTTTGTTCCTCGTGCACCTATTGATTTATTGCCTTTACCTTCTTGATTGCAACATAATTTGGATGCTACACAGCCTTTGAAATGATATTAAACTTGCATAAGACTACTAAAGATAACATTGAACACATGAATGCTAAGTATAAACTTCTTTGGGGATAAAGGGAGAAAGCATGTTGTGTTTGATGTTGGCGATCTTGTTTGGTTACATTTGCGTAAAGATCGTTTTCTGATTTACATGAAGTCTAAGTTAATGCCACGTCTTTGCTGGTCCCTTTAAGGTGTTAGAGAAAATCAATGATAATGCATATAAACTTGAGTTACTGCGAGACTTTTAGTGCAGTTAGTCCTACATTTAACATTGCAGATTTGAAGCCTTACTTTGGTGAGGAAGATGAGATTGCGTCGAGGGCGACTTCAATTCAAGAAGGGAGCATGATGTGGACATCCCTACTATTGATACAACCGTTGTACCTCTGACACACACAAGGACCCATCACAAGATCTCGTGCCAAACAACTTAACTATCGGTACTTTCGTTTCTTGGAACTATTCCTTACATACATGAGAATATGATCTGCCTAAATCGGATATGTTTCTTACTCTTAGGAATGATGGACCAAGCATGGATGAGAGGGACAAGCATTGGAGCATGGCCATGCATGGTGATGGCGACAAGCATGTGATGATCCAAGAGAAGGCCACGGATGAAGATTTCAGAACTTTGAGGCCACCATAATGAAGAAAGAAGGCTTGGACGAAATATTCAAGATCAATACTTCTGAATTCGTCCATAGCATAATATGGTCTTTGCGACACCTTTATTTTGGGCCAGGCCCATGTAATTTTCATGGATTTTAATTAGCCACTTTTTAGAGTCCGTATTTGAGGGAAAAGGACTTTTAGGGTTGGATTCGGTCACCACTTCCATGGCTGGCGAAACCCCACCTTCGCCCTTCATCGCCATACCGAACCTTTAGACTCGGATTTTGTTTAGACATTAAGTTAGCCATAGTCGCAACCGCCAAGGCTCGGCGTCATGAGGCCTCTTGTACTTCGCACCTATTCGGGATCCCACCTCTTTCAATAAAGCTTTCCTCTTAATCCGCAATATCTTGATTGCAATATTGGTTCTTACTTGTTCTCGATTTCAGGTAGGAATTAAGACCCTCGCTGGTCAGGCTGATCGTGTTCACGCAGGATCGGTAACCTCCAGGAGATTGGCCTAGCGATTGCATTGGCGCTCGTGCTCGCACGTGTAGTCGGATCGTCAAGCCCGAACTCCATCAAATCGATTATCGCCATCTCATCGAAAGATCGGACACCTTTGCCCTATCATGATCCAAGCCCCTCACTTGTCATCGCCCAAGTTTTGACGACCTACTCCATCCCTAGAGAGGATCAACGCCTCAACATCTTCCAAACCCGAGCCGGAATTGATGGCAAGTCCATAAAAGTTATCATTGATGGAGGAAGTTGTCACAACCTTGCGAGCATCGATCTTTGTGAGAAACTCAAGTTACCATACATGGAGCACCCTCAGCCCTATCATGTCAAGTGGCTTGATGACAATGGCACCATTCAAATCAAACACAAGGTCAACGTCTCCTTCAAGATTGGCCCATATCAAGACACCATCGAGTGTGATGTCGTGCCTATGACCGTGTGTCACATGCTCCTTGGAAGACCATGGCAATACGACAAGGGTGCACTACATGATGGTACCTCCAACCAATACTCCTTTAAGTGGAAAGACAAGACATTGGTGCTACAACCTATGACGCCAAGCCAAATTATCACTTCCAACATGACGTCGCTGCCCAAGATAAAGCAAGCTAAGGACCCTTGTGAGATGAGTGGTGAGAGAGTGATCCACCAACACGTGAGTGAGTGCTACCAGCCCCAAATGAGTGGAAAAATCATGAGTGCCATGTCGCAAGCCACCACACGTGAGAAGATTGATTTGAGCGTACCCAATACTAACAATCCTTCATACAACTCTTTCTCCTTGTTGTCGGTTTTGCAGGATACACAACCTCACCTACCACCTACAAGATCTCCAACCACACCTTGATGACAAGCACAACTTTAAGATCTTCGACCAATTTGAACAAGGCTACGACACCGGAGATCCCACAACATACAAGCTCAAGACCTTGCACACACCTTCCTCCCTATATGATGATGGAACTTCGTCGAGGACGACTCGTTTTGAAGCGGGGGGAGATGTTGCAGCCCAACACATGGCATTCACCATTGGTCCACACCATGCTACATCAACCACACCCTCAAAGGTGAATTCATTCCATACCCCACCCTCCTTTGGCTATCATGTGAATGGAATCCTACTTGAGACACGTGCCAATGCTATGACCAGGACCATGATCATGACACCAAGAGGAGATGACCAGAGGACCCCAGTGATCAAGACCCCCAAGCTAGAGGCCTGGAAGAGAAGACGCAAGAAGCTGCTGAAGCTTGACCGGAGTCTCCGGTCCAGACCGGAGTCTCCGGTCCATCTCCGGACCGACCCCAAACCGCCAGGGCAGTCTGAATGCCTCCGGAGACGACACCGGAGATTGGCGGAGTCTCGGTCAGGCCAGGAGTCTCCGGACCACGTGTATGTCGAACTGCGTGCCTCGGGTTGGGCCTGGCCCATGTAACGCCCAGAACTTCCTAGTTATGCCTATTTTACCCCTAGCTCGCTGGCCTATATATAAGCCCCCACCCCCTCCTTGAAACCCTAGAGTTGATGATGAATGAAGGCTTGTGCCTAACCCTAGATGGGAACCCCTCTCTATAGTTAATCTATGAGTTGTACAAGGCCTTGGAGTTCGGTTGCTCGTCTCCAAGTCGTCAAGACCCTCCTCAAGTGTTTGGTCTCTCCTCATCAAGGATTCTAGTAGTGCTAGGTCTCTCCCTTTGGGATTCTACTTGGTTGCTACTCTCTCCTTTTGATTTGGATTCTATCATCCGCTTGCCGATCTCTCCTTTGGTGATTCTACCTAACGGTCTCTCGCCGAGGATTCTATTGGATTGGTTGTTCGAGCCAACGGGAGAAAATCGAATCGGGTTGTGTTTGCGTGTGTTTGTATCTTTATCTTGCATTTGTGTTGCGTTCATCGTGTTCATCGGGTATCACCCTCACTCCCCGCCTCAAATCTGTGAAGATCGGGCCACCCTAGGGTCAAACCCACAAGGGATCCCATATCAGTATACCAAGCTTGTAAGCCAACAAGAGAGAGGAAAAGAGCGCACCGAGGCAAGTGCACAAATCTATTGCTTACCCTCTTTTGGCAGACGAGTTGTGGTCTCTCCTTGCGTTGGCACGACAACCGAGCGTAGTCTTCGTTAGGACCTTTTGTGCTCATTTTTATAGTCATGCTAACCCCGTTTCTCTCCACGTGTGTGTTTTCCGTGTTTTTGTAGATCGTATCCTTTTGCTTTTGATCTTTGGTTGTTTACCACGTAGGACAATAACCTTTTGCTTGGATCGTTTTGTTTGGTTTTCCACAATCCCAACCTTCCACCAAAAGCCTTTGAGAGTTGTAGCAAATTTGTGTGTGAGTTTCTTGCCATTTCACTTTGCACGCTTTTCGCTCATTTGTGTGGCAATTGGTTTGATATAATATCCAAGGTGAGGTAAAAGGCTAACTCTCCGCACCCTTATTCTCCATATACAACCCTTGTTGGCTTCTCATCATGGACAGGCATGGAGAGCCATCCCAACCACCACAACCTCCGGAGGATGACACACAATTCATGACAAGATGGGACCATTGGAAGGCCCGAGGTGAATTCAACTACCGTTGTGAAGCTCTCGAGCGGCGCCAAGATGAACAATTTAGCGAGGCCCGTGTGGATTCAAGAACATCGACAACCGCTTCGAAGAAGTCCGTGGCCAAATGCATGCCATGCAACACAACCTCGGTCATCAAAATGAAGCTCTTGGTCGTGCCCTCGACTCAACGGATGAGAAGCTTCAACGCCTCATTGATGGACTCGCAAGGCCACGCTCGCGCGAATCAAGCTCATCTCGGCACTCCTCAAGTGAATCTGATGCAGCCCGTCCTACGACCGCTACTACATCTACTCCCACGAGCTCCCCAAGTGGACCCATGACTCGCGCCCGAGCCAAACTCCTTCAAGCTAAGGTGAACTCGCTCCTCTCCTTGTGTGACTTCGACACACCCCTGGATGGCTTGCTACTTCATACGCATACACTACGCATCATCAGGTACGAAGAGAAGGATCCAAGGGAAGGAGGGAAATCAACCGATGTTGCCAGGGCATAAGCGGTACTACGGTCGAGCCGACCGGTACTACCCTCAAGAGGTCCTACTGCCGACTACCGGACGCTCCAGGAAGCACCCCTTCACGCCCCAGACGCAAGCGGTACTACCGGTCCAGCAACCGGTACTACCGGACAGCGGTACTACCGCCCCCTCCTACCGCTCGCCACAGGCGCCTCCGACGGAAGCTCCAGGCCCTCAAGCGGTACTACCGCCCCCGAAGCGGTACTACCGGTTACCACCGGTACTACCGGTTCTTGGACCGTACTACGGTCTGGCCCGATCTGAACGCCTGAGTTCGGCCCTGTGCCCTGTAACCCTACCTAGAATTTACCTTTTCGTTCCGAAACTACCCCTGTTTTATGGCTGGACTATATATAGCCCCCACCATCCATTGTAAACCCTAGACTTGGATAATAATAGATATTAAGGAAACCCTTTGAGGACTTATATCTATTGGTCTCATGCTCCTACCAAGGAGCACCGGATTATCCACCCCCCTCTTGGATCTTGCCTAGTGCGTTCAAGTTGTACAAGGCCTTGGGTTCTCGGTTTCTCGCCCCCAAGTCGTCAAGATCTCACCAAGCACCTCATCCCCCGTTGTTGGCGTGGAGAGCGAGCTTCGCCCAACAACGATCCTAGAGATTATGTTGGACCGGTTGCCACCGGCGTGAGGAGTAGGCGTGTATCGTGTTTTGGTGTGTGTGTGTGTTCGTGGTTTTCATCGTTTTCCTTCGATTTCATCCCCCGACCACCTCTTTCCCCTCGTTTCTCGTGGAATTCGTGAAAGATCGGGCCAACCCCAGGGTTACCCCATAACATATTGGTATCAAGAGCACGGTTGATCACGAATTTCCCCCCAATTTTTCTTTTACCCACCTTAAAATCGAAAATCCCACCAAAAAGAGCCCCAATTTGCCTTCGGATCGATCTCTGGATTTGGTGAGTTTTTCGTGGTTTTGGTCCATAGATCTATTGCTTTGGGAGTTGAGCTATAGCCCCTGTTGTTTCTAGCCTAGCCTTTCGGTCAGATTTCCCACGAATTTGAGGTTTTTGGCAAGATCACCTCGTTCCAGTCCTGTGCCAAGTGGTACTACCGGCCGAGCAAGCGGTACTACGCAAGTAACTGGTACTACCGGTAGTACAAGCGGTACTACCGCTCACTACCGGTTATGCATAGCGGTACTACCGGACTGACCGTTCTTCCTCGCCCGTTGCCGCCTCATTTTCGTTTGCTGCCTTTTTCCACCTCGCTTGTTCGTGTTTTGCGTGTTTGTCGCCATTTTCACAACAGCTTCCGCATCAAAGTCATTCCGCTCTCAACGACGCCGCGACACTCGAACATCATCCCCCCACTAACGGTTGCAAGTCATCAACAATACCAAAGGTATAACTTGCACCACCTTGACAGCCCCATATCTTCCTTTGTGTGTATCTATCCTATGAGAGCAACTCATTTTGTGTTTGTCTAAGCATTGTGCACTTGCCTTCGGAAAGTGAGAGTGTGAGGCCAAATACAAAAGCTAACATAGTAGTATAGAAAGGGAGAAAAAGTATAAAAAAAGAGAAAACAAAAAGAAAAAAATAGAAAGATACATAGTCTCCCAATACAAAGAGAATACCAAGCTTGTAAGCCAAGAAAGAGAGAAGAAAGAGCGCACCGAGGCAAGTGCACAAATCTATTGCTTATCCTCTTTTGGCAAACGAGTTGTGGTCTCTCCTTGAGTTGGCACGACAACCGAGTGTAGTCTTCGTTAGGACCTTTTGTGCTCATTTTCATAGTCGTGCTAACCCCGTTATTCTCCACGTGTGTGTTTTCCGTGTTTTTGTAGATCGTATCCTTTTTGCTTTTGATCTTTGGTTCTTTACCACGTAGGACAATAACCTTTTGCTTGGATCGTTTCGTTTGGTTTTCCACAATCCTAACCTTCCACCAAAAGCTTTTGAGAGTTGTAGCATATTTGTGTGTGTGAGTTTCTTGGCCATTTCACTTTGCACGCTTTTCGCTCATTTGTGTGGCAATTGGTTTGATATAATCTCCAAGGTGAGGTAAAAGGCTAACTCTCCGCACCCTTTCTCTCCATATACAACCCTTGTTGGCTTTGCATCATGGACAAGCATGGAGAGCCATCCCAACCACCACCACCTCCGGAGGATGACACACAATTCATGACAAGATGGGATCATTGGAAGGTCCGAGGAGAATTCAACTATCGTTGTGAAGCTCTCAAGCGGCGCCAAGATGAACAATTTAGCGAGGCCCGTGTGGAATTCAAGAACATCGACAACCGCTTCGAAGAAGTCCGTGGCCAAATGCATGCCATGCAACACAACCTCGGACATCAAAATGAAGCTCTTGGTCGTGCACTCGCCTCAACGGATGAGAAGCTTCAACGCATCATTGATGGACTCGCAAGGCCACGCTCGCGCGAATCAAGCTCATCTCGGCACTCCTCAAGTGAATCAAGTGCACCTCGCCGTCACGCTTCAAGGCACCGGGATGGACCCGTTCTTCAATCCATGAGCTCTTCGTAAGCGGTACCATCTCCGCGTCACGCCGCAACGTCAAGCTATGATGGTGACCTCTCCGCAAGACCTCCAAGGCGCGAAGCGAACCGGCCACAACCAAGGGCACTTGTGATTCAACAAGAGCAACCTCGCATGGACCACCAAGGCCATCGACGTCGACATGCCCCTTCAACAGCAAGTGAAGCTTTCGAAGAGGACGAACAAGATCACCGTCGACGGGAAGCACTCGAAGATCCTCCAAGGCGTCATCATCGACATGATCGTCCACGTCGGCACCATGATGGTCATGACGAGCCTCCCCTACACCAAGAAGAAGAAGAAGAGCAGCCCATTGCGCATGCGGATCGACGTCCTCCTCGCCACATGGCGCAAACCAATGCTCCTCGACATCAACCACGACAAGAACAAGAGCAAGCTCCCCAAGCTCGTCGTGAGGACCATCAACCTCCTCCTCGTCCTCAACCGCGTCAACAAAACGAGCAAGCTCCCCAAGCTCGTCGTCAACAACAAATTCCACCACCAAACGCGGCACCTCAACAACCGCAAGAGCAACACAACAATCACCAAGCAAGACATGAGAGCTCGGATGATGATGATGACCGCCAAAATCATGGCAACCGACGCAACCGGAACCGCAACGGAGAAGAAACTTTTGGCAAGCTCAAGTTCACCATGCCAAAGTTCACCGGTTCCAATGAGCCCGAAGAATATCTCTCTTGGGAACTCCAGGTCGACAAGATCTTCCGCATGCACAACTATAGCAATGAGAAGATGATGGCCATGGCATCCCTCGAGTTCGATGAGTATGCCAACCTTTGGTGGGAACAAGTCCAACTTCGTCATGAAGCAAAAGAAGAGCCTCCAATCGCAACTTGGCAAGATATGAAGGCTCATATGAGATCCCGCTTTGTTCCTTCACACTACACGCGTGACCTCTTCAACAAGCTTCAAACACTTAGTCAAGGAACAAAGACCATGGAAGAGTACTTCAAACAAATGGAGCTCCACATGATCCGTGCCAACATTGAAGAGCGCCATGAACAAACAATGACACGCTTCCTCAATGGCTTGAACCATCCCATCAAGTGCATCACTGAGTTCCAAAAGTACAACAACATGGTTGAGCTTGTACACATCGCCTCAAAGGCTGAGCGTCAAGTGCAAGAAGACATCAAGTACAACAAGACAAAGACGAACTTCGCCTACAAGCAAGCGCCAACCACTACTCCAACAACACCAAGTGGAAGCTCCTCAAGTACCACCAAGCTTCCCTTCAAGCCAACTCTCCCTCAAGGAAAACAGCCCCCAAGTGGCAAACACACAAAGGATGATCAACCATTCAATGGTGAATGCTACAAGTGTGGAGGCAAAGGGCACAAGTCGAATGCATGTGGAAGCAAGAAAGTTTTGTTCATCCATGACAACGGCGATGAAGAATACTTGAGTGAAGAAGAGTTTGATGCAAGGGTCAAGGAAGCCTTGGCAAGACAACATTTGGAAGAGGACCAAGAACTTCTTGTGTGTGAGCATGACGCAAGTCCATAGCTTGTGGTCACAAGGGTCTTGACTACCCAAGTCAATGAAAATGAAGACCAACGCTCGAACATCTTCCAAACTCGTGCCGGCATCAATGGGAAGTCCATCAAAGTTGTCATCGATGGAGGGAGTTGCCACAACCTCGCAAGCACGGAATTGTGTGAGAAACTCAACCTCACCCTTCATCCGCATAGACACCCCTACCATATCCAATGGCTAAGTGGCCAAGGATCCGTCAAGATCAAGCACACCGTCTCGGTGACGTTCTCCATTGGGCACTACAAGGACACGGTGGAATGTGACGTGGTTCCAATGACGGTTTGTCACATGTTGCTCGGACGACCGTGGCAATATGACAAGCGTGCTTTGCATAATGGTCACTCAAACACTTACACTTTCAAATGGCTTGATAAAGCTAGTGTGTTGCAACCAATGACTCCTAGCCAAATAATTGCGGACCATGCAAAGGCTTTAGCGAGGGCGCAATACGCAAAAACACCTTGTGAGAAGAGTGGTGAGCGAGAGAACCACACCATAGTGAGTGAGATCTACAAGCCAAACTCGAGTGGAAAAACTAAGAGTGTTCTTCTTGCCACCAAAAGTGAGATGAGAGAAGTTCGGAACAACCCATCCATCTTGCACTATGTCCTTGTATGCAAAGGACTAGCGCAAGGAACTAACGACTTGACAAATGTTCCTCCTTCTTTGATGGCTATTTTGCAGGAATTCCAAGATGTATTCCCCGAAGAGCTTCCTCATGGCCTTCCTCCTCTTCGTGGAATCGAGCACCGCATCGACCTCATACCCGGCGCACCACTCCCAAACCGCGCCACGTATCGCATGAACCTGGAAGAGACGAAGGAGATCAAACGTCAAATCAACCAACTCGTCTCCAAAGGTTTGATCCAAGTAAGCACTAGCCCAAGCGCGGTCCCCGTGATTCTAGTCCCGAAAACGGATGATACGTTGCGGTTATGCATTGACTGCCGTCCAATCAATGCTATCACCGTGCGTTATCGACATCCTATACCGCGTCTTGATGACATGCTTGATGAGTTATGTGGAGCCACTATATTTTCGAAAATTGATCTTCGTAGTGGTTACCATCAAATTCGCATGGCTGAAGGTGATGAGTGGAAAACCGCCTTCAAGACCAAGCTTGGTCTCTATGAATGGTTGGTTATGCCTTTTGGCTTATCTAACGCCCCATCTACCTTCATGCGCCTAATGAACCATATTTTGAGATCTCTCATTGGGAAGAGTGTAGTTGTTTACTTTGATGACATTCTTGTCTATAGCAAGTCACTAGAGGAGCATGTTACTCATGTTAAGGAGGTACTTCAAATCCTTCGTCATGAAAAGCTTTATGCTAATCTCCCAAAGTGCACTTTTGCAAAAGACAAGCTGATTTCCCTTGGTTTTGTCGTGTCTTCTAATGTCATTGAAGTTGATGACTCAAAAGTCAAGGACATACGAGATTGGCCCATCCCTACAAATGTTAGTGAACTTCGTAGTTTTCATGGGTTGGCTGGCTTTTACCGTCGTTTCGTCAAAGACTTTTCTACAATTGCTTGCCCCCTCAACGAATTGACCAAGAAAAATGTCATGTTCGTTTGGGGAAAAGCACAACAAAAGGCTTTTGATGAGCTCAAAAAGAGGCTCACCGAAGCACCACTTCTTGCATTGCCGGATTTCACAAAAACCTTTGAGATTGAATGTGACGCTAGTGGTATTGGCATTGGTGGCGTCCTTATGCAAAATGGGCGTCCTATTGCTTACCATAGTGAGAAACTTGATGGCGCACGCCTGAATTATCCCATTTATGACAAAGAACTTTGTGCCTTGGTTCGAGTTCTTCAAGTGTGGCAACACTATCTTTGGCCCAACGAATTTATCATCCATTCCGACCATGAGTCGTTGAAGTATCTTAAGGGCCAAGCCAACTTGAGTAAAAGGCACGCAAAATGGGTTGAGTTTATGGAGTCTTTTCCTTACATTGTCAAATACAAGAAGGACAAGAAAATGTGGTAGCGAACGCCTTGTCTCGCAAAAACACAAGCCTTCTTACACGACTCGAAGTCAATGTCTTGGGTCTTGATGACATCAAATCTTTCTACGCGTCCGACCCTTTGTTTGGACCAATAGTTACACAATGTTCAACCGACAAAGGGATTGATGATTTATATTTGCATAAGGGTTTTCTTTTCAAACAAAACAAGCTTTGCATTTCGAAATCGTCTCTCCAACTTTTGCTTCTTCAAGAGTCCCATGGTGGAGGCCTTATGGGTCACTTTGGCCGTGACAAGACATATGACATGCTCTCCACTCACTACTATTGGCCAAAGATGAAGCGCGACGTGGAGCGCCATGTTCAACGATGCACTACATGTATCCAAGCTAAGTCTAAGTCCAACCCCTTTGGTCTTTATATGCCATTGCCTATTCCTCATGCACCTTGGTCAGACATTAGCATGGACTTTGTGTTAGGCTTGCCTAGATCTAAACATGGTCATGATTCCATATTTTTAGTCGTGGATCGCTTTTCTAAAATGGCATATTTCATTCCGTGCCATAAGACCGATGATGCTTCACATGTTGCCAATTTGTTTTTCAGGAAAATAATTCGGCTACACGGTGTGCCTAGAACAATCGTCTCCGACCGCGACGTAAAATTCATGAGCTACTTCTAGAAAACTCTCATGGCCAAGATCGGCATCAAGCTCCTCTTCTCGTCCGCCTCGCATCCTCAAACCGATGGACAAACCGAGGTCGTCAATTGAAGTCTTGGCACACTCCTCCGGGTATTGATAAAGAAGAACCTTAAAGACTGGGAGGAATGTATTCCACACGCCGAGTTCGCCTACAACCGCGCCAAGCACTCCACCACCATGAGTAGCCCGTTCATGATCGTCTACGGCTTCGAGCCTCTCACCGCGCTCGATATCCTTCCACTTCCACTTCATGAACGTGCCAATATGGACGTTGTCAAGTGTGCCCAAACAATGAAGAAACTCCATGAAGACACACGAGCTACTATCGAGCAACAAGTCCTTCGCCAAGCATCGAGACTAAACAAGACCAAGAAAGAGATGATCTTTGATGAGGGCGACCTTGTATGGATACACTTGAGTAAAGACCGCTTCCCCAAGGAACGCGACTCCAAGCTAAAGCCAAGAGGCGATGGACCATTCAAGGTGCTCAAGAGGATCACCAACAACGCCTACATCATCGATATACCAACATCGAAGTATCTTGTGAGCTCGACATTCAATGTCAAGGACCTCTCACCCTACCATGGCGAAGAGGAAGTTGTGACGGTTGAAGAGTCGAGGACGACTCTTTCCCAAGGGGGGGGAGCTGATGCAGCCCGTCCTACGACCGCTACTACATCTACTCCCACGAGCTCCCCAAGTGGACCCATGACTCGCGCCCGAGCCAAACTCCTTCAAGCTAAGGTGAACTCGCTCCTCTCCTTGTGTGACTTCGACACACCCCTGGATGGCTTGCTACTTCATACGCATACACTATGCATCATCAGGTACGAAGAGAAGGATCCAAGGGAAGGAGGGAAAGCAACCAGTCGCTGCCAGACGCAAGCGGTACTACCGGTCGAGCCGACCGGTACTACCGCTCCAAGCGGTCCTACCGGCCCCAGCTACCGGACGCTCCAGGAAGCACCCCTTCACGCCCCAGACGCAAGCGGTACTACCGGTCCAGCAACCGGTACTACCGGAAGGTACTACCGGACAGCGGTACTACCGCCCCCTCCTACCACTCGCCACAGGCGCCTCCGACGGAAGCTTCAGGCCCTCAAGCGGTACTACCGCCCCCGAAGCGGTACTACCGGTACCAACGGTACTACCGGTTGCCGGACCGGTACTACCGGTCCTGACTGATCCTGAACGCCTGAGTTCGGCCCTGTGCCCTGTAACCCTACCTAGAATTTACCTTTTTGTTCCGAAACTACCCTGTTTTATGGCTAGACTATATATAGCCCCCACCATCCATTGTAAACCCTAGACTTGGATAATAATAGATATTAAGGAAACCCTTTGAGGACTTATATCTATTGGTCTCAAGCTCCTACCAAGGAGCACCGGATTATCCACCCCCCTCTTGGATCTTGCCTAGTGCGTTCAAGTTGTACAAGGCCTTGGGTTCTCGGATTCTCGCCCCCAAGTCGTCAAGATCTCACCAAGCACCTCATCCCCCGTTGTTGGCGTGGAGAGCGAGCTTCGCCCAACACCGATCCTAGAGATTATGTTGGATCGGTTGCCACCGGCGTGAGGAGTAGGCGTGTATCGTGTTTTGGTGTGTGTGTGTTCGTGGTTTTAATCGTTTTCCTTCGATTTCATCCCCCGACCACCTCTTTCCCCTCGTTTCTCGCGGAATTCGTGAAAGATCGGGCCAACCCCAGGGTTACCCCATAATAGAATCAAGTGCACCTCACCGTCACGCTTCAAGGCACCGGGATGGACCTGTTCTTCAATCCATGAGCTCTTCGCAAGCGGTACCATCTCCGCGTCACGCCGCAACGTCAAGCTATGATGGTGACCTCTCCGCAAGACCTCCAAGACGCGGGGTTACCGCCACAACCAAGGGCACTTGTGATTCAACAAGAGCAACCTCACATGGACCACCAAGGCCATCGCCGTCGACATGTACCTTCAACAACAAGTGAAGCATCCGAAGAGGACGAACAAGATCACCGTCGACGATAAGCACTAGAAGATCCTCCAAGGCGTCATCATCGACATGATCGTCCACGTCGGCAACATGATGGTCATGACGAGCACCCTCCACATCAAGAAGAAGAAGAGCAGCCCATTGCGCATGCGGCTCGACGTCCTCCTCGCCATAGGGCGCAAGACAATGCTCCTCGGCATCAACCACGACAAGAACAAGAGCAAGCTCCCCAAGCTCATCGTGAGGACCATCAACCTCCTCCTTGTCCTCAACCGCGTCAACAAGACGAGCAAGCTCCCCAAGCTCGTCGTCAACACCAAGTTCCACCACCAAACGCGACACCTCAACAACCGCAAGAGCAACGCAACAATCACCAAGCAAGACATGAGAGCTCGGATGATGATGATGACCGGCCAAATCATGGCAACCGCCGCAACCGGAACCACAACGGAGAAGAAACTTTCGGCAAGCTCAAATTCACCATGCCAAAGTTCACCGGTTCCAATGAGCCCGAAGAATACCTCTCTTGGGAACTCAAGGTCGACAAAATCTTCCGCATGCACAACTATAGCAATGATAAGATGATGGCCATGGCATCCCTCGAGTTTGATGAGTATGCCAACCTTTGGTGGGAACAAGTCCAACTTCGCCATGAAGCAAAGAAGAGCCTCCAATCGCAACTTGGCAAGATATGAAGGCTCATATGAGATCCCGCTTTGTTCCTTCGCACTACACGCGTGACCTTTTCAACAAGCTTCAAACGCTTAGTCAAGGGACAAAGACCGTGGAAGAGTACTTCAAGCAAATGGAGCTCAACATGATCCGTGCCAACATTGAAGAGCAAGATGAACAAACAATGGCACGCTTCCTCAATGGCTTGAACCATCCCATCAAGCGCATCACCGAGTTCCAAAAGTACAACAACATGGTTGAGCTTGTGCACATCGCATCGAAGGCCGAGCGTCAAGTGCAAGAGGACATCAAGTATAACAAGCCAAAGACGTACTTCACCTACAAGCAAGCGCCAACCACTACTCCAACAACACAAAGTGGAAGCTCCTCTAGTACCACCAAGCTTCCCTTCAAGCCAACTCTCCCTCAAGGAAAACAGCCCCCAAGTGGCAAACACACAAGGGATGATCAACCATTCAATGGTGAATGCTACAAGTGTGGAGGCAAAGGGCACAAGTCGAACGCATGTGGAAACAAGAAAGTTTTGTTCATCCATGACAACGGCGATGAAGAATACTTGAGTGAAGAAGAGTTTGATGCAAGGGTAAAGGAAGCCTTGGCAAGGCAACATTTGGAAGAGGACCAAGAACTTCTTGTGTGTGAGCATGAAGCAAGTCCATCGCTCGTGGTCACAAGGGTCTTGACTACCCAAGTCAATGAAAATGAAGACCAACGCTCGAACATCTTCCAAACTCGTGCCGGAATCAATGGGAAGTCCATCAAAGTTGTCATCGATGGAGGGAGTTGCCACAACCTTGCAAAGCGGAATTGTGAGAAACTCAACCTCACCCTCCATCCGCATAAACACCCCTACCATATCCAATGGCTAAGTGACCAAGGATCCGTCAAGATCAAGCACACCGTCTCGGTGACGTTCTCTATTGGGCACTACAAGGACACGGTGGAATGTGATGTGGTCCCAATGACGGTTTGCCATATGCTGCTCGGAAGGCCGTGGCAATATGACAAGCGTGCTTTGCATAATGGTCACTCAAACACTTACACCTTCAAATGGCTTGATAAAACTTGTGTGTTGCAACCAATGACTCCTAGCCAAATAATTGCGGACAATGCAAAGGATTTAGCAAGGGCGCAATACACAAAAACACCTTGTGAGAAGAGTGGTGAGCGAGAGAACCACACCATAGTGAGTGAGAGCTACAAGCCAAACTCGAGTGGAAAAACTAAGAGTGTTCTTCTTGCCACCAAAAGTGAGATGAGAGAAGTGCGGAACAACCCATCTATCTTGCACTATGTCCTTGTATGCAAGGGACTAGCGCAAGGAACTAACGAGTTGACAAATGTTCCTCCTTCTTTGATGGCTATTTTGCAGGAATTCCAAGATGTATTTCCCGAAGAGCTTCCTCATGGCCTTCCTCCTCTTCGTGGAATCGAGCACCGCATCGACCTCATACCCGGCGCATCACTCCCAAACCGCGCCGCGTATCGCACGAACCCGGAAGAGACGAAGGAGATCGAATGTCAAATCAACCAACTCGTCTCCAAAGGTTTGATCCAAGTAAGCACTAGCCCAAGCGCGGTCCCCGTGATTCTAGTCCCAAAAACGGATGATACGTTGCGGTTATGCATGGACTGCCGTCCAATCAATGCTATCACCGTGCGTTATCGACATCCTGTACCGCGTCTTGATGACATGCTTGATGAGTTATGTGGAGCCACTATATTTTCGAAAATTGATCTTCGTAGTGGTTACCATCAAATTCGCATGGCTGAAGGTGATGAGTGGAAAACCGCCTTCAAGACCAAGCTTGGTCTCTATGAATGGTTGGTTATGCCTTTTGGCTTATCAAATGCCCCATCTACCTTCATGCGCCTCATGAACCATATTTTGAGATCTCTCATTGCGAAGAATGTCGTTGTTTACTTTGATGACATCCTTGTCTATAGCAAGTCACTAGAGGAGCATGTTACTCATGTTAAGGATGATAGGGCAAAGGTGTCCGATCTTTCGATGAGATGGCGATAATCGATTTGGTGAAGTTCGGGCTTGACGATCCGAATACATGTGCGAGCACGAGCGCCAATGCAATCGCTAGGCCAATCTCCTGGAGGTTACCGATCCTGCAGGAACACGATCAGCCTGACCAGCGAGGGTCTTAATTCCTACCTGAAATCGAGAACAAGTAAGAACTAATATTGCAATCAAGATATTGCGGATTAAGAGGAAAGCTTTATTGAAAAGGTGGGATCCTGAATAGGTGCGAAGTACAAGAGGCCTCTGCGACGCTCGAGCCTTGGCGAAGTTGCTACGATGGCTAACTTAATGTCTAAACAAAATCCGAGTCTAGGGGGACGGCTATGGGGAGTATTTAAGGAGGAAAAGGTGGGGTTTCGGCCAGCCATGTAAGTGGTGACCGAATCCAACCCTAGAAGTCCTTTTCCCGCCAAATATGGACTCTAAAAAGTGGCTAATTAAAATCCTGCGAAAATTACATGGGCCTGGCCCAAAATAAAGGTGTCGCAGCACCATATTAAGCTATGGAGGAATTCGTGAAGTATTGATCTTGAATATTTCGTCCAAGCCTTCTTTCTTCATTATGGTGGCCTCAAAGTTCTGAAATCTTCATCTGTGGCCTTCTCTTGGATCATCACATGCTTGCTGCCATCTCCATGCATGGCCATGCTCCAATGCTTTTCCCTCTCATCCATGCTTGGTCCATCATTCCTAAGAGTAAGAAATACATCTGATTTAGGCAGCATCATATTCTCATGTATGTGAGGAATAGTTCCAAGAAACGAAAGTACCTGATAGTTAAGTTGTTTGGCACGAGATCTTGTGATGGGTCCTTGTATGTGTGTTGCTGTAGGTACAATGGTTGTATCAATAGAAGGGATGTCCACATCATGCTCCCCTTCTTGAATTGAATTCGTCCTCGATGCAATCTCATCTTCCTCACCAAAGTAAGGCTTCAAATCTGCAATGTTAAATGT
Organism: Avena longiglumis; assembly: GCA_030063025.1. Lineage (NCBI taxonomy): Eukaryota > Viridiplantae > Streptophyta > Magnoliopsida > Poales > Poaceae > Avena > Avena longiglumis. The sequence goes on from CP125977.1 coordinate 311,721,547, forward strand.
AGGACTAACCGTACCAAAGTCTGCAGGCAACTCAAGTTTATATGCATTATCATTTACTTTCTCTAACACCTTAAAGGGACCAGCAGCATGCGGCATTAACTTAGACTTGCGTAAATCAGGAAAACGATCTTTACGCAAATGTAACCAAACAAGACCTCCAACATCAAACACAACATGCTTTCTCCCTTTATCCCCAGCAAGTTTATACTTAGCATTCATGTGTTCAATGTTATCTTTAGTAGTCTTATGCAAGTTTAATATCATTTCAGCGCGTTGTGTAGCATCCAAATTATGTTGCACCGAAGAAGGTAAAGGCAATAAATCAATAGGTGCATGAGGAACAAAACCATACACAATCTCAAATGGGCACATCTTTGTGGTAGAATGCAGCGAACGATTATAAAAAAATTCTATATGAGGTAAACACTCTTCCCACAATTTTAAGTTCTTCTTTAAAACAGCCCGCAACATAGTAGACAAAGTTCTATTTACTACTTCAGTTTGACCATCAGTTTGGGGATGACATGTAGTACTAAACAGCAATTTAGTCCCCAACTTAGCCCATAAACATCTCCAAAAGTGGCTAAGAAATTTAGTATCACGATCAGAGACAATAGTATTTGGCACACCATGCAAACGAACAATTTCACGAAACAACAAATCAGCAATATGCGCAGCATCATCCGTCTTATGACAAGGAATAAAGTGTGCCATCTTAGAAAACCGATCCACAACAACAAAAATACTATCCCTCCCCTTCTATGTTCGTGGTAATCCCAAAACAAAGTCCATAGAAATATCCTCCCAAGGAACACTAGGAACAGGAAGAGGCATATATAAACCATGTGGATTAAGGCGAGACTTAGCTTTTTGACAAGTAGTGCAGCGTGCCACAAATATCTCAACATCTCGACGACACGTGGCCAAAGAAGTGTGCGAAGAACATCCTCCGTTTTCTTGACACCAAAGTGTCCCATCAATCCTCCTCCATGCGCCTCCTGTAACAACAAAAGACGAACAGAACTATCCTAATGCATAGTTTGTTAGCACGGAACACAAATCCATCATTGAAGACGAACTTGTTCCATGTTCTACCATCTCTACAATTCTGCAACACATCTTTAAATTCAGCATCATGCACATATTGTTCCTTAATAGTTTCTAATCCAAATATTTTGAAGTCAAGTTGAGATAACAAAGTATAGCATAGCGACAAAGCATCAGCAATAATATTATCTTTACCCTTTTTGTGTTTGATAACATAAGGAAAAGACTCAATAAATTCAACCCACTTTGCATGACGACGATTCAATTTAGCTTGACTACGAATATGCTTCAAAGATTCATGATCAGAATAAATAACAAATTCTTTAGGCCATAGATAATGTTGCCAAGTTTCCAATGTCCGAACCAACGCATATAATTCTTTATCATAAGTAGAATAGTTCAGACTAGCCCCACTCAATTTCTCTCTAAAATATGCAACAGGTTTTCCCTCTTGTAATAACACCCCTCCCAAACCAATTCCACTAGCATCACATTCAAGCTCAAAAGTTTTTCTAAAATCAGGAAGTTGGAGTAAAGGAGCATGTGTTAGCTTATCTTTTAATATGGCGAAGGCCTGTTGTTGTGAATCGCCCCAAACAAAGGGCACATCCTTCTTGGTAAGCTCATTCAGCGGCACGGCAATTGATCCAAAGTCTTTGACAAAGCGCCTATAAAAACCAGCGAGGCCAAGAAAACTCCTCACTTGTGTGACCGTCTTGGGCTGCGGCCAATTCTCAATAGCTTCAATCTTGGCTGGATCCACTTCAATACCCTGTGATGTAACAACATAGCCAAGAAACGCAACTCGATTGGTGCAAAAGGTGCACTTCTCAAGGTTACCAAACAAACGTGCATCACGTAAAGCATTGAAAACAGCACGTAAATGGTCCAAATGATCCTCTAAAGATTTGCTATAAATCATAATATCATCAAAGTAGACTACCACAAAACGTCCAATGAAAGCACGTAAAACTTCGGTCATTAATCTCATGAAAGTGCTAGGTGCATTAGTTAAACCAAACGACATTACTAACCACTCATATAAACCGAACTTAGTTTTAAATGCTGTTTTCCATTCATCGCCTAATTTCATACGAATCTGGTGGTAACCACTACGCAAATCAACTTTAGAAAACATGGTAGAGTGATAGGGCAAAGGTGTCCGATCTTTCGATGAGATGGCGATAATCGATTTGGTGGAGTTCGGGCTTGACGATCCGACTACACGTGCGAGCACGAGCGCCAATGCAATTGCTAGGCCAATCTCCTGGAGGTTACCGAACCTGCGTGAACACGATCAGCCTGATCAACGAGGGTCTTAATTCCTACCTAAAATCGAGAACAAGTAAGAACTAATATTGCAATCAAGATATTGCGGATTAAGAGGAAAGGTTTATTGAAAAGGTGGGATCCTGAATAGGTGCGAAGTACAAGAGGCCTCTATGACGCTCAAGCCTTGGCGAAGTTGCTACGATGGCTAACTTAATGTCTAAACAAAATCCGAGTCTAGGGGGACGGCTATGGGGAGTAATTAAGGAGGAAAAGGTGGGGTTTCGGCCAGCCATGGAAGTGGTGACCGAATCCAACCCTAGAAGTCCTTCCCCCCCCCCCCCCCAAATACGGACTCTAAAAAGTGGCTAATTAAAATCCTGCGAAAATTACATGGGCCTGGCCCAAAATAAAGGTGTCGCAGCACCATATTAAGCTATGGACGAATTCGTGAAGTATTGATCTTGAATATTTCGTCCAAGCCTTCTTTCTTCATTATGGTGGCTTCAAAGTTCTGAAATCTTCATCCGTGGACTTCTCTTGGATCATCACATGCTTGCTGCCATCTCCATGCATGGCCATCCTCCAATGCTTGTCCCTCTCATCCATGCTTGGTCCATCATTCCTAAGAGTAAGAAATACATCTGATTTAGGCAGCATCATATTCTCATGTATGTGAGGAATAGTTCCAAGAAACGAAAGTACCTGATAGTTAAGTTGTTTGGCACGAGATCTTGTGATGGGTCCGTGTATGTGTGTTGCTGTAGGTACAATGGTTGTATCAATAGAAGGGATGTCCACATCAAAGGAGGTCCTTCAAATCTTTCGTCATGAAAAGCTTTATGCTAAACTGCCAAAGTTCACTTTTGCAAAAGACAAACTCATTTTCCTTGGTTTTGTTGTGTCTTCTAATGGCATTGAAGTTGATGTCTCAAAAGTTAAGGACATACGAGATTGGCCCATACCGACCAATGTTAGTGAACTTCGTAGTTTTCATGGGTTGGCTGGCTTTTACCGTCGCTTTGTGAAAGACTTTTCTACCATTGCTTGCCCCCTCAATGAATTGACCAAGAAAAATGTCATGTTCGTTTGGGGAAAAGCACAACAAAAGGCTTTTGATGAGCTCAAAAAGAGGCTCACCGAAGCACCACTTCTTGCATTACCGGATTTCACAAAAACCTTTGAGATTGAATGTGACGCTAGTGGAATTGGCATTGGAGGCGTCCTTATGCAAAATGGGCGTCCTATTGCATACCATAGTGAGAAACTTGATGGCGCACGCCTAAACTATCCCATTTATGACAAAGAGCATTTTTCCTTGGCTCGTGTCCTTCAAGTGTGGCAACACTATCTTTGGCCCAAAGAATTTATCATCCATTCCGACCATGAGTCGTTGAAGTATCTTAAGGGCCAAGCCAATTTGAGTAAAAGGCACACCAAATGGGTTGAGTTCATGGAGTCTTTTCCTTACATTGTCAAGTATAAGAAGGGCAAAGAAAATGTTGTAGTGGACGCTTTGTCTCACAAAAACACAAACCTTCTTACGCGACTCGAAGTAAATGTCTTGGGTCTTGATGACATCAAATCTTTGTACGCGTCCGACCCTTTCTTTGGACCAATTTTTGCAAGATGTTCAATAGACTAAGGGATTGATGATTTCTATTTGCATAAGGGTTTTGTTTTCAAACAAAACAAGCTTTGCATTCCGAAGTCGTCTCTCCAAATTTTGCTTCTTCAAGATTCCCATGGTGGAGGCCTTATGGGTCACTTTGGCCGTGACAAGACATATGCCATGCTATCCACTCACTACTTTTGGCCAAAGATGAAGCGCGACGTGGAGCGCCACGTCCAACGATGCACTACATGTATCCAAGCTAAGTCTAAGTCTAACCCCTTTGGTCTTTATCTGCCATTACCTATTCCTCATGCACCTTGGTCGGACATTAGCATGGACTTTTTGTTAGGATTGCCTAGATCTAAACATGGACATGATTCTATATTTGTGGTAGTGGATCGTTTTTCCAAAATGGCACACTTCATTCTGTGCCATAAGACCGATGATGCTTCACATGTAGCAAATTTGTTTTTCAGGGATATAATTCGGCTACACGGTGTACCAAGAACAATCGTCTCCGACCGCGACGTCAAATTCATGAGCTACTTCTTGAAGACTCGCATGGCCAAGCTCGGCATCAAGATCCTCTTCTCGTCCGCCTCGCATCCTCAAACCGATGGACAAACTGAGGTCGTCAATCGAAGCCTTGGCACACTCCTACGTGTGTTGATAAAGAAGAATCTTAAAGGCGAGTTCACCTACAACCGCGCCCAGCACTCCACCACCATGAGGATCCCATTCATGATCGTCTATGGCTTCGATCCCCTCACCGCGCTCAATATCCTCCCACTTCCGCTTCATGAACGTGCCAATATGGACGTTGTCAAGCGTGCCCAAACAATGAAGAAACTCCATGAAGACACAAGAGCTACGATCGAGAAACAAGTCCTTCGCCAAGCATCAAGGCTAAACAAGAACAAGAAAGAGATGATCTTCGAAGAAGGCAACCTTGTATGGACACACGAGTAAAGACCGCTTTCCCAAGGACCGCGACTCCAAACTCAAGCCAAGAGGTGATGGACCGTTCAAAGTACTAAAGAGGATCAACAACAACGCCTACGTCATCGATATCCCAACATCCAAGTATCTTGTGAGCCCGACATTCAATGTCAAGGACCTCTCACCCTACCATGGCGAAGATGAAGTTGAGAAGGTTGAAGAGTCGAGGACGACTCTTCCCCAAGGGGGGGAGCTGATGCAGCCCGTCCTACGGACGCACCTCCATCTACAACACCTAGCCCTCCCAGTGGACCAATGACTCGCGCCCGAGCCAAGCTCCTACAAGCCAAGGTTAACTCGCTCCTTTCCTTGTGTGATTTCGATACGCCCCTGGATGGCTTGCTACTTCATACGCATGCATGCATCGCCGGTGCGAAGAGAAGGACCCATGGAACGGAGAAACCGGAGCGGAAGCGACCAATTGCCGCCAGACTCCAGCGGTACTACCGGACCCTACGGCCGGTACTACCGGTTCAAGCGGCACAACCGGCCCCAGCTACCGGAGGATCCAGGAGGAACCCAACCAAGCCCCAGACACCTGCGGTACTACCGGTCGGGAAACCGGTACTACCGGTGGGCGGTACGACCGCCCCCTCCTACCGCTCGCTACTAGCGACTCCGACGGAAGCTCCAGGACCGCCAGCGGTACTACCGCCACCAGAGCGGTAATACCGGTTGTGACCGGTACTACCGGTTGCCCGACCGGTACTACCGGTTGCCTGACCGGTACTACCGGTCCTAACTGATCCGGATCGCATCAGTTCGGCCCAGCGCCCTGTACCCCTCACTATATTTTCCCTTTTCGTTCCTAAACTACCCTTGTTTATGTTGCTGGCCTATATATAGCCCCCACCCTCCATTGTAAACCCTAGACTTGGATAATAATAGATTGAGGACACCCCTTTGAGGATCTTTCATCTACTGGTCTCATGCTCCTACCAAGGGGCACCCTATTATCCACAACCTCTTGGATCTTGCCTAGTGCGTTCAAGTTGTACAAGGCCTTGGGTTCTCGGTTTCTCGCCCACAAGTCTTCAAGATCTCACCAAGCACCTCGTCCCCCGTTGTTGGTCGTGGAGAGAGAGCTTCGCCCAACACCGATCCTAGAGATAATGTTGGACCGGTTGCCACCGGCGTGAGTTATCGGCGTGTATCGTGATTTGTGTGCGTGAGTTCATCGGGATCTTGGTGTGCGTGTGTTCGTGGATTTCGTCCCCTCTCCCCCTCCACCGCTTTTCCCTCGATCCCCACGGAGATTGTGAAAGATCGGGCCACCCCAAGGGTTTACCCCATAACATGCTCGGTTCAAGGAGATTTTGAACATATTGCACTTTGCACCCACATGGCGCCTGGCGCATCCCGATCACGGGTGGATCGCTGATTCGCCGCCAAGACTTCTGAGCGGCTGCGACTAACGCACCTCGACTTCCGCGATGTGGCTGCTGCGACATTGGGGACAGACGACGGGTACTACTACGAGCCCGGCGATGACGATCTGTTTGACGAGGAGGTTGAACAACCTCCACAGGTACCTGCTGTCCGTCCCCGACATTACTACCGCAATGCTCGACCACCGGTACGTGATGATGATCATGTTGCAAAGCTTAAATTAAATATTCCATCTTTTGAGGATAAATATAATCTTGATGCATATCTTACATGGGAGATGGAAGTAGAACAACATTTTGCATGTTTAAAATATCCTGAGAATATGCGTGTTAGTGCTGCTACATGTGAATTCACTAAATTTGCTTCTCTTTGGTGGTCTGAGTATTGTCGTTTAAATCCTACTACTATTCCTAGTACTTGGACTGCTTTAAAAACTGCTATGCGTGTTTGTTTTGTACCTCCCACTTATCAACGTGATTTACTAAAGAATCTGACACGTTTAGAGCAAGGAAAAAATTCTGTAGAAGAGTATTATCAGGAATTGCAAACGGGGATGGTTCGGTGTGGTCTTGTTGAATCTAATGAACAAATGCTTGCACGTTTCTTTTGTGGATTAAACAAGGACATTCAGCACATATTAGATTATAAGGAATATAATTCTATCACTCGTTTGTTTCATCTTGCTTGCAAAGCTGAACGTGAAGTGCAGGATCGCCAACCACCATGGAGGAGGACTAATAATTCTGCAGGTCGCACATTCACTTGGACATCCCGACAATCAGCGCCTCCTTCTCATGATTCGCCACCAGCTACTACCACATCCAAGGCCACCACAAGATTTCCAGCTGCTCCTCCACCATCATCCAATGCTCCTGCTCGTAGTGCATCTTCTATGGCTTCCACAGGTAAGACAAAGGATATACAATGCCGCAAGTGCTGGGGTTTTGGTCATATTGAGAGACAGTGCACAACGCAACGTGTGATGATGGTGCGGGAGGATGGTCAATACGATTCAACGAGTGACTTTGATGAAGATACATTAGCCCTTATTTCTTGTTATGGGGTAACCCCTTGGGGTGGCCCGATCTTTCACGAATTTCCACGAGAAACGAGGGGAAAGCGGTGGTCGAGGGAAGAAGGGGACAAAAACCACGAACACACGCACACAAATCACGATACACGCCGATCTCTCACGCCGGTGGCAACCGGTCCAACATAATCCCTAGGATCGGTGTTGGGAGAAGCTCTCTCTCCACGCCAACAACGGGGGACGAGGTTCTTGGTGAGACCTTGACGACTTGGGGGCGAGAAACCGAGAACCCAAGGCCTTGTACAACTTGAACGCACTAGGCAAGATCCAAGAGGAGGGTGTATAATAGGGTGCCCCTTGGTAGGAGCATGAGACCAATAGATTGAAAGATCCTCAAAGGGGTGTACTTAATCTATTATTATCCAAGTCTAGGGTTTACAATGGAGGGTGGGGGCTATTTATAGGCCAACCACGAAAACAGGGGTATTTTAGGAACAAATAGCGAAATATAGAGAGGGTTACAGGGCGCTGGCCCGACTTAACACGATCAGGTCCACCTAGGTCCGGTAGTACCGGTCCGGCATGACCGGTAGTACCGGTCAGCCAGTAGTACCGCTTCTAGGCCCGGTAGTGCCGCTTGTCGTCCTGGGACTTCCGCTGGCGTCGTCTGTTGGTGGCGGTAGCAGGAGGCGGTAGTCTTAGAGTCCGGTCAGTCAGTCCAGTAGTACCACGAGACAGAGTTTTGGCTTGTTGGGCGTCATGGTGGCGGTACCAGGGCGGTAGTGCCGCTTGATGATATCTGGTCGCCAGTCCTAGTACTGGCTGGCGACAGAGAGCATTTGGTCTCTTCCGCTGGTGCTCCTCCGTTCTGTGGGTCCTTCTCTTCGTACCTAATGATGCACAAGGTATGCGTATGAAGTAGCAGGCCATCCAAGGGTGTATCGAAGTCACACAAGGAGAGGAGCGAGTTCACCTTAGCTTGAAGGAGTTTGGCTCGAGCGCGAGTCATAGGTCCACTTGGGGAGCTCGTGGGAGTAGATGTAGTAGCGGTCGTAGGACGGGCTGCATCAGCTCCCCCCCCTTGGGAAAGAGTCGTCCTTGACTCTTCAACCTTCTCAACTTCATCTTCTCCATGGTAGGGTGAGAGGTCCTTGACATTGAATGTCGAGCTCACAAGATACTTTGATGTTGGGATATCGATGATATAGGCGTTGTTGTTGATCCCCTTTAGCACCTTGAATGGTCCATCACCTCTTGGCTTGAGCTTGGAGTCGCGTTCCTTGGAGAAGCGGTCTTTACTCAAGTGTATCCACACAAGGTCGCCCTCTTCGAAGATTATCTCTTTCTTGTTCTTATTTAGCCTTGATGCTTGGAGAAGGACTTGTTGCTCGATAGTAGCTCGTGTGTCTTCATGGAGTTTCTTCATTGTTAGGGCACGCCTGACAACGTCCATATTGGCACGTTCATGAAGTGGAAGTGGGAGGATATCGAGCGCGGTGAGAGGCTTGAAGCCATAGACGATCATGAACGGGCTCCTCATGGTGGTGGAGTGCTTGGCGCGGTTGTAGGCGAACTCGGCATGTGGAATACATTCCTCTCAGTCTTTAAGGTTCTTCTTTATCAACACCCGGAGGAGTGTTCCAAGGCTTCGATTGACGACCTCGGTTTGTCCATCGGTTTGAGGATGCGAGGCGGACGAGAAGAGGAGCTTGATGCCGAGCTTGGCCATGAGAGTCTTCCAGAAGTAGCTCATGAATTTGACATCGCGGTCGGAGACGATTGTTCTTGGTACACCGTGCAGCCTAATTATTTCCCTGAAAAACAAATTGGCTACATGTGAAGCATCATCGGTCTTATGGCACGGAATAAAGTGTGCCATTTTTGAAAAGCGATCCACTACCACAAATATAGAATCATGTCCATGTTTAGATCTAGGCAAGCCTAACACAAAATCCATGCTAATGTCCGACCAAGATGTATGAGGAATAGGCAATGGCATATAGAGACCAAAGGGGTTGGACTTAGACTTAGCTTGGATACATGTAGTGCATCGTTGGACATGGCGCTCCATGCCGCGTTTCATTTTTGGCCAAAAGTAGTGAGTGGAGAGCATGTCATACGTCTTGTCACGGCCAAAGTGACCCATAAGGCCTCCACCATGGGACTCTTGAAGAAGCAAAATTTGGAGAGACGACTTCGGAATGCAAAGCTTGTTTTGTTTGAATAGAAAACCGTTATGCAAATAGAAATCATCAATCCCTTTGTCCATTGAACATTTTGCAAAAGTTGGTCCAAAGAAAGGGTCGGACGCGTACAAAGATTTGATGTCATCAAGACCCAAGACATTTACTTCGAGCCGTGTAAGAAGGCTTGTGTTTTTGCGAGACAAGGCGTCCGCTACCACATTTTCTTTGCCCTTCTTGTATTTGACAATGTAAGGAAAAGACTCCAGGAATTCAACCCATTTGGCGTGCCTTTTACTCATATTGGCTTGGCCCTTGAGATACTTCAACGACTCATGGTCGGAATGGATGATAAATTCTTTGGGCCAAAGATAGTGTTGCCACACTTGAAGGACTCGAACCAAGGGAAAAAGTTCTTTGTCATAAATGGGATAGTTAAGGCGTGCGCCATCAAGTTTCTCACTATGGTATGCAACAGGACGCCCATTTTGCATAAGGACGCCACCAATGCCAATACCACTAGCGTCACATTCAATCTCAAAGGTTTTTGTGAAATCCGGTAATGCAAGAAGTGGTGCTTCGGTGAGCCTTGTTTTGAGCTCATCAAAAGCCTTTTGTTGTGCTTTTCCCCAAACGAATGTGACATTTTTCTTGGTCAATTCGTTGAGGGGGCAAGCAATGGTAGAAAAGTCTTTCACAAAACGACGGTAAAAGCCAGCCAACCCATGAAAACTACGAAGTTCACTAACATTTGTAGGGATGGGCCAATCTCGTATGTCCTTGACTTTTGAGACATCAACTTCAATGCCATTAGAATACACAACAAAACCAAGGAAAATCAGCTTATCTTTTGCAAAAGTGCACTTTGGGAGATTAGCATAAAGCTTTTCATGACGAAGGATTTGAAGGACCTCCTTAACATGAGTAACATGCTCCTCTAGTGACTTGCTATAGACAAGGATGTCATCAAAGTAAACAACTACACTCTTCCCAATGAGAGATCTCAAAATATGGTTCATGAGGCGCATGAAGGTAGATGGGGCATTAGATAAGCCAAAAGGCATAACCAACCATTCATAGAGACCAAGCTTGGTCTTGAAGGCGGTTTTCCACTCATCACCTTCGGCCATGCGAATTTGATGGTAACCACTACGAAGATCAATTTTCGAAAATATAGTGGCTCCACATAACTCATCAAGCATGTCATCAAGACGCGGTATAGGATGTCGATAACGAACGGTGATAGCATTGATTGGACGGCAGTCCATGCATAACCGCAACGTATCATCCGTTTTTTGAACTAGAATCACGGGGGCCGCGCTTGGGCTAGTGCTTACTTGGATCAAACCTTTGGAGACGAGTTGGTTGATTTGATGTTCTATCTCCTTCGTCTCTTCCGGGTTCGCGCGATACACGGCGCGGTTTGGGAGTGGTGCGCCGGGTATGAGGTTGATGCGGTGCTCGATTCCACGAAGAGGAGGAAGGCCATGAGGAAGCTCTTCGAGAAATACATCTTGGAATTCCTGCAAAATAGCCATCAAAGAAGGAGGAACATTTGTCAAGTCGTTAGTTCCTTGCGCTAGTCCCTTGCATACAAGGACATAGTGCAAGATGGATGGGTTGTTCCGCACTTCTCTCATCTCACTTTTGGTGGCAAGAAGAACACTCTTAGTTTTTCCACTCGAGTTTGGCTTGTAGCTCTCACTCACTATGGTGTGGTTCTCTCGCTCACCACTCTTCTCACGAGGTGTTTTTGTGTATTGCGCCCTCGCTAAAGCCTTTGCATTGTCCGCAATTATTTGGCTAGGAGTCATTGGTTGCAACACACAAGTTTTATCAAGCCATTTGAAGGTATAAGTGTTTGAGTGACCATCATGCAAAGCACGCTTGTCATATTGCCACGGCCTTCCGAGCAACATATGGCAAACCGTCATTGGGACCACGTCACATTCCACCGTGTCCTTGTAGGGTCCAATTGAGAACGTTATCAGAGGCGGTGCTTGATCTTGACGGATCCATGGTCACTTAGCCATTGTATATGGTAGGGGTGTTTATGCGGATGGAGGGTGAGGTTGAGTTTCTCACACAATTCCGTGCTTGCAAGATTGTGGAAACTCCCTCCATCGATGACAACTTTGATGGACTTCCCATTGATGCCGGCACGAGTTTGGAAGATGTTCGAGCGTTGGTCTTCATTCTAATTGACTTGGGTAGTTAAGACCCTTGTGACCACAAGCGATGGACTTGCGTCATGCTCACACACAAGAAATTCTTGGTCCTCTTCCAAATGTTGCCTTGCCATGGATTCCTTGACCCTTGCATCAAACTCTTCTTCACTCAAGTATTCTTCATCGCCGTTGTCATGAATGAACAAAACTTTCTTGTTTCCACATGCGTTCGACTTGTGTCCTTTGCCTCCACACTTGTAGCACTCACCATTGAATGGTTGATCATCCCTTGTGTGTTTGCCACTTGGGGGCTGTTTTCCTTGAGGGAGTGTTGGCTTGAAGGGAAGCTTGGTGGTACTTGAGGAGCTTCCACTTGGTGTTGTTGGAGTAGTGGTTGGTGCTTGCTTGTAGGTGAAGTACGTCTTTGGCTTGTTGTACTTGATGTCCTCTTGCACTTGACGCTCGGCCTTTGATGCGATGTGCACAAGCTCAACCATGTTGTTGTACTTTTGGAACTCGGTGATGCGCTTGATTGGATGGTTCAAGCCATTGAGAAAGCGTGCCATTGTTTGTTCATCTCGCTCTTCAATGTTGGCACAGATCATGTTGAGCTCCATTTGCTTGAAGTACTCTTCCACGGTCTTTGTTCCTTGACTAAGCGTTTGAAGCTTGTTGAAGAGGTCACACGTGTAGTGCGAAGGAACAAAGCGGGATCTCATATGGGCCTTCATATCTTGCCAAGTTGATATTGGAGGCTCTTCTTTTGCTTCGCGAGCGAGTTGGACTTGTTCCCACCAAAGATTGGCATATTCATCGAACTCGAGGGATGCCATGGCCATCATCTTCTCATTGCTATAGTTGTGCATGCGGAAGATCTTGTCAACCTTGAATTCCCACGAGAGATATTCTTCGGGTTCATTGGAACCGGTGAACTTGGGCATGGTGAATTTGAGCTTGCCGAAAGTTTCTTCTCCATTGCGGTTCCGGTTGCGGCGGTTGCCATGATTTTGGTGGTCATCCTCATCATCCGAGCTCTCATGTCTTGCTTGGTGATGGTTGCGTTGCTCTTGCAGTTGTTGAGGTGTCGCGTTTGGTGGTGGAACTTGGTTTTGACGACGAGCTTGGGGAGCTTGCTCGTGTTGTTGGCGTGGTTGAGGACGAGGAGGAGGTTGTGCATCCTCATGACGAGCTTGGGGAGCTTGATCTTGTTCTTGTCGCGGTTGATGCCGAGGAGCATTGTCTTGCGCCATGTGGCGAGGAGGACGTCGAGCCGCATGCGCAATGGGCTGCTCTTGTTCTTATTGATATGGAGGAGGCTCGTCATGAATATCATGTTGCCGACGTTAACGATCATGTCGATGATGACGCCTTGGTGGATCTTCGAGTGCTTCACATCGACGGTGATCTTGTTCGTTGTCACATCCCAAGATTTTCCAAATCTTGTAATGTGAAAATAAATGAATAAAATAAAACTTTGTTTAATTTTCAGAACCAGAAGAAACTTTTTGAATTTAATTGGAACCTCAAACCAATTTAATAATAAATAAAAATAACAAAGGTTTATTTAAATGAAATAATAGGGAATCAATATCCAATTTATTAGGAAAGGATTTACCATTTTAAAATTAAATCATCAAGACTTATTAAAATTGTTTAAATAAGTATACCAAATATTTTTTTAATAAAAACCTACAAAAAAATGTTTTGGCTCTATTTTTAGATTTTAAAATAAATATCCCAATAAAATAAATCCTATTTGAATTAATAAGGAAAGTCCATAGTATTTAAATCATTAATGGACCCTAAAGTAAAAGGATATTTTGTCTTAAACAAGTTTCCCAAATATCCTTTATTTCCAAATAAAACCTACCGATTTGTTCTGAAAATATTTGAATTTAAAAATAGTGATTATATCAAATAAAACAAACCCCATTAAAATAAATAACTAAAGGCACATTTTATTTAATTAATAAATGATCCTGAAATGAAATAAAATATTAATTTATTTCTTTAGAATTTTGGTATTTGTTTCTGAACAGAATCAAGTTCAAAAGTTGTGAAGTGTGATGTGAGATTTAAATTAATTGGTTGTTTGAATTATGTGTTTGAATAATCAAATCAGAAATTCAAAATAGAAAAGGAAAGGGCATTCTGTATAAAAAAAATGAAACAACAGCCAGCCCAGATGCTCAGCCCAGGAAGCCCACCTAGCCCAACTCTCCCTTCCCCGAAGCGTTACTTTTCTCACCGCCGTATCAGCCCATAGAGTCAATGGCCAGTGGACCCATCCTCCCTTTTTCTTTTCTCACTGACGCTGGACCCCACGCAGCCAGCTCCTTCTTCTTCCTCGCGCGAACCACGCCTTTTCCCCCTCGCTACCGTTGCAGGCATTGATTCCGCGCGATTAATTCACCTTAACGTCGCGTTGATTTCTCGCCGTGGCCACGCCCATATAACCGCCTCCCTCTTCTCTGTCATTTTCCTCAGACACCGCCTCCATTCCGCCCCTAGGCTGCCTCCAATTCTCTCTGCACCACCGCCGTCTCCGACGAGTTCTGCCCTCAATTCCGGCCACACCGCCTCCCTTGCTTCTCGACCAAGCACGACGCTCCCCATCCTCTGGCGCTTCGTCTGCGCCCTTCGCTCCAACTTGGGCGTCCCGGCCCGTCGGTTACCAAGCTTCCGAACGCCGCCGCTCGCTTCATCTCCGCGGCGAAGGCCACGGTAGTATCCGCCACCGCACCTTCTAGTTCACGACACGACTCTGTCTTGTTCTGCGCATCTAACCGTGTCGTCATTTCGCTTTGAGGTGATCCACGGCTGTCCCCGACGACTACCGACGATCCGTCGCCGTTCCCAACTCCGAGAAATTGCGACCGTCTCTGGCGCCCTTGTCAAGCAGCGGTACCCGAGCTTCACCGTGACCCCGAGCCCGGTGAGCATGCCCTTTCTCTCTCTACTTCACGCCGAACCATCATCGATCGACCGCTTCCACCGCCAAAGGCCGCCGCAGCCGCCGACCGTGGTCAAACACGCCGATCTGCTCGATCTAGATTTAGCGGTCACGATTAGATCACTTATCGTCGAAGGGGTATGTCCTCTGAGCCACTCGATCTGACTAGATCCAACGCCCCACAAACGCGATCCCAGCGAACCGGTACCGTCCAGTAGGAAACCGCCGCGTGTCCCCTGTTTTGTTTAAAAACAGAAATTGAATCTGATTTAAATTGCAAAATTCAAATCCTTATAACTTTTGATCCACACGTCCAAATTTGACAAATTTTATGTCAATAAAATCAGGAGAACAAGCCCTAAACAACCATGGCCTTAGTTTGACAAATAGTATCTGATTGCTTGTTTGAATTTGCAGAAACATTTGTGAACTTGTTTAGAGGATAAAAATTGTTTAAAATTGATTTTAGGATTAATTCTTTTGCAAAATGAATTTGTATGATCTTACTGACCCTAGGAACCAACCCTTGGTAATAAAAATGATTTTTGGAAATATAGGTTGAAATATTTAACTTAGTCATTTTCTAGCCAAATAAACTCATTATTTTTATTATGGAAATGTTTTTACAAGGAAAACTTTGGGAAAAATATTATGGACCAAACTTACTGACCCAAAACACCAAGCCTTGCCAAGGGAAACTCACTTGGTGAAAAATATAAAGTTTTGCTTGAAAAAGAATAAATTTCCACCACATAAAATGTTGAATGCATTTTAAAATAGACTTTGGGCAAAACCTCTAACTAATGACTTTGCCATTTTGGTAAATGACCAATGTGGACCTTACAAAGTTTATAAACCTATTAGAGACCAACTTTGCAATAGAACCCTCTTTCTACAAGACTTAGGAACCATTGCTTTGTGTATGTGAATTATTGTTTGAAAGTTGGAATGCTACTTGATACTATGCTTGTTTGATTGTAGTGAAATTTGCAAAGTGTGAGACTAGCAAGAACAAGAAGTAACTATCATTCCCTAAACAAAAAGGCAAGTTACACTATCATACAAAATACCTACTATTTTTAATTATACTTAGTGGATTTTGTAAACATGCATGAAAATGTTTTATACTTATGCTATGCTAATCCTAATAGGATTCCCTGTACACTCCTTAGTAAAATATTGAAGTTGTACATGCTTAGCCATGCTATGTTTTGAAAAGAGATACATGTTGAGATTTTACAAAGGTTGTGAAAAAGACTTGTAATTTATATAATAAAACAAGGACTCAATGAACCACCTAGGTGGTGGACACTTTATGTTTTGGAGAAGGTGGCAACAAAAGGGAACCATGTCTATGGCAATCACTTTGTGTTGTGCTCCAACTGAAAACCACCTAGGAAACTTAGAGATTGAACATGTTTCTCCAATTGTGGCTTTCGTGTACAACCACATGCTATTATGGCTCTGGCTTAGTCAACTACATTAGGGAGATCCATACATTGTCTTTAGTTACCGGACATGGGGATCTGGAATGCTTCATGGGGGCTGAAGACAAGCTAGCAATGATGTATGGGAGGACCTTTTGGAAAGACTTCGTCACATTCTCAATCTGCCAGTACTCCATCTTGGTGAGCACTAATCCAAAGAGGCCCTGGTGGCAACAAGATGGGATTGTGTCATGTGGGTAAAGTGTACTCCTTCTGCAGAAGATAATAAAATCTAAGTACTTAGCCGTGTCCCCGGTTATGGACAATACTGAGCAACTAAAGTTTGAACTATGGGAAATCTCGACATTCCAACTTCTAATATAAAAACTTGATGCACTTGGGGGTACCAAGGAATTCAAAAAGATTTCGTTAAGCTTGATGCACTTGGGGTTACCAAGGTGCTCAAGAGTATGATGTACTTGGGGTTACCAAGGGACTCATGATTTTTGATAAAACTTGTTGCACTTCGGGTTACCAAGGTGCTCAAGAGATTTTGACAAGGACTTGAACACTTGAGTTTCCACCAAGGGGTTCAGGAAACTTGGAAAAGAGATTTGACAAAGGACCAAAACCATTTTGAAAAGATAAGATAAATATTGCTTTATGCAAATAAGCCTCAAACTCTTCTTAGACAAATATGCATATAATGATAGGATCCATTCTTATTATACATAAAAGTGAAACTTGCCAATACAATTCAAATGTATTGATCCTTGTGGCTGTAACTTGTAATGTTGCAGGTTAATTGTTTTTAGGTGAAGATTGTTTGATTGACTAGGATTACAAAGTCTACAACCAACATCTGCCTGTGGCACTTTGAAGATAAAGGACCCCATGACTATAGTTATTCCGCTGCAATGTAATGTAATAGCCAAATGAGCTATATATGATGTAATAAAACTATGTTATTCCTGGTTATAATGTTATAATATGACCCTTGTATCTTGATATTACATCTTAACTGTGGATGCTAGCTATTGATCCAGGGACTAGCATTTTAAAACACAGGAGGACTCTACCTTATTAAAGGTTGGGACCTCTACAGATGGTATCAGAGCATTGTGTTGCCTGTAGGATTTGTAAACCCTAGGATTGGACAAAAACCCTTAGTAAATAAGAGTTATATTTTGATCCAAAACTTATTTACAAAGCAAACTTGTAAATTCTTTCCTCAAACCATTTTGGTTTCAACTCTACACCTCTTCTACCTCAACTTGATGGGAAAACCTACCTCATGATGAAAGACTACACTATGTGCAAAGAACTCCTTCAACTTCTTCAACTTTAATGACTTCAACATCTTCAGCATATTTCCCAAGGACTTCCAACGTGGAAACTACTAAGGACCACAAGTGATACAAGAAAATCTTACTTAGGAATTAGAGACTGAGGGAATGCAAAATAAGAAGAAACCATCAACAACTTTGAAGTGATGTAACCAAGAGTTTGTCTCAAGGAAGCCATGATCTCAAACAAGAAGGATCAACCAAGAAGGAAGGGAGGATCACAAGTGAACCATATAGATGGACCACCATAATTTAGTTAAGACCAAACACACCCAACTTATGAGGTGTAACAAAAATATTTTGTTGCCTAAGTATGTGCTTGAACCTTGTATGAGTGAAAAGTTTGTTTTGTGATTGCATGCACATTGCTTGTGTGAATTGTGATGTGTGTGATTAGAAATATTTCCTTAGAAATATCTTGCCCATTCTAATCTTCCTCCAACCCAAACAGATGACTACTCCAAAGGACTCCAAGGTTGATGACACCAACACCAACCAAGCTGACAGCCTGGGAGAGCTCATAGCAACCCAACATCAGTTGAACCAATTGACAGCTCAGTTCCTAGCCAACAATAGTAATGAAGATCCAGCACTGCAAAAGTTTTTGGAGGAACAATCTCAACTAATGCTTAAGGTGACTAATCAAATGATTAGCATGGAAGAAAATTTTCCTAGAAGAGAGTATGATAGCAAGGATGACAAGAATGTTGTTCTAGATGGAGCCCCAGCTTGCATTATTTGTGGAGACAAGGATCATACTTCCAAGGAGCATGAAGGACAATGCCCCAATTGTGATGAAGACCATCCTGTTGGAGAATGCCCTACCTCTCAAGCTACTTGCTACCTTTGTGAGGGAAGTGATCATACTCCTGGCCTATGTCCCATCTATGCCATGGTAGAACAAAGGAAACAAGAAGGATCCAAGTCTACCAAAGGAAAATGACCACTTATACCTCCAAGCAAGACAACTCAATTCAAAGGATCTAGGAAAATCAAGAAGCCCAAGCAAGACATGAGCCTTGTACAATGTCGTAAATGTAAGGAAATGGGACACTACTTCAGTGGATGCCCAGAGAACATAAAGAATAAAGGAATTGACCAAGTGTGGTGTAACAACTGTAACGAACCCGGTCACTTTGTAGCAACTTGCCCACAAGAGCCACGTAAAGAACTCAATGACATTCATTGCTTCAACTGCAAGAATCCAGGACACTATGCAAGCAACTGTCCGGAAAGGATGAAGAACAAGTTGAACAATCCTATGGAGAAGCTCAACCTTGGTCCATGAGTCAAGCATAGTAATAAAGCAAAGGTTTAACATAGAGAAATTCCAGGACCCAAGAAGGCCAATATGTAAATTTTGTTGAAAATTTTAAGGGTGGTAGTACCCTAGTTGCTTTGAACTTGCTTATAACCCTAGCCTTCCCAAATCTCGGGACGAGATTTATTTTAAGGGTGGTAGCTTGTCACATCCCAAGATTTTCCAAGTCTTGTAATGTGAAAATAAATGAATAAAATAAAACTTTGTTTAATTTTCAGAACCAGAAGAAACTTTTTGAATTTAATTGGAACCTCAAACCAATTTAATAATAAATAAAAATAACAAAGGTTTATTTAAATGAAATAATAGGGAATCAATATCCAATTTTATTAGGAAAGGATTTACCATTTTAAAATTAAATCATCAAGACTTATTAAAATTGTTTAAATAAGTATACCAAATATTTTTTTAATAAAAAACTACAAAAAAATGTTTTGGCTCTATTTTTAGATTTTAAAATAAATATCCCAATAAAATAAATCCTATTTGAATTAATAAGGAAAGTCCATAGTATTTAAATCATTAATGGACCCTAAAGTAAAAGGATATTTTGTCTTAAACAAGTTTCCCAAATATCCTTTATTTCCAAATAAAACCTACCGATTTGATCTGAAAATATTTGAATTTAAAAATAGTGATTATATCAAATAAAACAAACCCCATTAAAATAAATAACTAAAGGCACATTTTATTTAATTAATAAATGATCCTGAAATGAAATAAAATATTAATTTATTTCTTTAGAATTTTGGTATTTGTTTCTGAACAGAATCAAGTTCAAAAGTTGTGAAGTGTGATGTGAGATTTAAATTAATTGGTTGTTTGAATTATGTGTTTGAATAATCAAATCAGAAATTCAAAATAGAAAAGGAAAGGGCATTCTGTATAAAAAAAATGAAACAATAGCCAGCCCAGATGCTCAGCCCAGGAAGCCCACCTAGCCCAACTCTCCCTTCCCCGAAGCGTTACTTTTCTCACCGCCGTATCAGCCCATAGAGTCAATGGCGGTGGACCCATCCTCCTTTTCTTTTCTCACCGACTGGACCCAGCTCCTTCTTCTTCCTCGCGCGAACCACGCCTTTTCCCCCTCGCTACCGTTGCAGGCATTGATTCCGTGCGATTAATTCACCTTAACGTCGCGTTGATTTCTCGTCGTGGCCACGACCATATAACCGCCTCCCTCTTCTCTGTCATTTTCCTCAGACACCGCCTCCATTCCGCCCCTAGGCTGCCTCCAATTCTCTCTGCACCACCGCCGTCTCCGACGAGTTCTGCCCTCAATTTCGGCCACAAGAAGAACCGAAGAGAGTTACCTATGGCTACCCTTCATCGAGCTATCTCTCCAAGCTAAGGTGACTTCCTTCTACTTGAGGACTCATGCTATAATCTTCATGAATTGGCTACGCTTTGAGTGTTGCTTTGCTTTTGTTGTGAGCTTTGTAGGCTTCGAGGAAGGTGAAGGAACATTGAAGTGTTGTCAAGTCAATCTTCACGAGGACGACTATATGGTGAACCCCAGGATCAAGAAGGTCTCTCGACCGCTTCTACTTTGTGATGAGCATGTAGAGTCGAGGACGACTCTTTTTGAAGGGGGGGGGGGAGCTGATGCAGCCCAACCTACAGTCGTTACTACATCTTGGTCTCCAACTTACGCCAAGTCGTCATGGACTCCAAAGGTGAATCCGTTCCTCTATGCGAGCCCCCTTCCTTCCCTATTGAATGGTATGCTACTTCATACTCCGTCACATATGCATGATAGGTTCACATTGACAAGTACGGAGGCAAGGGAGGAAGCCCGGAGCATCAAGGCCGACAAGACGGAGGCTTGGAAGAAGACAGATCGCCTTCTCTCTGTCAGTACTACCGGACACAGCGACTACTCACGGCACTACCGCCCTCTGCTACCAAGACCAGACGACACAGCCAGCCAAATGATCTCTGTCATGGCGGTACTACCCGGATCCAGTACTACCGGCCACCAAGACCATCACTGCTACCGCCACCAACAGACAGCTCCAGCTGAAGCTCCAGGGCCGCAAGCGGTACTATCGGTCCCAGAGCGGTACTACCGGACGAAGCGGTACTACCGGTCCCAAGTCCCAGATTACTGGCTCCTGGCAGTGCCTGCGTGCACTAGTTGGGCCACAGCCCTTGTATCCCCCTCTACTTACCTATTCGCCTAGTTTATTCCCAAACTACCCTTGTTTTTGTGGTTGGCCTATAAATAGAGCCCCCCCCTCATGTATCCCTTAGGCATAGATGATAGAGTAAAGAAAACCCCATTGTGGAATCTCTAGTTTTGCCTCATCCCCTTTACCAAGGGGACCGACTGTCGTCACCAACCTCGATTGGACTTTGCATCACGCATCCATCATTGAACAAGGCCTTGGGTTCTCGGTTTATCGCCCCCAAGTCGTCAAGACCCTCCTCAAGGTGTTCTTCCCTCTCCGATGTGGATTTGAGGGAGCACGTTGACCGATCTTTCCTTGCGAGGATTCTATCGGACCGGTGGCCGCCGTTCGGGAGCAATCGGCCTTGTATCGTGTGAGTTTTGCGTGTGTTCATCGTGTTCTTCGCGAGGTGTGTGTTAGCTTCCGCTACCTTCTCCCTTTCCCCTCGCTTTCCCATCGATTTGACCACGAGATCCGTGAAGATCGGGCACCCAAGAGGTTAACCCCTCCATCAGTCTCGTCCCTTAGAGTTTCGAGTTCTGATCATAGTAGTCACCGCCACACTCGCCGATCACCGCCACCATATTCCACCACCATATTCCGCCGCCATATACCCTACCACCATACACCCTAATACTCCGCCACCGCCTTCCTACCGCGACACAGATCCGATCAGTTTCCTGTCATGGTACGAGTCCGAGTAGAGTTATTGTGTTAGGGGGTAACCCTGGGGTTGGCCCGATCTTTCACGAATTCCACGAGAAACGAGGGGAACGAGGTAGTCGGGGGATGAAATCGATGAAGGCGATGAAAACCACGAACACACACACACCAAAACACGATACACGCCTACTCCTCACGCCGGTGGCAACCGGTCCAACATAATCCCTAGGATCGGTGTTGGGCGAAGCTCGCTCTCCACGCCAACAACGGGGGATGAGGTGCTTGGTGAGATCTTAACGACTTGGGGGCGAGACACCGAGAACCCAAGGCCTTGTACAACTTGAACGCACTTAAGCAAGATACAAGAGGTGGGTGGATAATCCGGTGCTCCTTGGTAGGAGCATGAGACCAATATATATAATTCCTCAAAGGGTTTCCTTAATATCTATTATTATCCAAGTCTGGGGTTTACAATAGAGGGTGGGGGGCTATATATAGTCCAGCCACATAAACAGGGGTAGTTTGGGAATAAATAGCGAAATATGGATAGGGTTACAAGGCGCTGGGCCGAAATATTACGGAAAGTGTCTGCTGCTGGCGGTAGTACCGCCCGGCAGGACCGGTAGTACCGGTCATGCGGTAGTACCGGTTCCTGGCCCGGTAGTACCGCTTGTCGTCCTGGGACTTGCGCTGGGGTCTTCTGTTGGTGGCGATGGCGGTGAAATCGGATCCGGTAGTACCGCAGGATGTAGAGCATTTTGGCAGCTCGGCCTTCATCGTTGGCGGTAGCATTGGCGGTAATCTGCCGCCCAGTCCGTTAGTACCGGGCGAGAGCGTTGGTCTCCTCGGTGTGCTCCTCCGTCCTGTGGGTTCGTCTCTTCGTACCTGATGATGCACAAGGTATGGGTATGAAGTAGCAAGCCATCCAAAGGCGTATCGAAGTCACACAAGGAGAGGAGCGAGTTCACCTTAGCTTGAAGGAGTTTGGCTCGGGCGCGAGTCATCGGTCCACTTGGGGAGCTTGTGGGAGTAGATGTAGTAGCGGTCGTAGGACGGGCTGCATCAGCTCCCCCCCCTTGGGAAAGAGTCGTCCTCGACTCTTCAACCTTCTCAATTTCATCTTCTCCATGGTAGGGTGAGAGGTCAGTGACATTGAATGTCGAGCTCACAAGATACTTTGATGCTTGGCGAAGGACTTGTTGCTCGATTGTAGCTCGTGTGTCTTCATGGAGTTCCTTCATTGGTTGGACACGCTTGACAACGTCCATGTTGGCACGTTCATGAAGTGGAAGTGGAAGTGTACCGAGCGCGGTGAGAGGCTTAAAACCGTGAAGCGATCCGACGGCTCCTCATGGTGGTTGAGTGCTTGGCGCGGCCGTAGGCGAACTCGGCGTGGGGAATGTATTCCTGCAAAATAGCCATCAAAGAAGGAGGAACATTTGTCAAGTCGTTAGTTCCTTGCGCTAGTCCCTTGCATACAAGGACATAGTGCAAGATGGATGGGTTGTTCCGCACTTCTCTCATCTCACTTTTGGTGGCAAGAAGAACACTCTTAGTTTTTCCACTCGAGTTTGGCTTGTAGCTCTCACTCACTATGGCGTGGTTCTCTCGCTCACCACTCTTCTCACAAGGTGTTTTTGCATATTGCGCCCTCGCTAAAGCCTTTGCATTGTCCGCAATTATTTGGCTAGGAGTCATTGGTTGCAACACACAAGTTTTATCAAGCCATTTGAAGGTGTAAGTGTTTGAGTGACCATTATGCAAAGCACGCTTGTCATATTGCCACGGCCTTCCGAGCAACATATGGCAAACCGTCATTGGGACCACGTCACACTCGACCGTGTCCTTGTAGTGCCCAATTGAGAACGTCACACCGGGGTGTGCTTGATCTTGACGGATCCTTGGTCACTTAGCCATTGGATATGGTAGGGGTGTTTATGCGAAAGGAGGGTGAGGTTGAGTTTCTCACACAATTCCGTACTTGCAAGGTTGTGGCAACTCCCTCCATCGATGACAACTTTGATGGACTTCCCATTGATGCCGGCACGAGTTTGGAAGATGTTCGAGCGTTGGTCTTCATTTTCATTGGCTTGGGTAGTCAAGACCCTTGTGGCCACAAGCGATGGACTTGCGTCATGCTCACATACGAGAAGTTCTTGGTCCTCTTCCAAATGTTGTCTTGTCATGGCCTCCTTGACCCTTGCATCAAACTCTTCTTCACTCAAGTATTCTTCATCGCCATTGTCATGGATGAACAAAACTTTCTTGTTTCCACATGCATTCGACTTGTGCCCTTTGCCTCCACACTTGTAGCATTCACCGGTGAAAGGTTGATCATCCCTTGTGTGTTTGCCACTTGGGGGCTGTTTTCCTTGAGGGAGAGTTGGCTTGAAGGGAAGCTTGGTTGTACTTGAGGAGCTTCCACTTGGAGTTGTTGGAGTAGTGGTTGACGCTTGCTTGAAGGTGAAATACGTCTTTGGTTTGTTGTACTTGATGTCCTCTTGCACTTGGCGCTCGGCCTTGGATGCGATGTGCACAAGCTCAACCATGATGTTGTACTTTTGGAACTCGGTGATACGCTTGATGGGATGGTTCAAGCCATTGAGGAAGCGTGCCATTGTTTGTTCATCTCGCTCTTCGATGTTGGCACGGATCATGTTGAGCTCCATTTGTTTGAAGTACTCTTCCACGGTCTTTGTCCCTTGACTAAGCGTTTGAAGCTTGTTGAAGAGGTCACGCGTGTAGTGCGAAGGAACAAAGCGGGATCTCATATGTGCCTTCATGTCTTGCCAAGTTGCAATTGGAGGCTCTTCTTTCGCTTCGCGAGCGAGTTGGACTTGTTCCCACCAAAGGTTGGCATACTCATCAAACTCGAGGGTTGCCATGGCCATCATCTTCTCATTGCTATAGTTATGCATGCGGAAGATCTTGTCGACCTTGAGTTCCCAAGAGAGATATTCCTCGGGCTCATTGGAACCGGTGAACTTGGGCATGGTGAATTTGAGCTTGCCGAAAGTTTCTTCTCCATTGCGGTTCCGGTTGCGTCGGTTGCCCTGATTTGGGCGATCATCATCATCATCCGAGCTCTCATGTCTTTCTTGGTGATTGTTGCGTTGCTCTTGCGGTCGTTGAGGTGCCGTGTTTGGTGGTGGAACTTGTTGTGGACGACGAGCTTGGGGAGCTTGCTCGTTTTGTTGTCGCGGATGAGGACGAGGAGGAGGTTGATGTTCCTCACGACGAGCTTGGGGAGCTTGCTCTTGTTCTTGTCGTGGTTGATGCCACGGAGCATTGTCGTGCGCCCTGTGGCGAGGAGGACGACGAGCCATATGCGCAATGGGCTGCTCTTCTTCTTCTTGGTGTAGAGGAGGCTCGCCATGACCATCATGTTGGCGACGTGGACGCTCATGTCGATGATGACACCTTGGAGGATCTTCGAGTGCTTCACGTCGACGATGATCTTGTTCGTCCTCTTCGGAAGCGTCACTCGTTGTTGAAGGGACATGTCGACGTCGATGGCCTTGGTGGTCCATGCGAGGTTGCTCTTGTTGAATCACAAGTGCCCTTGGTTGTGGCCGGTTCGCTTCGCGCCTTGGGGGTCTTGCGGAGAGGTCACCATCATAGCTTGACGTTGCGGCGTGACTCGGAGATGGAACCGCTTGCGAAGAGCTCATGGAATGAAGAACGGGTCCATCCCGGTGCCTTGAAGCGTGACGACGAGGTGCACTTAAATCACTTGAGGAGTGCCGAGATGAGCTTGATCTGCGCGAGCGTGGCCTTGCGAGTCCAACAATGATGTGTTGGAGCTTCTCATCCGTTGAGGCGAGTGCACGACCAAGAGCTTCATTTTGATGCCCGAGATTGTGTTGCATGGCATGCATTTGGCCACGGACTTCTTCGAAGCGGTTGTCGATGTTCTTGAATTCCACACGGGCCTCGCTAAATTGTTCATCTTGGCGCCGCTCGAGAGCTTCACAACGATAGTTGAATTCTCCTCGGACCTTCCAATGGTCCCATCTTGTCATGAATTGGTTATCATCCTCCGGAGGTGGTGGTGGTTGGGATGGCTCGCCATGCCTGGCCAGTATGCAAAGCCAACAATGGTTGTATATGGAGAGAAAGTGTGTGGAGAGTTAGCCTTTTACCTCACCTTGGAGATTATATCAAACCAATTGCCACACAAATGAGCGAAAAGCGTGCAAAGTGAAATGGCAAGAAACTCTCAAAGGCTTTTGGTGGAAGGTTAGTGTTGTGGAAAACCAAACGAAACGATCCAAGCAAAAGGTTATTGTCCTACGTGGTAAAGAACCAAAGATCAAAAGCAAAAAGGATACGATCTACAAAAACACGGAAAACACACACGTGGAGAAAAACGGGGTTAGCATGACTATGAAAATGAGCACAAAAGGTCCTAACGAAGACTACGCTCGGGTGTCGTGCCAACACAAGGAGAGACCACAACTCATTTGCCAAAAGATGGTAAGCAATAGATTTGTGCACTTGCCGCGGAGCGCTCTTTCTTCTCTCTTTCTTGGCTTACAAGCTTGGTATTCTCTTTGTATTGGGAGACTATGTAGCTTTTTCTATTTTTCTTTTGTTCTCTTTTTTTTTTGATTCTTTTTCCTTTTTCTCCCTTGCTATGCTACTATGTTAGCTTTTGTATTTGGCCTCAAACTCTCACTTTCCGAAGGCAAGTGCACAATGCTTAGACAAACACAAAATGAGTTGCTCTCATAGGATAGATACACATAAAGGAAGATATGGGGCTGTCAAGGTGGTGCAAGTTATACCTTTGGTATTGTTGACGACTTGCAACCGTTGGTGGGGGGAATGATGTTCGAGTGTCGCGGTGTCGTTGAGCGCGGGATGACGTTGATGCGGAAGCTTGTGTTAAGATGGCGACAAACACGCGAAACACGAACAAGCCAAAAGGGAAAAGTCAGCAAACGAAACTGAGGCGTCAAGAAGAACGAAAAACCTTCTGTTACTGGCGGTAGTACCGTTTGGTAGTAGCTGGACGGCAGACTACCGCTTATTCTGACGGGCGGTAGTACCGCTTGGAGCAGTGATAGTACCGGTGACGTAAACGAAAACGAGATCCACTTGACACAAACCTCGATCCGTGGGAAATCAAGAAAGGTGGCTAGAAACAATGGGGCTATAGATCGACTCCCAAAGCAACAGATCTATGGACCAAAACCACCAAAAACGCACCAAATCCAGAGATCGATCCGAAGGCAAATTGGGGCTCTTTTTGGTGGGATTTTCGATTTTAAGGTGGATAAAAGAAAAATTGGGGGGAAATTCGTGATCAACCGTGCTCTTGATACCAATATGTTAAGGGGTAACCACAGGGTTGGCCCGATCTTTCACAATTCCACGAGAAACGAGGGAACGAGGTGGTCGGGATGAAATCGATGAAGGCGATGAAAACCACGAACACACACACCAAAACACGATACACGCCTACTCCTCCTCACGCCGGTGGCAACGGTCCAACATAATCCCTAGGATCGGTGTTGGTGCTCGCTCTCACACCAACAACGGGGATGAGGTGCTTGGTGAGATCTTGACGACTTGGGGCGAGACACGAGAACCCAAGGCCTTGTACAACTTGAACGCACTTAAGCAAGATCCAAGAGGTGGGTGGATAATCCGGTGCTCCTTGGTAGCATGAGACCAATAGATATAAGTCCTCAAAGGGTTTCCTTAATATCTATTATTATCCAAGTCTGGGTTTACAATAGAGGGTGGGGGCTATATAGTCCAGCCACATAAACAGGGGTAGTTTGGGAACAAATAGCGAAATATGGATAGGGTTACAAGGCGAAATATTACGGAAAGTGTCTGCTGCGGTAGTACCTTGGACCAGACAGTAGTACCGGTCATGCGGTAATACCGGTTCTCTGGCCGAGTACCGCTAAATCTGGGACTTCTTGGGGTCTTCTGTTGGGGGCGATAGCGAGGCGGTAATCTGGATCGGGC
Organism: Avena longiglumis; assembly: GCA_030063025.1. NCBI lineage: Eukaryota > Viridiplantae > Streptophyta > Magnoliopsida > Poales > Poaceae > Avena > Avena longiglumis. Next base: position 311,749,110 of record CP125977.1, read on the forward strand.
CGTAGTACCGCCATGATGTGAAGCATTTTGGCGCTTCGGGCCTTCATCGTTGGCGGTAGCATTAGTGTATCTGTAGCGGTAGTACCGCTGTGTCGATAGTACCGGGCGACAGAGCGTTGGTCTCTTGGTGGTGCTCCTCCGTCCTGTGGGTTCGTCTCTTCGTACCTGATGATGCACAAGGTATGGGTATGAAGTAGCAAGCCATCCAAAGGCGTATCGAAGTCACACAAGGAGAGGAGCGAGTTCACCTTAGCTTGAAGGAGTTTGGCTCGGGCGCGAGTCATCGGTCCACTTGGGGAGCTTGTGGGAGTAGATGTAGTAGCGGTCGTAGGACGGGCTGCATCATATTGTTTCCTCGTTATTTCTTTTTACTTTCCTTCTTTGTTGTTTCCGTGTTCAGCTAAAGTCCGTGTCGAGCTAAGAGTCCGGTCGTAAGTCCAGAAGGAGAGCAAAAAAAAGTCTGGAACCGCCTCCGAATATTTTTTCTGGCTATACTGTTTTTCGACCCCGGGGATCACTTTTCTCCATCGGCCGTTATAGCGATATTTTTTTGGCGCCTGCGCGCTTTCCGGAGCAAAATAAAGCTAACCTCTTTTTAGACCCCGTAGATCAGTTCTAGACACTCGCCATCATAGTGATATTCTGCATCTCGGTTCGCTTTTCAGGGTGCCATATCATCATACATTGCTTCTTGTGTCGCGTCGTGACATCGTTGGTGATCTAGGCTCGCGTCTCTAGTACGGTCTAGCCTAGAAACCGCACAGTACCGTCGTTGAGCATTCTTTCAACTTTTGCATTGCTGTTTTGATAATTGCTAACCCCCTTTGCTAAGCCTTCCCAGAGCTCCACAGATACTCTCCACGTGCGGTGTTTCACTCACAGTAATCGCTTGGTTCAATCTGGACCCAGATCCTCGTGGTTGCACATCACCTTTTCCTGTGTTTGGTAAGAACTTGTAAGAGCTTCAGATATTGCTTGACGGATTACGCGTGACTTCCACCATATTTCCGTACTATATATGTGCTTTTAAGGACTAACCATGACAGATACTTCGGAACCCCGCCACAATGACGAGCGAAGAACTACATGCCCACTTCTCCGCTCTTGATCAAGTGGCGAAGACGTGGATACGCCTCGGGGACTTTGACACCAAGCTCACCAACGCCGTGGACAAGATCGATGGACTCGAGAAATCCTTCAACGCCAAGCTTGACGTTCGGTTCAAGCTTTTGAACTGATTGCCGCACCGCACCCACACATGGCGCCAGGCGCATTCCGATCACGCGGTCTGATGCTGGTTCGGTTCACCGGCGACTCTTCTGCGGTGGCGACTCCTCGGACTTCCATGGCTGCTGTGCGACATTGGGGAGACGACGGCATTACTACTACGACGACGACGATCTGTTTGACGAGGAGGTTGAACAACCTCCACAGTACTGGTCGTCCCGACATTACTACCGCAACGCCGACCACCGATGCGTGATGATGATCATGTTGCAAAGCTTAAATTAAATATTCCATCTTTTGAGGGTAAATATAATCCTGATGCATATCTTACATGGGAGATGGAAGTAGAACAACGTTTTGCATGCTTAAAATATCCCGAGAATATGCGTGTTAGTGCTGCTACATGTGAATTTACTAAATTTGCTTCCCTTTGGTGGTCTGAGTATTGTCGTTTAAATCCTACTACTATTCCTAGTACTTGGACTGCTTTAAAAACTGCTATGCGTGTTCGTTTTGTACCTCCTACTTATCAACATGATTTACTAAACAATCTGACACGTTTAGAGCAAGGGAAAAATTCTGTAGAAGAGTATTATCAGGAATTGGAAACGGGGATGGTTCGGTGTGGTCTTGTTGAATCTAATGAACAAATGCTTGCACGTTTCTTTGGTGGATTAAACAAGGACATTCAGCACATCTTAGATTATAAGGAATATAATTCTATCACTCGTTTGTTTCATCTTGCTTGCAAAGATGAACGTGAAGTGCAGGATCGCCAAACACCATGGAGGAGGACTAATAATTCTGCAGGTCGCACATCCACTTGGACATCCGGACAATCAGCGCCTAATCGTGATTCGCCACCAGCTACTACCACATCCAAGGCCACCACAAGATTTCCAGCTGCTCCTCCACCATCATCCAACGCTCCTGCTCGTAGTGCATCTTCTATGGCTTCCACGGGTAAGACAAAGGATATACAATGCCGCAAGTGCTGGGGTTTTGGTCATATTGAGAGACAGTGCACAACACAACGTGTGATGATGGTGCGAGAAGGTGGTCAATACGATTCAGCGAGTGACTTTGATGAAGATTCACTAGCCCATATTTCTGCTCGAGATGGAGACAATTCTGATGCTGATGAAGAGATAGAGGTAATGGGAGCTGAAGCTGCTGATCAATACAGGAGCTTAATTACACAACGTGTGTTGAGTGTGCATTTGAGCAAATCTGAGCAAGATCAACGCCACAACCTGTTCCAAACACGTGGTGTTGTCAAGGATAGAGCTATACAGATCATCATTGATGGAGGGAGTTGTAATAATCTGGCCAGTGTTGACATGGTAGGGAAGCTTGCCCTTCCAACAAGACAACGCCCACATTCATATTACATCCAATGGTTTGAGAGTTCTCGCAAGATCAAGGTAACAAGAACGGTACGCGTGCATTTTACTACTGGTACATATTCTAATTTTGTTGATTGTGATGTTGTACCTATGCAAGCCTGTTCTTTGTTACTTGGTAGACCATGGCAATTTGATAGAGAATCTGTTCATAATGGCAAAACTAATCACTATTCTCTTATGCATGATGGAAAGAAAATTGGTCTAAAACCTATGACTCCCGAACAGATTTTAAAAGATGATCTTGCTAGAGCTAGTAGAGCTAAAACTGAGGAGAAAAATAAAAGTGAGAATCAGATTGTTGCTGCAGATTTTATACCACCAAAGAACACTAAATCTGATTCTACACATGCTACTGAAATTCGTTTGAAGAGTCCATGTATGCTTGCAAATAAAATTGATATTGCTGAACTAGATGTAAACAATACTCAATGTTATGCAATTGTCTGCAAAGAGGTTCTGTTTTTATTTGAGGATATGCCTCCTTCTTTGCCACCCTCTATTGCTAACCTTTTGCGTGAATATGAGGCGTCTTTCATGAGCCGCCACCGGGACTACCTCCTATTAGAGGAATTGAGCACCAAATTGATCTAATTCCTGGTGCCACGTTGCCCAAACGAGCGCCATATAGAACCAATCCAGAGGAGACAAAGGAGATACAACGCCAAATTCAGGAACTACTCGACAGAGATCATATTCGTGAGTCCCTTAGCCCTTGTCTGTTCCTATTATTTTGGTACCTAAGAAAGATGGTTCTTGGCGCATGTGTCTGATTGTAGAGCTATCAATAATATTAATATTCGATATCGTCATCCTATTCCAAGTTTAGATGACATGCTTGATGAATTGAGTGGCTCTACCATGTTTTCTAAAGTTGATTTGCGTAGTGGTTACCACCAGATTCGTATGAAATTAGGAGATGAATGGAAAACAGCATTTAAAACTAAGTTCGGTTTATATGAGTGGTTAGTAATGCCGTTTGGTTTAACTAATGCACCTAGCACTTTCATGAGATTAATGAACGAAGTTTTACGTGCTTTCATTGGACGTTTTGTGGTAGTTTACTTTGATGATATTCTGATTTATAGCAAATCTTTAGAGGATCATTTGGCCCATTTACGTGATGTTTTCAATGCTTTACGTGATGCATGTTTGTTTGGTAACCTTGAGAAGTGCACCTTTTGCACCAATCGAGTTGCGTTTCTTGGCTATGTTGTTACATCATTGGGTATTGAAGTGGATCCAGCCAAGATTGAAGCTATTGAGTATTGGCATGACCAACGGTCACACAAGTGAGGAGTTTTCTTGGCCTCATTTGGTTTTATAGGCGCTTTGTCAAAGACTTTGGATCAATTGCCGTCATTGAATGAGCTTACCAAGAAGGATGTGCCCTTTGTTTGGGGCGATGCAACAACAGCCTTCGTCATATTGAAAGATAAGCTAACACATGCTCCTTACTCCAACTTCTGATTTTACTAAGACTTTTGAGCTTGAATGTGATGCTAGTGGAATTGGTTTGGGAGGGTGTTATTACAAGAGGAAAACTGTTGCATATTTTAGTGAGAAATTGAGTGGGGCTAGTGAACTATTCTACTTATGATAAAGAATTATATGCGTTGGTTCGGACATTAGAAACTTGGCAACATTATCTATGTCCTAAGGAATTTGTTATTCATTCTGATCATGAATCTTTGAAGCATATTCGTAGTCAAGCTAAGTTGAATCGTCGTCATGCAAAGTGGGTTGAATTTATTGAGTCTTTTCTTTATGTTATCAAACACAAAAAGGGTAAAGATAATGTTATTGCTGATGCTTTGTCACGCCGTTATGCTTTGTTATCTCAACTTGACTTCAAAATATTTGGATTGGAAACTATTAAGGAACAATATGTGCATGATCTTTGAATTTAAAGATGTGTTGCAGAATTGTAGAGATGGTAGAACTTGGAACAAGTTCGTCTTCAATGATGGATTTGTGTTTCGTGCTAACAAACTATGCATTCCAGATAGCTCTGTTCGTCTTTTGTTGTTACAGGAGGCGCATGGAGGAGGATTGATGGGACACTTTGGTGTCAAGAAGACAGAGGATGTTCTTGCTGCACACTTCTTTTGGCCACGTATGCGTCGAGATGTTGAGAGATTTGTGGCACGCTGCACTACTTGTCAAAAAGCTAAGTCTCTCTTAATCCACTTGGTTTATATATGCCTCTTCCTGTTCCTAGTGTTCCTTGGGAGGATATTTCTATGGACTTTGTTTTGGGATTGCCACGAACACAGAAGGGGAGGGATAGTATTTTTGTTATTGTGGATCGGTTTTCTAAGATGGCACACTTTATTCCTTGTCATAAAACGGATGATGTTGCGCATATTGCTGATTTGTTCTTTCGTGAAATTGTTCGTTTGCATGGTGTGCCAAATACTATTATCTCTGATCGTGATACTAAATTTCTTAGCCACTTTTGGAGATGTTTATGGGCTAAGTTGGGAACTAAATTGCTCTTTAGTACTACATGTCATCCCCAAACTGATGGTCAAACTGAAGTAGTAAATAGAACTTTGTCTACTATGTTACGGACTGTTTTAAAGAAGAACTTAAAATTGTGGGAAGAGTGTTTACCTCATATAGAATTTGCTTATAATCGTTCATTGCATTCTACCACAAAGATGTGCCCATTTGAGATTGTGTATGGTTTTGTTCCTCGTGCACCTATTGATTTATTGCCCTTACCTTCTTCGATGCAACATAATTTGGATGCTACACAACGCGCTGAAATGATATTAAACTTGCATAAGACTACTATAGATAACATTGAACACATGAATGCTAAGTATAAACTTGCTGGGGATAAAGGGAGAAAGCATGTTGTGTTTGATGTTGACGATCTTGTTTGGTTACATTTGCGTAAAGATCGTTTTCCTGATTTACGCAAGTCTAAGTTAATGCCACGTCTTCTTTGGTCCCTTTAAGGTGTTAGAGAAAATCAATGATAATGCATATAAACTTGAGTTGCCTGCAGACTTTGGTACGGTTAGTCCTACATTTAACATTGTAGATTTGAAGCCTTACTTTGGTGAGGAAGATGAGATTGCGTCGAGGACGACTTCAACTCAAGAAGGGGAGCATGATGTGGACATCCCTACTATTGATACAACCGTTGTACCCTACAAAGAACACACATACAAAGACCCATCACAAGATCTCGTGCCAAACAACTTAACTATCAGGTACTTTCGTTTCTTGGAACTATTCCTCACATACATGAGAATATGATGCTGCCTAAATCAGATATATTTCTTACTCTTAGGAATAATGGACCAAGCATGGATGAGAGGGACAAGCATTGGAGCATGGCCATGCATGGAGATGGCAGCAAGCATGTGATGATCCAAGAGAAGGCCACGGATGAAGATTCCAGAACTTTGAGGCCACCATAATGAAGAAAGAAGGCTTGGACAAAATATTCAAGATTAATACTTCACGAATTCGTCCATAGCTTAATATGGTGCTGCGACACATTTATTTTGGGCCAGGCCCATGTAATTTTCGCAGGATTTTAATTAGCAAATTTTTAGAGTCCGTATTTGAGGGGAAAAGGACTTTTAGGGTTGGATTCGGCCACCACTTCCATGGCTGGCCGAAACCCCACCTTTTCGCCCTTAAATACTCCCCATAGCCGACCCCCTAGACTCGGATTTTGTTTAGACATTAAGTTAGCCATCATAGCACTTAACCAAGCCTCGGCGTCATGAGAGGCCTCTTGTACTTCGCGCCTATTCAGGATCCCACCTCTTCAATAAAGCTTTCCTCTTAATCCGCAATATCTTGATTGCAATATTGGTTCTTACTTGTTCTCGATTTCAGGTAGGAATTAAGACCCTCGCTGGTCAGGCTAATCGTGTTCACGCAGGATTGGTAACCTCCAGGAGATTGGCCTAGCGATTGCATTGGCGCTCGTGCTCGCACGTGTAGTCGGATCGTCAAGCCCGAACTCCACCAAATCGATTATCGCCATCTCATCGAAAGATCGGACACCTTTGCCCTATCAACAAGTGCCCTTGGTTGTGGCCGGTTCGCTTCATGTCGTGGAGGTCTTGCGGAGAGGTCACCATCATAGCTTGACATTGCGGCGTGATGCAGCCCGTCCTTCGACCGCTACTACATCTACTCCCACGAGTTACCCAATTGGACCCATGACTCGTTCCCGAGCCAAGCTCCTTCAAACTAAGGTGAACTCGCTCCTCTCCTTGTGTGACTTCGGCACCCCCTTGGATGGCTTGCTACTTCACACGCAAACTCTGTGCATCATCAGGTACGAAGAAGCCACCAGTCGCTGCCAGACGCAAGCGGTACTACCGGTTGGGACGACCGGTACTACCGCTCCAAGCGGACCTACCGCCTCCTCCTACCGCTCGCCACAGGAAGCACTGCCCCATGCCCCAGACGCAAGCGGTACTACCGGTCCTATAACCGGTACTACCGGTGGCCGGTACTACCGCCTCCCACCGCCATCGACGCCTCCGGAAGCTCCAGCCCTCAGCGGTACTACCGCTCAGGCGGTACTACCACCGGTACTACCGGTCACCGGACCGGTACTACCGGTCCTGCCTGACCCTGATCGCCTAAGTTCGGCCCTGTGCCTTGTAACCCAACCTATCATTTATCTCTCTATTCCGAAACTACCCCTGTTTTGTGGCTGGACTATATATAGCCCCCACCCTCTATTGTAAACGTTTAGACTTGGATAATAATAGATATTAAGGAAACCCTTTGAGGACTTATATCTATTGGTCTCATGCTCCTACCAAGGAGCACCGGATTATCCACCCACCTCTTGGATCTTGCTTAAGTGCGTTCAAGTTGTACAAGGCCTTGGGTTCTCGGTTTCTCGCCCCCAAGTCGTCAAGGTCTCACCAAGCACCTCGTCCCCCGTTGTTGGCGTGGAGAGCGAGTCACCAACACCGATCCTAGGGATTATGTTGGACCGGTTGCCACCGGCGTGAGGAGTAGGCGTGTATCGTGTTTTGGTGTGTGTGTGTGTTCGTGGTTTTTCATCGTTTCCTCGATTTCACCCACCGACCGCCTTTTCCCCCTCGTTCCTCGTGGAATTCGTGAAAGATCGGCCAACCCCAGGGTTACCCCATAACATATTGGTATCAAGAGCACGGTTGATCACGAATTTCCTCCAATTTTTCTTTTCTCCACCTTAAAAACGAAAATCCTACCAAAAAGAGCCCAATTTGCCTTCGGATCGATCTCTGGATTTGGTGAGTTTTTCGTGGTTTTGGTCCATAGATCTGTTGCTTTGGGAGTCGATCTATAGCCCCTCTTGTTTCTAGCTCAGCCTTTCGGTCAGTTTTTCCACGAATTTGAGGTTTTTGGCAAGTTCACCTCGTTCCAGGCCTGCTGTGCAAGCGGTACTACCGTTGTTAACCGGTACTACCGGTGTTGACCGGTACTACCGCTCACCGGTACTACCGCTTGGTTACCGGTACTACCGCTCACTTTGTGACTCCGCCCTTGACGCCTCGATTTGATTCACGACCTTTTCCACCTCGCTTGTTCGTGTTTCGCGTGTTTGTCGCCATTTTCACAACAGCTTCCGCATCAACGTCATCCCGCGCTCAACGACACCGCGACACTCGAACATTTTTCCCCACCAACGGTTGCAAGTCGTCAACAATACCAAAGGTATAACTTGCACCACCTTGACAGCCCATATCTTCCTTTGTGTGTATCTATCCTATGAGAGCAACTCATTTTGTGTTTGTCTACGCATTGTGCACTTGCCTTCGGAAAAGTGAGAGTGTGAGGCCAAATACAAAAGCTAACATAGTAACATAGCAAGGGAGAAAAAGGAAAAAGAATCAAAAAAAAAAAAGAGAAAAAGATACATAGTCCCCCCAATACAAAGAGAATACCAAGCTGGTAAGCCAAGAAAGAGAGAAGAAAGAGCGCTCATGACAAGTGCACAAATCTATTGCTTACCCTCTTTTGGCAAACGAGTTGTGGTCTCTCCTTGTGTTGGCACGACAGCCGAGCGTAGTCTTCGATAGGACCTTTTGTGCTCATTTTCATAGTCGTGCTAACCCCGTTTTCTCCACGTGTGCGTTTCCCGTGTTTTTGCTAGATCGTATCCTTTTTGCTTTTGATCTTTGGTTCTTTACCACGTAGGACAATAACCTTTTGCTTGGATCGTTTCGCTTGGTTTTCCCCAACCCTTACCTTCCACCAAAAGCCTTTGAGAGTTTCTTGCCATTTCACTTTGCACGCTTTTCGCTCATTTGTGTGGCAATTGGTTTGATATAATCTCCAAGGTGAGGTAAAAGGCTAACTCTCCACACCCTTTCTCTTCATATACAACCATTGTTGGCTTTGCATCATGGACAGGCATGGAGAGCCATCCCAACCACCACCACCTCCAGAGGATGATAACCAATTCATGACAAGATGGGACCATTGGAAGATCCGAGGAGAATTCAACTATCGGTGTGAAGCTCTCGAGCGGCGCCAAGATGAACAATTTAGCGAGGCCCGTATGGAATTCAAGAACATAGACAACCGCTTCGAAGAAGTCCGTGGCCAAATGCATGCCATGCAACACAACCTCGGGCATCAAAATGAAGCTCTTGGTCGTGCCCTCGCCTCAACGGATGAGAAGCTCCAACACATCATCGATGGACTCGCAAGGACACGCTCGCGCGAATCAAGCTCATCTCGACACTCATCAAGTGAAACAAGTGCACCTCGCCGTCCCGCTTCAAGGCACCGGGATGGACCCGTTCTTCAATCCATAAGCTCTTCGCAAGTGGTACCATCTCCGCGTCACGTGACATCAAGCTATGATGGTGACCTCTCCGCAAGACCTCCAAGACGTGAAGCAAATCGACCACAACCAAGGGCACTGGTGATTCAACAAGAGCAACCTCGCATAGACCACCACGGCCATCGACGTCGACACGCTCCTTCAACAACAAGTGCAACTTCCGAAGAGGACGAACACGATCGTCGACGTGAAGCTCTCGAAGATCCTCCAAGGCGTCATCATAGACAGGAGCGTCCTCGTCGCCAACATAATGGTCATGACGAGCCTCCCCTACACCAAGAAGAAGAGCAGCCCATGGCGCATACGGCTCGACGTCCTCCTCGCCACATGGCACAAGCTCCTCGCCATCAACAAAGACAAGAGCAAGAGCAAGCTCCCCAAGCTCGTCGTGAGGACCAACAACCTCCTCCTCGTCCGCATCCGCGACAAAAAAGCACGCTCCCCAAGCTCGTCAACAACAAGTTCCTCCACCAAACGCGGCACCTCAACAACCACGCGAGCATCGCAACAATCACCAAGCAAGACATGAGAGCTCGGATGATGATGATGATGACCGCCAAAATCATGGCAACCGCCGCAACCGGAACCGCAATGGAGAAGAAACTTTCGGCAAGCTCAAATTCACGATGCCAAAGTTCACCGGTTCCAATGAGCCCGAAGAATATCTCTCTTGGGAACTCAAGGTCGACAAGATCTTCCGCATGCACAACTATAGCAATGAGAAGATGATGGCAATGGCATCCCTCGAGTTTGATGAGTATGCCAACCTTTGGTGGGAACAAGTCCAACTCGCTCGCGAAGCAAAAGAAGAGCCTCCAATTGCAACTTGGCAAGACATGAAGGCCCATATGAGATCCCGCTTTGTTCCTTCGCACTACACGCGTGACCTCTTCAACAAGCTTCAAACTCTTAGTCAAGGAACAAAGACCGTGGAAGAATATTTCAAGCAAATGGAGCTCAACATGATCCGTGCCAACATTGAGGAACGCGATGAGCAAACAATGGCACGCTTCCTCAATGGCTTGAACCATCCCATCAAACGCATCACCGAGTTCCAAAAGTACAACAACATGGTTGAGCTTGTGCACATCGCATCCAAGGCCGAGCGCCAAGTGCAAGAGGACATCAAGTACAACAAGCCAAGGCGTGCTTCACCTACAAGCAAGCGCCAACCACTACTCCAACAACACCAAGTGGAAGCTCCCAAGTACAACCAAGCTTCCTTCAAGCCAACTATTCCCCAAGGAAAACAGCCCCCAAGTGGCAAACAAACACGGGATGATCAACCATTCAATGGTGAATGCTACAAGTGTGGAGGCAAAGGGCACAAGTCCAATGCTTGTGGAAACAAAAAAGTTTTGTTCATCCATGACAACGGCGATGAAGAATACTTGAGTGAAGAAGAGTTTGATGCAAGGGTCAAGGAAGCCATGGCAAGGCAACACTTGGAAGAGGACCAAGAACTTCTTGTGTGTGAGCATGACGCAAGTCCATCGCTTGTGGTCACAAGGGTCTTGACTACCCAAGCCAATGAAAATGAAGACCAACGCTCGAACATCTTCCAAACTCGTGCCGGCATCAATGGGAAGTCTATCAAAGTTGTCATCGATGGAGGAAGTTGCCACAACCTCGCAAGCACGGAATTGTGTGAGAAACTCAACCTCACCCTTCACCCACATAGACACCCCTACCATATCCAATGGCTAAGTGACCAAGGATCCGTCAAGATCAAGCACACCGTCTCGGTGACGTTCTCCATTGGACACTACAAGGACACGGTGGAATGTGACGTGGTTCCAATGACGGTTTGTCACATGTTGCTCGGAAGGCCGTGGCAATATGACAAGTGTGTTTTGCATAATGGTCACTCAAACACCTACACTTTCAAATGGCTTGATAAAACTTGTGTGTTGCAACCAATAACTCCTAGACAAATAATTGCGGACAATGCAAAGGCTTTAGCGAGGGCACACAATGTCAAAACACCTTGTGAGAAGAGTGGTGAGCGAGAGAACCACACCATAGTGAGTGAGAGCTACAAGCCAAACTCGAGCGGAAAAACTAAGAGTGTTCTTCTTGCCACCAAAAGTGAGATGAGGGAAGTGAGGAACAACCCATCCATTTTGCACTACGTCCTCGTATGCAAGGGACTAGCGCAAGGAACTAATGACTTGACAAACATTCCTCCTTCTTTGATGGCTGTTTTGCAGGAATTCCAAGATGTATTTCCCGAAGAGCTTCCTCATGGCCTTCCTCCTCTTCGTGGAATCGAGCACCGTATCGACCTCATACCCGGCGCACCACTACCAAACAATGCGTGTCGCACAAACCGGAAGAGACAAAGGAGATAGCGCGTCAAATCAACCAACTCGTCTCCAAAGGTTTGATCCAAGTAAGCACTAGCCCAAGCGCGGTTCCCGTGATCCTAGTCCCGAAAACGGATGATACGTTGCGGTTATGCATGGACTGCCGTCCAATCAATGCTATCACCGTGCGTTATCGACACCCTATACCGCGTCTTGATGACATGCTTGATGAGTTATGTGGAGCCACTATATTTTCGAAAATTGATCTTCGTAGTGGCTACCATCAAATTCGCATGGCTGAAGGTGATGAGTGGAAAACCGCCTTCAAGACCAAGCTTGGTCTATATGAATGGTTGGTTATGCCTTTTGGCTTATCCAATGCCCCATCTACCTTCATGCGCCTCATGAACCATATTTTGCGGTCACTCATTGGAAAGAGTGTAGTTGTTTACTTTGATGACATTCTTGTCTATAGCAAGTCACTAGAGGAGCATGTTACTCATGTTAAGGAGGTCTTACAAATCCTTCGTCATGAAAAGCTTTATGCTAACCTCCCCAAGTGCAATTTTGCAAGAGACAAGCTGATTTTCCTTGGTTTTGTCGTGTCTTCTAATGGCATTGAAGTTGATGTATCAAAAGTCAAGGACATACGAGATTGGCCCACCCCTACAAATGTTAGTGAACTTCGTAGTTTTCATGGGTTGGCTGGCTTTTACCGTCGCTTTGTGAAAGATTTTTCCACAATTGCTTGCCCCCTCAACGAATTGACCAAGAAGAATGTCACGTTCGTTTGGGGAAAAGCACAACAAAAGGCTTTGATGAGCTCAAAGGAGGCTCACCGGCACCACTTCTTGCATTGCCGATTTCACAAAAACCTTTGAGATTGAATGTGACGCTAGTGGTATTGGCATTGGTGGCGTCCTTATGCAAAATGGGCGTCCTATTGCTTACCATAGTGAGAAACTTGATGGCGACGCCTCAATTATCCCATTTATGACAAAGAACTTTTGCCTTGGTTCGTGTTCTTCAAGTGTGGCAACACTATCTTTGGCCCAAAGAATTTATAATCCATTCGACCATGAGTCGTTGAAGTACCTTAAGGGCCAAGCCAATTTGAGTAAAAGGCACGCAAAGTGGGTTGAGTTTATGGAGTCTTTTCCTTACATTGTAAAATACAAGAAGGGCAAAGAAAATGTGGTGGCGGACGCCTTGTCTCGTAAAACCACAAGCCTTCTTACGACTCAAGTCAATGTTTTGGGTCTTGAGGACATCAAATCTTTATGCAGCGTCCGATTCTTTCTTTGGACCAATATTTGCACAATGTTCAATAGACAAAGGGATTGACGATTTCTATTTGCACAAGGGTTTTCTTTTCAAACAAAACAAGCTTTGCATTCCGAAATCCTCTCTCCAACTTTTGCTTCTTCAAGAGTCCCATGGTGGAGGCCTTATGGGTCACTTTGGCCGTGACAAGACATATGACATGCTCTCCACTCACTACTTTTGGCCAAAGATGAAGCGCGATGTGGAGCGCCACGTTCAACGATGCCCTACATGTATCCAAGCTAAGTCTAAGTCCAACCCCTTTGGTCTTTATATGCCATTGCCTATTCCTCATGCACCTTGGTCGGACATTAGCATGGACTTTGTATTAGGCTTGCCTAGATCTAAACAGGGTCACGATTCCATATTTGTAGTCGTGGATCGCTTTTCAAAAATGGCACATTTCATTCCGTGCCATAAGACCGATGATGCTTCACATGTCGCAAATTTGTTTTTCAGGGAAATAATTCGACTACACGGCGTGCCACGAACAATCGTCTCCGACCGTGACGTAAAATTCATGAGCTACTTCTGGAAGACCCTCATGGCCAAGCTCGGCATCAAGCTCCTATTCTCGTCCGCCTCGCATCCTCAAACCGATGGACAAACCGAGGTAGTCAATCAAGTCTTGGCACACTTCTCCGGTGTTGATAAAAAGAACCTTAAAAGGGAGGAATGCATTCCACACGCCGAAGTTCGCCTACAACGCGCCAAGCACTCCACCACCATGAGGAGCCCGTTCATGATCGCTCACGGATTCGAGCCTCTCACGCCGATATCCTTCCACTTCCATTTCATGAACGTGCCAATATGGACGTTCTCAAGCGTGCCCACGCAATGATGAAACTCCATGAAGACACACGAGCTACTATCGAGCAACAAGTCCTTCGCCAAGCATCAAGGCTAAACAAGACCAAGAAAGAGATGATCTTTGATGAGGGCGACCTTGTATGGATACACTTGAGTAAAGACCGCTTCCCCAAGGAACGCGACTCCAAGCTAAAGCCACGAGGCGACGGACCATTCAAGGTGCTAAAAAGGATAAACAACAACGCCTATGTGATCGATATACCAACATCGAAGTATCTTGTGAGCTCGACATTCAATGTCAAGGACCTCTCACCCTACCATGGCGAAGAGGAAGTTGTGACGGTTGAAGAGTCGAGGACGACTCTTCCCCAAGGGGGGGGAGCTGATGCAGCCCGTCCTTCGACCGCTACTACATCTACTCCCACGAGTTACCCAATTGGACCCATGACTCGTGCCCGAGCCAAGCTCCTTCAAACTAAGGTGAACTCGCTCCTCTCCTTGTGTGACTTGACACCCCTTGGATGGCTTGCTACTTCACGCAAACTCATGCATCATCAGTGCGAAGAAGCCACCGATCGGCTGCCAGAAGCGGTACTACGGTTGGGACGACCAGTACTACCCTCTCAAGCGGACCTACCGCCTCCTCCTACCGCCACAGAAGCACGCCCCATGCCCCAGGCATGGCGGTACTGGGTCCTATAACCAGGTACTACGGTGGCAGTACTACCGCCCCCTCCTACCGCTCGCCACAGGCGCCTCCGACGGAAGCTCCAGGCCCGCCAGCGGTACTACCGCCCAGGCGGTACTCTGGTCACCACTGTACTACGGTCACGGATTACTCTGGTCTGCCGACCTCGATCGCCTAAGTTCGGCCTCAGCCTTGTAGCCCAACCTATCATTTATCTCTATTCAACTACCCTGTTTTGTGGCTGGACTATATATAGCCCCACCTCTATTGTAAACGCTAGACTTGGATAATAATAGATATTAAGGAAACCCTTTGAGGACTTATATCTATTGGTCTCATGCTCCTACCAAGGAGCACGGATTATCCACCCACCTCTTGGATCTTGCTTAAGTGCGTTCAAGTTGTACAAGGTGGGTTCTCGGTTTCTCGCCCCAAGTCGTCAAGGTCTCACCAAGCACCTCGTCCCCGTTGTTGGCGTGGAGAGCGAGCTTCCCAACACACCGATCCTAGGGATTATGTTGGACCGGTTGCCACCGGCGTGAGGAGTAGGCGTGTATCGTGTTTTGGTGTGTGTGTGTGTTCGTGGTTTTTCATCGTTTTCCTCGATTTCATCCACCGACCGCCTTTTCCCCCTCGTTCCTCGTGGAATTCGTGAAAGATCGGGCCAACCCCAGGGTTACCCCATAACACGGCGTGTCGCGGAGATGGTATCGCTTGAGAAGAGCTCATGGATTGAAGAACGGGTCCATCCCGTTGCCTTGAAGCATGTCGACGAGGTGCACTTGATTCACTTGAGGAGTGCCAAGGTGAGCTTGAGTCGCGCGAGCGTGGCCTTGCTAGCCCATCAATGAGGCGTTGAAGCTTCCCATCTGTTGAGGCGAGTGCACGACCAAGAGCTTCATTTTGATGACCGAGGTTGTGTTGCATGGCATGCATTTGGCCACGGACTTCTTCGAAGCGGTTGTCGATGTTCTTGAATTCCACACGGGCCTCTCTAAATTGTTCATCTTGGCGCCGCTCAAGATCTTCACAACGGTAGTTGAATTCTCCTCGGACCTTCCAATGGTCCCATCTTGTCATGAATTGTGTGTCGTCCTCCGGAGGTGGTGGTAGGGACGGCTCGCCATTCCTGTCCATGATGCAAAGCCGACAAGGGTTGTATATGGAGAATAAGGGTGCGAAGAGTTAGCCTTTTACCTCACCTTGGAGATTATATCAAACCAATTGCCACACAAATGAGCGATTAGCGTGCAAAGTGAAATGGCAAAGAAACTCACACACAAATATGCTACAACTCTCAAAAGCTTTTGGTGGAAGGTTAGGATTGTGGAAAACCAAACGAAACGATCCAAGCAAAAGGTTATTGTTCTACGTGGTAAAGAACCAAAGATCAAAAGCAAAAGGATACGATCTACAAAAACACGGAAAAACACACACGTGGAGAAAAACGGGGTTAACACGACTATGAAAATGAGCACAAAAGGTCCTAACGAAGACTACGCTCGGTTGTCGTGCCAACTCAAGGAGAGACCACAACTCGTTTGCCAAAAGAGGATAAGCAACGGATTTGTGCACTTGCCTTGCTGCGCTCTTTTCCTCTCTCTTGTTGGCTTACAAGCTTGGTATTCTCTTTGTATTGGGAGACTATGTATCTTGTTTTCTCTTTTTTTTATTCTTTTCCTTTTTCTCCCTTTTTATGCTACTATGTTAACTTTTGTATTTGGCCTCACACTCTCACTTTCCGAAGGCAAGTGCACAATGCTTAGACAAACACAAAATGAGTTGCTCTCATAGGATAGATACACACAAAGGAAGATATGGGGTCGAAGGCGCAAGTTATACCTTTGGTATTGTTGACGACTTGCAACCGTTGGTGGGGATGATGTTCGAGTGTCGCGGTGTCGATGAGCGCGGGTAACTTTGATGTGGAAGCTTGTGTTAAATTGGTGACAAACACGCGGAACACGAACAAAGTGAAGATGGAAAGTCAGCAAACGAAATTGAGGTGTCAAGAGAAGAAGGAAAACCTTCTGTGGCGCGCGGTAGTACCGCTTGGTACGGGCGGTAGTACCGCCTGAGCCACCGGTAGTACCGCTGGTCACAGAACAGGAACGAGATCCACTTGACACAAATCTCAAATTCGTGGGAAATCTGACCGAAAGGCTGGGCTAGGAACAACAGGGCTACAGATCGAGTCCAAAAGCAACAGATGATGGAGGGGTTAACCTCTTGGGTGGCCCGATCTTCACGGATCTCGTGGTCAAATCGATGGGAAAGCGAGGGGAAAGGGAGAAGGTAACGGAAGCGAACACACACCTCGCGAAGAACACGATGAACACACGCAAAACTCACACGATATAAGGCCGATTGCTCCCGAACGGCGGCCACCGGTCCGATAGAATCCTCGCAAGGAAAGATCGGTCAACGTGCTCCCTCAAATCCACATCGGAGAGGGAAGAACACCTTGGGGAGGGTCTTGACAACTTGGAGACGAGACATCGAACTCCAAGGCCTTGTTCAACGATGGATGCGTGATGCAAAGTCCAATCGAGGTTGGTGACGATAGTCGGTCCCCTTGGTAAAGGGGATGAGGCAAAACTAGAGATTCCACAATGGGGTTTGTCTTTAGTCTATCATCTATGCCTATGTGATACATGAGGGGTGGGGGCTCTATTTATAGGCCAACCACTAAACAAGGGTAGTTTGGGGATAAAACTAGGGTTTGGACGAGCTAGAGGGGTACATGGGCCGAAGGCCCAATAGGTGCGCGCAGGCTCACATGACCGGTAGTACCGGACTTGGGACCGGTAGTACCGCTCTGGGACCGGTAGTACCGCTTGCGGTCCTGGAGCGTCAGTTGGAGCCGTCAGTGTGGCGGTATCGGGACAGTAGTACTGGCCGACCGTAATACCGGTCCAGATCCGAGTACCGCTTGCGATCCGGCTTCACTTGGCGTCTGTAGGGAGCGGTAGTAGGGGCGGTAGCACCGCTGGCCGGTAGTACCGGTCGCCAGATCCGGTATTACCGCTGGAGACAGAGAGCATTTGGCGATCTGTCTTCTTCTGACTCCTCTTCCAAACCTCCGTCTTGTCGGGCTTGATGCTCCGGGCTTCCTCCCTTGCCTCCGTACTTGTCAATGTGAACCTATCATGCATATGTCACGGAGTAGGAAGGGGGCTCGCATAGAGGAACGGATTCACCTTTGGATTCCATGACGACTTGGCGTAAGTTGGAGACCAGGATGTAGTAACGACCGTAGGTCGGGCTGCATCATCTCCCCCCCCTTCAAAAAGAGTCGTCCTCGACTCTCCATGTTCATCATGAAGTAGAAGAGGTCGAAGGACATCCTTGATTCTGGGGTTCACCATATAGTCGTCCTCGGGAAGATTGACTTGAAAACACTTCAATGTTCCTTCACCTTCCTTGAAGCCTACAAAGCTCACAACAAAAGCAAAGCAACACTCAAAGCGTAGCCAATTCATGAAGATTATTGCATGAGTCCTCAAGTAGAAGGAAGTCACCTTATCTTGTATAGATAGCTCGATGAAGGGTAGCCATAGGTAACTCTCTTCGGTTCTTCTTGTCAACATATAGTCCATAGAGGTTGACGTGTATGCATTTGTACCTTCATACAACAAAGACCAAGCAACATATGTTTGTGTGTGATATAGGAGCATGTCATTTGTGGCATGTCCATTCTTGTTCACAACACGATTAGCACAACTCAAGTATAGCAAACGGGATGCATATGCAAGGTCAATGTGCATGGAAATCGTTTGAACATCATCCAAATGTGGAAACTCAAAAACTCCATATAACATAGTAGTGAGGCACTCAAAGCAATCGAATAGAAATTTGATCAACATATTTGATGCAAAGTTAGGAGAATTTGGCAAAAACACAAAAGGAAGAATATCCAAAACAACATCATTATATGTGCCAACCAACCATTGGAAAGAGAAATTGTTCAACATGTTGGATGTCACACACAAATCATCGAAAGCAAATATCATGGGAATATGAGTATCCCAAGCGGAAGCAAAAACAATATATTTGCAAACAAACCAAATGAAAGAGCAAGTGGTCCTTATGTTTGTTGCAACAACAAGACGAGATTTTTGGAAGCTCTCATGACAATACATGCTCTTAATGGAATTGTGGTTGCACCCAAAACATCGTAAAGAGAAAATGTTCAACATTTTTGTTGCAACACACAAAGCATCATTATCCAAAAGCAAAGAAACATGAATGTCACAAGGTGAGATAATACCATCAACATGCTTGCAATCAAACCATAGGAAAGAGCAATTTGCCAACATGAAAGATGCAAAGCATGCAAAAGGTATCAGAGCTGGGTTCGATCTTGAACTCACTTGTGGGATGCTCTCAAGAGCTCTTTTTTTCAACTCGTGCTCAACCGAGGTTGACATGATAATGCGGGTACCTACACACATCAAACACAAAAGGAAGAACGTGTGTGCATGGTAGAGATACACATCATCCATCATGACGTATCTCTTCTTGTGCACATCACCATTAATGTCAATGAAGTATGAAATAGATGCATGGTGAGTATGCAAGTGGGGAACATGCTTATCATGGCAATCATCAAACTCTCCAAAAATTGAGAAAGCTATGGGGGCCATCTCATTATAACGCATGTGGTCAACATTGTTGCAAGCAAAACAAGTGAAATAGCAAGCATTCATCTTATTGCAAGCAACGGGAGAAATTGAATGACTAGCATGACAACGCATGTCCAAAGCAATTGGAGGATACACACAAGATGCATAGCATGGCATGTTTATGGCAATGATATCGCAATCAAACAATTCCACATGATCAATATTATGCAAAGGCAAAGCATCACATGGGAATATGAGTGAAGCATATGTAATGTCACAAGTGTCATCCATAACATGCATTTCCTCACAATTCATCATGTCCACTAGTGGGATCATGGCATCATCAACACCCCTATTGTTACCTTTGTCATACCTCTCATATGAAGTGGTTGTTGTGGAAGTAGTGGCCTCCTTGTGGACGAATTCGTCTTCTTGATGTAGCCATGGCATAGCATCATCTTTGTGCACCATGTACATCTTCTCCAATTGAGGCATCATTGCTTCATGGCTTGGCGCGTCTTCATCCATGGAACCTAGCACAACACAAGAGAACACACTAGAGGTAGAGGGTAAGTTGTTATAATTCGAAATGGTCTCACTTGACCTATCAACTACCACTCTCAACTCACTAGGAGTATCGCTCATGCCCTCCAAGTGGAAGCACTCAATCTCACATAAGGTGGAGTCACTCATGTCACTCTTGTTCTCACTCAAGTGGGCTAAGTGGCTCTCATACTCACATGGGATTGGTACCACATCATCACTCAAGCATATGGGGGTAGGCACAGTTTCCTCAACTCCATGCGCCTCCTTTGGTGAAGGGAAAATCCCATGCTCACCATTCTTGACCTTGTCGCCACCAAAGTTGGATGCCATAAGATGGGCATCATCGCTCTCCTCCATGGTCGAAGGGAAAATCCCATGCTCGACCGTCTTGTGGCCATCTCGTAGTAGTGGTGGAGGTAGGCTCATGCTATCCAACTTGGCGAAGTAGAGGTTTACATTTTCCTCGTTCGCGAGGTCGTGGTAGTCAAGCGTAGGCATTTAAGCTTGATGGCGTGGAGGAAGTCTTGCTCTTGGTGCCATTGTGGTGGTGGCACGAGTAGTTGAAGGTGCCCTATGATGGTGTCGACGGAGGTCATTGGCGTGCCTTGCCGATGGTTGATGTAGGTGGCGCACTTGGTCGTCCACATGACACTCGCGACGATGATCACTTGCCTTGGCACTCTTCTTGTGCTTGTGGTGCCTTCTTGAGCTTGCTTGAGCATTATGGTTGGTGCTCATCACGAATTCTTCGTCTTGGTGGCGAAGATGCCTTTGACGATGTCGTGTATCCTCTTTATGGTGGCGATGCTCATGAGAGGATGTTTGTCAATGAAGAGTCTTGTTTCTTGGCGCCGCTTGATGCATATGATGTTTGGACGCACTCTTGTTTGGATAGGAGTTGGAGCTTGGCGCCTTGGCGGTGATGAAGCTTGGCGCCTTGGAGATGGTGGAGCTTGACGCCTTGGAGGTGATGGAGCTTGGCGCCTTGGAGATGGTGGCACTTGACGCCATCTAGGTGGTGGCACTTGTCGCCTTGGAGGTGGATCATCGAAGTAGGTGGTGCCCTTTGGTGTGGCACGCTTGGCCTTGAAGGTCATGGAATCTTGATGATGCGCCTCCTCTTGCTTGGCGTAGTAGGCTTCCATCTCCACGCGGTGGAGGAATTCTTCATGGCTCGTGGAGGAGCCATCAAACTCGATGAAGTTCTCCGTGTCCTCCATGCTTGGCGAGGCGTCGTCGATGTCGCACTCGAAGTCATCCATGCTTGGGGAGTAATTGTTGGTGTAGTACTCCATATCACCCAAGCATGTGGAGCCATTGTCGGTGTAGTGCTCCATAGTCTCCATGCATGAGGAGCCATTGTCGACGTAGAGCTCCATGTCTTCCATGCATGTGGAGTCGTCGTAGGTGTAGTGCTCCGGGTCCTCAAAGCATGCAGAGCCATTGTCGGTGTTGTGCTCCGTCATGTCCTCTATACTTGTGGAGTCGTAGTCATGGTGGCTCATCATGGATTCTTCATAGCTATCATCCTCGGTTCCGGAGTCCCTAGACATGATGCACAAGACCAAGCGGTGTATATGGAAGTGGTAGTGGGGGTTAGGGATACAACGTCAAACCTTACTTTACCTTGGAAGATCGTATCGTACAAGTGGCCACACTTGAGAGCAATAAACCAAGCAAACTGAAGTTCACGCGGAACACCAAAACCAACTACGAACCAAAAAACACACACACACACAAGGCCTATGGTGGATAGGTATGGAAAGTGACATGTCAAGAAACAATCTGAAATCAAGATGTTGTAATGGCAAGTAAAGAACCACAATGATCACAAAGCAAACAAGTTAATCCACAATATAGGAAATATGTACAAGGAAACGCACACGGTGGGATAAATGGGACTTGCGGGACGGAGAAAGTGAGCTAAGAACCAAATGATTACCTAGCGAAGACTATAAGCTCGTGTCACACAAGTACAAGGAGAGACGCTAGTTCGATTGCACAAAATTGGTGGGCTACAAGATATGCACAATAAGTACCACCTATATGATGTTCTTCGAGCTTGCGCTTCCTATTCTATGAGGAACATGTATATTTATTTCTTTTTCTCGTTTTCTTTTTCTCTTTTTTTTTATATCACTCTTTTATTTTCTTTTTTCACTTGCCTCTTCCTTGTGCCAACAACTATACAAGATAACTATATAAGATAGGGCTCACAATGTTTGCTCGGAATCTACAAGGTATCAAATGTGCATAGCCCAAGCAATCATAAGAGGAACTAGTCTCAATAGGTGTTTGTTGCTCGCAAAGATAGTGGGGTTCACAAAGGAATGCAAGTGTGGAGAAGTCACGGAATGTTTATACCTTTCGTCTACGATCTTCACCCTTTATTGTTGGATTCCGCCTTGCTCACGGAATTTGGATGGAGTAGATAGCATGAACAAAGTGGATGATGATGTAGAGCTCCTTCTCCTCTTCGAAACGAGCTAAAGAACACCAAAATCCGAGTTCGAATGCAAAAGTTATGCTCAAAACGGTGAGAGGCTGAAATCTGGAACCTGCTGTTTTCTTTCTGTCTTGGGCGGTTGTACCGGATTTTGGGAGCGGTAGTACCGGTGAGCGGTAGTACCAGATATTTGGAGCGGTAGTACCGCTCGAGACAGAGACGCCCAGATCTGACGCGTTTTCACGAGTTTGGGGCGATTTGGGCGGAAAATCTTCAAGAAAAACACCAAATCGATGGGGGAAATCAACGAATTAGGCTATGGGAACACAAAGGAAGGTAGATCAACAAGTTTAGCAAGTAATCCATGGATCAAAACCTACAAAAACGCACTCAAATCACAGATCGATCCAAAACACGAATTGGGGCTATTTTTGGTGGAATTTTCGAATTTATGGGGAAAAGACCAAATCGATGAGAAATCCGTGGCAACAAAAAGCTGCTGATACCAGATGATGGAGGGGTTAACCTCTTGGGTGGCCCGATCTTCATGGATCTCGTGGTCAAATCGATGGGAAAGCGAGGGGAAAGGGAGAAGGTAGCGGAAGCGAACACACACCTCGCGAAGAACACGATGAACACACGCAAAACTCACACGATACAAGGCCGATTGGTCCCGAACGGCGGCCACCGGTCCGGTAGAATCCTCGCAAGGAAAGATCGGTCAACGTGCTCCCTCAAATCCACATCGGAGAGGGAAGAACACCTTGAGGAGGGTCTTGACGACTTGGGGGCGAGAAACCGAGAACCCAAGGCCTTGTTCAACGATGGATGCGTGATGCAAAGTCCAATCGAGGTTGGTGACGATAGTCGGTCCCCTTGGTAAAGGGGATGAGGCAAAACTAGAGATTCCACAATGGGGGTTGTCTTTAGTCTATCATCTATGCCTATGTGAATCATGAGGGGTGGGGGCTCTATTTATAGGCCAACCACTAAACAAGGGTACTTTGGGGATAAAACTAGGGTTTGGACGAGCTAGACGGGTACATGGGCCGAAGGCCCAACAGGTGCGCGCAGGCACACATGACCGGTAGTACCGGACTTGGGACCGGTAGTACCGGACACCTAATAATCGCTCTAGGACCCAGTAGTGCAGCTTATCTGGAGCGTCAGTTGGAGCCGTCTATAGCGAGCGGTATCAGGGGATGGTAGTACCGCTGACCTGATGTGGACATCCCTACTATTGATACAACCGTTGTACCTACAGCAACACACATACAAGGACCCATCACAAGATCTCGTGCCAAACAACTTAACTATCAGGTACTTTCGTTTCTTGGAACTATTCCTCACATACATGAGAATATGATGCTTCCTAAATCAAATGTATTTATTACTCTTAGGAATGATGGACCAAGCATGGATGAGAGGGACAAGCATTGGAGCATGGCCATGCATGGAGATGGAAGCAAGCATGTGATGATCCAAGAGAAGGCCACAGATGAAGATTTCAGAACTTTGAGGCCTCCATAATGAAGAAAGAAGGCTTGGACGAAATATTCAAGAACAATAATTTACGAATTCGTCCATAGCTTAATATGGTGCCGCGACACCTTTATTTTGGGCCAGGCCCATGTAATTTTCGCAGGATTTTAATTAGCCACTTTTTAGAGTCCGTATTTGAGGGGAAAAGGACTTTTAGGGTTGGATTCGGCCACCACTTCCATGGCTGGCCGAAACCCCACCTTTTCGCCCTTAAATACTCCCCATAGCCGACCCCTAGACTCGGATTTTGTTTAAACATTAAGTTAGCCATAGTCGCAACTTCGCCAAGGCTCGAGCGTCGCAGAGGCCTCTTGTACTTCGCACCTATTCAGGATCCCACCTCTTCAATAAAGCTTTCCTCTTAATCCGCAATATCTTGATTATTGGTTCTTACTTGTTCTCGATTTCAGGTAGGAATTAAGACCCTCGCTGGTCAGGCTGATCGTGTTCCCGCAGGATCGGTAACCTCCAGGAGATTGGCCTAGCGATTGCATTGGCGCTCGTGCTCGCACGTGTAGTCGGATCGTCAAGCCCGAACTCCACCAAATCGATTATCTTCATCTCATCGAAAGATCAGACACCTTTGCCCTATCAAGTGGTATCAGATTTCAGGTTGCTCGGTGAGATTTTACTGTTTTTCGTAGATTAGATCTGTTTTTACCTATAACCCACGAAAAAACCAAAACACAGTTAGAGTTTAGATCCATCCCATAACCAATCTACGCCTCGCATTCTTTCAACTTTTGCATTGCTGTTTTGATAATTACTAACCCCCCTTGCTAAGCCTTCCCGGAGCTCCACAGATATTCTCCACAAGCGGTGTCTCGACTCCTGGTAATCGCTTGGTTCAATCTCTGGACCCACTGATCCTCGCAGTTGCACATCGCCTTTTCCTGTTGTTTGGTAAGAACTAGTAAGAGCTTCGTATATTGCTTGACGGATTACGCGTGACTTCCACCATATTTCCGTACTATATACCTGTGCTTTTTAAGGACTAACCATGACAAATACTTCGCGGAACCCTGCCACAATGACGAATGAAGAACTACATGCCCACTTCTCCGCGCTCTTGGTCAGTCGCGCTAAAGACGTGGATACGCGCCTCGGGGAGTTTGATACCAAGCTCACCAACGCCGTGGACAAGATCGATGGACTCAAGAAATCCTTCAACGCCAAGCTTGACGTTCGGTTCAAGGAGCTTTTGAACCGATTGCCCGCACCTGCCCCCACACCCACACATGGCGCACGGCGCATTCCGATCACGCAGTTGAGGCTGGTTGTTGCCGCTTACGGCTACCGCTTCTGGTGACACCTCGAGACTTCATGGCTGCTGCTGCGACATTGGGGACGAACGACGGGTACTACTACGACCCCGATGACGATGATCTGTTTGACGAGGAGGTTGAACAACCTCCACAGTTCTCTTGGTCCCGACATTACTACCGCAACGCTCGACCACCGGTACGTGATGATGATCATGTTGCAAAGCTTAAATTAAATATTCCATATTTTGAGGGTAAATATAATCCTGATGCATATCATACATGGGAGATGGAAGTAGAACAACGTTTTGCATGCTTAAAATATCCTGAGAATATGCGTGTTAGTGCTGCTACATGTGAATTTACTAAATTTTCTTCCCTTTGGTGGTCTGAGTATTGTCGTTTAAATCCTACTACTATTCCTAGTACTTGGACTTCTTTAAAAATGGCTATGCTTGTTCGTTTTGTACCTCCCACTTATCAACGTGATTTACTAAAGAATCTGACACGTTTAGAGCAAGGGAAAAATTCTGTAGAGGAGTATTATCAGGAATTGCAAACGGGGATGGTTCGGTGTGGACTTGTTGAATCTAATGAACAAATGCTTGCACGTTTCTTTGGTGGATTAAACAAGGACATTCAGCACATATTAGATTATAAGGAATATAATTCTATCACTCGTTTGTTTCATATTGCTTGCAAAGCTGAACGTGCGATCTGATCGCCAAACAAAGATGGAGGAGGACTAATAATTCTGCAGTCGCACAACCACTTGGACATCCGACAATCAGCACCTCCTCGTGATTCGCCTCCGGCTACTACCACATCCAAGGCCACCACAAGATTTCCATACTCCTCCATCATCCAATGCTCCCTTTCGTAGTGCATATTCTATGGCTTCCGGGTAAGACAAAGGATATACAATGCCGCAAGTCTTGGGGTTTTGGTCATATTGAGAGACGATCAGAACACAATGTGTGATGATGGTGCGAGAAGATGGTCAATACGATTCAAAGTGACTTTGATGAAGATACACTAGCCCTTATTTACGCTCGAGATGGAGACAATTACGATCTTGATGAAGAGCAGAGGTAATGGGAGCTGAAGGCTGCGATCAATACAAGAGCTTAATTACACAACGTGTGTTGAGTGTGAAATTGAGCAAATCTGAGCAAGATCAACGCCACAACCTGTTCCAAACACGTGGTGTTGTCAAGGAAAGAGCTATACGGATCATCATTGATGGAGGGAGTTGTAATAATCTGGCCAGTGTTGACATGGTAGAGAAGCTTGCGCTTCCAACAAGACAACGCCCACATTCATATTACATCCAATGGTTTGAGAGTTCTCGCAAGATCAAGGTAACAAGAACGGTACGCGTGCATTTTACTATTGGTACATATTCTGATTTTGTTGATTGTGATGTTGTACCTATGCAAGCTTGTTCTTTGTGATGGAGGGGTTAACCTCTTGGGTGCCCGATCTTCACGGATCTCGTGGTCAAATCGATGGGAAAGCGAGGGGAAAGGGAGAAGGTAGCGGAAGCGAACACACACCTCGCTAAGAACACGATGAACACACGCAAAACTCACACGATACAAGGCCGATTGCTCCCGAACGGCGGCCACCGGTCCGATAGAATCCTCGCAAGGAAAGATCGGTCAACGTGCTCCCTCAAATCCATATCGGAGAGGGAAGAACACCTTGAGGAGGGTCTTGACGACTTGGGGGCAAGAAACCGAGAACCCAAGGCCTTGTTCAACGATGGATGCGTGATGCAAAGTCCAATCGAGGTTGGTGACGATAGTCGGTCCCCTTGGTAAAGGGGATGAGGCAAAACTAGAGATTCCACAGTGGGGGTTGTCTTTAGTCTATCATCTATGCCTGAGGGATACATGAGGGGTGGGGGCTCTATTTATAGGCCAACCACTGAACAAGGGTAGTTTGGGGATAAAACTAGGGTTTGGTAAGTAAAGGGGGATACATGGGCTGTGGCCCAACTAGTCTTGTGAGCCTCAGGAGAGCGGTAATGCAGTACTTGGACGGTAGTACCGCTTGGTCCCAAGTAATCCGCTCTGGGACCAGTAGTACCGCTTAGATCTGGAGCTTCATTTGGAGCCGTCTGTTGGTGGCGGTAGCGGTGATAGTCTTAGTAACGGTAATCTGGTCCGGATCAGTAGTACCGCCGGTGACGAGAGCATTTGGCTTCTTGGTGTCGTCTGTCTTTGGTGGTAGCAAAGGGCGGTAGTACCACCCGTAGTGGTACCGATCATGTGTCCCAGATGGCTGGCGACGAGAGAGCATTTGGCGGTCTGTCTTATTCCGCCTCCTCTTCAAGCCTCCGTCTTGTCGGGCTTGATGTTCCAAGACTTCCTCCTTGCCTCCGTGCTTGTCAATGTGAACCTATCATGCATATGTGACGGAGTATGAAGTAGCATGCCATTCAATAGGGAAGGAAGGGCTCACATAGAGGAACGGATTCACCTTTGGAGTCCATGGACTTGGTGTAAGTTGGAGACCAAGATGTGGCAACGACGTAGGTCGGCTACATCAGCCCCCCTTCAAAAAGAGTCGTCCTCGACTCTACATGCTCATCACAAAGTAGAAGCGGTCGAAGGACATCCTTGATCCTGGGGTTCACCATATAGTCGTCCTCGGGAAGAGTGACTTGACAACACTTCAATGTTCCTTCACCTTCCTTGAAGCCTACAAAGCTCACAACAAAAGCAAAGCAACACTCAAAGTGTAGCCAATTCACGAAGATTATAGCATGAGTCCTCAAGTAGAAGGAATTCACCTTAGCTTGTAGATATAGCTCGATGAAGGGTGGCCATAGGTAACTCTCTTCTATTCTTCTTGTCAACATATAGTCCATAGAGGTTGACGTGTATGCATTTGTACCTTCATACAACAAAGACCAAGCAACATATGTTTGTGTGTGATAGAGGAGCATGTCATTTGTGGCATGTCCATTCTTGTTCACAACACGATTAGCACAACTCGAGTATAGCAAACGGGATGCATATGGAAGGTCAATGTGCATGGAAATCGTTTGAACATCATCCAAATGTGGAAACTCAAAAACTCCATATAACATAGAAGTGGGGCATTCAAAGCATTGGATCCAAATTTCAAACAACATCTTTGATGCAAGACTAGGAGAATTTGGCAAAAACACACAAGGAAGCATATCCAAAACAAAAGTATTATGTTTGCAAACAAACCAAATGAAAGAGCAAGTGGTCCTTATGTTTGTTGCAACAACAAGACGAGATTCTTGGAAGTTTTCATGACAATACATGCTCTTAATGGAATTGCGGTTGCACACAAAACATCGGAAGAAAATGTTCAACATTTTGTTGCAACACACAAAACATCATTATCTAGATGCGAAGAAACATGAATGTCACAAGGGGAGATAATACCATTAACATGCTTGCAATCAAACCATATGAAAGAGCAATTTGCCAACATGAAAGATGCAAAGCATGCAAAAGGTATCAGAGCTGGGTTCGATCTTGAACTCTCTTGTGGAATGCTCTCTAGAGCTCTTTTTGTCAACTCGTGCTCAACCGAGGTTGACATTCTCGTGCGGGTACCTACACACATCATATGCAAAAGGAAGAACGTGTGTGCATGGTAGAGATACACATCATCCATCATGACGTATCTCTTTTTGTGCACATCACCATTATTTTCAATCAAGTATGAAATAGATGCATGGTGAGTATGCAAGTGGGGAACATGCTTATCATGGCCATCATCAAAATCTCCAAAAATTGAGTAGGCTATGGGGGCCATCTCATTAGAACGCATATGATCAATATTGTTGCAAGCAAAACAAGTGAAATAGCAAGCATTCATCTTATCGCAAGCAACGGGAGAAATTGAATGACTAGCAGGACAAGGCAAGTCCAAAGCAATTGGAGGATACACACAAGATGCATAGCATGGCATGTTTATGGCAATGAGTTCGCAATCAAACAATTCCACATGATCAATATTATGCAAAGGCAAATCATCACATGCGAAAGTGGATGGAGCATATGTAATGTCACAGGTATCATCCATAGCATGCATATCCTCACAATTCATCATGTCCACTAGTGGGATCATGGCATCATCAACACCCTTATTGTTGTTACCTTGTTCATACCTCTCATATGAAGTGGGTGTTGTGGAAGTAGTGGCCTCCTTGTGGACGACTTCGTCTTCTTGATGTATCCATGACGTAGCATCCTCTTCATCCACCATGTACATCTTCTCCATTCGAGGCATCATTGCTTCATGGCTTGGCGCGTCTTCATCCATGGAACCTAGCATAACACAAGAGAACACACTAGAGGTAGAGGGTAAGTTGTTAGAAATCGAAATGGTCTCACTTGACCTATCAACTAACACTCTCAACTCACTAGGAGTATCACTCATGCCCTCCAAGTGGAAGCACTCAATCTCACATAAGGTGGAGTCACTCATCTCACTCTTTTTCTCACTCAAGTGGGCTAAGTGGCTGTCATACTCACATGGGGTTGGTACCACATCATCACTCAAGCATATGGGGATAGGCTCGGTTTCCTCAACTCCATGCGCCTCCTTTGGTGAAGGGAAAATCCCATGCTCACCATTCTTGACCTTTTCGCCTTCAAAGTTGGATGCCATAAGATGGGCATCATCACTCTCCTCCATGGTCGAAGGGAAAATCCCATGCTCGACCGTCTTGTGGCCATCTCGTAGTAGTGGTGGAGGTAGGCTCATGCTATCCAACTTGGCGAAGTAGGCGTCTACATTTTCCTCGTTGGCGAGGTCGTGGAAGTCAAGCGTAGGCATTGAAGCTTGATGGCGTGGAGGAAGGCTTTCTCTTGGTGCCATTGTGGTGGTGGCACGAGTAGTTGAAGGTGCCCTATGATGGTGTCGACGGAGGTCATTGGCGTGCCTTGCCAATGGTTGATGTAGGTGGCGCACTTGGTCGTCCACATGACACTCGCGACGATGATCATTTGCCTTGGCACTCTTTTTGTGCTTGTGGTGCCTTCTTGAGCTTGCTTGAGCATTATGGTTGGTGCTCATCATGAATTCTTCGTCTTTATGGCGAAGATGCCTTTGACGATGTCTTGTATCCTCTTTATGGTGGCGATGCTCATGAGAGGATGTTTGTCGATGACGAGTCTTGTTTCTTGGCGCCTCTTGATGCATATGATGTTTGGACGCCACGCTTGTTTGGATAGGAGTTGGAGCTTGGCGCCTTGGCGGTGATGAAGCTTGGCGCCTTGGAGATGGTAGAACTTGACGCCTTGGAGGTGATGGAGCTTGGAGCCTTGGAGATGGTGGCGCTTGACGCCATCTAGGTGGTGGCACATGTCGCCTTGGAGGTGAATCATCGAAGTAGGTGGTGCCCTTTGGTGTGGCACGCTTGGCCTTGAAGGTCATGGAATCTTGATGATGCGCCTCATCTTGCTTGGCGTAGTAGGCTTCCATCTCCACACGGTGTAGGAATTCTTCATGGCTCATGGAGGAGCCATCAAAGTCGATGAAGTTCTCCGTGTCCTCCATGCTTGGCGAGGCGTCATCGATGTCGCACTCGAAGTCGTCCATGCTTGGGGAGTAGTTGTTGGTGTAGTACTCCATATCACCCAAGCATGTGGAGCCATTGTCGGTGTAGTGCTCCATAGGCTCCATGCATGAGGAGCCATTGTCGACGTAGAGCTCCATGTCTTCCATGCATGTGGAGTCGTCGTAGGTGTAGTGCTCCGGGTCCTCAAAGCATGCGGAGCCATTGTCGGTGTTGTGCTCCGTCATGTCCTCTATACTTGTGGAGTCGTAGTCATGGTGGCTCATCATGGATTCTTCATAGATATCATCCTCGGTTCCGGAGTCCCTAGACATGATGCACAAGACCAAGTGGTGTATATGGAAGTGGTAGTGGGAGTTAGGGATACAACGTCAAACCTTACTTTACCTTGGAAGATCGTATCGTACAAGTGGCCACACTTGAGAGCAATAAACCAAGCAAAGTGAAGTTCACACGGAACACCAAAACCAACTACTGACCGAAAAACACACACACAGGGCCTATGGTGGATAGGTATGGAAAGTGGCATGTCAAGAATCAATCCGAAATCAATATGTTGTAATGGCAAGTAAAGAACCATAATGATCACAAAGCAAAACAAGTTAATCCACAAGATAGGAAATATGTACAAGGAAACACACACGGTGGGATAAATGGGACTTGTGCGACGGAGAAAGTGAGCTAAGAACCAAATGATTACCTAGCGAAGACTATAAGCTCGTGTCACACAAGTATAAGGGAGAGACGCTAGTTCGATTGCACAAAATTGGTGGGCTACAAGATTTGCACAATAAGTACCACATATATGATGTTCATCGAGCTTGCGCTTCCTATTCTATGAGGCACATGTATATTTCTTTCTTTTTTTTTCTTTTTGTATCACTCTTTTTCTTTTTATTTCTTTTTCACTTGCCTCTTCCTTGTGCCAACAACTATACAAGATAACTATATGAGATAGCACTCACAATGTTTGCTCGGAATTCTACAAGTTATCAAATGTGCATATCCCAAGCAATCATAAGAGGAACTAGTCTCAATAGGTGTTTGTTGCTCGCAAAGATAGTGGGGTTCACAAAGGATGCAAGTGGGGAGAAGTCGCAGAATGTTTATACCTTTCGTCGACGATCTTCACCCGTTATTGTTGGATTCCGCCTTGCTCACGGAATTTGGATGGAGTAGATAGCATGAACCACGTGGATGATGATGTAGAGCTCCTTCTCCTCTTCGAAACGAGCTAAAGAACACCAAAATTCGAGTTCGGATGCAAAAGTTATGCTCAAAACGGTGAGAGGCTGAAATCTGAAACTTGCTGTTTTCTTTCTGTCTTGGGCGGTAGTACCGGATTTTGGTACCGCTGGGCGGTAGTAATTTGGAGACGAAGAAATCCAGATCGTAGCGATTTAGCGAGTTTAGAAGCGACTTAGGCGGAAAATCTTCAAGAAAAACACCAAATCGACGGAAATCAAGGAATTAGGCTATGGGAGCATAAAGGAAGGTAGATCAACAAGTTTAGCAAGTAATCCACGGATCAAAACCTACCAAAACGCACTCAAATCACAGATCGATCCAAAACACGAATTGGGGCTATTTTTGGTGAAATTTTTGAATTTATGGGGAAAAGACCAAATCGATGAGAAATCCGTGGCAACCAAAAGCTGCTGATACCAGATGATGGAGGGGTTAACCTCTTGGGTGCCCGATCTTCACGGATCTCGTGGTCAAATCGATGGGAAAGCGAGGGGAAAGGGAGAAGGTAGCGGAAGCGAACACACACCTCGCGAAGAACACGGCGAACACGCAAAACTCACGATACAAGGCCGATTGCTCCCGAGCGGCCACCGTCCGATAGAATCCTCGCAAGGAAAGATCGGTCAACGTGCTCCCTCAAATCCACATCGGAGAGGGAAGAACACCTTGAGGAGGGTCTTGACGACTTGGGGGCGAGAAACCGAGAACCCAAGGCCTTGTTCAACGATGGATGCCTGATGCAAAGTCCAATCGAGGTTGGTGACGATAGTCGGTCCCCTTGGTAAAGGGGATGAGGAAAAACTAGAGATTCCACAGTGGGGGTTTGTGGCATCCCGCAAAAACCACTACTAGAAAATCGCGTTGATTTTGTGCATTGCATCGTCAGGATCGCATGCTCATGTCATCCTGCCACATTGCATTTGAGCATCATCTTGTCATCATGCATTTGTTTGTCAAAACCTAATTTCTAAAAGCCTATTTTGTCCTGCAATCGGCTCTCGCCACCTCACTCCTCTCTTCCCCTCTATCCTATCCCGCGTTGCCACCTCACCAAACTCCCTCTCTCTCTCACCCCCAATCCCCACACCACAGCTCACACACACAACACCCCACACCCCCCACGAACCTCCCACCAGCTGCAGCCCTCTCACCCCCACCCAGGCCCCACGACCCCCCAGCGTCCCCACCCCGACCTTTCGTCTTCCTCCTCCCTCCTCTCCTTGAAGCCATGCCTCCACAGCTCTCCGCCATCTGGTCCTCCTCTTCCTGAGCCGCGCCCGACGTTCGCCCACCAGAGCCGCCTCACCTCCGCTCCTCACCGGGCGTCCGCCCGCGTTTCCTCATGGGAGGCCCCTGCCATGCCGTTAATGCCCAGGCCGCCTCCACCTCCCATCTCTCGCCTGTCGCGCCTCAACGCCTCTTGACACCTCCTCACATGTGGCCGCGTCCGCCGTCGCGCCCTCCTCTCCGGGCCGCCGCCTCTCCGTCCCCGAGCCCCCTGGCCGTCTCCTCCGCGCCCGCTCATCCGCCTGCCCGACACCGCGCTCCCCGCCCATCCACCTCCGCAGCACGGCGCTCGTGTCCTCCACCTCGCCGGACCTGCTCGAGCTCCGGCCTCCTCTTCTCCGCCAAGCCCAGGAACCGCCACCGGTCGCCGCCTCTGTTCTCTGCCGCTCCGACCGGCCTCCTCCTTGCCTCGGGTTGACCTGACCACCAGTACCAGAGCCGTCTTCTGCCTAGCTTCGATGTTTTTTTTCGTGTGCCTGGTTGGGGTAGCAGTGTGGTGAGGTGGGCTACCTCTGCTTTTTCAATCAGAAGAATCACCGTGGCTATCCGAAGACCATGAGGCCCATGTATGCAGTGATCCCTTTTTGCAAGGTCTACTTCTGTTCACGTCAACCGGCGCCACAACCGATGATCGAGGAGAAACCCAAAGAATACCGATGTTGGAAGCCAAGTTCGCCATCGACAATCGAAGCCTCGAAACCCCAAGCTCTCCTTCTCGGGAATCCGAAGACCGATCCCCAAGACCGAACCTCGACACGCCAAGTTCGCCGAGACCCGTCAGAATCAAGGCCTTGACAGGAATCGGCGAGATCATCGCGAACTCAAGGTCTACTTCGTAGGTGGCCGACGCCAAGGTCGCCCGGGCATGAAAGTCCCTCGAGGACGCCGAGTACTTCACCCCGGACACCGAGACCCTGGT
The DNA here is from genome assembly GCA_030063025.1 of Avena longiglumis. Taxonomy (NCBI): domain Eukaryota; kingdom Viridiplantae; phylum Streptophyta; class Magnoliopsida; order Poales; family Poaceae; genus Avena; species Avena longiglumis. The sequence continues at coordinate 311,783,134 of CP125977.1, forward strand.
CGACAAGTTCTCCCTCCCGGACGCCGAGCTCGATGAGAACCCGGATGCAACAAGATCTACCCCAGTAATCCGAGCACGCTCCCGCCGAGACCGGAACCCCAGATCCGAATCCTGAGACCGACCCCGGAACCCCAAGTTCGTCGAGACCCCTAGTGTGTGAACCTTTCCGAGCCCTATTTTATAAATGCTAAATATAAAACCTGTTGCATAATAATCATTCATCTCGCATGCCTATTTGTGTGGGTTGGGGGCACTATGCCGATTCACCTTATGATTAAATATGGGGCCCATATGCGGGCAAATCTAGCCTTATATTGGCCTTGTTTAAATTGGTATAGCGAACCGGTGATATATCTTGCCATGTTAAACCAACATTTAATTTGCGGGGTAGATAAATAACTCGAACCGTTTAATTAATTGTCGGGACCCCGGTTCCGCTTAATCTTGCCTAATCGCATCGCACATTTGCCATGTCATGCATCATACATGCATCATGCCTGATCTTTTGCCGTAGTATTAAATATTGCATCCGGTGTTTCTTCTAGTGTTTTGCTTCTTCGCGGATAAGGCCGTTGAGTTGATGCGAGTGTCGACCCGATCTTCGGTTGAACCTTCGACAATGTTTTCAGGCGAGCATCTCCCCCTTTCTACCTATCTTACTTTTATAGTATTTACTTCCCACCTGTTGATCTATTGCTAACTGTGTTGCGTTGCTCTAGTTTCCGTACCCGTGATATCCCTTGCAGCCCTATATTGCCTTGGACACATCCTATTACCTGTTGTTTGGTAGATAGCTGGACTTGCGCGTCGTAGTCGCTTGCTCAAGTGTTGTTGCGTGTCGTCAAGTGCCATAGTTGTTGGTGTATTGCCGCATGTTGATGTTGGAGGTGATCATGGTTTTACTTATCGTTCACTTTAATTCCTGTTTAACAACTAAAATTGAAGTAAGTAAGCAGAGGCATCGGTGGGTGATAGATAATGTTGGTTTCCGACCGCCCACTTGTGTCCCGTAGGACCCCGAGTTCTTGACACCTGTTCCGAGATCGAGCGCGCTAACCACAGGTGGGAAGATATGGGCCCCCCATTGATTAGTACCTGATTTCAAAGTATTGTACTGGGGGCCACAACTAGTTTGAGGTTTTATTTACTATCCTGTACCTATGCCATGCCTTACTGCTTTATTTACGATTGTACGAGGAGCACACTGTACTGTTTAGGAAGCGGAGTGTTTTCGCGGTATCGACAGTCCCAGTTTTGGGATTCTTTGTCGTTCGATATCGTCAAACCACGAGTCCGTCTGAGACCGACTCCGTTCTTGGGTGTACTTAGTGGGGTGGCCCCGGTGCTTGCTTTGGGTGCAGGAACGTCGTGACTTAGGCCCGCCGACATCTGGATGGGTGTATGTTAACGATCCGCAAAAGGGTGAAGTGCTTGTGGATACTTTGGTGCACCTCAGGTTAAATCTTTTCGAGAAGCCGTGTCATGGTTATGGACGACTTGGAACGATTGCTTGATCATAGACAACAATAACTAAAGTTTACTGTTATAAATTGACTTGTATCCGATATGACTAGTAATCAGCTTCACTACAACGGAATGGCTAAATAAAAGTACCAACAACTGCTGGGTTTTGGGGTTCTCTCATGCTAATTGTATCTGACTAGTAAGTTTTGCAACTATCACGGAATGGTTAACTAAAATGACCCACTGCTTATTTTATCAGGATGATTATCTATATCTGACTAGTAATTGCTACAACGATAACCGAATAGATAAAACTGCCAACGGTGTGAGTTCCTCGGTTGACTTCCTCGTTTGGTCTCGAGGGGGAAACACCAGGATGGGTTTGTTTGGTGTTAGTATTAGTTTGGTTCCGGATAGGTCTTTCTTACCCCTCTCTGATTGCCGCCAGCTACATCGAGTCTCTATAGGTTGTTTAGTGCATGCTGCCGCTGCCGCTTCAGTCCCCCATACCTATGTAGGCGAGGACCGCCGAATTCTAGCCTCGCCGTGTACTGGCCTCAGTACTGACGCTCCTCTTTTTCCTTTGCCCTTTGTCGGCACCCCTTTTTGTTTAAGCAGGTTTTGAGATCGACGCCGTTAGCAGGGTTATGGACGCCATTGGTTATTCTTTAGGGCTCTTAGCCCCATTTGCATCTTGTCCGTAGCCGGACGCTCTATCGTTTTCAAGGTGATTTGGATCTTTGTATATTATATCTGTATTCTTGACTCATTGAGTCGCTGTTATATATATATCTGTTCTGTGGGTCCCATCGAGGACTGTTGTGTAATGTTATTACTTCGTTTTCCACCCGCACGAAAGTGCCTGGTGGGCACCTTTGAATCGTTTCTATGCGGGTTTGGCGGGTTTCGCTAAAACTTGCATAGGGCCGATTCTGAGGGTGTTACAGAGTGGTATTAGAGCTCAGCAGTTGCGATACCCCACAAGTCCAGCCTGTAGGATACCCTAGCTAACGGCCGAAGTAGAGTGTCAAAACTATTTTGCAAAACCGGTTGGATAGTTCTGGTTAGGTCTGATTTTACTCCTTACCCCTCTGCTATTCTCCTCTTACCTCGACGTGTTTTGAATCCGCTCTCTCCTCTCTCTTCGAGTCCGGGATTTCTCGCGGTTGGGTTTCCGTCGTATCTTCAGGGTTTCGCTTCCTCCTTTGATAACGTTGTTCTACCATCCGTTGTTCATGCTATGTGAGTGATCCTTTATCTGGGGTACCATTCTTTGTTCTTTGTTTGTGCCTTCCGGTGTTTTCCGACGCGACGTCATCATCTACGCTAGACCCGATGCAGGGTCTGCATCACTCCTGTGTTTCCGAACCTCGCTTGTCGAGATCTTCAGTCTGAATCCTGAGGGTTGGTTGCATAATCTGTCTATTCGTGTACATAGTAATGCTTTGAGTGCGGGATGGAGTCGCGACCATACCACAACTCTTATCATTCGCTTTTGTATATGGAATGGTGGATCAATGCAATTCTTACTCCGTCCATGGGCGTTAGAGGTGGCCTTACCTTTAACTTCGTCTGTTGTTTATCCGGAGTGTTCTCTTGACGAACAGGATCAACGACGTCTTGTTGGTGGTGTCGCCGATTTCAAGACGAAGAAAGCATCATTGTTAGTGGTGTCGCGAAGATCTACACGAAGCGAGAAGACGCAGATCGCTGACCTTCCTTCCGGTACCATGAGGCGGATCTCGAGGGCGAGATCCATTGTTAGTGGTGTCGAATTGTGGCATCCCGCAAAAACCACTACTAGAAAATCACGTTGATTTTGTGCATTGCATCGTCAGGATCGCATGCTCATGTCATCCTGCCACATTGCATTTGAGAATCATCTTGTCATCATGCATTTGTTTGTCAAAACCTAATTTCTAAAAGCCTATTTTGTCCTCTAGATATTCTCCTCTTTGTTCAAATCCAAACCCTAGATCTGTCCGGATCTTTTGTTTGTCTAAAACCCTTTTACAAATGTTTTGATTTAAAACCAAGAACAATAACAAAATATTTTAAATCTGTTTTGTTCCGGGAAAAGGCCGCCACCGGCCAGGCCAAAAGGCCCAGCTGGCAGCAGTCTACTACCCAGATAATTATCTAAATCGGCCCACCTAAAACCCTTTTATACCTAGTCCTAATCTACCCACCCCCAGCCACATCACTCCCTCCAATCGGCTCTCGCCACCTCACTCCTCTCTTCCCCTCTATCCTATCCCGCGTTGCCACCTCACAAAACTCCCTCTCTCTCTCACCCCTAATCCCCACACCACAGCTCACACACACACAACACCCCACACGCCAGCCCACCCCACGCAACCTCCCCACCCGCGCGCTGCAGCCCCTCTCACCCCCACCCCTGGCCCCACACGCGACCCCCACGCGTCCCCCACCCCGACGCGCTCGTCTTCCTCCTCCCTCCTCTCCGCACCGAAGCCCCGCCTCCCTGGCTCTCCGCCCCGCCGCCCTGGTCCTCCTCTTCCTGAGCCGCGCCCGGCGTCGCCCACCAGAGCCGCCTCACCTCCGCTCCTCCCCACCGTCCCCCCGCGTTTCCTCATGGGAGGCCTCTCTGTGCCAAGCCTGTGCCGCCTCCACCTCCCATCTCCCTCGCCTACGTCGCGCCTCAACCTCCAGCTGCCCGGTCGGCCTCGCCGTGTCCCTCCTCCTCCGCCCGGGCGGTCTGCTGAGCCCGCGCCTCCCATTCACCTCGCCTCGCCTGCTTGACACCTCCTCACATGGCTTGTCCATGTCGCGCCCTCCTCTTGAACGCCGCCTCTCCGTCCCAAACCCCGGCCGTCTCCTCCCGCCCATCCTTGCCCGACACGCGCTCCCGCCCATCCACCTCATGACCTGGCGCTCGTGTCCTCCACCTCATGGGACACCTCGAGCTCAAGCCTCCTCTTCCGCTAAGCCAGAACCGCCACGGTGCCGCCTCTGTTCTCTGCGCTCACCGGCCTCCTCCTTGCCTCGGGTTGACGACCACCATGCAGGCCGTCTTCTGCCTAGCTTCGATGTTTTTTTTTCGTGTGCCTGGTTGGGGTAGCAGTGTGGTGAGGTGGCCTACCTCTGCTTTTTCAATCAGAAGAATCACCGTGGCTATCCGAAGACCATGAGGCCCATGTATGCAGTGATCCCTTTTTGCAAGGTCTACTTCTGTTCACGTCAACCGGCGCCACAACCGATGATCGAGGAGAAACCCAAAGAATACCGATGCTGGAAGCCAAGTTCGCCATCGACAATCGAAGCCTCGAAACCCCAAGCTCTCCTTCTCGGGAATCCGAAGACCGATCCCCAAGACCGAACCTCAACACGCCAAGTTCGCCGAGACCCCGTAACCGAAGGCCTTCGACAGGGAATCGACGAGATCATCGCGGAACTCCAAGGTCTACTTCGTAGGTGGCCGAACGCCAAGGTCGCCCACCCGGAACGCCAAGTACTCCCTCGAGGACGCCGAGTACTTCACCCCGGACACCGAGACCCTGGTCGACAAGTTCTCCCTCCCGGACGCCGAGCTCGACGAGAACCCGGATGCAACAAGATCTACGCTCCGAAGGCCGGACCCCAGATCCGAACCCTGAGACCGACCCCGGAACCCCAAGTTCGTCGAGACCCCTAGTGTGTGAACCTTTCCGAGCCCTATTTTATAAATGCTAAATATAAAACCTGTTGCATAATAATCATTCATCTCGCATGCCTATTTGTGTGGGTTGGGGGCACTATGCCGATTCACCTTATGATTAAATATGGGGCCCATATGCGGGCAAATCTAGCCTTATATTGGCCTCGTTTAAATTGGTGTAGCGAACCGGTGATATATTTTGCCATGTTAAACCAACATTTAATTTGCGGGGTAGATAAATAACTCGAACCGTTTAATTAATTGTCGGGACCCCGGTTCCGCTTAATCTTGCCTAATCGCATCGCACATTTGCCATGTCATGCATCATACATGCATCATGCCCGATATTTTGCCGTAGTATTAAATATTGCATCCGGTGTTTCTTCTAGTGTTTTGCTTCTTCGCGGATAAGGCCGTTGAGTTGATGCGAGTGTCGACCCGATCTTCGGTTGAACCTTCGACAATGTTTTCAGGCGAGCATCTCCCCCTTTGTACCTATCTTACTTTTATAGTATTTACTTCCCACCTGTTGATCTATTGCTAACTGTGTTGCGTTGCTCTAGTTTCCGTACCCGTGATATCCCTTGCAGCCCTATATTGCCTTGGACACATCCTATTACCTGTTGTTTGGTAGATAGCTGGACTTGCGCGTCGTAGTCGCTTGCTCAAGTGCTGTTGCGTGTCGTCAAGTGCCACAGTTGTTGGTGTATTGCCGCATGTTGATGTTGGAGGTGATCATGGTTTTACTTATCGTTCACTTTAATTCCTGTTTAACAACTAAAATTGAATTAAGTAAGCAGAGGCATCGGTGGGTGATAGATAATGTTGGTTTTCGACCGCCCACTTGTGTCCCGTAGGACCCCGAGATCTTGACACTTGTTCCGAGATCGAGCGCGCTAACCACAGGTGGGGAGATATGGGCCCCCCATTGATTAGTACCTGATTTCAAAGTATTGTACTGGGGGCCACAACTAGTTTGAGGTTTTATTTACTATCCTGTACCTATGCCATGCCTTACTGCTTTATTTACGATTGTGCGAGGAGCACACTGTACTGTTAGGAAGCGGAGTTTTTCGGTATCGGCAGTCCAGTTTTGGGATTTCTTGTCGTTCTGACCATCATAAACCACGAGTCCGTCTCGAGACCGTGACTCCGTTGCGGGTGTACTTAGTGGGTGGCCCCTGCTTGCTTTGGGTGCAGGAACGTCGTGACTTAGGCCCCGCCGACATCTGGATGGGTGTATGTTACGATCGCAAAAGGGTCGAAGTGCTTGTGGATACTTTGGTGCACCCCTGCAGGGTTAAATCTTTTCGAGAAGCCGTGTTCGCGGTTATGGACGACTTGGAGCACAGTGCTTGATCATAGACAACTATAACTAAAGTTTACTGTTATAAATTGACTTGTATCCGATATGACTAGTAATCAGCTTCACTACAACGGAATGGCTAAATAAAAGTACCAACAACTGCTGGGTTTTGGGGTTATCTCATGCTAATTGTATCTGACTAGTAAGTGTTGCAACTATCACGGAATGGTTAACTAAAATGACCCACTGCTTATTTTATCAGGATGATTATCTATATCTGACTAGTAATTGCTACAACGATAACCAAATAGATAAAACTGCCAACGGTGTGAGTTCCTCGGTTGACTTCCTCGTTTGGTCTGGAGTGGGAAACACCAGGATGGGTTTGTTTGGTGTTAGTATCAGTTTGGTTCCGGATAGGTCTTTCTTACCCCTCTCTGATTGCCGCCAGCTACATCGAGTCTCTATAGGTTGTTTAGTGCATGATGCCGCCGCCGCTTCAGTCCACCATACCTATGTAGGCGAGGACCGCCGAATTCTAGCCTCGCTGTCTTGGCCTCGATCACGCTCCTCTTTTCCTTTGCCTTTGTCGGCACCTTTTTGTTTAAGCGGTTTTGAGATCGGCCGTTAGCAGGTTACCCTTCGCTTGGCACAGGCGGTTATGGACGCCATTGGTTATTCTTGAGGCTCTTAGCCCCATTTGCATCTTGTCCGTGGCGGACGCTCGATCGTTCAAGGTGATTTGGATCTTTGTATATTATATCGTATTCTTGACTCATTGAGTCAGTTATATATATACTTCTGTGGGTCCCATCGAGGACTGTTGTGTAATGTTATTACTTCGTTTTCCACCCGCACGAAAGTGCCCGGTGGGCACCTTTGAATCGTTTCTATGCGGGTTTTGCGGGTTTCGCTAAAACTTGCATAGGGCCGATTCTGAGGGTGTTACAGGGTTGTCTTTAGTCTATCATCTATGCCGAGGGATACATGAGGGGTATGAAGTAGCATGCCATTCAATAGGGAAGGAAGGGGGCTCATATAGAGGAACGAATTCACCTTTGGAGTCCATGACGACTTGGTGTAAGTTGGAGACCAAGATGTGGCAACGACCGTAGGTCGGGCTACATCACTTTGTTACTTGGTAGAACATGGAAATTTGATAGAGAATCTGTTCATAATGGCAAAACTAATCACTATTCTCTTATGCATGATGGAAATAAAATTGGTCTAAAACCTATGACTCCCGAACAGATTTTAAAAGATGATCTTGCTAGAGCTAGTAGAGCTAAAACTGAGGAGAAAAATAAAAGTGAGAATCAGTTGTTGTCGCTTAGATTTTATACCACCAAAGAACACTAAATCGATTCTACACATGCTCTTGAAATTCGTTTGAAGAGTCCATGTATGCTTGCAAATAAAATTGATATTCTGAACTAGATGTAAACAATACTCAATGTTATGCAATTATCTGCAAAGAGGTTTTGTTTTCATTTGAGGATATGCCTCCTTCTTTGCCACCGCTATTGCTAAACTTTGCGAGAATATGAGGACGTCTTTCCATTTGAGCTGCCACCGGGACTACCTCCTATTAGAGGAATTGAGCACCAAATTGATCTAATTCCGGTGCCACGTTATGCCCAACCGCCATATAGAACCAATCCAAAGGAGACAAAGGAGATACAACGCCAAATTCAGGAACTACTCGACAGAGATCATATTCGTGAGTCCCTTAGCCCCTGTGTTGTTCCTATTATTTTGGTACCTAAGAAAGATGGTTCTTCGCGCATGTGTACTGATTGTAGAGCTATCAATAATATTACTATTCGATATCGTCATCCTATTCCACGTTTAGATGACATGCTTGATGAATTGAGTGGCTCTACCATGTTTTCTAAAGTTGATTTGCGTAGTGGTTACCACCAGATTCGTATGAATTAGGAGATGAATGGAAAACAGCATTTAAAACTGTTAGACCCCTCCTTTATAAAGGGAAGGATCCCTGTGATTGCAATGCTAGTCCCTGGATCAATAGCTAGCATCCACAGTTTAGATGTAATATCAAGAAAACAAAGGTCATAATATAACTTTATAACCATAGCTCATTTGGCTATTATATTAAAGTGCAGCGGAATTACTATGAGTATGGGTCCTTCATCTTCAAAGTGCCACAGGCAGATGTTGGTTGTAGACTTTGTAGTCCTAGTCAATCAAACAATCTTCAATTAAAAACAATCAACCTGCAACATTACAAGTTACGGCCACATGGGTCAATACATTTGAATTGTATTGTCAAGCTTCACTTCTATGTATAATAAGAGTGGATCCTATCATTACATGCATATTTGGCTAAGTAGAGTTTAAGGCTTATTTGCATAAAGCAATATTTTATCCTATCTTTTCAAAAAGGTTTTGGGTCCTTTGTCAAATTTCTTTTCCAAGTTCCTTGAACTACTTGGTAGAAACTCAAGTGTTCAAGTCCTTGTCAAAATTCCTTGAGCACCTTGGTAACCCCAAGTGCATCAAGTTTTATAATATCTCATGAGTTCCTTGGTAACCCCAAGTACATCAAGTGTTTAAGCAAAAATCTCTAGAGCACCTTGGTAACCCCAAGTGCTTCAAGCTTAACAAAATCTCTTTGAATTCCTTGGTAGACACACAAGGGCATCAAGTTTTTATTTTAGAAGTTGGAATGTCGAGATCTCCCATAGTTCAGACTTTAGTTGCTCAGTATTGTCCATAACCGGGGACACGGCTAAGTACTTAGATTTTATTAACTTCTGCAGAAGGAGTACACTTTACCCACATGACACAATCCCATCTTGTTGCCACCAGTGGCCTACTGGATTAGTGCTCACCAAGATGGAGTACCGGTGAGAGTGTGAAGTCTTTCAAGAGGTCCTCCCATACATCATTGCTAGCTTGTCTTCAGCCCCCATGAAGCATTCCAGATCCCCATGTCCGGTAACTAAAGACAATGTATGGGTCTTCCTAATGTAGTTGACTAAGCCAGAGCCATAATAGCATGTGGTTGCACACGAAAGCAACAATTGGAGAAACATGTTCAATCTCTAAGTTTCCTAGGTGGTTTTCTTTTTGGAGCACAACACAAAGTGATCCCCATAGACATGGTCCCTTTTGTTGCCACCTTCTCCAAAATTTAAAGTGTCCACCACCTAGGTGGTTCATTGAGTCCTTGTTTTATTATTATGTAAAACATAAGTCCTTTTCTCAATCCTTTGTAAAATCTCAACATGTATCTCTTGTCAAAATAAAACATGGCTAAGCATGTACAACTTCAATATTTTCACTAAGGAGTGTATAGGGAATCCTATTAGGATTTAGCATAGCATAAGTATAAAGAAAACTTTTTCTTACATGTTTTCATAATCCACTAAGTATAATGAAAATAGTAGGACATTTGTATGATAGTGTAACTTGCCTTTTGGGTAGGGAATGAGGGTTCACTCCTTGATCTTGCTAATTTCACACTTTGCTAATTTCACTACTAGTCAACCAAGCAAACACCAAATCAACTAACATTCCAAACCACCATTACTCAAACAAAATCACACACACAAGACAAGAAGGAAATTAAGTCATGCATAAGTATGCAAAGGATGGTTCTATTGCAAGGATGGTCTCCACTAGGTTTCTAAACTTTGTAAGGTCCAAATTGGTCACTTACCAAAATGGCAAAGTCATTAATTAGAGGGTTTTGCCCAAAAACTATTTTAAAATTCCATTCAATATTCTATATGGTGGAAAAATGATTTTATCAAATCAAATCTTTAAGTTTCTTACCAAAAGTTTCTAACTCTCAAGTCTTGGTGTTTTGGTTCAGTAGTTTTGAATCCAAATATCTTCCCAAGGTTTTTATTCCAAAATCTTTTTTTTCATAATAAAACCATTATCTTTATTTAGCTAGAATTAGGCTAATTCAATTAATCCATTCTAAATTTTTCCAATTTCATTTCCAAATCCATTGGTTGGTTCCTAGGGTCAGTAAGGTCACAACAAACCATTTTGCAAAGGTTTTAACCCTAAAATCAATTTTAAACATTTTTTCTAAATCAAATAAGCACACAAATGTTTATGCAAATTCAGACAAGTTAACAGATACTATTTTCTAAACTAAGGCCACAGTTGGCTAGGGCTTGTTCTCCTGAATCCATTGATATAAAATTTGAAATTTTTGGACGTGTAGATCTCAAGTTATAAGGGTTTGAAGTTTGCAAATAAATCAGATTCAAATCTGTTTTTAAACAACCCAGGGGACACGCGTCATGTTTTAATAGGCTGATACCGGTTCGGGCGGATTGATCTCTCTGGATCGTTGGATCTAAGTGGGATCGCACGGTACTAGTTGCTCGATACCCCTTCGCCCACTTTCTTTCCTATACGTTAGATCTAAATCTAACGGTCACTAACATGCTTGCCAAATTAAGGCTCGGTGGTCAGGCGGGCGACGGTCTGGCTGCGGCTATCGGCGGTTCTAGGAAGCAAAGTACGAGGTGATAATGCTCACCGTGATCGCGAGGACGAGGTGATGCTTGGGGCGCGGTCGGTTGGTCTCGGGGCGCTCAGGGTCTGCAGTAATTCCTTGCCGGAGTGGAGGTCGGCGTCGGGTGGCTCTGTCCGCGGTCGAGGCGACCAGAGATCATCCCGAAGCAAAACAACGATGCGTTAGTTGCGATAGATGTGGCGAGTGTGGGAGTGTGAACGAGGAGGCGCGGGTCGGATGCATACCGAAGTGCTCGTCGGAGTTAAGCCGGACGGTGGTAGCGGTAGGAGTCGCCGCCGCAGATCGCCCTAAGGAAAACAGAGCACATTCAGATGCGCAAGAGCAAGGCGATGCTGTGCGTGAACGAGGGGTCGGGGCGGTCTGGTTCACCTGAAAGTCGTCGCCGGAGTGGAAACGGACGGCGGCGCTGTCGGAGCTTGTCCAAGCCGACGCTTCGGGGCGCCCGCGGTCGAACGGAAGGCACAGGGAGGATTGTCTGTGAGTGGGGAGGCCGGCGTGCTCGTGGAGGTTCGGGTGATGTGGTTTGGCCGAATCGACATCGCCTCATCGGAGCAGAGGGTGCTCGGGAAGAAATTGGAGGCGGCCTGGGGCGTGCGAGCGCGAGGTGTCAGAGGGGAAATATAGAGGATGTCCTGGCGTTTCCATCTGCGTGATCAAGGCTGGAAACGTCTGTCGCGTTAAAGCGAATTAAGCTGGAGCAATCAATGGCAGAACGGGGGAGAAGAACTGGTCGCTGCGGGATGGGTGAAGGAGACGATGAATGTGATAGCGGGCCTACCAACGATGGAAAAGAAATGAGGGGAGGTCCACCAGGTCTCTGTCTTGGTCAGGTAGTTGGTTTGAATCGTTTTCTGCGGGGAGGAGAGAACTGGGTTAGGTGGGCTGCTGTTGGGCTTGGCCAGTTGGGTCAGGTCCGACTACATTTTTTTCTTCCTGTAATCTTTTCTTTTTTTCTGAATCTAATTTCTGTTTCAAATTTTCAACCAAATTAATTCAAACACCACTCTTCACAATTTGAACTTGGTTCTGTTTATCAGCATAAATCAAGGTCCAAAATAAAATAATATTTTTAAATACTTTTATGTTCCTTTTATTAATTAAAAATGGACCATGGTTTATTAATAAAATAGGGTTTGGTTTATTTAATAAAATTTCCATTAGAACTCCAAATATTTTCAAAACCAAAACCGTAGGTTTTATTTGTGAATATCAAATAATTGGGAAAACTTATTTTTTTAAATACTTTAATAAGTTTTGATGTTTCAATGTAAATTGATAAAACCTTTTATTTAAATAAGGTTGGATATTAAATTCCTATTAGTTTATTTAAACAAATCTTTGCTAATTTTATTTTAAATAATTTGTTTTAATTCCCAAAGCTTGGCCAAGGTTTAATTTGGCTTATAAAATATTCTTTATTTATATACTTCTGTTTTATTATAAAACAGTCTTTTCCTTTAATTGTTTCAAAATGGTATTTTAAAATGTTTTCATTTTTCCATTAATGAAATGTTTATCTTTTTAAATCCCTTTAGGTTTTTATTTAATCCAAATGGGTTTGGAGTTCCAATTGGATTCAAAAAGTTTCTTCTGGCTCTGAAATTTAAACAAAGTTTTATTTTATTCATTTATTTTCACATTACAAGATTTGGAAAATCTTGGGATGTGACAAAAACTAAGTTCGGTTTATATGAGTGGTTAGTAATGTCGTTTGGTTTAACTAATGCGCCTAGCACTTTCATGAGATTAATGAACGAAGTTTTACGTGCTTTTATTGGACGTTTCGTAGTACTTTTCTTTGATGATATTCTGATTTATAGCAAATCTTTAGAGGATCATTTGGACCATTTACGTGCTGTTTTCAATGCTTTATGTGATGCACGTTTGTTTGGTAACCTTGAGAAGTGCACCTTTTGCACCAATCGAGTTGCGTTTCTTGGCTATGTTGTTACATCACAGGGTATTGAAGTGGATCCAGCCAAGATTGAAGCTATTGAGAATTGGCCGCAGCCCAAGACGGTCACACAAGTGAGGAGTTTTCTTGGCCTCGCTGGTTTTTATAGGCGCTTTGTCAAAGACTTTGGATCAATTGCTACCATTGAATGAGCTTACCAAGAAGGATGTGCCCTTTGTTTGGGCGATGCACAACAACAGGCCTTCGTCATATTGAAAGATAAGCTAACACATGCTCCCTTACTCCAACTTCCTGATTTTACTAAGACTTTTGAGCTTGAATGTGATGCTAGTGGAATTGGTTTGGGAGGGGTGTTATTACAAGAGGGAAAACCTGTTGCATATTTTAGTGAGAAATTGAGTGGGGCTAGTCTGAACTATTCTACTTATGATAAAGAATTATATGCGTTGGTTCGGACATTAGAAACTTGGCAACATTATCTATGGCCTAAGGAATTTGTTATTCATTCTGATCATGAATCTTTGAAGCATAATCGTAGTCAAGCTAAGTTGAATCGTCGTCATGCAAAGTGGGTTGAATTTATTGAGTCTTTTCCTTATGTTATCAAACACAAAAAGGGTAAAGATAATATAATTGCTGATGCTTTGTCGTGCCGTTATGCTTTGTTATCTCAACTTGACTTCAAAATATTTGGATTGGAAACTATTAAGGAACAATATGTGCATGATGCTGAATTTAAAGATTTGTTGCAGAATTGTAGAGATGGTAGAACTTGGAACAAGTTCGTCTTCAATGATGGATTTGTGTTCCGTGCTAACAAACTATGCATTCCAGATAGTTCTGTTCGTCTTTTGTTGTTACAGGAGGCGCATGGAGGAGGATTGATGGGCCACTTTGGTGTCAAGAAGACGGAGGATGTTCTTGCTGCACACTTCGTTTGGCCACGTATGCGTCGAGATGTTGAGAGATTTGTGGCACGCTGCACTACTTGTCAAAAAGCTAAGTCTTGCCTTAATCCACATGGTTTCTATATGCCTCTTCCTGTTCCTAGTGTTCCTTGGGAGGATATTTCTATGGAATTTGTTTTCGGATTGCCACGAACACAGAAGGGGAGGGATAGTATTTTTGTTGTTGTGGATCGGTTTTCTAAGATGGCACACTTTATTCCTTGTCATAAAACGGATGATGCTGCACATATTGCTGATTTGTTCTTTCGTGAAATTGTTCGTTTGCATGGTGTGCCAAATACTATTGTCTCTGATCGTGATACTAAATTTCTTAGTCACTTTTGGAGATGTTTATGGGCTAAGTTGGGGACTAAATTGCTCTTTAGTACTACATGTCATCCCCAAACTGATGTCAAACTGAAGTAGTAAATAGAACTTTGTCTACTATGTTGGGGGCTGTTTTAAAGAAGAACTTAAAATTGTGGGAAGAGTGTTTACCTCATATAGAATTTGCTTATAATCGTTCGTTGCATTCTACCACAAAGATGTGCCCATTTGAGATTGTGTATGGTTTTGTTCCTCGTGCACCTATTGATTTATTGCCTTTACCTTCTTCGGTGCAACATAATTTGGATGCTACACAACGCGCTGAAATGATATTAAACTTGCATAAGACTACTAAAGATAACATTAAACACATGAATACTAAGTATAAACTGCTGGGGATAAAGGGAGAAAGCATGTTGTGTTTGATGTTGGCGATCTTGTTTGGTTACATTTGCGTAAAGATCGTTTTCCTGATTTACGCAAGTCTAAGTTGATGCCACGTGCTGCTGGTCCCTTTAAGGTGTTAGAGAAAATCAATGATAATGCATATAAACTTGAGTTGCCTGCAGACTTTGGTACGGTTAGTCCTACATTTAACATTGCAGATTTAAAGCCTTACTTTGGTGAGGAAGATGAGATTGCGTCGAGGACGACTTCAATTCAAGAAAGGGAGCATGATGTGGACATCCCTACTATTGATACAACCGTTGTACCTACAGCAACACACATACAAGGACCCATCACAAGATCTCGTGCCAAACAACTTAAATATCAGGTACTTTCGTTTCTTGGAACTATTCCTCACATACATGAGAATATGATGCTGCCTAAATCAGATGTATTTCTTACTCTTAGCAATGTTGGACCAAGCATGGATGAGAGGGACAAGCATTGGAGCATGGCCATGCATGGAGATGGCAGCAAGCATGTGATGATCCAAGAGAAGGCCACGGATGAAGATTTCAGAACTTTGAGGCCTCCATAATGAAGAAAGAAGGCTTGGATGAAATATTCAAGAACAATACTTTACGAATTCGTCCATAGCTTAATATGGTGCTACGACACCTTTATTTTGGGCCAGGCCCATGTAATTTTCGCAGGATTTTAATTAGCCACTTTTTAGAGTCCGTATTTGAGGGGAAAAGGACTTTTAGGGTTGGATTCGGCCACCACTTCCATGGCTGGCCGAAACCCCACCTTTTCGCCCTTAAACACTCCCCATAGCCGACCCCCTGGACTCGGATTTTGTTTAGACATTAAGTTAGCCATAGTCGCAACTTCGCCAAGGCTCGAGCGTCGTAGAGGCCTCTTGTACTTCGCACCTATTCAGGATCCCACCTCTTCAATAAAGCTTTCCTCTTAATCCGAAATATCTAGATTGCAATATTGGTTCTTAGTTGTTCTCGATTTCAGGTAGGAATTAAGACCCTCGCTGGTCAGGCTGATCGTGTTCCCGCAGGATCGGTAACCTCCAGGAGATTGGCCTAGCGATTGCATTGGCGCTCGTGCTCGCACGTGTAGTCGGATCGTCAAGCCCGAACTCCAGCAAATCGATTATTTTCATCTCATCGAAAGATCGGACACCTTTGCCCTATCATGACCGATAGTACCGCGTCCAGATCCGGTAGTACCGCTTGCAGTCCTCGGGCTTCCGTTGGCGTCGTCTGTAGGGAGCGGTAGTAGGGGCGGTAGCACCGCCATTGTAATCCGGTCGCCAGATCCGTAGTACTGAGACAGAGCATTTGGCGATCTGTCTTCTTCCGCTTCTTCCAAGCCTCCGTCTTGTCGGGCTTGATGCTCAAGCTTCCCTTGCCTCCGTACTTGTCAATGTGAACCTATCATGCATATGTGACGGAGTATGAAGTAGCATACCATTCAATAGGGTAGGAAGGGGGCTCGCATAGAGGAATGGATTCACCTTTGGAGTCAATGACGACTTGGCGTAAGTTGGAGACCAAGATGTAGTAACGACCGTAGGTCGGGCTGCATCAACAGATTTATGGACCAAATCCACGAAAAACTCACCAAATCCAAAGATCGATTCGAAGGCAAATAGGGGCTCTTTTTGGTGGGATTTTCGATTTTAAGGTGGATAAAAGAAAAATTGGGGGGAAATTCGTGATCAACCTTGATCTTGATACCAAGATGTTATGGGGTAGCCCCTTGGGGTGGCCCGATCTTTCACGAATTCCATGAGAAACGAGGGGAAAGCGGTGGTCGGGGGAATAAGGGGGCGAAAACCATGAACACACGCACACAAATCACGATACACGCCGATCTCTCACGCCGGTGGCAACCGGTCCAGCATAATCCCTAGGATCAGTGTTGGGCGAAGCTCTCTCTCCACGCCAACAACGAGGGACGAGGTGCTTGGTGAGACCTTGACGACTTGGCGGCGAGAAACCGAGAACCCAAGGCCTTGTACAACTTGAACCCACTAGGCAAGATCCAAGAGGAGGGTGGATAATAGGGTGCCCCTTGGTAGGAGCATGAGACCAATAGATTGAAAGATCCTCAAAGGGGTGTCCTTAATCTATTATTATCCAAGTCTAGGGTTTACAATGGAGGGTGGGGGCTATTTATAGGCTAACCACATAAACAGGGGTATTTTAGGAACAAATAGCGAAATATAGAGAGGGTTACAAGGCGCTGGGCCGACTTAACACGATCAGGTCCACACACGTCCGGTAGTACCGGTCTAGCACAACCGGTAGTACCGGTCAGCCGGTAGTACCGCTTGTCGTCCTGGGACTTCCGCTGGCGTCTTCTGTTGGTGGCGGTAGCAGGGGGCGAGCCGTGGTTCGGTAGTACCGGGTCCAGGTCCGGTAGTACCGCCGGAGACAGAGAGTTTTTGGCTTCTGTTGGTGTCGTCTGTTGGTGGCGGTAGCAGAGGGCGGTAGTGCCGCCGGGCGGTAGTACCCGCTGTGTCCGTAGTACTGGCACATGAGAGCATTTGCTCTCTTCCGCTGGTGCTCCTCCGTTCTATGGGTCCTTCTCTTCGTACCTGATGATGCACAAGGTATGCGTATGAAGTAGCAGGCCATCCAAGGGTGTATCGAAGTCACACAAGGAGAGGAGCGAGTTCACCTTAGCTTGAAGGAGTTTGGCTCGGGCGCGAGTCATGGGTCCACTTGGGGAGCTCGTGGGAGTAGATGTAGTAAAGGTCGTAGGACGGGCTTCATCAGGTGAGATATGGAATGAGTTCACCTTTGAGGGTGTGGTTGATGTAGCATGGTGTGGACCAATGGTGAATGCCAAGTGTTGGGCTGCATCAGCATGTTCCCCACTTGCATACTCACCATGCATCTATTTCATACTTGATTGACATTAATGGTGATGTGCACAAGAAGAGATACGTCATGGTGGATGATGTGTATCTCTACCATGCACACACGTTCTTCCTTTTATGTATGATGTGTGTAGGTACCCGCACTATCATGTCAACCTCGTTTGAGCACGAGCTGACTAAAAGAGCTCTTGAGAGCATCCCACTAGTGAGTTCAAGATCGAACCCATCTCTGATACCTTTTTCTTGCTTTGCATCTTTCATGTTGGCAAATTGCTATTTCCTATGGTTTGATTGCAAGCATGTGGATGGTATTCTCTCACCTTATGACAATCATGTTTCGCTGCTATTGGATTTTGATGCTTTGTGTGTTGCAACAAAATTGTTGAACAATTTCCAGTTCCGATGTTTTGTGTCCAACCATAATGCCATTGAGAGCATGTATTGTCATGAGAGCTTCCAAGAATCTCGTCTTGTTGTTGCAACGAACATAAGGATAACTTGCTCTTTCATTTGGTTTGTTTGCAAACATATTGTTTTTGCTTCCGCTTGGGATACTCATATTCCCATGATATTTGCTATCGATGATTTGTGTGTGACATCCAACATGTCGAACAATTTATCTTTCTAATGGTTGGTTTGCACACATAATGATGTTGTTTTGGATATTCTTCCTTTTGTGTTTTTGCCAAATTCTCCTAGTTTTGCATCAAAGATATTGATCAAATTTTTATTCAATTGCTTTGAGTGCCATAATAAGATGTTATATGGAGTTTTTGAGTTCCCACATTGGGATGATTTTTCAAAGATTTCCATGCACTTTGACCTTGCATATGCATCCCGTTTGCTATACTTGAGTTGTGCTAATCGTGTTGTGAACAAGAATGGACATGCCACAAATTACATGCTCCTCTATCACACACAAACATATGTTGCTTGGTCTTTGTTGTATGAAGGTACAAATGCATACAAGTCAACCTCTACCAACCATGTGTTGACAAGAAGAACCGAAGAGAGTTACCTATGGCTACCCTTCATCGAGCTATATCTATAAGCTAAGGTGACTTCCTTCTACTTGAGGACTCATGCTATAATGTTCATGAATTGGCTATGCTTTGAGTGTTGCTTCGCTTTTGTTGTGAGCTTTGTAGGCTTCATTAAGGTGAAGGAACGTTGAAGTGTTGTCAAGTCAATCTTCCGAGGACGACTATATGGTGAACCCCAGGATCAAGAAGGTCTCTCGACCTCTTCTACTTTGTGATGAGCGTGTAGAGTCGAGGACGACTCTTTTTGAAGGGGGGAGCTGATGTAGCCCGACCTACGGTCGTTGCCCCATCAAGGTCTCCAACTTATGCCAAGTCGTCATGGACTCCAAAAGTGAATCCCCTATCCTCTTTGAGATCCCACTTCCTACCCTATTGAATGGTATACTACTTCATTATCAATCCTATGACCATGATAGGTTCACACTGACGAGTACGGACACGAGGGAGGGAGCCCGAGGACTCGCGCTTGACAAGACGGAGGCTTGTAAGAGGAGATGGATGAAGCTCCAGCTGGAACCGACGACAGGACCGGCAAACCGGAGCCACCGCCGGAATCTCCGGCGATAGCCCCGGCGAACCGAGCTCACCGCCGGAATCCCCAGCGCCAGGACCGGTCGACCGGAACCACGACCGGAACCGCTTACAGAGAGCACTTCCGTCGCGTAACCGAAATATCCGGCGACGACCGGAAATCTCGGCGCCAGATCCGGCGCCGCCGGACTTACCTGATGTGGACATCCCTTCTATTGATACAACCGTTGTACCTACAGTAACACACATACAAGGACCCATCACAAGATCTCGTGCCAAACAACTTAACTATCAGGTACTTTTGTTTCTTGGAACTATTCCTCACATACATGAGAATATGATGCTGCCTAAATCAGATGTATTTCTTACTCTTAGGAATGATGGACCAAGCATGGATGAGAGGGACAAGCATTGGAGCATGTCCATGCATGGAGATGGCAGCAAGCATGTGATGATCCAAGAGAAGGCCACGGATGAAGATTTCAGAACTTTGAGGCCACCATAATGAATAAAGAAGGCTTGGACGAAATATTCAAGATCAATACTTTACAAATTCGTCCATAGCTTAATATGGTGCTGCGAGACCTTTTATTTTGGGCCAGGCCCATGTAATTTTCACAGGATTTTAATTAGCCACTTTTTAGAGTCCGTATTTGAGGGGAAAAGGACTTTTAGGGTTGGATTCGGCCACCACTTCCATGGCTGGCCGAAACCCCACATTTTCGCCCTTAAATACTCCCCATAGCCGTCCCCCTAGACTCGGATTTTGTTTAGACATTAAGTTAGCCATCGTCGCAACTTCGCCAAGGCTCGAGCGTCGCAGAGGCCTCTTGTACTTCGCACCTATTCAGGATCCCACCTCTTCAATAAAGCTTTCCTATTAATCCGCAATATCTTGATTGCAGTATTGGTTCTTACTTGTTCTCGATTTCAGGTAGGAATTAAGACCCTCGCTAGTCAGGCTGATCGTGTTCCCGCAGGATCGGTAACCTCCAGGAGATTGGCCTAGCGATTGCATTGGCGCTCGTGCTCGCACGTGTAGTCGGATCGTCAAGCCCGAACTCCACCAAATCGATTATCTTCATCTCATCGAAAGGTCGGACACCTTTGCCCTATCAAGTGGTATCAGATTTCAGGTTGCTCGGTGAGATTTTACTGTTTTCGTAGATTAGATCTGTTTTTACCTATAACCCACGAAAAAAAGCCAAAAACATAGTTAGAGTTTAGATCCATACCATAAACCAATCTACGCCTCGCATTATCTTTTCAGTTTTTGCATTGTTGAATTTGTGTCTACATCGTCGCGTCGAGTTGCTGGTCTTAGTGTCTCGTCCCTTAGAGTTTCGAGTTCTGATCATAGTAGTCACCGCCACACTCGCCGATCACCGCCACCATATTCCGCCGCCATATACCCTGCCACCATATACCCTAATACTCCGCCACCGCCTTCCTACATGTATACGATCCGATCAGTTTCCTGCCGTGGTACGAGTCCGAGTAGAGTTATTGTTTCCTAGTTATTTCTTTTTACTTTCCTTCTTTATTGTTTCCGTGTTAAGATAAAGTCAGTGTCGAGCTAAGAGTCCGGTCGCAAGTCCAGGAGCAAAAAAAAAATTCTGGCTATACTAGTTTTCGGCTTTGGGGATCACTTTTCTCTATCGGCCGTTATAGCGATTTTTTTTTTGCGCCTGCGCGCTTTCCGGAGCAAAATAAAAAATTTCGAATTTTTTTGGGGCTAACCTATTTTTAGACCCCGTAGATCAGTTCTAGACACTCGCCATCATAGTGATTTTCCACCTCTCGGTCGCTTTTCAGGGTGCCATATCATCATACATTGCTTGTTGTGTCGAGTCGTGACATCGTTGGTGATCTAGGCTCGCGTCTCTAGTACGGTCTAGCCTAGGACCAAAGACAGATCGTTGAGCATTCTTTCAACTTTTGCATTGCTGTTTTGATAATTGCTAACCCCCTTTGCTAAGCCTTTCCAGAGCTCCACAGATACTCTCCACGTGCGGTGTTTCGACTCCTGGTAATCGCTTGGTTCAATCTCTGGACCCATTGATCCTCGCAGTTGCACATCGCCTTTTCCTGCTGTTTGGTAAGAACTTGTAAGAGCTTCATATATTGCTTGACGGATTACGCGTGCCTTCTACCATATTTCCGTAGTATATACATGTGCCTTTTAAGGACTAACCATGACAGATACTTTGCGGAACCCTGCCACAATGACGAACGAAGAACTACATGCCCACTTCGCCGCGCTCTTGGTCAGTCGCGCTGAAGACGTGGATACGCGCCTAGGGGAGTTTGACACCAAGCTCACCAACGCCGTGGACAAGATCGATGGACTCGAGAAATCCTTCAACGCCAAGCTTGACATTTGGTTCAAGGAGCTTTTGAACATATTGCTCAAGACTCGCGCCCACACATGGCGCACGGGCGCATCACGGGTCGGATGCTGGTTTATTGCCGCACCCTCGGCGGCTACCGCTGCTGCTGACGCACCTTATACTTCCGCCGCGCTCCTGCTGCGACATTGGGGACAGACGACGGGTACTACTACGACCCCGACGACGACGATCTGTTTGACGAGGTGATGGAGGGGTTAACCTCTTGGGTGCCCGATCTTCACGGATCTCGTGGTCAAATCGATGGGAAAGCGAGGGGAAAGGGAGAAGGTAGCGGAAGCGAACACACACCTCGCGAAGAACACGATGAACACACGCAAAACTCACACGATACAAGGCCGATTGCTCGAGGCGGCCACCGGTCCGATAGAATCCTCGCAAGGAAAGATCGGTCAACGTGCTCCCTCAAATCCACATCGGAGAGGGAAGAACACCTTGAGGAGGGTCTTGACGACTTGGGGGCGAGAAACCGAGAACCCAAGGCCTTGTTCAACGATGGATGCGTGATGCAAAGTCCAATTGAGGTTGGTGACGATAGTCGGTCCCCTTGGTAAAGGGGATGAGGCAAAACTAGAGATTCCACAATGGGGGGTTTTCTTTAGTCTATCATCTATGCCTAAGGGATACATGAGGGGTGGGGGCTCTATTTATAGGCCAACCACTAAACAAGGGTAGTTTGGGAATAAAACTAGGGTTTGGTAAGTAAAGGGGGATACAAGGGTTGTGGCCCAACTAGTGCGCACAGGCACTGCCAGGAGCGGTAGTACCGGACTTGGGACCGGTAGTACCGCTCAGGGACCGGTAGTACCGCTTAAGTCCCGAGCTTCAGTGGAGCCGTCGATGGGAGCGGTAGTAAGGGCGGTCTGCGACCGGTACGGGTCAGATCCGGTAATCCGGAGACAGAGAGTATTTGGCTTGCGCTTGGTGTCGTCTGTGGCAAGGGCGGTAGCAAGTACGGGCGGTAGTACCGATCGCCAGTCCTAGTAGTACTGGCGACAGAGAGCCTTTGGTGATCTGTCTTCTTCCGCCTCCTCTTCCAAGCCTCCGTCTTGTCGGGCTTGATGTTCCGGGCTTCCTCCCTTGCCTCCGTACTTGTCAATGTGAACCTATCATGCATATGTGACGGAGTATGAAGTAGCATGCCATTCAATAGGGAAGGAAGGGGGCTCGCATAGAGGAACGGATTCACCTTTGGAGTCCATGACGACTTGGTGTAAGTTGGAGACCAAGATGTGGCAACGACCGTAGGTCGGGCTACATCAGCCCCCCCCCCCTTCAAAAAGAGTCGTCCTCGACTCTACATGCTCATCACAAAGTAGAAGCGGTCGAAGGACATCCTTGATCCTGGGGTTCACCATATAGTCGTCCTCGGGAAGATTGACTTCACGACACTTCAATGTTCCTTCACCTTCCTTGAAGCCTACAAAGCTCACAACAAAAGGAAAGAAACACTCAAAGCGTAGCCAATTCATGAAGATTATAGCATGAGTCCTCAAGTAGAAGGAAGTCACCTTAGCTTATAGAGATAGCTCGATGAAGGGTAGCCATAGGTAACTCTCTTCGGTTCTTCTTGTCAACATATAGTCCATAGAGGTTGACGTGTATGCATTTGTACCTTCATACAACAAAGACCAAGCAACATATGTTTGTGTGTGATAGGGGAGCATGTCATTTGTGGCATGTCCATTCTTGTTCACAACACGATTAGCACAACTCAAGTATAGCAAATGGGATGCATATGCATGGTCAATGTGCATGGGAAACGTTTGAACATTATCCAAATGTGGAAACTCAAAAACTCCATATAACATATAAGTGGGGCATTCAAAGCATTGGATCCAAATGTCAAACAACATCTTTGATGCAAGAATAGGAGAATTTGGCAAAAACACACAAGGAAGCATATCCAAAACAAAAGTATTATGTTTGCAAACAAACCAAATGAAAGAGCAAGTTGTCCTTATGTTTGTTGCAACAACAAGACGAGATTCTTGGAAGCTCTCATGACAATACATGTTCTTAAAGGAATTGTGGTTGCACACAAAACATCGGAAAGGGAAATTGTTCAACATGAATTTCACAAGGGGGGATAATACCATTAACATGCTTGCAATCAAACCATATGAGAGAGCAATTTGCCAACATGAAAGATGCAAAGCATGCAAAAGGTATCAGAGCTGGGTTCGATCTTGAACTCACTTGTGGGATGCTCTCAAGAGCTCTTTTTGTCAACTCGTGCTCAACCGAGGTTGACATGATAATGCGGGTACCTACACACATCAAACACAAAAGGAAGAACGTGTGTGCATGGTAGAGATACACATCATCCATCATGACGTATCTCTTCTTGTGCACATCACCATTAATGCCAATCAAGTATGAAAGTGATGCATGGTGAGTATGCAAGTGGGGGACATGCTTATCATGGCCATCATCAAAATCTCCAAAAATTGAGAAAGCTATGGGGGCCATCTCATTATAACGCATGTGGTCAACATTGTTGATGCATTCATCTTATGGCAAGCAACGGGAAAAATTGAATGACTAGCATGACAAAGCATGTCCATAGCAATTGGAGGATACGCACAAGATGCATAGCATGGCATGTTTATGCCAATGATATCGCACTCAAACAATTCCACATGATCAATATTATGCAAAGGCAAATCATCACATGGGAAAGTTCCAAAGCGACCTCCACAACTTCAAGAAGGACATGGACAACGACTTCGACAAAAACAAGAGGATGGTCGCCAAGACTAATGATGCTTTGCGCTCATTAGAAAAACTTACAAGGAAGAGTGCCAAGTTCAAGGGCCATCGTCGTGAGCGTCATATGGATGACCAAGTGCGCCACCTACATCAACCATCGGCAAGGCACGCCAATGACCTCCGTCGACACCATCACAAGGCACCTTCAACTTCTTGTGCCACCACCAAAATGGCACCAAGAGCAAGCCTTCGTCCACGCCATCAAGCTTCAACGACTACGCTTGCATTTGAAGACCTCATGACCGAGGAAAATGAAGACCTCTACTTCGCCAAGTTGGATAGCATGAGACTACCTCCACCACTACTACGAGATGGCCACAAGACGGTCGAGCATGGGATTTTCCCTTCGACCATGGAGGAGAGCAATGATGCCCATCTTATGGCATCCAACCTTGAAGGCGACAAGGTCAAGAATGGTGAGCATGGGATTTTCCCTTCACCAAAGGAGGCGCATGGAGTTGAGGAAACCGAGCCTACCCCCATATGCTTGAGTGATGATGTGGTACCATTCCCATGTGAGTATGAGAGTCACTTAGCCCACTTGAGTGAGAACAAGAGTGAGATGAGTGACTCCACCTTATGTGAGATTGAGTGCTTCCACTTGGAGGGCATGAGTGATACACCGAGTGCGTTGAGAGTGGTAGTTGATAGGTCAAGTGAGACCATTCCAATTTCTAACAACTTACCCTCTACCTCTAGTGTGTTCTCTTATGTTGTGATAGGTTCCATGGATGAAGAAGCGCCAAGCCATGAAGCTCTGATACCAGATGATGGAGGGGTGAACCTCTTGGGTGCTCGATCTTCACGGATCTCGTGGTCAAATCGATAGGAAAGCGAGGGGAAAGGGAGAAGGTAGCGGAAGCGAACACACACCTCGCGAAGAACACGATGAACACACGCAAAACTCACACGATACAAGGCCGATTGCTTCCGAACGGCGGCCACCGGCCCGATAGAATCCTCGCAAGGAAAGATCGGTCAACGTGCTCCCTCAAATCCACATCGGAGAGGGAAGAACACCTTGAGGAGGGTCTTGACGACTTGGGGGCGAGAAATCGAGAACCCAAGGCCTTGTTCAACGATGGATGCGTGATGCAAAGTCCAATCGAGGTTGGTGACGATAGTCGGTCCCCTTGGTAAAGGGGATGAGGCAAAACTAGAGATTCTATCATCTATGCCTAAGGGATACATGAGGGGTGGGGGCTCTATTTATAGGCCAACCACTAGACAAGGGTAGTTTGGGAATAAAACTAGGGTTTGGTAAGTAAAGGGGGATACAAGGGTTGTGGCCCAACTAGTGCGCGCATGCCAGAGCTGGAGTAATCTGACTTGGGACCGGTAGTACCGCTTGGTCCAGTAATCAGGACTCGGGGACCGTTAGTACCGCTTGATCTGGAGCTTATTCACTGGAGCCGTCGATGGGAAGCGGTAATCTGACCGGTAGTACTGGTCCAGATCCGTAGTACCGCGAACAGAGAGTATTTGGCTTGGTGTCGTCATTGTTGGCGGTAGCAAAGGCGGTAATCTTACGGCCGGTAGTACCAGTACGGTCCGGCTGCGAAGAGCCTTTGGTGATCTGTCTTCTTCCGCCTCCTCTTCCAAGCCTCCGTCTTGTCGGGCTTGATGTTCCGGGATTCCTCCCTTGCCTCCGTACTTGTCAATGTGAACCTATCATGCATAT
Source organism: Avena longiglumis (assembly GCA_030063025.1). Lineage (NCBI taxonomy): Eukaryota > Viridiplantae > Streptophyta > Magnoliopsida > Poales > Poaceae > Avena > Avena longiglumis. The sequence continues at coordinate 311,808,997 of CP125977.1, forward strand.
GTGACGGAGTATGAAGTAGCATGCCATTCAATAGGGAGGGAAGGGGCTCGCATAGAGGAACGGATTCACCTTTGGAGTCCATGACGACTTGGTGTAAGTTGGAGACCAAGATGTGGCAACACGAGTGGGTGAGCTACATCACGAGGAGGTTGAACAACCTCCACAGTACCTCTGGCCGTCCCGACATTACTACATGGCGCTCGACCACCGGTACGTGATGATGATCATGTTGCAAAGCTTAAATTAAATATTCCATCTTTTGAGGGTAAATATAATCCTGATGCATATCTTACATGGGAAATGGAAGTAGAACAACGTTTTGCATCCTTAAAATATCCTGAGAATATGCGTGTTAGTGCTGCTACATGTGAATTTACTAAATTTGCTTCCCTTTGGTGGTCTGAGTATTGTCGTTTAAATCCTACTACTATTCCTAGTACATGGACTGCTTTAAAACTGCTATGCGTGTTCGTTTTGTACCTCCCACTTATCAACATGATTTACTAAAGAATCTGACACGTTTAGAGCAAGGGAAAAATTCTGTAGAAGAGTATTATCAGAAATTGCAAACGGGGATGGTTCGTTGTGGTCTTGTTGAATCTAATGAACAAATGCTTGCACGTTTCTTTGGTGGATTAAACAAGGACATTCAGCACATATTAGATTATAAGGAATATAATTCTATCACTCGTTTGTTTCATCTTGCTTGCAAAGCTGAACGTGAAGTGCAGGATCGCCAAACACCATGGAGGAGGACTAATAATTCTGCAGGTCGCACATCCACTTGGACATCCCGACAATCAGCGCCTCCTCGTAATTCGCCACCAGCTAATACCACATCCAAGGCCTCCACATTATTTCCAGCTGCTCCTCCACCATCATCCAATGCTCCTACTCGTAGTGCATCTTCTATGGCTTCCACGGGTAAGACAAAGGATATACAATGCCGCAAGTGCTGGGGTTTTGGTCATATTGAGAGACAGTGCACAACACAACGTGTGATGATGGTGCGAGAAGATGGTCAATACGATTCAAAGGAGTGACTTCGATGAAGATACACTAGCCCTTATTTACGCTCGAGATGGAGACAATTAAGGTGATGAAGAGACGAGGTAATGGGAGTCAAGTCACGATCAATACAAGAGCTTAATTACACAACATGTGTTGAGTGTGCAATTGAGAAAATCTGAGAAAGATCAACGCCACCTGTTCCAAACACGTGGTGTTGTCAGGAATGAGCTATACGGATCATCATTGATGGAGGAGTTGTAATAATCGGCGTGTTGACATGGTAGAAGCTTGCGCTTCAACAAGACAACGCCCACATTCATATTACATCCAATGGTTTGAGAGTTCTCGCAAGATCAAGGTAACAAGAACGATGCGCGTGCATTTCTTGTTGGTACATATTGATTTTGTTGATTGTGATGTTGTACCTATGCAAGCCTGTTCTTTGTTACTTGGTAGACCATGGCAATTTGATAGAGAATCTGTTCATAATGGCAAAACTAATCACTATTCTCTTATGCATGATGGAAAGAAAATTGGTCTAAAACGTATGACTCGAACAGATTTTAAAGATGATCTTGCTAGAGCTAGTAGAGCTAAAGCGAGGAGAAAAATAAAAGTGAGAATCAGATTGTCTGCAGATTTTATACCACCAAAGAACACTAAATTTGATTCTACACATGCTACTGAAATTCGTTTAAAGAGTCCATGTATGCTTGCAAATAAAATTGATATTCTTGAACTAGATGTAAACAATACTCAATGTTATGCAATTGTCGCAAAGAGGTTCATTTTCATTTGAGGATATGCCTCCTTCTTTGCCACCCGCTATTGCTAACCTTTTGCGAGGAATATGAGGACGTCTTTCCCACGAATGCCACGGGACTACCTCCTATTAGAGGAATTGAGCACCAAATTGATCTAATTCCTGGTGCCACGTTGCCAAACCGCGCGCCATATAGAACCAATCCAGAGGAGACAAACGAGATACAACGCCAAATTCAGGAACTACTCGACAGAGATCATATATGTGGGTCCCTTAGTCCCTGTGTTGTTCCTATTATTTTGGTACCTAAGAAAGATGGTTCTTCGCGCATGTGTACTGATTGTAGAGCTATCAATAATATTACTGTTCGATATCGTCATCCTATTCCACGTTTAGATGACATGCTTGATGAATTGAGTGGCTCTACCAAGTTTTCTAAAGTTGATTTGCGTAGTGGTTACCACCAGATTCGTATGAAATTAGGAGATGAATGGAAAACAACATTTAAAACTAAGTTCGATTTATATGAGTGGTTAGTAATGCCGTTTGGTTTAACTAATGCACCTAGCACTTTCATGAGATTAATGAACAAAGTTTTACGTGCTTTCATTGGACGTTTTGTGGTAGTCTACTTTGATGATATTCTGATTTATAGCAAATCTTTAGAGGGTCATTTGGACCATTTACGTGCTGTTTTCAATGCTTTACGTGATGCACGTTTGTTTGGTAACCTTGAGAAGTGCACCTTTTGCACCAATCAAGTTGCGTTTCTTGGCTATGTTGTTACATCACAGGGTATTGAAGTGGATCCATCCAAGATTGAAGCTATTGAGAATTGGCCGTAGCCCAAGACGGTCACACAAGTGAGGAGTTTTCTTGGCCTCGCTGGTTTTTATAGGCGCTTTGTCACAGACTTTGGATCAATTGCCTTGTTGAATGAGCTTACCAAGAAGGATGTGCCCTTTGTTTGGGGCGATGCACAACAACAGGCCTTCGTCATATTGAAAGATAAGCTAACACATGCTCCCTTACTCCAACTTCCTGATTTTACTAAGACTTTTGAGCTTGAATGTGATGCTAGTGGAATTGGTTTGGGAGGGGTGTTATTACAAGAGGGACAACCTGTTGCATATTTTAGTGAGAAATTGAGTGGGGCTAGTCTGAACTATTCTACTTATGATAAAGAATTATATGCGTTGGTTCGGGCATTAGAAACTTGGCAACATTATCTATGGCCTAAGGAATTTGTTATTCATCCTGATCATGAATCTTTGAAGCATATTCGTAGTCAAGCTAAGTTGAATCGTCGTCATGCAAAGTGGGTTGAATTTATTGAGTCTTTTACTTATGTTATCAAACACAAAAAGGGTAAAGATAATATTATTGTTGATGCTTTGTCGCGCCGTTATAGTTTGTTATCTCAACTTGACTTCAAAATATTAGGATTTGAAACTATTAAGGAACAATATGTGCATGATGCTGAATTTAAAGATGTGTTGCAGAATTGTAGAGATGGTAGAACTTGGAACAAGTTCGTCTTCAATGATGGATTTGTGTTCCGTGCTAACAAACTATGCATTCCAGATGTTTCTGTTCGTCTTTTGTTGTTACAGGAGGCGCATGGAGGAGGATTGATGGGACACTTTGGTGTCAAGAAGACGGAGGATGTTCTTGCTGCACACTTCTTTTGGCCACGTATGCGTCGAGATGTTGAGAGATTTGTGGCACGCTGCACTACTTGTCAAAAAGCTAAGTCTCGCCTTAATCCACATGGTTTATATATGCCTCTTCCTGTTCCTAGTGTTCCTTGGGAGGATATTTCTATGGACTTTGTTTTGGGATTACCACGAACACAAAAGGGGAGGGATTGTATTTTTGTTGTTGTGGACCAGTTTTCTAAGATGGCACATGATGTAGCCCGACCTACGGTCGTTACTACATCTTGGTCTCCAACTTACGCCAAGTCGTCATGGACTCCAAAGGTGAATCCGTTCCTCTATGCGAGCCCCCTTCCTACCCTATTGAATGGTATGCTACTTCATACTCCGTCACATATGCATGATAGGTTCACATTGACAAGTACGGAGGCAAGGGAGGAAGCCCGGAGCATCAAGCCCGACAAGACGGAGGCTTGGAAGAGGCGGAAGAAGACAGATCGCCAAATGCTCTGTCGCCAACAGTACTACGGACTGGCGGCGATTACCGGCGGCACTACCGCTACCGCCACCAACAGATGACGCCAACAAGGCAAATACTCTGTCTCCCATGGGTACTACTTGGTCAGTGATACTACCAGTCACCGATACCGCCTTCTGACGGCTCCGGTGACGCTCCGGGACTAAGCGGTACTATCGGTCCCAGGCGGCACTACTGGGACCAAGCGGTACTACGGTCCCAAGTCCCAGTACTACGCTCTGGCGATGCACTGGCACTAGTTGGGCCACAGCCCATGTATCCCCCTTTACTTACTTATTCGCCTAGTTTATCCCCAAACTACCCCTGTTTATGTGGTTGGCCTATAAATAGAGCCCCCACCCCTCATGTATCCCCAAGGCATAGATGATAGACTAAAGACACCCCCCATTGTGGAATCTCTACTTTTGCCTCATCCCCTTACCAAGGGGACCGACTATCGTCACCAACCTCGATTGGACTTTGCATCACGCATCCATCGTTGAACAAGGCCTTGGAGTTCGACGTCTCGTCTCCAAGTTGTCAAGACCCTCCCCAAGGTGTTCTTCCCTCTCCGATGTGGATTTGAGGGAGCACGTTGACCGACCTTCCCTTGCGAGGATTCTATCGGACCGGTGGCCGCCGTTCGGGAGCAATCGGCCTTGTATCGTGTGAGTTTTGCGTGTGTTCATCGTGTTCTTCGCGAGGTGTGTGTTTGCTTCCGCTACCTTCTCCCTTTACCCTCGCTTTCCCATCGATTTGACCACGAGATCCGTGAAGATCGGGCACCCAAGAGGTTAACCCCACCATCATCTGGTATCAGCAGCTTTTGGTTGCCACGGATTTCTCATCGATTTGGTCTTTTCCCCATAAATTCGAAAATTCCACCAAAAATAGCCCCAATTCGTGTTTTGGATCGATCTGTGATTTGAGTGCGTTTTGGTAGGTTTTGATCCGTGGATTACTTGCTAAACTTGTTGATCTACCTTCCTTTGCGTTCCCATAGCCTAATTCCTTGATTTCCCCCGTCGATTTGGTGTTTTTCTTGAAGATTTTCCGCCCAAATCGCCCCAAACTCGCGAAATCGCGTCAGATCTGGTTTTCTCTGTCTCGAGCGGTACTACCGCTCCAAATCTACTGATACTACCGGTACCAAAATCCGGTACTACGTCAAGACAGAATGAAAAGCGAGAAGTTTTCAATGACCTCTCACCGTTTTGACCATAACTTTTGCATTCGAACTCGGATTTTGGTGTTCTTTAGCTCGTTTCGAAGAGGAGAAGGAGCTCTACATCATCATCCACGTGGTTCATGCTATCTACTCCATCCAAATTCCGTGAGCAAGGAGGAATCCAACAATAAAGGGTGAAGATCGTCGACGAAAGGTATAAACATTCCGCGACTTCTCCCCACTTGCATTCCTTTGTGAACCCCACTATCTTTGCGAGCAACAAACACCTATTGAGACTAGTTCCTCTTATGATTGCTTGGGCTATGCACATTTGATACCTTGTAGAATTCCGAGCAAACGTGTGAGCGCTATCTCATATAGTTATCTTGTATAGTTGTTGGCACAAGGAAGAGGCAAGTGAAAAAGGAAAATAGAAAGAAAAAAAAAAGAGAAAAAAGAATAAAAAAAGGAAAAGAGAAAAAGAAAGAATTATACATGTGCCTCATAGAATAGGAAGCGCAAGCTCGATGAACATCATATAGGTGGTACTTATTGTGCATATCTTGTAGCCCACCAATCTTGTGCAATCGAACTATCGTCTCTCCTTGTACTTGTGTGACACGAGGTTATAGTATTCGCTAGGTAATCATTTGGTTCTTAGCTCACTTTCTCCGTCGCACAAGTCCCATTTATCCCACCGTGTGTGTTTCCTTGTACATATTTCCTATCTTGTGGATTAACTTGTTTTGCTTTGTGATCATTGTGGTTCTTTACTTGCAATTACAACATCTTGATTTCGGATTGGTTCTTCACATGCCATGTTTCATACCTATCCACCATAGGCCTTGTGTGTGTGTGTTTTTTGGTTCGTAGTTGGTTTTGGTGTTCCGCGTGAACTTCACTTTGCTTGGTTTATTGCTCTCAAGTGTGGCCACTTGTACGATACGATCTTCCAAGGTAAAGTATGGTTTGACGTTGTATCCCTAACTCCAACTACCACTTCCATATACACCGCTTGGTCTTGTGCATCATGTCTAGGGACTCGGGCAGGGATGATATCTATGAAGAATCCATGATGAGCCACCATGACTACGACTCCACAAGTATAGAGGACATGATGGAGCACAACACCGACAATGGCTCCGCATGCTTTGAGGACCCGGCGCACTACACCTACGACGACTCCACATGCATGGAAGACATGGAGCTCTACGTCGACAATGGCTCCTCATGCATGGAGCCTATGGAACACTACACCGACAATGGCTCCACATGCTTGGGTGATATGGAGTACTACACCAACAATTACTCCCCAAGCATGGAAGACTTCGAGTGCGACATTGATGACGCCTCGCCAAGCATGGAGGACACGGAGAACTTCATCGACTTTGATGGCTCCTCCATGAGCCATGAAGAATTGCTCCACCGCGTGGAGATGGAAGCCTACTACGCAAAGCAAGAGGAGGCGCATCATCAAGATTCCATGACCTTCAAGGCCAAGCGTGCCACACCAAAGGGCACCACCTACTTCTATGATCCACCTCCAAGGCGACATGTGCCACCACCTAGATGGCGTCAAGCGCCACCATCTCAAAGGCACCAAGCTCCATCATCTCCAAGGCGCCAAGCTACATCACCTCCAAGGCGCCAAGCTCCAACTCCTATCCAAACAAGAGTGGCGTCCAAACATCATATGCATTAAGAGGCGCCAAGAAACAAGACTCTTCATCGACAAACATCCTCTCATGAGCATCGCCACCATAAAGAGGATACAAGACATCATCAAAGGCATCTTCGCCACAAAGACGAAGAATTCGTGATGAGCACCAACCATAATGCTCAACCAAGCTCAAGAAGGCACCACACGCACAAGAAGAGTGCCAAGGAAAGTGATCATCGTCGCGAGTGTCATGTGGACGACCAAGTGCGCCACCTACATCAACCATCGGCAAGGCACGCCAATGACCTCCGTCGACACCTTCATAGGGCACCTTCTACTACTAGGCCACCACCAAAATGGCACCAAGAGCAAGACTTCCTCCACGCCATCAAGATTCAACGCCTACGCTTGACTTCCACGACCTCGCGAACGAGGAAAATGTAGACCTCTACTTCGCCAAGTTGGATAGCATGAGCCTACCTCCACCACTACTACAAGATGGCCACAAGACGGTCGAGCATGGGATTTTCCCGTCGACCATGGAGGAGAGTGATGATGCCCATCTTATGGCATCCAACTTTGAAGGCGACAAGGTCAAGAATGGTGAGCATGGGATTTTCCCTTCACCAAAGGAGGCACATGGAGTTTAGGAAACCGAGCCTACCCCCATATGCTTGAATGATGATGTGGTACCAATCCCATGTGAGTATGAGAGCCACTTAGCCCACTTGAGTGAGAACAAGAGTGAGACGAGTGACTCCACCTTATGTGAGATTGAGTGCTTCCACTTGGAGGGCATGAGTGATACTCCTAGTGAGTTGAGAGTGGTAGTTGATAGGTCAAGTGAGACCATTTCGATTTCTAACAACTTACCCTCTACCTCTAGTGTGTTCCCTTGTGTTATGCTAGGTTCCATGGATGAAGAAGCGCCAAGCCATGAAGCAATGATGTCTCATTTGGAGAAGATGTACATGGTGCACGAAGATGATGCTATGCCATGGCTACATCAAGAAGACGAAGTCGTCCACAAGGAGGCCACTACTTCCACAACACCCACTTCATATGAGAGGTATGACCAAGGTAACAATAAGGGTGTTGATGATGTCATGATCCCACTAGTGGACATGATGAATTGTGAGGATATGCATGCTATGGATGATACTTGTGACATTACATATGCTTCATCCACTTTCCCATGTGATGATTTGCCTTTGCATAATATTGATCAGTTGGAATTGTTTGATTGCAATATCATTGCCATAAACATGCCATGCTATGCATCTTGTGTGTATCCTCCAATTGCTTTGGACTTGCCTTGTCATGCTATCCATTCAATTTCTCCCGTTGCTTGCGATAAGATGAATGCTTGCTATTTCACTTGTTTTGCTTGCAACAATACTGATCAAATGCGTTCTAATGAGATGGCCCCCATAGCTTTCTCAATTTTTGGAGATTTTGATGATGGCCATGATAAGCATGTTCCCCACTTGCATACTCACCATGCATCTATTTCATACTTGAATGACATTAATGGTGATGTGCACAAGAAGAGATACGTCATGATAGATGATGTGTATCTCTACCATGCACACACGTTCTTCCTTTTACATATGATATGTGTAGGTACCCGCACAAGAATGTCAACCTCGGTTGAGCACGAGTTGACAAAAAGAGCTCTTGAGAGCATCCCACAAGTGAGTTCAAGATCGAACCCAGCTCTGATACCTTTTGCATGCTTTGCATCTTTCATGTTGGCAAATTGCTCTTTCCTATGGTTTGATTGCAAGCATGTTGATGGTATTATCTTCCCTTGTGACATGCATGTTTCTTCGCCTTTATATAATGCTGCTTTGTGTGTTGCAACAAAAATGTTGAACAATTTACCTTTTCGATGTTTTGTGTGCAACCACAATTCCTTTAAGAACATGTATTGTCATGAGAGATTCCAAGAATCTCGTCTTGTTGTTGCAACAAACATAAGGACCACTTGCTCTTTCATTTGGTTTGTTTGCAAACATAATACTTTTGTTTTGGATATACTTCCTTGTGTGTTTTTGCCAAATCCTCCTAGTCTTGCATCAAAGATGTTGTTTGAAATTTGGATCCAATGCTTTGAATGCCCCACTTCTATGTTATATGGAGTTTTTGAGTTTCCACATTTGGATGATGTTCAAATGATTTCCATGCACATTGACCTTGCATATGCATCCCGTTTGCTATACTCGAGTTGTGCTAATCGTGTTGTGAACAAGAATGGACATGCCACAAATGACATGCTCCTCTATCACACACAAACATATGTTGCTTGGTCTTTGTTGTATGAAGGTACAAATGCATACACGTCAACCTCTATGGGCTATATGTTGACAAGAAGAACCGAAGTGAGTTACCTATGGCTACACTTCTTTGAGCTATATCTACAAGCTAAGGTGACTTCCTTCCACTTGAGGACTCATGCTATAATCTTCATGAATTGGCTACGCTTTGAGTGTTGCTTTGCTTTTGTTGTGAGCTTTGTAGTCTTCAAGGAAGGTGAAGGAACATTGAAGTGTCGTCAAGTCAATCTTCCCGAGGACGACTATATGGTGAACCCCAGGATCAAGAAGGTCTCTCGACCGCTTCTACTTTGTGATGAGCATGTAGACTCGAGGACGACTCTTTTTGAAGGGGGGAGCTGATGTAGCCCGACCTACGGTCGTTACTACGTCTTGGTATCCAACTTACGCCAAGTCGTCATGGACTCCAAAGGTGAATCCATTCCTCTATGCGAGCCCCTTCCTACCCTATTGAATGGTATGCTACTTCATAATCCGTCACATATGCATGATAGGTTCACATTTACAAGTACGGAGGCAAGGGAGGAAGCCCGGAGCATCAAGCCCGACAAGACGAAGGCTTGGAAGAGGAGGCGGAAGAAGACAGATCGCCAAATGCTCTCTGTCGCCCAGTACTCGGACTGGCGGCCGTACTACCGCCCACTGCCACCAATGCAGCACGCCAATGAAGCCAAATACTCTACATCTCGGCGGTACTCGGATCTGGACCGGTACTACCGGTCAGTGACCTCTGTCCCAGGCGTCGCTGACGGCTCGGTGACGCTCTAGGACTGCAAGCGGTACTACAGTCCCAGGCGGCACTGGGACCAAGCGGTACTACCGGTCCCAAGTCCGGTACTACCCTCGGCGATTACTGCAGCGCACTAGTTGAGCCCTGACCCATGTATCCCCCTTTACATACATATTCGCCTAGTTTATCCCCAAACTACCCCTGTTTATGTGGTTGGCCTATAAATAGAGCCCCCACCCCTCATGTATCCCCAAGGCATAGATGATAGACTAAAGACACCCCCCATTGTGGAATCTCTAGTTTTGCCTCATCCCCTTACCAAGGGGACCGACTATCGTCACCAACCTCGATTGGACTTTGCATCACGCATCCATCGTTGAACAAGGCCTTGGAGTTCGACGTCTCGTCTCCAAGTTGTCAAGACCCTCCCCAAGGTGTTCTTCCCTCTCCGATGTGGATTTGAGGGAGCACGTTGACCGATCTTTCCTTGCGAGGATTCTATCGGACCGGTGGCCGCCGTTCGGGAGCAATCGACCTTGTATCGTGTGAGTTTTGCGTGTGTTCATCGTGTTCTTCGCGAGGTGTTTGTTCGCTTCCGCTACCTTCTCCCTTTCCCCTCGCTTTCCCATCGATTTGACCACGAGATCCGTGAAGATCGGGCACCCAAGAGGTTAACCCCTCCATCAGCACACTTTATTCCTTGTCATAAAACGGATGATGCTGCGCATATTGCTGATTTGTTCTTTCGTGAAATTGTTCGTTTGCATGGTGTGCCAAATACTATTGTCTCTGATCGTGATACTAAATTTCTTAGCCTATTTTGGAGATGTTTATGGGCTAAGTTGGGGACTAAATTGCTCTTTAGTACTACATGTCATCCAAGCGATGGTCAACTAGTAGTAAATAGAACTTTGTCTACTATGTTGCGGGCTATTTTAAAGAAGAACTTTAAATTGTGGGAAGAGTGTTTACCTCATATAGAATTTGCTTATAATCGTTCGCTGCATTCTACCACAAAGATGTGCCCATTTGAGATTGTGTATGGTTTTGTTCCTCGTGCACCTATTGATTTATTGCCTTTACCTTCTTCGGTGCAACATAATTTGGATGCTACACAACGCGCTGAAATAATATTAAACTTCTATAAGACTACTAAAGATAACATTGCACACATGAATGCTAAGTATAAACTTGCTGGGGATAAAGGGAGAAAGCATGTTGTGTTTGATGTTGGCGATCTTGTTTGGTTACATTTGCGGAAAGATCGTTTTCCTGATTTACGCAAGTCTAAGTTAATGCCACGTGCTGCTGGTCCCTTTAAGGTGTTAGAGAAAATCAATGATAATGCATATAAACTTGAGTTGCCTGCAGACTTTGGTACGGTTAGTCCTACGTTTAACATTGCAGATTTGAAGCCTTACTATGGTGAGGAAGATGAGATTGCGTCGAGGACGACTTCAATTCAAGAAGGGGAGCATGATGTGGACATCCCTACTATTGATACAACCGTTGTACCTCTGACAACACACATACAAGGACCCATCACAAGATCTCGTGCCAAACAACTTAACTATCAGGTACTTTCGTTTCTTGGAACTATTCCTCACATACATGAGAATATGATGCTGCCTAAATCAGATATATTTCTTACTCTTAGGAATGATGGACCAAGAATGGATGAGAGGGACAAGCATTGGAGCATGGCCATGCATGGTGATGCAGCCCGACCTACGGTCGTTACCACATCAAGGTCTCCAACTTACGCCAAGTCGCCATGGACTCCAAAGGTGAATCCGTTCCTCTATGAAAGCTCACTTCCTACCCTATTGAATGGTATGCTACTTCATACTCCGTCACATATTCATGATAGGTTCACACCGACGATGCGGAGGCAAGGGAGGAAGCTTGCATCAAGCCCGACAAGGCAGCTTGGAAGAGGAGGAGGAAGAAGACATATCGGTTGCCGGGTTCAAGCGGTACTGCGGTCGGTGAACCGGTACTGCAGTCGGTACTACCGGTCGGTGGAACGGTACTACCGGTCAGTGATCACTACCGCCCGGATCACCTTGAAGCCATCGCCATGCTGGATGCCCAGTCTTGGCTTGCTGCGCATAAGCGGTACTAGTCCCCAAAGCGGTACTACCGGTGATGACCCAGACTACGGTCCCAAGTCCCGATTACTCGGTCATATATGTGCTGCACGCACCTGTTGGGCCTGACCCATGTATCCCCCTTTTACTTACCTATTCGCCTAGTTTATCCCAAACTACCCTTGTTTAGTGGTTGGCCTATAAATAGAGCCCCCACCCTCATGTACCCTTAGGCATAGATGATAGACTAAAAGACCCCCATTGTGGAATCTCTAGTTTTGCCTCATCCCCTTTACCAAGGGGACCGACTATCGTCACCAACCTCGATTGGACTTTGCATCACGCATCCATCGTTGAACAAGGCCTTGGGTTCTCGGTTTCGCCCCAAGTCGTCAAGACCCTCCTCAAGGTGTTCTTCCCTCTCCGATGTGGATTTGAGGGAGCACGTTGACCGATCTTTCCTTGCGAGGATTCTATCGGACCGGTGGCCGCCGTTCGGGAGCAATCGGCCTTGTATCGTGTGAGTTTTGCGTGTGTTCATCGTGTTCTTCGCGAGGTGTGTGTTCGCTTCCGCTACCTTCTCCCTTTTTCCCTCGCTTTCCCATCGATTTGACCACGAGATCCGTGAAGATCGGGCACCCAAGAGGTTAACCCCTCCATCATCTGGTATCAGCAGCTTTTGGTTGCCACGGATTTCTCATCGATTTGGTCTTTTCCCCATAATTTCGAAAATTCCACCAAAATATAGCCCCAATTCATGTTTTGGATCGATCTGTGATTTGAGTGCGTTTTGGTAGGTTTTGATCCGTGGATTGCTTGCTAAACTTGTTGATCTACCTTCCTTTGCGTTCCCATGGCCTAATTCCTTGTTTTCCCCCTTCGATTTGGTGTTTTTCTTGAAGATTTTCCGCCCAAATCACCCCAAAATCGCGAAAACGCGTCAAATCTGGGCATCCCAGGTCCAAGCGGTACTACCGGGTCCAAAAACCGGTACTACCGCACTTAACCGGTACTACCGGACCCAAAAGACCGGTACTACCGCCCCATTCTGATCAAAAACAGCAAGTTCCAGATTTCAGCCTCTCACCGTTTTGGGCATAACTTTTGCATACGAACTCGGATTTTGGTGTTCTTTAGCTCGTTTCGAAGAGGAGAAGGAGCCCTACATCATCATCCACGTGGTTCATGCTATCTACTTCATCCAAATTCCGTGAGCAAGGCGGAATCCAACAATAAAGGGTGAAGATCGTCGACGAAAGGTATAAACATTCCGCGACTTCTCCCCACTTGCATTCCTTTGTGAACCCTACTATCTTTGCGAGCAACAAACACCTATTGAGACTAGTTCCTCTTATGATTGCTTGGGCTATGCACATTTGATACCTTGTAGATTCCGAGCAAACATTGTGAGCGCTATCTCATATAGTTATCTTGTATAGTTGTTGGCACAAGGAAGAGGCAAGTGAAAAAGAAATAAAAAGAAAAAGAGTGATACAAAAAGAAAAAAAATAGAAAAAAGAAAAGAAAAGAAAGATATATACATGTGCCTCATAGCATAGGAAGCGCAAGCTCGATGAACATCATATAGGTGGTACTTATTGTGCATATCTTGTAGCCCACCAATTTTGTGCAATCGAACTAGCGTCTCTCCTTGTACTTGTGTGACACGAGCTTATAGTCTTCGCTAGGTAATCTTGTGGTTCTTAGCTCACTTTCTCCGTCGCACAAGTCCCATTTTTCCCACCGTGTGTGTTTCCTTGTACATATTTCCTATCTTGTGGATTAACTTGTTTTGCTTTGTGATCATTGTGGTTCTTTACTTGCCATTACAATATCTTGATTTCGGATTGGTTCTTGACATGCCACTTTCCATACCTATCCACCATAGGCCTTGTGTGTGTGTGTTTTTTGGTTAGTAGTTGGTTTTGGTGTTCCGCGTGAACTTCACTTTGCTTGGTTTATTGCTCTCAAGTGTGGCCACTTGCACGATACGATCTTCCAAGGTAAAGTAAGGTTTGACGTTGTATCCCTAACTCCCACTACCACTTCCATATACACCGCTTGGTCTTGTGCATCATGTCTAGGGACTCCGGAACCGAGGATGATAGCTATGAAGAATCCATGATGAGCCACCATGCATATGTCTCCACAAGCATGGACAACATGATGGAGCACTACACCGACAATGGCTCCACATGCTTGGGTGACATGGAGTGCTACAACAACAACAACGACTACCCAAGCATGGGCGACTTCAAGAACGACAACGCCAAGCTCCTCACGTCGCACCGACCAAGACGGAGCCTCCAACTCGAGTGCGCCAAGGTCCATCATCAAATGGACAAGTTCCAAAGCGACCTCCACAACTTCAAGAAGGACATGGACAATGACTTGACAAAAACATGAGGATGGTCGCCAAGACTAATGATGCTGCGCTCATTAGAAAAACTCACCAAGAAGAGTGCCAAGGACAAGGGTCATCGTCATGGCGTCATGTGGATGACCAAGTGCGCCACTACACCAACCATCGGCAAGGCACGCCAATGACCTCCGTCGACACCGTCACAAGGCACCTTCAACTACTAGTGCCATCACCAAAATGGCACCAAGAGCAAGCCTTCCACGCCATCAAGCTTCAACAACTACGCTTGCATTTGAAGACCTCATGAGCGAGGAAAATGAAGACCTCTACTTGCCAAGTTGGATAGCATGAGCCTACCTCCACCACTACTACGAGATGGCCACAAGGCGGTCGAGCATGGGATTTTCCCTTGACCATGGAGGAGGCGATGATGCCCTTATGGCATCCAACCTTGTAGGCGAGAAGGTCAAGAATGGTGAGCATGGGATTTTCCCTTCACCAAAGGAGGCGCATGGAGTTGAGGAAACCGAGCCTACCCCCATATGCTTGAGTGATGATGTGGTACCAATCCCATGTGAGTATGAGAGCCACTTAGCCCACTTGAGTGAGAACAAGAGTGACATGAGTGACTCCACCTTATGTGAGATTGAGTGCTTCCACTTGGAGGGCATGAGCGATACTCCTAGTGAGTTGAGAGTGGTAGTTGATAGGTCAAGTGAGACCATTTCGATTTCTAACAACTTACCCTCTACCTCTAGTGCGTTCTCTTATGTTATGCTAGGTTCCATGGATGAAGAAGCGCCAAGCCATGAAGCAATGATGCCTCAATGGGAGAAGATGTACATGGTGCACGAAGATGATGCTACGCCATGGCTACATGAAGAAGGCAGTGTCACAAAGGAGCCACTACTTCCACAACACCCACTTCATATGAGAGGTATGACCAAGGTAACAATAAGGGTGTTGATGATGCCATGATCCCACTAGTGGACATGATGAATTATGAGGATATGCATGTTATGGATGATACTTGTGACATTACATATTCTTCACTCATATTCCCATGTGATGATTTGCCTTTGCATAATATTGATCATGTGGAATTGTTTGATTGCGAACTCATTGCCATAAACATGCCATGCTATGCATCTTGTGTGTATCCTCCAATTGCTTTGGACTTGCCTTGTCATGCTAGTCATTCAATTTCTCCCGTTGCTTGCGATAAGATGAATGCTTGCTATTTCACTTGTTTTGCTTGCAACAATATTGATCATATCGTTCTAATGAGATGGCCCCATAGCTTTCTCAATTTTTGGAGATTTTGATGATGGCCATGATAAGCATGTTCCCCACTTGCATACTCACCATGCACCTATTTCATACTTGATTGACATTAATGGTGATGTGCACAAGAAGAGATACGTCATGATGGATGATGTATCTCTACCATGCACACACATTCTCCTTTTGTGTATGATGTGTGTAGGTACCCGCATTATCATGTCAACCTCGGTTGAGCACGAGTTGACAAAAGAGCTCTTGAGAGCATCCCACAAGTGAGTTCAAGATCGAACCCAGCTCTGATACCTTTTTCATGCTTTGCATCTGCCATGTTGGCAAATTGCTCTTTCCTATGGTTTGATTGCAAGCATGTTGATGGTATTATCTCACCTTGTGACATTCATGTTTCTTTGCTTTTGGATAATGATGTTTTGTGTGTTGCAACAAGAATGTTGAACATTTTCTCTTTCGATGTTTTGTGTGCAACCGCAATTCCATTAAGAGCATGTATTGTCATGAAAACTTACAAGAATCTCGTCTTGTTGTTGCAACAAACATAAGGACCACTTGCTCTTTCATTTCGTTTGTTTGCAAACACGTTACTTTGGCTTCCGCTTGGGATACTCATATTCCCATGAAATTTGATTTTGATGATTTGTGTGACATCCAACATGTTGAACAATTTCTCTTCCAATGGTTGGTTTGCACACATAATGATGTTTCTTTGGACATTCTTCCTTGTGTGTTTTGCCAAATTCTCCTATTCTTGCATCAAAGATGTTGTTTGAAATTTGGATCCAATGCTTTGAATGCCCCTTCTATGTTATATGGAGTTTTTGAGTTTCCACATTTGGATGATGTTCAAACGATTTCCATGCACATTGACCTTGCATATGCATCCCGTTTGCTATACTCGAGTTGTGCTAATCGTGTTGTGAACAAGAATGGACATGCCACAAATGACAGGCTCCTCTATCACACACAAACATATGTTGCTTGGTCTTTGTTGTATGAAGGTACAAATGCATACACGTCAACCTCTATGGACTATATGTTGACAAGAAGAACCGAAGAGAGTTACCTAGGGCTACACTTCTTTGAGCTATATCTACAAGCTAAGGTGACTTCCTTCTACCTGAGGACTCATGCAATCTTCATGAATTGGCTACGCTTTGAGTGTTGCTTTGCTTTTGTTGTGAGCTTTGTAGGCTTCAAGGAAGTTGAAGGAACATTGAAGTGTTGTCAAGTCAATCTTCCCGAGGACGACTATATGGTGAACCCAAGGATCAAGAAGGTCTCTCGACCGCTTCTACTTTGTGATGAACATGTAGAGTCGAGGACGACTCTTTTTGAAGGGGAGATGATGCGGCCGACCTACTCGTTACCACATCAAGGTCTCCAACTTCCAAGTCGCCATGGACTCCAAAGGTGAATCCGTTCCTCTGAAAGCTCACTTCCTACCCTATTGAATGGTATGCTACTTCATACTCGTCACATATTCATGATAGGTTCACACCGACCAAGACGGAGGCAAGGGAGGAAGCCTGAGCATCAAGCCCGACAAGACTAAGCTTGGAAGAGGAGGAAGAAGACATATCGGCATGCCGGGTTCAAGCGGTACTACCGGTCGGAGAATTACTACCGGGTCGGTACTACCGGTCGGTGGAACCAGTACTACGGTCAATGGTACCTCTTCCTACCGCCCGAGATCAAGCTGCGCCATCGCCATTGGATGCCCAGATCGGCTTGCAGTCTTGCCGCATAGCGGTACCTAGGTCCCAAGCGGTACTAGGTGATGGAGGTACTACCGGTCCCAAGTCCCAGATACCGGGTCATATATGTGCTCAGCGCATGTTGAGCCTGACCCATGTATCCCCCTTTTACTTACCTATTCGCCTAGTTTATCCCCAAACTACCCTTGTTTAGTGGTTGGCCTATAAATAGAGCCCCCACCCCTCATGTACCCCTTAGGCATAGATGATAGACTAAAGACAACCCCCATTGTGGAATCTCTAGTTTTGCCTCATCCCCTTTACCAAGGGGACCGACTATCGTCACCAACCTCGATTGGACTTTGCATCACGCATCCATCGTTGAACAAGGCCTTGGGTTCTCGGTTTCGCCCCAAGTCGTCAAGACCCTCCTCAAGGTGTTCTTCCCTCTCCGATGTGGATTTGAGGGAGCACGTTGACCGATCTTTCCTTGCGAGGATTCTATCGGACCGGTGGCCGCCGTTCGGGAGCAATCGGCCTTGTATCGTGTGAGTTTTGCGTGTGTTCATCGTGTTCTTCGCGAGGTGTGTGTTCGCTTCCGCTACCTTCTCCCTTTTTCCCTCGCTTTCCCATCGATTTGACCACGAGATCCGTGAAGATCGGGCACCCAAGAGGTTAACCCCTCCATCACATGGAGATGGCAGCAAGCATGTGATGATCCAAGAGAAGGCCACAGATGAAGATTTCAGAACTTTGAGGCCACTATAATGAAGAAAGAAGGCTTGGACGAAATATTCAAGATCAATACTTTACGAATTCGTCCATATCTTAATATGGTGTTGCGACACCTTTATTTTTGGCCAGGCCCATGTAATTTTCGCAGGATTTTAATTAGCCACTTTTTAGAGTCCGTATTTGAGGGGAAAAAGACTTTTAGGGTTGGATTCGGCCACCACTTCCATGGCTGGCCGAAACCCCACCTTTTCGCCCTTAAATACGCCCCATAGCCGACCCTCTAGACTCGGATTTTGTTTAGATATTAAGTTATACATAGTCGCAACTTCGCCAAGGCTCGAGCGTCGCAGAGGCCTCTTGTACTTCGCACATATTCAGGATCCCACCTTTTCAATAAAGCTTTCCTCTTAATCCGCAATATCTTGATTGCAATATTGGTTCTTACTTGTTCTCGATTTCAGGTAGGAATTAAGACCCTCGCTCGTTAGGCTGATCGTGTTCACGCAGGATCGGTAACCTCCAGGAGATTGGCCTAGAGATTGCATTGGCGCTCGTGCTCGCACGTGTAGTCGGATCGTCAAGCCCGAACTCCACCAAATCGAATATCGCCATCTCATCGAAAGATCGGACACCTCTGCCCTATCAGCATGCCATGCAACACAACCTCGGTCATCAAAATGAAGCTCTTGGTCGTGCACTCGCCTCAATGGATAAGAAGCTTCAACGCCTTATTGATGGACTAGGAAGGCCACGCGCGCGCGACTCAAGCTCATCTCGGCACTCCTCAAGTGAATCAAGTGCACCTCGCCGTCACGCTTCAAGGCACCGGGATGGACCCGTTCTTCAATCCATGAGCTCTTCTCAAGCGGTACCATCTCCGCGACACGCCGCAACGTCAAGCTATGATGGTGACCTCTCCGCAAGACCTCCACGACGTGAAGCAAACTGTCCACAACCAAGGGCACTTGTGATTCAACAAGAGCAACCTCACATGGACCACCAAGCCCATCGCCGTCGACATGTTCTTTCCACAACAAGTGAAGCATCCGAAGAGGACGAACAAGATCACCGTCGACGTGAAGCACTCGAAGATCCACCAAGGCGTCATCGCCGACATGAACGTCAACGTCGACATCATGATCATCATGACGAGCCTCCTCCACATCAAGAAGAGCAAGAGCAGCCCATTGTGCATGCGGCTCGACGTCCTCCTCGCCACATGGCGCAAGAAAATGCTCCTCGGCCTCAACCGCGCCAACAACACGAGCAAGCTCCCCAAGCTCGTCGTCAAAACCAAGATCCACCACCAAACGCGGCACCTCAACAACCGCAAGATCAACGCAACCATCACCAAGCAAGACATGAGAGCTCGGATGATGATGATGACCGTCCAAATCATGGCAACCGCCGCAACCGGAACCGCAATGGAGAAGAAACTTTCGGCAAGCTCAAATTCACCATGCCAAAGTTCAGCGGTTCCAATGAACCCGAGGAATATCTCTCGTGGGAACTCAAGGTCGACAAGATCTTCCGCATACACAACTATAGCAATGAGAAGATGATGGACATGGCATCCCTCGAGTTTGATGAGTATGCCAACCTTTGGTGGGAACAAGTCCAACTCGCTCGAGAAGCAAAAGAAGAGCCTCCAATCTCAACTTGGCAAGATATGAAGGCTCATATGAGATCCCGCTATGTTCCTTCGCACTACACGCGTGACCTCTTCAACAAGCTTCAAACGCTTAGTCAAGGAACAAAGACCGTGGAAGAGTACTTCAAGCAAATGGAGCTCAACATGATCCGTGCCAACATTGAAGAGCGGGATGAACAAACAATGGCACGCTTTCTCAATGGATTGAACCATCCAATCAAGCGCATCGCCGAGTTCCAAAAGTACAACAACATGGTTGAGCTTGTGCACATCGCATCAAAGGCCGAGCGTCAAGTGCAAGAGGACATCAAGTACAACAAGCCAAAGACGTACTTCACCTACAAGCAAGCGCCAAGTGGAAGCTCCTCGAGTACCAACAAGCTTCCCTTCAAGCCAACACTCCCTCAAGGAAAACAGTCCCCAAGTGGCAAATACACAAGGGAGGATCAACCAATCAATGGTGAGTGCTACAAGTGTGGAGGCAAAGGACACAAATCGAACGCATGTGGAAACAAGAAAGTTTTGTTCATCCATGACAACGGCGATGAAGAATACTTGAGTGAAGAAGAATTTGATGCAAGGGTCAAGGAAGCCATGGCAAGGCAACATTTGGAAGAGGACCAAGAACTTCTTGTGTGTGAGCATGACGCAAGTCCATCGCTTGTGGTTACAAGGGTCTTAACTACACAAGCCAATGAGAATGAAGACCAACGCTCGAACATCTTCCAAACTCGTGCCGGCATCAAAGAGAAGTCCATCAAAGTTGTCATCGATGGAGGGAGTTGCCACAATCTTGCAAGCACGGAATTGTGTGAGAAACTCAAGCTCACTCTCCATCCGCATAAACACCCCTACCATATATGATGCAGCCCGTCCTCCGACCGCTACTACATCTACTCCCACGAGCTACCCAAGTGGACCCATGACTCGCGCCCGAGCCAAACTTGATGCAGCCCGTCCTTCGACCGCTACTACATCTACTCCCACGAGTTACCCAATTGGACCCATGACTCGTGCCCGAGCCAAGCTCCTTCAAACTAAGGTGAACTCGCTCCTCTCCTTGTGTGACTTCGACACCCCCTTGGATGGCTTGCTACTTCACACGCAAACTCTGTGCATCATCAGTGCAGAAGCCACCGATCTGCCCAGAGCATAGCGGTACTACCGGTTGGGACGCCGGTACTACCGCTCCAAGCGGACCTACCGCCTCCTCTACCGCCGCCACGAAGCACTGCCCCATGCCCCAGACGCAAGCGGTACTACCGGTCCTATAACCGGTACTACCGGTGGCCGGTACTACCGCCCCCTCCTACCGCTCGCCACTGACGCCTCCGACGGAAGCTCCAGGCCCTCAAGCGGTACTACCGCTCCGGAAGCGGTACTACCGGTCACCACCATTTGTCACCGGGCCGGTACTACCGTCCTGCGACCTGATCGCCTAAGTTCGGCCCTGTGCCTTGTAACCCAACCTATCATTTATCTCTCTATTCCGAAACTACTCCTGTTTTGTGGCTGGACTATATATAGCCCCCACCCTCTATTGTAAACGTTTAGACTTGGATAATAATAGATATTAAGGAAACCCTTTGAGAACTTATATCTATTGGTCTCATGCTCCTACCAAGGAGCACCGGATTATCCACCCACCTCTTGGATCTTGCTTAAGTGCGTTCAAGTTGTACAAGGCCTTGGGTTCTCGGTTTCTCGCCCCCAAGTCGTCAAGGTCTCACCAAGCACCTCGTCCCCCGTTGTTGGCGTGGAGAGCGAGCTTCGCCCAACACCGATCCTAGGGATTATGTTGGACCGGTTGCCACCGGCGTGAGGAGTAGGCGTGTATCGTGTTTTGGTGTGTGTGTGTGTTCGTGGTTTTTCATCGTTTTCCTCGATTTCATCCACCGACCGCCTTTTCCCCCTCGTTCCTCGTGGAATTCGTGAAAGATCGGGCCAACCCCAGGGTTACCCCATAACAAAACTCCTTCAAACTAAGGTGAACTCGCTCCTCTCCTTGTGTGACTTCGACACCCCCTTGGATGGCTTGCTATTTCACACGCAAACTCTGTGCATCATCAGGTACGAAGAAGCCACCGATCATTGCCAGACATAGCGGTACTCTGGGTTGAACAGCCTACTACCGCTCCAAGCGGTCCTACCGCCTCCTCCTACCGCTCGCCACAGGAAGCACTACTCCACGCCCCAGAAGCAAGCGGTACTACCGGTCCTGCAACCGGTACTACCGGTGGCCGGTACTACCGCCCCCTCCTACCGCTCGCCACTGACGCCTCCGACGGAAGCTCCAGGCCCTCAAGCGGTACTACCGCTCCGGAAGCGGTACTACCGGTTACCACCGGTACTACCGGTCCTGCCTGACCCTGATCACCTAAGTTCGGCCCTGTGCCTTGTAACCCCACCTATCATTTATCTCTTCATTCCGAAACTACCCCTGTTTTGTGGCTGGACTATATATAGCCCCCACCCTCTATTGTAAACGCTCAGACTTGGATAATAATAGATATTAAGGAAACCCTTTGAGGACTTATATCTATTGGTCTCATGCTCCTACCCAGGAGCACCGGATTATCCACCCCCCTCTTGGATCTTGCCTAGTGCGTTCAAGTTGTACAAGGCCTTGGGTTCTCGGTTTCTCGCCCCCAAGTCGTCAAGGTCTCACCAAGCACCTCATCCCCCGTTGTTGGCGTGGAGAGCGAGCTTCGCCCAACACCGATCCTAGGGATTATGTTGGACCGGTTGCCACCGGCGTGAGGAGTAGGCGTGTATCGTGTTTTGGTGTGTGTGTGTTCGTGGTTTTCATCGTCTTCTCCCGATTTCATACCCGACCACCTCTTTTCCCCTCGTTGCTCGTGGAATTCGTGAAAGATCGGGCCAACCCCAGGGTTAACCCATAACAATATACAATGGCTAAGTGACCATGGATCCGTCAAGATCAAGCACACCGTCTTGGTAACGTTCTCAATTGGACCCTACAAGGACACGGTGGAATGTGACGTGGTCCCAATGACGGTTTGCCATATGTTGCTTGGAAGGCCGTGGCAATATGACAAGCGTGCTTTGCATGATGGTCACTCAAACACTTATACATTCAAATGGCTTGATAAAACTTGTGTGTTGCAACCAATGACTCCTAGCCAAATAATTGCGGACAATGCAAAGGCTTTAGCGAGGGCGCAATACACAAAAACTGATGCAGCCCGACCTACGCTCGTTACTACATCAAGGTCTCCAACTTACGCCAAGTCGCCATGGACTCCAAAGCTGAATCCGTTCCTCTATGAAAGCTCACTTCCTACCCTATTGAATGGTATGCTACTTCATACTCCGTCACATATTCATGATAGGTTCACACCGACCAGTACGGAGGCAAGGGAGGAAGCTTGAGCATCAAGCGACAAGGAGGCTTGGAAGAGGCGGAAGAAGATCTGTCGTAAATGCTCTCATCGCCAGTGATACTCGGACACAGCGGCCGGTACTACCGCCAGTGATTACCTACTGCTGACCACCAATGCAGACGCCAATAGAAGCCATACTCTCATCTCAACGGTACTCGGATCTGGACGGTACTACCGGTCAGTGATACCGCCCCTTACTACCGCTCCCAGCGGCTCGGTGAAGCTCCGGGATCATAAGCGGTACTATCGGTCCCAGGCGGTACTCTGGGACCAAGCGGTACTCTGGGTCCCAAGTCGTACTACCGCTCTGGCATTACTGCGTGCACTAGTTGGGCCACGCCCATGTATCCCCTTTACTTACCTATTCGCCTAGTTTATTCCCAAACTACCCTTGTTTATGTGGTTGGCCTATAAATAGAGCCCCCACCTCTCATGTATCCCTTAGGCATAGATGATAGACTAAAGAAAACCCCCATTGTGGAATCTCTAGTTTTGCCTCATCCCCTTTACCAAGGGGACCGACTATCGTCACCAACCTCGATTGGACTTTGCATCACGCATCCATCGTTGAACAAGGCCTTGGATTCTCGGTTTCTCGCCCCCAAGTCGTCAATACCCTCCTCAAGGTGTTCTTCCCTCTCCGATGTGGATTTGAGGGAGCACGTTGACCGATCTTTCCTTGCGAGGATACTATCGGACCGGTGGCCGCCGTTCGGGAGCAATCGGCCTTGTATCATGTGAGTTTTGCGTGTGTTCATCGTGTTCTTCGCGAGGTGTATGTTCGCTTCTGCTACCTTCTCCCTTTCCTGTCGCTTTCCTATCGATTTGACCACGAGATCCGTGAAGATCGGGCACCCAAGAGGTTAACCCCTCCATCATCTGGTATCAGCAGCTTTTGGTTGCCACGGATTTCTCATCGATTTGGTCTTTTCCCCATAAATTCGAAAATTTCACCAAAAATAGCCCCAATTCGTGTTTTGGATCGATATGTGATTTGAGTGCGTTTTGGTAGGTTTTGATCCGTGGATTACTTGCTAAACTTGTTGATCTACCTTCCTTTGCGTTCCCATAGCCTAATTCCTTGATTTCCCCCGTTGATTTGGTGTTTTTCTTGAAGATTTTCCAAATCGCCAAACTCGCGAAATCGCGTCAAATCTGGTTTCTGTCCCGGCGGTACTACGCTCCAAATCTGATACTACCGCCCGGTACCAAAATCCGGTACTACGCCGTCTGAGAAAGAAAACAACAAGTTCCAGATTTCAGCCTCTCACCGTTTTGAGCATAACTTTTGCATCCGAACTCGGATTTTGGTGTTCTTTAGCTCGTTTCGAAGAGGAGAAGGAGCGTTACATCATAATCCACGTGGTTCATGCTATCTACTCCATCCAAATTCCGTGAGCAAGGCGGAATCCAACAATAAAGGGTGACGATCGTCGACGAGAGGTATAAACATTCCGCGACTTCTCCCCACTTGCATTCCTTTGTGAACCCCACTATCTTTGCGAGCAACAAACACCTATTGAGACTAGTTCCTCTTATGATTGCTTGGGCTATGCACATTTGATACCTTGTAGATTCCGAGCAAACATTGTGAGCGCTATCTCATATAGTTATCTTGTATAGTTGTTGGCACAAGGAAGAGGCAAGTGAAAAAGAAATAAAAAGAAAAGAGAGAAAAGAAAAATAAAATTATAGAAAAAGAAAAATAAAAATAAAAAGAAAGAGATACATATGTGCCTCATAGAATAGGAAGCGCAAGCTCGATGAACATCATATAGGTGGTACTTATTGTGCATATCTTGTAGCCCACCAATTTTGTGCAATCGAACTAGCGTCTCTCCTTGTACTTGTGTGACACGAGCTTATAGTCTTCGCTAGGTAATCATTTGGTTCTTAGCTCACTTTCTCCGTCGCACAAGTCCCATTTATCCCACCGTGTGTGTTTCCTTGTACATATTTCCTATCTTGTGGATTAACTTGTTTTGCTTTGTGATCATTGTGGTTCTTTACTTGCCAATACAACATCTTGATTTCGGATTGGTTCTTGACATGCCACTTTCCATACCTATCCACCATAGGCCTTGTGTGTGTGTGTTTTTTGGTTAGTAGTTGGTTTTGGTGTTCCGCGTGAACTTCACTTTGCTCTCAAGTGTGGCCACTTGCACGATACGATCTTCCAAGGTAAAGTAAGGTTTGACGTTGTATCCCTAACACCCTCTACCACTTCCATATACACCGCTTGGTCTTGTGAATCATGTCTAGGGACTCCGGAACCGAGGATTATTTCTACGAAGAATCCACGATGAGCCACCATGCCTATGTCTCCACAAGCATGGATAACATGATGGAGCACTACACCAACAATGGCTCCACATGCTTGGGTGATATGGAGTACTACAACAACAATGACTCCCCAAGCATGGACGACTTCAAGAACGACAACGCGAAGCTCCTCACGTCGCACCGACCAAGACGGAGCCTCCAACTCGAGTGCGCCAAGGTCCATCATCAAATGGACAAGTTCTAAAGCGACCTCCACTACTTCAAGAAGGACATGGACAACGACTTCGACAAAAACATAAGGATGGTCGCCAAGACTAATGATGCTTTGCGCTCATTAGAAAAACTTACAAGGAAGAGTGCCAAGGTCAAGGGCCATCGTCGTGAGCGTCATATGGATGACCAAGTGCGCCACCTACATCAACCATCGGCAAGGCACGCCAATGACCTCCGTCGACACCATCACAAGGCACCTTCAACTTCTTGTGCCACCACCAAAATGGCACCAAGAGCAAGCCTTCGTCCACGCCATCAAGCTTCAACGACTACGCTTGCATTCGAAGACCTCATGAACGAGGAAAATGAAGACCTCTACTTCGCCAAGTTGGATAGCATGAGCCTACCTCCACCACTACTACAAGATGGCCACAAGACGGTCGAGCATGGGATTTTCCCTTCGACCATGGAGGCGAGCAATGATGCCCATCTTATGGCATCCAACCTTGAAGGCGACAAGGTCAAGAATGGTGAGCATGGGATTTTCCCTTCACCAAAGGAGGCGCATGGAGTTGAGGAACCCGAGCCTACCCCCATATGCTTGAGTGATGATGTGGTACCAATCCCATGTGAGTATGAGAGCCACTTAGCCCACTTGAGTGAGAACAAGAGTGACATGAGTGAGTCCACCTTATGTGAGATTGAGTGCTTCCACTTGGAGGGCATGAGCGATACTCCTAGTGAGTTGAGAGTGGTAGTTGATAGGTCAAGTGAGACCAATTCGATTTCTAACAACTTACCCTCTACCTCTAGTGTGTTCTCTTGTGTTATGCGAGGTTCCATAGATGAAGACGCGCCAAGCCATGAAGCAATGATGCCTCGATTGGAGAATATGTACATGGTGCACAAAGATGATGCTACGCCATGGCTACATGAAGAAGACGAAGTCGTCCACAATGAGGCCACTACTTCCACAACACCCACTTCATATGAGAGATATGAACAAGGTAACAATAAGGGTGTTGATGATGCCATGATCCCACTAGTGGACATGATGAATTGTGAGGATATGCATGCTATGGATGATACTTGTGACATTACATATGCTTCATCCACTTTCCCATGTGATGATTTGACTTTGCATAATATTGATCATGTGAAATTGTTTGATTGCGATATCATTGCCATAAACATGCCATGCTATGCATCTTGTGGGTATCCTCCAATTGCTTTGGACTTGCCTTGTCATGATAGTCATTCAATTTCTCCCGTTGCTTGCGATAAGATGAATGCTTGCTATTTCACTTGTTTTGCTTGCAACAATATTGATCATATGCGTTCTAATGAGATGGCCCCCATAGCTTTCTCAATTTTTGGAGATTTTGATGATGGCCATGATAAGCATGTTCCCCACTTGCATACTCACCATGCATCTATTTCATACTTGATTGAAAATAATGGTGATGTGCACAAAAAGAGATACGTCATGATGGATGATGTGTATCTCTACCATGCACACACGTTCTTCCTTTTGCATATGATGTGTGTAGGTACCCGCACGAGAATGTTAACCTCGGTCGAGCACGAGTTGACAAAAAGAGCTCTAGAGAGCATTCCACAAGTGAGTTCAAGATCGAACCCAGCTCTGATACCTTTTGCATGCTTTGCATCTTTCATGTTGGCAAATTGCTCTTTCATATGGTTTGATTGCAAGCATGTTAATGGTATTATCTCCCCTTGTGACATTCATGTTTCTTCGCATCTAGATAATGATGTTTTGTGTGTTGCAACAAAAATGTTGAACATTTTCTCTTTCCGATGTTTTGTGTGCAACCGCAATTCCATTAAGAGCATGTATTGTCATGAAAACTTCCAAGAATCTCGTCTTGTTGTTGCAACAAACATAAGGACCACTTGCTCTTTCATTTGGTTTGTTTGCAAACATAATACTTTTGTTTTGGATATGCTTCCTTGTGTGTTTTTGCCAAATTCTCCTAGTCTTGCATCAAAGATGTTGTTTGAAATTTGGATCCAATTCTTTGAATGCCCCACTTCTATGTTATATGGAGTTTTTGAGTTTCCACATTTGGATGATGTTCAAACGATTTCCATGCACATTGACCTTGCATATGCATCCCGTTTGCTATACTCAAGTTGTGCTAATCGTGTTGTGAACAAGAATGGACATGCCAAAAATGACATGCTCCTCTATCACACACAAACATATGTTGCTTGGTCTTTGTTGTATGTAGGTACAAATGCATACACGTCAACCTCTATGGACTATATGTTGACAAGAAGAACCGAAGAGAGTTACCTATGGCTACCCTTCATCGAGCTATCTCTACACGCTAAGGTGACTTCCTTCTACTTGAGGACTCATGCTATAATCTTCATGAATTGGCTACGCTTTGAGTGTTGCTTTGCTTTTGTTGTGAGCTTTGTAGGCTTCAAGGAAGGTGAAGGAACATTGAAGTGTTGTCAAGTCAATCTTCCCGAGGGCGACTATATGGTGAACCCGGGATCAAGAAGGTCTCTCGAGCTTCTACTTGGTGATGAGCATGTAGAGTCGAGGGCGACTCTTTTGAAGGGGGAGATGATGCAGCCGACCTACGGTCGTTACTACATCAAGGTCTCCAACTTACGCCAAGTCGCCATGGACTCCAAAGGTGAATCCGTTCCTCTGAAAGCTCACTTCCTACCCTATTGAATGGTACGCTACTTCATACTCGTCACATATTCATGATAGGTTCACAACGACCGATGCGGAGGCAAGGGAGGAAGCCGGAGCATCAAGCCCGACAAGGCGGAGGCTTGGAAGAGGAGGCGGAAGAAGGCAGTCGCCAAATGCTCTCTGTCGCCATGGTACTAGGACACAGCGGCAGGTACTCGCCAGCTACTACCGCCACCAATGACGACGCCAATAGAAGCGAATACTCAGATCTCGTGGTACTCGGATCTAGACCCGGTACTACCGGTCGGTACTAGCCCTTCTACCGCTCCCCACCGACGGCTCGGTGAAGCTCGGGACCAAGCGGTACTACGGTCCCAGGCGGTACTACGGACCAAGCGGTACTACGGTCCCAAGTCGTACTACAGCTCTGGCAATGCTGCGTGCACTAGTTGGGCCCTGACCCATGTATCCCCTTTACTTACCTATTCGCCTAGTTTATCCCAAACTACCCTTGTTTATGTGGTTGGCCTATAAATAGAGCCCCACCTCTCATGTATCCTTAGGCATAGATGATAGACTAAAAAAACCCCATTGTGGAATCTCTAGTTTTGCCTCATCCCCTTTACCAAGGGGACCGACTATCGTCACCAACCTCGATTGGACTTTGCATCACGCATCCATCGTTGAACAAGGCCTTGGGTTCTCGGTTTCTCGCCCCAAGTCGTCAAGACCCTCCTCAAGGTGTTCTTCCCTCTCCGATGTGGATTTGAGGGAGCATGTTGACCGATCTTTCCTTGCGAGGATTCTATCGGACCGGTGGCCGCCGTTCGGGAGCAATCGGCCTTGTATCGTGTGAGTTTTGCGTGTGTTCATCGTGTTCTTCGCGAGGTGTGTGTTCGGTTCCGCTACCTTCTCCCTTTCCCCTCGCTTTCCCATCGATTTGACCACGAGATCCGTGAAGATCGGGCACCCAAGAGGTTAACCCCTCCATCAAAAACACCTTATGAGAAGAGTGGTGAGCGAGAGAACCACATCATAGTGAGTGAGTGCCACAAGCCAAACTCGAGTGGAAAAACTAAGAGTGTTCTTTTTGCCACCAAAAGTGAGATGAGAGAAGTGCGGAACAACCCATCCATCTTGCACTATGTCCTTATTTGCAAGGGACTAGCGCAAGGATCTAATGACTTGACAAATGTTCCTCCTTATTTGATGGCTATTTTGCAGGAATTCCAAGATGTATTTCCCGAAGAGCTTCCTCATGGACTACCTCCTCTTCGTGGAATCGAGCACCGCATCGACCTCATACTCGGCGCACCGCTCCCAAACCGCGCCGCGTATCGCACGAACCCGGCGAAGGAGATAGAACGTCAAATCAACCAACTCGTCTCCAAAGGTTTGATCCAAGTAAGCACTAGCCCAAGCGCGGTCCCCGTGATTCTAGTTCCAAAAACGGATGATACGTTGCGGTTATGCATGGACTGCCGTCCAATCAATGCTAGCACCGTGCGTTATCGACATCCTATACCGCGTCTTGATGACATGCTTAATGAGTTATGTGGAGCCACTATATTTTCAAAAATTGATCTTCGTAGTGGTTACCATCAAATTCGCATGGCTGAAGGTGATGAGTGGAAAACCGCCTTCAAGACCAAGCTTGGTCTGAATGGTTGGTTATGCCTTTATGCTTATCAAATGCCCCATGTACCTTCATGCGCCTCATGAACCACATCTTGAGATCTCTCATTAGGAAGAGTGTAGTTGTTTACTTTGATGACATCCTTGTCTATAGCAAGTCACTAGAGGAGCATGTTACTCATGTTAAGGAGGTCCTTCAAATCCTTCGTCATGAAAAGCTTTATGCTAATCTCCCAAAGTGCACTTTTGCAAAAGACAAGCTGATTTTCCTTGGTTTTGTTGTGTCTTCTAATGGCATTGAAGTTGATGTCTCAAAAGTTAAGGACATGCGAGATTGGCCCATACCGACCAATGTTAGTGAACTTCGTAGTTTTCATGGGTTGGCTAGCTTTTACCGTTGCTTTGTTAAAGACTTTTCTACCATTGCTTGCCCCCTCAACGAATTGACCAAGAAAATTTTCACATTCGTTTGAGGAAAAGCATAAGAAAAGGCGTTTGATGAGCTCAAAACGAGGCTCACCGAAGCACCGCTTCTTGCATTACCAGATTTCACAAAAACCTTTGAGATTGAATGTGACGCTAGTGGTATTGGCATTGGTGGCGTCCTTATGCAAAGTGGGCGTCCTATTTCTTACCATAGTGAGAAACTTGATGGCGCACGCCTAAACTATCCCATTTATGACAAAGAACTTTTTGCCTTGGTTCGAGTTCTTCAAGTGTGGCAACACTATCTTCGGCCCAAAGAATTTATCATCCATTCCGACCATGAGTCGTTGAAGTATCTTAAGGGCCAAGCAAATTTGAGTAAAAGGCACGCAAAATGGGTTGAGTTCATGGAGTCTTTTCCTTACATTGTCAAATACAAGAAGGGCAAAGAAAATGTAGTAGCGGACGCCTTGTCTCGCAAAAACACAAGCCTTCTTACACGACTCGAAGTAAATGTCTTGGGTCTTGATGACATAAAATCTTTGTACGCGTCCATCACTTTCTTTGGACCAATTTTTGCAAAATGTTCAATAGACAAAGGGATTGATGATTTCTATTTGCATAAGGGTTTTCTTTTCAAACAAAACAAGCTTTGAATTCCGAAGTCGTCTCTCCAAATTTTGCTTCTTCAAGAGTCCCATGGTGGAGGCCTTATGGGTCACTTTGGCCGTGACAAGACGTATGACATGCTCTCCACTCACTACTTTTGGCCAAAGATGAAGCGCGACGTGGAGCGCCACGTCCAACGATTCACTACATGTATCCAAGCTAAGTCTAAGTCCAACCCCTTTGGTCATTATATGCCATTGCCGATTCCTCATACACCTTGGTCGGACATTAGCATGGACTTTGTGTTAGGCTTGCCTAGATCTAAACATGGACATGATTCTATATTTGTAGTAGTGGGTCGCTTTTCAAAAATGGCACATTTCATTCCGTGCCATAAGAACGATGATGCTTCACATGTAGCCAATTTGTTTTTCAGGGAAATAATTCGGCTACACGGTGTACCAAGAACAATCGTCTCTGACTGCGACGTCAAATTCATGAGCTACTTCTGGAAGACTCTCATGGCCAAGCTCGGCATCAAGCTCCTCTTCTCGTCCGCCTCGCATCCCCAAACCGATGGAGAATGCGAGGTCGTCAATCGAAGTCTTGGCACACTCCTCCGGGTGTTGATAAAGAAGAACCTTAAGGACTGGGAGGAATGTATTCCACACGCCGAGTTCGCCTACAACCGCGCCAAGCACTCCACCACCATGAGGAGCCCGTTCATGATCGTCTATGGCTTCGAGCCTCTCACCGCGCTCGATATCCTCCCACTTCCACTTCATGAACGTGCCAATATGGACGTTGTCAAGCGTGCCCAAACAATGAAGAAACTCCATGAAGACACAATAGCTACTATCGAGCAACAAGTCCTTCGCCAAGCATCAAGGCTAAACAAGAACAAGAAAGAGAAAATCTTCGAAGAAGGCGACCTTGTGTCTATACACTTGAGTAAAGACCGCTTCCCCAAGGAACGCGACTCCAAACTCAAGCCAAGAGGTGATGGACCATTCAAGGTGCTAAAGAGGATCAACAACAACGCCTATATCATAGATATCCCAACATCAAAGTATCTTGTGAGCTCGACATTCAATGTCAAGGACCTCTCACCCTACCATGGAGAAGATGAAGTTGAGAAATTTGAAGAGTCGAGGACAACTCTTTCCCAAGGGGGGAGCTGATGTAGCCCGTCCTACGACTGCTACAACATGTACCCCCACGAGCTCCCCAAGTGGACCCATGACTCGCGCCCGAGCCAAACTCCTTCAAGCTAAGGTACGAAGAGAAGGACCCAAGGATGAGGAAGGAGGAAGCAACCGGTCAGCCAGACGCCACCAGTACTACGGATCAAAGGCGGTACAAGCGGTACTGGACCGCCACCGGACGCCCAGAAGAACCACTCCACGCCAGACGCCACAACTGAGTCCGGGCTACCACTGGGTCAGACTACCGCCTCCTACCGCTTGCTACAGCGACTCCGGAAGCTCCAGACCGCCAGTATCGCCACGCCCGGTCACGGCGTCCTACTACGGTTGCGTCACCGGTACTACCGGTCCTGACTGAACCTGAACGCATGAGTTCGGCCCAGGGCCCTGTACCCCTTTCTATATTTTCCTAATTCGTTCCGAAACTACCCCTGTTTATGTGGCTGGACTATATATAGCCCCCACCCTTTATTGTAAACGGTATACTTGGATAATAATAGATTAAGGAAACCCTTTGAGGATCTTACATCTATTGGTCTCATGCTCCTACCAAGGAGCACCCTATTATCCACCCCCCTCTTGGATCTTGCCTAGTGCGTTCAAGTTGTACAAGGCCTTGGGTTCTTGGTTCCTCGCCCCCAGGTCGTCAAGATCTCACCACGCACCTCGTCCCCCGTTTGATATGGGGTGGCCCGATCTTCTCAGCAAGCACTTGTCGATGATGATGGTGGATGATAGATAACTAGCCTGTAGCTATGAACTCTCCCGCTCGAACCCTGATGCCAATGAAATAGCTCTCGAACCCTGTGGGATATTCACAACACCACGCTCTTGCGCACGCAGCCGTCGACCACGAACGGTAGTTTGCAATCTACTAATTCCCAATGGAACAACAAATCACACTCAATTGCAGTAGTATAACTCGATCACAAGGTAATTCCAGAGGTTCTTGATAAGAAACAACTCCAAAATAGTTTTAACGTGGTCTAACCCTAACTATGGGGACGTCCCAGGGCTTATAAGGGCGGCTCGGGCGGCCAAAATCGCGAAACAAAACGTGTCCGACATTCGATCCGGTCATCTGTTGGTAACTTCAGGCGGACTTTACGCCGCTAAGTAAGGCGGATTATCCGCCCCGGATTATCCGCCCCTATACTAAGCCTCGCTACCAAGTCCTTAGCGAATTCCTAAGCGGGGCGGATTATCCGCCCTTGTGCGGATAATCCGCCCCTAGGACGTAAGTACTCGTTGGAAAGCTCTCGGAGTGAGGTTTCCAAAAAGTGCTTATTTGCTTGATTTGGAGTTCGTATGAAGAATCCACGTCCGTTTCAATTTCAGGGCTTCTGTCTGTCCGAACTGAACTTTTCTTCTTGATGATCTTCTCTTGCGCCTTCCTCCCGCTCCTCCCTCGCGCATCCTTGGCGATCATCACGTCGGACTCCTTGCCTTCCTCCCTCTCCTTCCCGCTGGCGTTAGTCCGATGGATATTAAATCTAGTCAAACAATAACAACATGGTTTAGGTAGTATAAAGTTCTTATAAATCAATGTATCTTGTTCAACTAGGAATGAAGTCACCTTGTGATATTTTTAAATAAGGTTCAATATTTCATTCCAGCTGAGACAACTAGAATCTGCATGATCCATGATTGTATCCTCATCATCCTCCCTTTCTTCAAGAAAAGCCGTCCGCGGCTTTGGGTAAGCTGAAAGTGGAATGAACAAAAAGAACAACGTGTGCGCAGAGTATATGTATACATAACATGTTGTATTATTTGTGTTCACGTGAATAATATGTTTACTATACATCAAGCAACTTAAATTGCAGGTATAAGTGAAGTACAAAGAATCATGATCATGTTGAAAAACAAATAGATATATAGTCTTGTTGTACATTACTAAATTCAGTTTTCTCAAAGAGGATCTATTATCAAATTTGTGATGAACAAGATCAAACCAATTCCAAATATGTGAAACAAACTGATTCATGCCATGCTTCAATCGCTTACTCGATTATTATGAACATAAACATTTTGTTCAAGATGTAACATGCAACTCAATTTGCAAATATAAGTAAAGTATACATCAAGAGTACACTTATGCAATACATTGTGGTACAAACACAAGGGGTATGAAAAATCTGATTCAAATCTAGAAAGATTGGAACAATCCAACATAGGTAAAGTTACTTTTGTTGGGTGGACTATATCAACTAGATGTGAATGTACTTTCATATTATAAAAAATTGTAGTATCTATCCCACCACAAAGATATCTTGACAGAGAGCATCTATGGCTAAACACAACAAGTTTCAATTCAGCAATTCTATCACATGTAATGCATATGTGATCCACAAGAAAATTTTCATCCATGCTATATTCACCAATTAGATTAAAGATGAAATATGGAGAATATGTGCTTGAATTCAGACATGAAATTTCAGAAATCTTATCCACAGCACAACTCATATTCATAGGTTCATTTAGCATGATGGAAAATACAATATCAGTAGGTGGTATTCGAGCAAGTATTTCCTTATGTGTAATCAGTACCACATGATCAAAATGAAAATTTGGTAAACTATCACATGGTGCTGTAACATTATTGCAAGACAAGTCACAAGGAGGTACCAACAAAGGAATAGACACACAAAAGGTTGTGCTTGTTGGTTGTAGCTCCAAATCAGTACCGATATCTTCAGTATGCTCCTCACATGTAGTAGGCACTGAACATCCTCCTCTAGTGACAATGCACACCCCGATGCAGGTTGTAAAATAGATGGCTCCTTTCTTCAAAAGCAACCGCATATCACAAGAAACAACACTAGGAGTAGAGATAATTACATTAGTAGAAACCTCATCTGTCTCACCAACTTTCACTCTCGGTTCTTCTACGATGAAATCAACATGTGGGTTTATGTTGGTGGTTACAGTGATGAGGTTTTGACGCCTAATCTCTGAAATTGCTTAATACGTGTACGTGATAACCAAGTGTGCTTATCATTCCAAAAGATGGAAGGATCAGAATATTCATTACCAAACACAACCTGGAAGTGATTACACCAGTTTGTTCCCAACATGATATGGCAGGAGTTAAACGCTCTAGGAACGATAAAACAAGAAACATATCTGTGAGGGCCATAAATGGTGAGTGGAACACATGCGATCTGAGTAACTGGTAGTGCATGACCAGAAGTTGCTAACATAAATGGGATTGTTAATGCACGTGTGTATAATTGTAACTTGTCAACAACCTCAACACTAACCAAGTTTATGGAAGAACAAGTATCAATGGTAGTAGCAGCATGTCTACCACAAATTTCCGTCGTAAAGTGGAACAAACCCGGATTAGGCACTACTCCTGACTCCTCCTCCCAAAATGTATGACTGCAGTGGTATCGTAATGGAAAGGGATAATCATCTGCATCCTTTTTCTACATCACATCAACACTACTAGAAGACATGATTAGTATGTTAGTGCATAAAACAAAATCTGTTGGTGGAACTCTCACAACTCACTCAAAACTAACAAGAAAGCAGATCTTACCGTTCCAAAGTGAATAGTGATGCTTACCAATTGAATCAACAACTTATGCACGGATGTGATGAAGTGAATATCAAGGGTATAGAGAACGATCACAGGCACACAGGTTATTTATGGTGGAGCTGTAGGTATGGAATCCTAACTACACCGCAAACAAGTCCTAGTGCTGATCGTTATGATAACCCAAGAAACACACACAGTGGAGATAAACGTGGCAAAGCAATTTATGAATAGGAATATTGCAATGCACAAGAGAGACGCTAGTAATAGCTCAAAATAAACAGGCACAAGATTGCTCAATCTACAAGTGCTATGATCAACTAGGCCTCCAATAATGCACACTTTGATATCTCTTTTTGTCACGCTTGTAGCGCTTTTCTCTTCTTTTTTTTTATACTGAATCTCTTTTCCTTTTCTGTTTTTTTTTCAACTATATGACTCAATGCAAAACAAATGCAAACTAGGAGGGGGCCGGATAATCCGGTTTGTCGGGGGCCGGATAATCCGGTCTGTCGGGGCGAAAATTTTGCACTTTCAAAACCCTAATGAGCAGCCTGTTAGAGCAAAGCAACTAGTCTCGTGGGTACGTTCCTAGGCACGGTTGCAGTAGATAGGCTGTAGCTAGGTTTGAAACACAAAAGTACGCTATGTGGACTCGGAAAAGTAGATAGAAACTTGCGGAAAACGGTGATGGTTGACTCGGCGGAAAACAAGATAAAAAACCTAAACTTAAACACAAACGAAAACTAGACTCCTACGAGAAAAACCTGCAGATCGGATCTACGAGAAGACACGACCAGCAACTAAAACTTGAAAAACGATGCAATCTAGGCTAGGGCAAATCTTTTTGTATGGCTTTTTCTGTATAGGATGAAAACAAGAACTAATCTATGGATGGATTTGTGGATGCTCACCGAGTAAACGAGGAAATCTGATACCAAGATGATATGGGGTGGCCCGATCTTCTCAGCAAGCACTTGTCGATGATGATGGTGGATGATAGATAACTAGCTCAGCTATGAACTCTCCCTTTCGAACCACGATGCCAATGCAATGACTCTCGAACCACGTGGGATATTCACAACACCACGCTCTTGCGCACACAGCCGTCGACCACGAACGGTAGTTTGCAATCTACTAATTCCCAATGGAACAACAGATCACACTCAATTGCAGTAGTATAACTCGATCACAGGGTAATTCCAGAGGTTCTTGATAAGAAACAACTCCAAAATAGTTTTAACGTGGTCTAACCCTAACTATGGGGACGTCCCAGGCTTATAAGGGCGGTACGGCCAAAATCGCAACAAAACGTGTCCGACAATCGATCCGCCCGTCTCTGTTGGTAACTCAGCGGACTTTCTGCCTAAGTAGGCGGATTATCCGCCCGGATTATCTCCCAGGCGGATTATCCGCCCCCTATACTGAGCCTCGCGCCTGAAGTCCTTAGCAGAATTCCTGGAGTAGGGCCGGATTATCCGCCCTTGTGGGGGCCGGATTATCCGCCCCCTAGGGACGTGTAAGTATTCGTTGGAAAGCTCTCGGAGTGAGGTTTCCAAAAAGTGCTTATTTGCTTGATTTGGAGTTCGTATGAAGAATCCACGTCCGTTTCAATTTCAGGGCTTCTGTCTGTCCGAACTGAACCTTTCTTCTTGATGATCTTCTCTTGCGCCTTCCTCCCGCTCCTCCCTCGCGCATCCTTGGTGATCATCACGTCGGACTCCTTGCCTTCCTTCCTCTCCTTCCCGCTGGCGTTAGTCCGATGGATATTAAATCTAGTCAAACAATAACAACATGGTTTAGGTAGTATAAAGTTCTTATAAATCAATGTATCTTGTTCAACTAGGAATGAAGTCACCTTGTGATATTTTTCAATAAGGTTCAATATTTCATTCCAGCTGAGACAACTAGAATCTGCATGATCCATGATTGTATCCTCATCACCGTTGTTGGCGTGGAGAGAGAGCTTCGCCCAACACCGATCCTAGGGATTATGTTGGACCGGTTGCCACCGGCGTGAGAGATCGGCGTGTATCGTGTTTTGTGTGCGTGTGTTCGTGGTCTTCATCCCCTTCATCCCCCGACCACCGCTTTCCCCTCGTTTCTCGTGGAATTCGTGAAAGATCGGGCCACCCCAAGGGGTTACCCCATAACACAATCGGCCTTGTATCATGTGAGTTTTGCGTGTGTTCATCGTGTTCTTCGCGAGGTGTGTGTCCGCTTCCGCTACCTTATCCTTTCCCCTCGCTTTCCCAACGATTTGACCACAAGATCCGTGGGAAGATCGGGCCACCCAAGAGGTTAACCCCTTCATCACAAACAATGGCACGTTTCCTCAATGGCTTGAACCATCCAATCAAGTGCATCACCGAGTTCCAAAAGTACAATAACATGGTTGAGCTTGTACACATAGCATCAAAAGCCGAACGTCAAGTGCAAGAGGACATCAAGTACAACAAGCCAAAGACGTACTTCACATACAAGCAAGCGCCAACCACTACTCCAACAACACCAAATGGAAGCTCATCAAGTACCACCAAGCTTCCCTTCAAGCCAACACTTCCTCAAGGAAAACCGCCCCCAAGTGGCAAATACACAAAGGATGATCAACCATTCAATGGTGAGTGCTACAAGTGTGGAGGCAAAGGACACAAGTCGGCCGCATGTGGAAACAAGAAAGTTTTGTTCATCCACGACAATGGCGGAAGAATACTTGAGTGAAGATGAGTTTGATGCAAGGGTCAAGGAAGCATTGGCTAGGCAACATTTGGAAGATGACCAAGAACTACTTGTGTGTGAGCATGACGCAAGTCCATCGCTTGTGGTCACAAGGGTCTTAACTACTCAGGTCAATGAGAATGAAGACCAACGATCAAACATCTTCCAAACTCGTGCCGGTATCAATGGGAAGTCCATCAAAGTAGTCATCTGATAAAGGGGGTTAACCTCTTGGGTGGCCCGATGTTCACGGATCTCGTGGTAAAATCAATGGGAAAGCGAGGGGAAGGGAGAAGGTAGCAGAGGCGAACACACACCTCGCGAAGAACACGATGAACACACGCAAAACTCACACGATACAAGGACGATTGCTCCCGAACGGCGGTCACCGGTCCGATAGAATCCTCTCAAGGAAAGATCGGTCAACATGCTCCCTCAAATCCACATCGGAGAGGGAAGAACACCTTGCGGAGGGTCTTGACAACTTGGAGACTAGACACCGAACTCCAAGGCCTTGTTCAACGATGGATGCGTGATGCAAAGTCCAATCGAGGTTGGTGACGATAGTCGGTCCCCTTGTAAGGGGGTGAGGAAAAACTAGAGATTCCACACAAGGGGTTTGTCTTTAGTCTATCATCTATGCCTAAGGGATACATGAGGGGTGGGGGCTCTATTTATAGGCCAGCCACTAAACAAGGGTAGTTTGGGGATAAACTAGGCGAATAGGTAAGTAAAGGGGAATAGATGAGCTGTGGCCCAACAGGTGCGCGCAGGCACAAACATGACCGGTAGTACTGGGACTCAGACTAGTACGGTCAGACTCGTAATACCGCCTGGGACCTGTAGTACCGCTTGGTCTGAGCGTCGCTTGGAGCCGCCGATAGCGAAGCGGTAGTACCGCTGACCGGTAGTACCACCGGGACCTGGCAGCTGTTGATCTGTCTTGTTCCTCCTCCTCTTCCAAGCTTCCGTCTTGTCGGGCTTGATGCTCCGGGCTTCCCCCTTGCCTCCGTATTTGAGTATGAAGTAGTATACCATCCAATATGGTAGGAAGTGGGCTCGCATAGAGGAACGGATTCACCATTGGAGTCCATGAAGACTTGGCGTAAGTTGGAGACCTTGATGTAGTAACGACCGTAGGTCGGGCTACATCATCTCCCCCCTTCAAAAAGAGTCGTCCTCGACTCTCCATGTTCATCAGGAAGTAGAAGAGGTCGAAGGACATCCTTGATCATGGGGTTCACCATATAGTCGTCCTCGGTAAGATTGACTTGACAACACTTCAATGTTCCTTCACCTTCCATGAAGCCTACAAAGCTCACGACAAAAGCGAAGAAACACTCAAAGCATATCCAATTCATGAAGATTATAGCATGAGTCCTCAAGTAGAAGGAAGTCACCTTAGCTTGTAGAGATAGCTCGATGAAGTGTGGCCATAGGTAACTCTCTTTGATTCTTCTTGTCAACACATGGTCCATAGAGGTTGACATGTATGCATTTGTACCTTCATACAACAAAGACCAAGCAACATATGTTTGTGTGTGATAGAGGAGCATGTCATTTGTGGCATGTCCATTCTTGTTGACAATACTATTAGCACAACTCAAGTATAGCAAACGTGATGCATATGCAAGGTCAACGTGCATGGAAATCTTTGCAAAATCATCCAAATGTGGGAACTCAAAAACTCCATATAACATCTTATTGTGGCATTCAAAGCAATCGAATAGAAACTTGATCAACATCTTTGATGCAAAACTAGGAGAATTTGGCAAAAACACAAAAGGAGGAATATCCAAAACAACATCATTATGTGTACAAACCAACCATTGGAAAGAGAAATTGTTCGACATGTTGGATGTCACACACAAATCATCGAAAGCAAATATCGTGGGAATATGAGTATCCCAAGCTGAAGCAAAAACAACACGTTTGCAAACAAACGAAATGAAAGAGCAAGTGGTCCTTATGTTTGCTGGAACAACAAGACGAGATTCTTGGAAGCTCTCATGACAATACATGCTCTTAATGGCATTATGGTTGCACACAAAACATCGGAAAGAGAAATTGTTCAACAGTTTTGTTGCAACACACAAATCATCAAAATCCAATAGCAAAGAAACATGATTGTCATAAGGGGAGATAATACCATTAACATGCTTGCAAGCAAACCATAGGAAAGAGCAATTTGTCAACATGAAATATGCAAAGCATGCAAAAGGTATCTGATCTGGGTTCGATCTTGATGGATCTCGTGGGTGGCCCGATCTTCACGGATCTCGTGGTCAATCGATGGGAAAGCGAGGGGAAAGGGAGAAGGTAGCGGAAGCGAACACACACCTCGCGAAGAACACGATGAACACACGCAAAACTCACACGATACAAGGCCGATTTCTCCCGAACGGCGGCCACCGGTCCGATAGAATCCTCGCAAGGAAAGATCGGTCAACGTGCTCCCTCAAATACACATCGGAGAGGGAAGAACACCTTGGGGAGGGTCTTGATAACTTGGAGACGAGACAATGAACTCCAAGGCCTTGTTCAACGATGGATGCGTGATGCAGAATCCAATCGAGGTTGGTGACGATAGTCGGCCCCCTTGGGTAAGGGGATGAGGCAAAACTAGATATTCCACACAAGGGGGGTTTTCTTTAGTCTATCATCTATGAAGGGGTGGGGGCTCTATTTATAGGCCAGACACATAAACAGGGGTAGTTTAGGGATAAAACTAGGGTTTGGATGAGCTAGAGGGGTACATGGGCCGAAGGCCCAGCTGGCGGCGCGCAGGCCCATCTTGTGGGCCGGAGACTCCGGTGTGGTGGGCCGGAGACTCCGGTCTATCTCCGATGTCGTCTCCGGAGGGGTATACAGATTGTCCCCGGGTCGGTTGCTGGTGTCGGTCCGGAGGTCGGTCCGGAGACTCCGGTGTAGCAGGACCGGAGACTTCGGAGTGGCAGGTCCGGAGACTCCGGAATAGGCCGGAGACTCTGGTGGTTCAGCCGTGGCTTCTTCTGTCTCCTCTTCCAAGCCTCCGTATTGTCGGGCTTGATGTTCTGGGCTTCCTCCCTTGCCTCTGTACTT
Organism: Avena longiglumis; assembly: GCA_030063025.1. Lineage (NCBI taxonomy): Eukaryota > Viridiplantae > Streptophyta > Magnoliopsida > Poales > Poaceae > Avena > Avena longiglumis. The sequence continues at coordinate 311,850,460 of CP125977.1, forward strand.
GTCGGTGTGAACCTATCATGCATATGTGACGGAGTATGAAGTAGCATACCATTCAATAGGGTAGGAAGTGGGCTCGCATAGAGGAACGGATTCACCTTTGGAGTCCATGACGACTTGGCATAAGTTGGAGACCATGATGTGGTAACGACCATAGGTCGGGCTACATCAACTCCCCCCCTTCAAAAAGGGTCGTCCTCGACTCTACATGCTCATCACAAAGTAGAAGTGATAAAGATCGAGGGGATGATCCTTTATTTTATCCCGATCTTTCACAGCGAGTCACCCGGATAGTAATCCTTCCAACAACACCAATGGACGTCACCTGAAGAAGAGGAACGAATCCAGCAAGTAACGTGATGAAGATCACCACGCCTCAAACCAAAACACGACAATCCTTGATGAACACAAGAACCTCCGCGACAATATCAATACGATAGATAACACGGCATCGCCGTCCCCGGAGGGATGCTTCACCAATCAACACACACGATAGTTTTAGACTAATCAACTGAAATCAAAAGCTACCCTAATCTAGAGGGCGTTCCCAGGCTTATATGGCCGCCGGAACGTCCGAAAAACGTGAAACAAAACGTGTCCGATACAGTCAGATCCGTCCAGATCTGTTGGTAACTTCCAGGCCGGACTTTCCGCCCTAAGTAGGGGCGGATTATCCGCCCCCCCGGATTATCCTCCCCTGGGGCGGATTATCCGCCCCCTATACTGAGCCTCGCGCCTGAAGTCCTTAGCAGAATTCCTGGAGCAGGGCCGGATTATCCGCCCTTGTGGGGGCCGGATTATCCGCCCCCTAGGGACGTGTAAGTACTCGTTGGAAAGCTCTCGGAGTGATGTTTCCAACAAGTGCTTATTTGCTTGATTTGGAGTTCGTATGAAGAATCCACGTCCGTTTCAATTTCAGGGCTTCTGTCTGTCCGAACTGAACCTTCCTTCTTGATGATCTTCTCTTGCGCCTTCCTCCCGCTCCTCCCTCGCGCATCCTTGCCCATATCAAGAAGAGGTCGAGAGATCTTCTTGATCCTGGGGTTCACCATATAGTCGTCCTCGAGAAGATTGACTTGACAACACTTCAATGTTCCTTCACCTTCCATGAAGCCTACAAAGCTCACAACAAAAGCGAAGAAACACTCAAAGCGTAGCCAATTCATGAAGATTATTGCATGAGTCCTCAAGTAGAAGGAGGTCACCTTATCTTGTAGAGATAGCTCGATGAAGGATAGACATAGGTAACTCTCTTCGGTTCTTCTTGTCAACACGTGGTTGGTAGAGGTTGACGTGTATGTATTTGTACCTACACACAACAAAGACCAAGCAAAATATTTTCGTGCGTGATAGAGGAGCATGTCAAATGTGGCATGTGCATTCTTATTCACAACACTATTAGCAGAATACAAGGATAGCAAATGGAATGCATATGCAAGGTCAAAGTGCATGTAAATCGTTCGAACATCCTCCAAATGTGGGAACTCAAAAACTCCATATAACGTAGTAGTGAGGCACTCAAAGCATTGGATCCAAATTTCAAACATCTTTGATGCAAGAATAGGAGAATTTGGCAAAACCACACAAGGAAGAATGTCCAAAGAAACATCATTATGTGTGCAAACCAACCATTGGAAAGAGAAATTGTTCAACATGTTGGATGTCACACACAAATCATCAAAAGCAAATTTCATGGGAATATGGGTATCCCAAGTGGAATCAAAAGCGACATGTTTGCAAACAAACCAAATGAAAGAGCAAGTGGTCCTTATGTTTGTTGCAACAACAAGACGAGATTCTTGGAATCTCTCATGACAATACATGCTCTTAATGGCATTATGGTTGCACACAAAACATCGGAAAGGGAAATTGTTCAACATTTTTGTTGCAACACACAAAGCATAAATATCCAATAGCAAAGAAACATGAATGTCACAAGGTGAGATAATACCATCAACATGCTTGCAATCAAACCATAGGAAAGAGCAATTTGCCAACATGAATGATGCAAAGCATGCAAAAGGTATCAGAGCTGGGTTCGATCTTGAACTCACTTGTGGGATGCTCTCAAGAGCTCTTTTTGTCAATTCGTGCTCAATCGAGGTTGACATGATAGTGCGGGTGCCTACACACATCATACACAAAAGGAAGAACGTGTGTGCATGGTGGAGATACACATCATCCATCATGACGTATCTCTTCTTGTGAACTTCACCATTAATTTCAATCAAGGATGAAATAGGTGCATGGTGAGTATGCAAGTGGGGAACATGCTTATCATGGCAATCATAAAAAACACCAAAAATTGAGAAAGCTATGGGGGCCATCTCATTATAACGCATGTGATCAATATTGTTGCAAGCAAAACAAGTGAAATAGCAAGCATTCATATTATTGCAAGCAACGGGAGAAATTGAATGACTAGCATGACAACGCATGTCCGAAGCAATTGGAGGATACACACAAGATGCATAGCATGGCATGTTTGTGGCAATGATATCGCAATCAAACAATTCCACATGATCAAAATTATACAAAGGTAAAGCATCACATGGGAATATAAGTGAAGCATATGTAATGTCACAAGTATCATCCATAGCATGCATATCCTCACAACTCATCATGTCCACTAGTGGGATCATGGCATTATCAACACCCTTATTGTTACCTTGTTCATACCTCTCATGTGAAGTGGGTGTTGTGGAAGTAGTGGTCTCCTTGTGGACGACTTCGTCTTCTTGATGTAGCCATGGCATAGCATCTACCATGTACGTCTTCTCCATTCGAGGCATCATTGCTTCATAGCTTGGAGCGTCTTCATTCATGGAACCTAGCACAACATAAGAGAACACACTAGAGGTATAGGGTAAGTCATTAGAAATCGAAATGGTCCCACTTGACCTATCAACTACCACTCTCAACTCACTTGGTGGAGTCACTCATATCACTCTTGTTCTTACTCAAGTGGGCTAAGTGGCTCTCATACTCACATGGGATTGGTAACACATCATAACTCAAGCATATAGGGATAGGATCGGTTTCCTCAACTCCTTGCGCCTCCTTTGGTGAAGGGAAAATCCCATGCTCACCATTCGTGACCTTGTCGCCTTCAAGGTTGGATGCCATAAGATGGGAATCATTGCTCACCTCCATGGTCGAAGGGAAAATCCCATGCTCGACCGTTTTGTGGCCATCTTGTAGTAGTGGTGGAGGTAGGCTCATGCTATCCAACTTGGCGAAGTAGAGGTCTTCATTTTCCTCGTTCATGAGGTCTTTGAATGCAAGCATAGTCATTGAAGCTTGATGGCGTGGACGAAGGCTTGCTCTTGGTGCCATTTTGGTGGTGGCACTAGTAGTTGAAGGTGCCTTGTGACGGTGTCGACGGAGGTCATTGGCGTGCCTTCCCGATGGTTGATGTAGGCGGCGCACTTTGTCATCCACATGACGCTCGCGACAATGACCCTTGTTGTTATGGGGTAACCCCTTGGGGTGGCCCGATCTTTCACGAATCTCCGCGGGAATCGAGGGGAAAGCGGTGGAAGGGGGAAAGGGGATGGAATCCACGAACACACGCACACGAAGAACCCAACGAACTCACGCACACAAAACACGATACACACCGATCTCTCACGCTGGTGGCAACCGGTCCAACATAATCCCTAGGATCGGTGTTGGGCAAAGCTCTCTCTCCACGCCAACAACGGGGGACGAGGTGCTTGGTGAGATCTTGACGAGTTGGGGGCGAGAAACCGAGAACCCAAGGCCTAGGCAAGATCCAAGAGGGGGGTGGATAATCCGGTGCTCCTTGGTAGGAGCATGAGACCAATAGATGTAAGTTCCTCAGAGGGTTTCCTTAATCTATTATTATCCAAGTCTGAGGTTTACAATAAAGGGTAGGGGCTATATATAGTCCAGCCACAAAAACAGGGGTAGTTTCGGAACGAATTAGGAAAATATAGAAAGGGGTAAAGGGCGCTGGGCCGAACTGAGGCGTTCAGGTTCTGATGCAGCCCGTCCCATGGACGCTACCACATCTACTCCCACAAGCTCCCCAAGTGGACCCATGACGCGCGCCCGAGCCAAACTCTTACAAGCTAAGGTGAACTCGCTCCTCTCCTTGTGTGACTTCGATACACCCTTGGATGGCCTGCTACTTCATACGCATACCTTGTGCATCATCAGGTACGAAGAGAAGGACCCAGTGGACGGAGGAGCCGGAGCGGAAGCAACCAGTTGCTGCCAGACTCGACCGGTACTACCGGTTAAGACGACCGGTACTACCGGTACCAGCGGTACTACCGCACCCCACTACCGGACGCTCCAGGAAGAACCACTCCACGCCCCAGACGCCACGTACTACTGCCCAGAACTGGTACTACCGGTGGCCAGACTACCGCCTCCTACCGCCACATAAAGCGACTCCGACGAAGCTCCAGCCCGCCAATGATTACCACCCCCAGCGGTACTACTGTTGCGACTGTACTACCGGTTGCCTGACCGACTACCGGGTCCCGACCGAACTAACTCCTCGGCCTGCCCCTGTACCACTTTACTATATTTTCCCATTTCGTTCCGAAACTACCCTTGTTTATGTGGTTGGTCTATATATAGCCTCCACCCTTTATTGTAAACCCTAGACTTGGATAATAATAGATTAAGGAAACCCTTTGAGGAACTTATATCTATTGGTCTCATGCTCCCACCAAGGAGCACCGGATTATCCACCCCCCTCTTGGATCTTGCCTAGTGCGTTCAATTTGTACAAGGCCTTGGGTTCTCAGTTTCTCGCCCCCAAGTCGTCAAGATCTCACCAAGCACCTCATCCCCCGTTGTTGGCGTGGAGAGCGAGCTTCGCCCAACACCGATCCTAGAGATTATGTTGGACCGGTTGCCATCTGCGTGAGTTATCGGCGTGTATCGTGTTTTGTGTGCGCGAGTTCGTCGGGTTCTCCGTGGCGTGTGTTCGTGGATTCCATCACCTTCCCCCTTCCACCGCTTTACCCTCGATTCCCACGAAGATTCGTGAAAGATCGGGCCAGCCCAAGGGGTTACCCCATAACATATTGGTATCAAGAGCACGGTTGATCACGAATTTCCCCCCAATTTTTCTTTGATCCCCCTTAAAATCGAAAATCCCACCAAAAAGAGCCCCAATTTGCCTTCGGATCGATCTTTGGATTTGGTGATTTTTTCATGGTTTTGGTCCATAGATCTATTGCTTTTGGAGTCGATCTATAGCCCCTGTTGTTCCTAGCCCAGCCTTTTGGTCAGATCACCACGAATTTGAGGATTTTGTCAAGTTGATCTCGTTCCAGTTCCGTGCCTTGCGGTACTACCGGTTGTACAAGCGGTACTACCGCAACTCACCGGTACTACCGGTTGCATAACCGGTACTATCGCTCGCCGGTACTACCGGACGTTGCCAGCGGTACTACAGCTCGCCTTTGACCGTGTTTCTTTGCTCTTTTGATGCCTCAACTTCGTTTGCTGACTTTTCCACTTCACTTGTTCGTGTTTCGCGTGTTTGTCGCCATTTTCACAACAGCTTCTGCATCAAAGTCACCACGCACTCAACAACACCGCGACACTCGAACATCTTCCCCCACAAACGGTTGCAAGTCGTCCACAATACCAAAGGTATAACTTGCGCCACTTTGACATCCCCATATCTTCCTTGTGTGTATCTATCCTATGAGAGAAACTCATTTTGTGTTTGTCTAAGCATTGTGCACTTGCCTTTGGGAAAGTGAGAGTGTAAGGCCAAATACAAAAGTTAACATAGTAGCATAGAAAGGGAGAAAAAGAGAAAGAATCAAAAAAAAGAACAAAAGAAAAATAGAAAAAGATACATAGCCTCCCAATACAAAGAGAATACCAAGCTTGTAAGCCAACAAGAGAGAGGAAAAGAGCGCACCAAGGCAAGTGCGCAAATCCGTTGCTTATCCTCTTTTGGAAAACGAGTTGAGGTCTCTCCTTGCGTTGGCACGACAACCGAGCGTAGTCTTCGTTAGGACCTTTTGTGCTCATTTTCATAGTCGTGCTAACCCCGTTTTTCTCCACGTATGTGTTTTCCGTGTTTTGTAGATCGTATCCTTTTGCTTTTGATCTTTGGTTCTTTACCACGTAGAACAATAACCTTTTGCTTGGATCGTTTCGTTTGGTTTTCCACAATCCTAACCTTCCACCAAAAGCTTTTGAGAGTTGTAGCATACTTGTGTGTGAGTTTTCTTTGCCATTTCACTTTGCACGTTGTTCGCTCATTTGTGTGGCAATTGATTTGATATAATCTCCAAGGTGAGGTAAAAGGCTAACTCTCCGCACCCTTATTCTCCATATACAACCCTTGTTGGCTTTTCATCATGGATAGGCGTGGAGAGCCGTCCCAACCACCACAACCTCCGAAGGACGACACACAATTCATGACAAGATGGGACCATTGGAAGGTCGAGACATGCCATGCAACACAACCTCGGTCATCAAAATGAAGCTCTTGTCCACCGCCTCAACGGATGAGAAGTCGCATGCATTGATGGTCATGCATGCCACGCCAACACGCGCCATCAAGATGAAGCTCCACGCGATGATGATGATGACCGCCAGCAGCCTCAATCGCAATGAGAAACTTCGCAAGCTCAAATTCACCATGCCCAAGTTCAACGGTTCCAATGAGCCCGAGGAATATCTCTCGTGGGAACTCAAGGTCGACAAGATCTTCACCATGCACAACTATAGCAATGAGAAGATGATGGATGAACAAAACTTTTTTGTTTCCACATGCATTGGACTTGTGCCCTTCAACGGCGATGCACAAAAAAGTTTTGTTCATCCATCATCTTCTCATTGCTATAATTGTGCATGCGGAAGATCTTGTCGACCTTGAGTTCCCAAGAGAGATATTCCTCGGGCTCATTGGAACCGGTGAACTTGGGCATGGTGAATTTGAGCTTGCCGAAAGTTTCTTCTCCATTGCGGCCGGCTTGCGCTGCCATTATTTGGACGGTCATCATTATCATCCGAGCTCTCATGTCTTTCTTGGTGATTGTTGCGATGCTCGCGTGGTTGTTGAGGTGCCGCTTGGTGGAGGAACTTGTTGTTGATTTACGAGCTTGGGGAGCATGCTCGTTCTTGTCGCGATGCGACGAGGAGGAGGTTGGTGGTCCTCACGACGAGCTTGGGGAGCTTGCTCTTGTCGTGGTTGATGGCGAGGAGCATTAGCTTGCGCCATGTGGCGAGGAGGACGCCGAGCGCGCCATGGGTCGCTTCTTCTTGGTGTAGGGAGGCTCATGACCATTATGTTGGCGACGAGGACGCCATGTCTATGATGACGCTTGAGGATCTTCGAGTGCTTCACGCCGACGATGATCTTGTTCGCCCTCTTCGGAAGTTGCACTTGTTGTTGAAGGAGCGGTCGACGCCGATGGCCATGGTGGTTTGCGCGAGGTTGCTCTTGTTGAATCAAGCGTGCCCTTGGTTGTGGTCGGTTTGCTTCACGCCTTGGAGGTCTTGGAGAGGTCACCATCATAGCTTGATGTCGCGCGTGACGCGAGATGGTACCACTTGCGAAGAGCTTATGGATTGAAGAACGGGTCCATCCTGCCTTGAAGCGTGACGGCGAGGTGCACTTGTTTCACTTGATGAGTGCCGAGATGAGCTTGATTCGCATGAAGCGTGTCCTTGCGAGTCCATCGATGATGTGTTGGAGCTTCTCATCCGCTGAGGCGAGTGCACCACCAAGAGCTTCATTTTGATGCCCGAGGTTGTGTTGCATGGCATGCATTTGGCCACGGACTTCTTCAAGCGGTGTCGATGTTCTTGAATTCCACACGCCTCGCTTAAATTGTTCATCTTGGCGCCGCCGAGAGCTTCACAACGATAGTTGAATTCTCCTGATCTTCCAATGGTCCCATCTTGTCATGAATTGGTTATCATCCTCCTGAGGTGGTGGTGGTTGGGATGGCTCTCCATGCCCGCCCATGATGCAAAGCCAACAATGATTGTATATGGAGAGAAAGGGTGTGGAGAGTTAGCCTCACCTCACCTTGAGATTATATCAAACCAATTGCCACACAAATGAGCGAAAAGCGCAAAGTGAAATGGCAAGAAACTCTCAAAGGCGCTTGGTGGAAGGTAAGGTCAGGAAAACCAAACGAAACGATCCAAGCAAAAGGTTATTGTCCTACGTGGTAAAGAACCAAAGATCAAAAGCAAAAGGATACGATCTACCAAAACACGGAAACACACACGTGGAGAAAACGCTAGCGTTAACGACTATGAAAATGAGCACAAAAGGTCCTAACGAAGACTACGCCTACCGTCGTACAACACAAGGAGAGACCATAACTCGTTTGCCAAAAGAGGGTAAGCAATAGATTTGTGCACTTGCCGCAGAGCGCTCTTTCTTCTCTCTTTCTTGGCTTACAAGCTTTGTATTCTGATGTGGACATCCCTACTATTGATACAACCGTTGTACCTACAGCAACACACATACAAGGACCCATCACAAGATCTCGTGCCAAACAACTGAACTATCAGGTACTTTCGTTTCTTGGAACTATTCCTTACATACATGAGAATATGATGCTGCCTAAATCAGAAATGTTTCTTACTCTTAGGAATGATGGACCGAGCATGGATGAGAGGGACAAGCATTGGAGCATGGCCGTGCATGGTGATGGCAGCAAGCATGTGATGATCCAAGAGAAGGCCACGGATGAAGATTTCAGAACTTTGAGGCCACCATAATGAAGAAAGAAGGCTTGGACGAAATATTCAAGATCAATACTTACTTAATTCGTCCATAGCATAATATGGTGTCACACACCTTTATTTTGGGCCAGTCCATGTAATTTTCGCAGGATTTTAATTAGCCACTTTTTAGAGTCCAGATTTGAGGAAAAGGACTTTAGGGTTGGATTCGCCACCACTTCCATGGCTGGCCAAACCCCACCTTTTCGCTTAAATACGCCCATAGCCGAACCTTTAGACTCGGATTTTGTTTAGACATTGTTAGCCATAGTCGCAACTTCGCCAAGGCTCGAGCGCCGCAGAGGCCTCTTGTACTTCGCACCTATTCGTGATCCCACCTCTTTCAATAAAGCTTTCCTCTTAATCCGCAATATCTTGATTGCAATATTGGTTCTTACTTGTTCTCGATTTCGTAGGAATTAAGACCCTCACGGTCAGCCGATCGTGTTCACGCAGGATCGGTAACCTCCGTGAGATTGGCCTAGCGATTGCATTGCGCCGTGTCGCACGTAGTCGGATCCAAGCCCGAACTCCACCAAATCGATTATCGCCATCTCATCGAAAGATCGGACACCTTTGCCCTATCAAGTGGTATCGATTTCGTGTTGCTCGGTGAGATTTTACTTTTTCAGATTAGATCTGTTTTACCTATAACCCACGAAAAGCCAAAAACATGCTTAGAGTTTAGATCCATCCCATAACCAATCTACGCCTGCATTATCTTTTCAGTTTTTGCATTGTTGAATTTGTGTTCACATCGTCGCCGAGTTGTCGGTCTTAGTGTCTCGTCCCTTAGAGTTTCGAGTTCGATCATACTAGTCACCACCACACTCGCCGATCACCGCCATATACCCCGCCACCATATTCCGCGCCATATACCCGCCACCATAAAACCCTAATACTCCGCCACCGCCTTCCTACGACACAGATCCGATCAGTTTTTTCTGCGGGTACGAGTCCGAGTAGAGTTACTGCTTCTCGTTATTTCTTTTGACTTTCCTTCTTGTCGTTTCCGTGTTCAGCTAAAGTCCGTGTCGAGCTAAGAGTCCGGCCGAAGTCCGTAGGAGAGCTAAGAGTCCGGCCAGAAGTCCGTGTCTGAACCGCCTCCAAAAAATTTTCTGCTATACTATTTTTCACCCCGGGATCACTTTTCTCCATCGCGAGAAGCGATATTTTTACGCCGCTTCGAGCAAAAAAAAATTTCAAAAATTTTGGGGCTAACCTCTTTTAGACCCCGAGATCAGTTCTAGACACTCGCCATCATAGTGATTTTCTGCATCTCGGATCGCTGTGGTGCTATATCATCACAAGGCTTGTTGTGTCGTCGTGACATCGTTGGTGATCTAGGCTCGCGTCTCTAGTACGGCTCAGCCTAGGACCAGCACATCACTGCTGAGCATTCTTTCAACTTTTGCATTGCTGTTTTGATAATTGCCGACCCCTTTGCTAAGCCTTCCCGTAGCTCCACGATACTCTCCACGCATGTGTTTCGACTCTGGTACTCGCTTGGTTCAATCTCGACCCACCGATCCTCGTGGTTGCACATCGCTTTTCTTTGCTTGGTAAGAACTTGTAAGAGCTTCAGATATTGCTTGACGGACACGCGTGACTTCCACCATATTCCCGTAGTATATACTGCTTTTTAAGGACTAACCATGATGTATACTTCGCGAACCCCGCCACCATGATTTAACGAAGAACTACATGCCCATTTCTCCGCTCCCGGTCACAATGAAGACGTGGACACGCGCTAGGGAGTTTGACACCAAGCTCACCAACGCCGTGGACAAGATCGATGGACTCGAAATCCTTCAACGCCAAGCTTGACGCTCGGTTCAAGGAGCTCGAACCGATTGCCCGCATCACCGCACCACACATGGTGCACGACGCATTCCGATCACGACTCGGGACTGCGGTACGCCGCCAAGACTCTACGGCTCGGCCGCGATCGACGCCTCGACTTCCGCCGTATCATTGCGACATTGGGGATGCAGACGACGGTACTACTACGACCCGACGACGACGATCTGTTTGACGAGGAGGTTGAACAACCTCCACAGTACCGGTCGTCCCGACATTACTACCGCAACGCCGCCCAACCAGACGTAATGATGATGATCATGTTGCAAAGCTTAAATTAAATATTCCATCTTTTGAGGGTAAATATAATCCTGATGCATATCTTACATGGGAGATGGAAGTAGAACAACGCTTGCATGCTTAAAATATCCCGAGAATATGCGTGTTAGTGCTACATGTGAATTTACTAAATTTGCTTCCCTTTGGTGGTCTCGAGTATTGTCGTTAAATCCTACTACTATTCCTAGTACTTGACCGCTTTTAAAAAGCTGCGTGTTCGCTTTGTACCTCCCACTTATCAACGTGATTTACTAAAGAATCGACACGCTTAGAGCAAGGGAAAAATTCAGTAGAAGAGTATTATCGTGAATTGCAAACGGGATGGTTAGGTGTGGTCTTGTAGAATCTAATGAACAAATGCTTGCACGCTCTTTGGTGGATTAAACAAGGACATTCAAAGACATATTAGATTATAAGGAATATAATTCTATCACTCGTTTGTTTCATCTTGCTTGCAAAGTCGAACGTGAAGTGCGTGATCGCCAAACACCATGGAGGAGGACTAATAATTCTGCAGTCGCACATCCACTTGGACATCCCGACAATCAGCCTCCTCGTGATTCGCCTCCGCCTACTACCACATCCAAGGCCACCACAAGATTTCCAAATGCTTCTCCACCATCATCCAATGCTCCCGTCAGTGCATCTTCTATGGCTTCCACGGTAAGACTAAGGATATACAATGCCGCAAGTGCCGGGTTTTGGTCATATTGAGAGACAGCACAACACAACGTGTGATGATGGCGAGAAGATGGTGAATACGATTCCTGAGTGACTTCGATGACGATACACTAGCCCTTATTTCGCCGAGATGGAGACAATTCGATGATGATGAGCCGAGGTAATGGAAGTCAAGTCGATCAATACAAGAGTTTAATTACACAACGTGTGTTGAGTGTGCAATTGAGCAACTGAGCAAGATCAACGCCACAACCTGCTCCAAACACGTGGTGTTGTCAAGGAAAGAGCTATACGGATCATCATTGATGGAGGGAGTTGTAATAAATCGCCGGTGTTGACATGGTAGAGAAGCTTGCGCCCAACAAGACAACGCCCACATTCATACTACATCCAATGGTTTGAGAGTTCTCGAAGATCAAGGTAACAAGAACGGACGCTGCATTTTACTATTGGTACATATTCGATTTTGTTGATTGTGATGTTGTACCTATGCAAGCTTGTTCTTTGTTACTTGGTAGACCATGGCAATTTGATAGAGAATCTGCTCATAATGGCAAAACTAACCACTATTCTCTTATGCATGATGGAAAGAAAATTGGTCTAAAACCTATGACTCTTAACAAATTTTAAAAGATGATCTTGCTAGAGCTAGTAGAGCTAAACCGAGGAGAAAAATAAAAGTGAGAATCGATTGTTGCGCAGATTTTATACCACCAAAGAACACTAAACTGATTCTACACATGCTACTCAAATTGCTTGAAGAGTCCATGTATGCTTGCAAATAAAATTGATATTGCTGAACTAGATGTAAACAATACTCAATGTTATGCAATTGTATGCAAAGAGGTTTTGTTTTCATTTGAGGATATGCCTCCTTCTTTGCCACCCGCTATTGCTAACCTTTGCAGAATATGAGGACGATTTCACGAGTTGCCACCGTGACTACCTCCTATTAGAGGAATTGAGCATCAAATTGATCTAATTCCTGGTGCCACGTTGCCCAACCGCTACGCCATATAGAACCAATCCAGAGGAGACAAAGGAGATACAACGCCAAATTCAGAACTACTCGACAGAGATCATATTCGTGAGTCCCTTAGCCCTTGTCTTGTTCCTATTATTTTGGTGCCTAAGAAAGATGGTTCTTCGCGCATGTGTACCGATTGTAGAGCTATCAATAATATTACTATTCGATATCGTCATCCTATTCCACGCTTAGATGACATGCTTGATGAATTGAGTGGCTCTACCATGTTTTCTAAAGTTGATTTGCGTAGTGGTTACCACCAGTTCGTATGAAATTAGGAGATGAATGGAAAACAGCATTTAAAACTAAGTTCGGTTTATATGAGTGGTTAGTAATGCCGCTTGGTTTAACTAATGCACCTAGCACTTTCATGAGATTAATGAACGAAGTTTTACGTGCTTTCATTGGACGCTTTGTGGTAGTCTATTTTGATGATATTCGATTTATAGCAAATCTTTAGAGGAACATTTGGACCATTTACGTCGTTTTCAATGCTTTACGTGATGCACGCTTGTTTGGTAACCTTGAGAAGTGCACCTTTTGCACCAATCGAGTTGCGTTTCTTGGCTATGTTGTTACATCACAGGTATTGAAGTGGATCCACCAAGATTGAAGCTATTGAGAATTGGCCGCAGCCCAAGGGTCACACAAGTGAGGAGTTTTCTTGGCCTCATTGGTTTTATAGGCGCTTTGTCAAAGACTTTGGATCAATTGCCGCCATGAATGAGCTTACCAAGAAGGATGTGCCCTTTGTTTGGGGCGATGCACAACAACAGGCCTTCGTCATATTGAAAGATAAGCTAACACATGCTCCCTTACTACAACTTCCTGATTTTACTAAGACTTTTGAGCTTGAATGTGATGCTAGTGGAATTGGTTTGGGAGGGGTGTTATTACAAGAGGGAAAACCTGTTGCATATTTTAGTGAGAAATTGAGTGGGGCTAGTCTGAACTATTCTACTTATGATAAAGAATTATATGTTGGTTCGACATTAGAAACTTGGCAACATTATCTATGGCCTAAGGAATTTGTTATTCATTCTGATCATGAATCTTTGAAGCATATTCGTAGTCAAGCTAAGTTGAATCGTCGTCATGCAAAGTGGGTTGAATTTATTGAGTCTTTCCTTATGTTATCAAACACAAAAGGGTAAAGATAATATTATTGTCGATGCTTTGTCACGCCCGTTATGCTTTGTTATCTCAACTTGACTTCAAAATATTTGGATTGGAAACTATTAAGGAACAATATGTGCATGATGCTGAATTTAAAGATGTGTTGCGAATTGTAGAGATGGTAGAACTTGGAACAAGTTCGTCTTCAATGATGGATTTGTGTTCGTGCTAACAAACTATGCATTCCAGATAGCTCTGTTCGTCTTTTGTTGTTACAGAGGCGATGGAGGAGGATTGATGGGACACTTTGGTGTCAAGAAGACGGAGGATGTTCTTGCTACACACTTCTTTTGGCCACGTATGCGCCGAGATGTTGAGAGATTTGTGGCACGCTGCAATACTTGTCAAAAAGCTAAGTCTCGCCTTAATCCACATGGTTTATATATGCCTCTTCCTGTTCCTAGTGTTCCTTGGGAGGATATTTCTATGGACTTTGTTTTGGGATTGCCACGAACACAGAAGGGAGGGATAGTATTTTTGTTGTTGTGGATCGGTTTTCTAAGATGGCACACTTTATTCCTTGTCATAAAACGGATGATGCTGCGCATATTGCTGATTTGTTCTTTCGTGAAATTGTTCGTTTGCATGGTGTGCCAAATACTATTGTCTCTGATACTAAATTTCTTAGCCACTTTTGGAGATGTTTATGGGCTAAGTTGGGGACTAAATTGCTGTTTAGTACTACATGTCATCCCCAAACTGATGGTCAAACTGAAGTAGTAAATAGAACTTTGTCTACTATGTTACGGGCTGTTTTAAAGAAGAACTTAAAATTGTGGGAAGAGTGTTTACCTCATATAGAATTTGCTTATAATCGTTCATTGCATTCTACCACAAAGATGTGCCCATTTGAGATTGTGTATGGTTTTGTTCCTCGTGCACCTATTGATTTATTGCCTTTACCTTCTTGATTGCAACATAATTTGGATGCTACACAACGCCCTGAAATAATATTAAACTTGCATAAGACTACTAAAGATAACATTGAACACATGAATGCTAAGTATAAACTTGCTTGGGATAAAGGGAGAAAGCATGTTGTGTTTGATGTTGGCGATCTTGTTTGGTTACATTTGCGTAAAGATCGTTTTCCTGATTTACGCAAGTCTAAGTTAATGCCACGTGCTTCTGGTCCCTTTAAGGTGTTAGAGAGAATCAATGATAATGCATATAAACTTGAGTTGCCTGCAGACTTTGGTACGGTTAGTCCTACATTTAACATTGCAGATTTGAAGCCTTACTTTGGTGAGGAAGATGAGATTGCGTCGAGGACGACTTCAATTCAAGAAGGGGAGCATGATGTGGACATCCCTACTATTGATACAACCGTTGTACCTACAGCAACACACATACAAGGACCCATCACAAGATCTCGTGCCAAACAACAACTATCGTGTACTTTCGTTTCTTGGAACTATTCCTTACATACATGAGAATATGATGCTGCCTAAATCAGAAATGTTTCTTACTCTTAGGAATGATGGACCGAGCATGGATGAGAGGGACAAGCATTGGAGCATGGCCGTGCATGGTGATGGCAGCAAGCATGTGATGATCCAAGAGAAGGCCACGGATGAAGATTTCAGAACTTTGAGGCCACCATAATGAAGAAAGAAGGCTTGGACGAAATATTCAAGATCAATACTTCTTAATTCGTCCATAGCATAATATGGTGTCATGACACCTTTATTTTGGGCCAGTCCATGTAATTTTCGCAGGATTTTAATTAGCCACTTTTTAGAGTCCGTATTTGAGGGAAAAGGACTTTTAGGGTTGGATTCGCCACCACTTCCATGGCTGGCGAAACCCCACCTTTCGCCTTAAATCGCCCCATAGCCGAACCTTTAGACTCGGATTTTGTTTAGACATTAAGTTAGCCATAGTCGCAACCGCCAAGGCTCGGCGTCAGAGGCCTCTTGTACTGCACCTATTCAGGATCCCACCTCTTTCAATAAAGCTTTCCTCTTAATCCGCAATATCTTGATTGCAATATTGGTTCTTACTTGTTCTCGATTTCGTAGGAATTAAGACCCTCATTGGTCGGTGATCGTGTTCACGCAGGATCGGTAACCTCCAGGAGATTGGCCTAGCGATTGCATTGGCGCTCGTGCTCGCACGTGTAGTCGGATCGTCAAGCCCGAACTCCACCAAATCGATTATCGCCATCTCATCGAAAGATCGGACACCTTTGCCCTATCATATTCTCTTTGTATTGGGGGACTATGTTTCTTTTTTCTCTTTTTTTTTGATTCTTTTTCCTTTTTCTCCCTTGCTATGCTACTATGGTGGCTTTTGTATTTGGCGTCAAACTCTCACTTTCCGAAGGCAAGTGCACAATGCTTAGACAAACACAAAATGAGTTGCTCTCATAGGATAGATACACACAAAGGAAGATATGGGCTGTCAAGGTGGTGCAAGTTATACCTTTGGTATTGTTGACGACTTGCAACCGTTGGTGGGGGAAAATGTTCGAGTGTCGCGGTGTCGTTGAGCGCGGGATGACGTTGATGCGGAAGCTGTTGTGAAAATGGCGACAAACACGCGAAACACGAACAAGCGAGGTGGAAAAGGTCAGCGAACGAAAACGAGGCGTCAAAGGCGGGGAGCACTAAGGCGATGCGGTAGTACCGTAGCTAATGTGAGCGGTAGTACGGTGCGGTAGTACTTGTACTACTGGTAGTACTGGATACTTGCTTGATGATGCCGACTGACGATCAGCTTGGCAGCCCGAACGAGGTGAACTTGCCAAAACCTCAAATCGTGGAAAAAGCCTGAAAGGTCGAGCTAGAAACAAGAGGGCTATAGATCGACTCCCAAAGCAAGATCTATGGACCAAAACCACGAAAAACTCACCAAATCCAGATCGATCCAAGGCAAATTGGGCTCTTTTGGTAGGATTTTCGTTTTAAGGTGGAGAAAAGAAAAATTGAGGAAATTCGTGATCAACCTTGCTCTTGATACCAATATGTTAAGGGTAACCTGGGTTGGCCCGATCTTTCACGAATTCCACGAGGAACGAGGGAAGAGGTGGTCGGGTATGAAATCGGGAAGGCGATGAAACCACGAACACACGCACACCAAAACACGATACACGCCTACTCCTCACCGGTGGCAACCGTCCAACATAATCCTAGGATCGGTGTTGGGCGGCTCGCTCTCCACGCCAACAACGGGGATGAGGTGCTTGGTGAGACCTTGACGACTTGGGGCGAGAAACCGAGAACCCAAGGCCTTGTACAACTTGAACGCACTAGGCAAGATCCAAGAGGGGGTGGATAATCCGTGCTCCTTGGTAGGAGCATGAGACCAATAGATATAAGTCCTCAAAGGGTTTCCTTAATATCTATTATTATCCAAGTCTAACGTTTACAATAGAGGTGGGGGCTATATAGTCCAGCCACAAACAGGGGTAGTTTCGAATGGGGAGATAAATGATAGGCTGGGTTACAAGGCACAGGGCGAACTTAGGCGATCAGGTCTGGCAGACCGGTAGTGTACCGTCCGTAATCTCGGTGGTGACCGGTAACCGCCAGAGCGTGAGTACCGCTTGAGGCTTACAGCCGGGCGTCGGTGGCGGCGGTAGGAGGGCGGTACTGCCACCGGTAGTACCGATTCTGGGACTGTAGTACCGCCATGCCTGGGGCATGGGGGAGTGCTTCCTGTGGTGAGCGGTAGGAGGAGGCGGTAGGTCCGCTTGGAGTGGTAGTACCGGTCGTCCCAACCGGTAGTACCGCTTGCGTCTGGCAGCGACTGGTGGCTTCTTCTGCACTGATGATGCATGAGTTTGCGTGTGAAGTAGCAAGCCATCCAAGGGGGTGTCGAAGTCACACAAGGAGAGGAGCGAGTTCACCTTAGTTTGAAGGAGCTTGGCTCGGGCACGAGTCATGGGTCCAATTGGGTAACTCGTGGGAGTAGATGTAGTAGCGGTCGGAGGACGGGCTGCATCATGTTCCTCCTTCTTTGATGGCTATTTTGCAAGAATTCCAAGATGTATTTCCCGAAGAGCTTCCTCGTGGCCTTCCTCCTCTTCATGGAATCGAGCACCGCATCGACCTCATTCCCGACGCCCCACTCCCAAACCGCGCCGCGTATCGCACAAACCCGGAAGAGACGAAGGAGATCGAACGCCAAATCAACCAACTCGTCTCCAAAGGTTTGATCCAAGTAAGCACTATCCCAAGCGCGGTCCCCGTGATCCTAGTTCCAAAAACGGATGATACGTTGCGGTTATGCATGGACTGCCGTCCAATCAATGCCATCACCGTGCGTTATAGACATCCTATACCGCGTCTTGATGACATGCTTGATGAGTTATGTGGAGCCACTATATTTTCAAAAATTGATGTTCGTAGTGGTTACCATCAAATTCGCATGGCTGAAGGTGATGAGTGGAAAACCGCCTTCAAGACCAAGCTTGGTATCTATGAATGGTTGGTTATGCCTTTTGGCTTATCCAATGCCCCATCTACCTTCATGCGCCTCATGAACCATATTTTGAGATCTCTCATTGTGAAGAGTATAGTTGTTTACTTTGATGACATCCTTGTCTATAGCATGTCACTAGAGGAGCATGTTACTCATGTTAAGGAGGTCCTTCAAATCCTTCGTCATGAAAAGCTTTATGCTAACCTCCCAAAGTGCACTTTTGCAAAAGACAAGCTGATTTTCCTTGGTTTTGTTGTGTCGTCTAATGGCATTGAAGTTGATGTCTCAAAAGTTAAGGACATACGGGATTGGCCCATACCGACCAATGTTAGCGAACTTCGTAGTTTTCATGGGTTGGCTGGCTTTTACCGTCGCTTTTTGAAAGACTTTTCTACCATTGCTTGCCCCCTCAATGAATTGACCAAGAAAAATGTCACGTTCGTTTAGGGAAAAGCACAACAAAAGGCTTTTGATGAGCTCAAAAAGAGGCTCACCGAAGCACCACTTCTTGCATTACCGGATTTCACAAAAACCTTTGAGATTGAATGTGACGCTAGTGGTATTGGCATTGGTGGCGTCCTTATGCAAAATGGGCGTCCTATTGCTTACCATAGTGAGAAACTTGATGGCGCATGCCTCAACTATCCCATTTATGACAAAGAACTTTTTGCCTTGGTCAGAGTTCTTCAAGTGTGGCAACACTATCTTTGGCCCAAAGAATTTATCATCCATTCTGATGTGGACATCCCTACTATTGATACAACCGTTGTACCTACAGCAACACACATACAAGGACCCATCACAAGATCTCGTGCCAAACAACTTAACTATCAGGTACTTTCGTTTCTTGGAACTATTCCTTACATACATGAGAATATGATGCTGCCTAAGTCAGATACATTTCTTACTCTTAGGAATGATGGACCAAGCATGGATGAGAGGGACAAGCATTGGAGCATGGCCATGCATGGAGATGGCAGCAAGCATGTGATGATCCAAGAGAAGGCCACAGATGAAGATTTCAGAACTTTGAGGCCACCATAATGAAGAAAGAAGGCTTGGACGAAATATTCAAGATCAATACTTTACGAATTCGTCCATAGCATAATATGGTGTTGCGACACTTTTATTTTGGGCCAGGCCCATGTAATTTTCGCAGGTTTTCAATTAGCCACTTTTTAGAGTCCGTATTTGAGGGGAAAAGGACTTTTAGGGTTGGATTCGGCCACCACTTCCATGGCTGGCCGAAACCCCACCTTTTCGCCCTTAAATACGCCCCATAGCCGAACATTTAGACTCGGATTTTTGTTTAGACATTAAGTTAGCCATAGTCGCAACTTCGCCAAGGCTCGAGCGTCGCAGAGGCCTCTTGTACTTCGCACCTATTCAGGATCCCACCTCTTTCAATAAAGCTTTCCTCTTAATCCGCAATATCTTGATTGCAATATTGGTTCTTACTTGTTCTCGATTTCAGGTAGGAATTAAGACCCTCGCTGGTCAGGCTGATCGTGTTCACGCAGGATCGGTAACCTCCAGGAGATTGGCCTAGCGATTGCATTGGCGCTCGTGCTCGCACGTGTAGTCGGATCGTCAAGCCCGAACTCCACCAAATCGATTATCGCCATCTCATCGAAAGATCGGACACCTTTGCCCTATCACATTCCGACCATGAGTCGTTGAAGTATCTTAAGGGCCAAGCCAATTCGAGTAAAAGGCACGCAAAATGGGTTGAGTTCATGGAGTCTTTTCCTTACATTGTCAAATACAAGAAGGGCAAAGAAAATGTGGTAGCGGACGCCTTGTCTCGCAAAAACACAAGCCTTCTTACACGACTCGAAGTAAATGTCTTGGGTCTTGATGACATCAAATCTTTGTATGCGTCCGACCCTTTCTTTGGACCAATATTTGCACAATGTTCAATAGACAAAGGGATTGATGATTTCTATTTGCATAAGGGTTTTCTTTTCAAACAAAAAAAAGCTTTGCATTCCGAAATCGTCGCTCCAACTTTTGCTTCTTCAAGAGTCCCATAGTGGAGGCCTTATGGGTCACTTTGGCCGTGACAAGACGTATGACATGCTCTCCACTCACTACGTTTGGCCAAAGATGAAGCGAGACGTGGAGCGCCACGTCCAACGATGCACTACATGTATCCAAGCTAAGTCTAAGTCCAACCCCTTTGGTCTTTATATGCCATTGCCTATTCCTCATGCACCTTGGTCGGACATTAGCATGGACTTTCTGTTAGGCTTGCCTAGATCTAAACATGGACATGATTCTATATTTGTACTAGTGGATCTTTTTTCCAAAATGGCACATTTCATTCCGTGCCATAAGACCGATGATGATTCACATGTAGCAAATTTGTTTTTCAGGGAAATAATTCGGCTACACGGTGTGCCACGAACAATCGTCTCCGACCGCGACGTAAAATTCATGAGCTACTTCTGGAATACTCTCATGGCCAAGCTCGACATCAAGCTCCTCTTCTCGTCCGCCTCGCATCCTCAAACCGATGGACAAACCGAGGTCGTCAATCGAAGTCTTGGCACACTCCTCCGGGTGTTGATAAAGAAGAACCTTAAAGACTGGGAGGAATGTATTCCACATGCCCAGTTCGCCTACAACCGCGCCAAGCACTCCACCACCATGAGGAGCCTGTTCATGATCGTCTATGGCTTCGAGCCCCTCACCGCGCTCGATATCCTCCCACTTCCCCTTCATGAACGTGCCAATATGGACGTTGTCAAGCGTGCCCAAACAATGAAGAAACTCCATGAAGACACACGAGCTACTATTGAGCAGCAAGTCCTTCGCCAAGCATCAAGGCTAAACTAGAACAAGAAAGAGATAATCTTCGAAGAGTGCCACCTTGTGTGGATACACTTGAGTAAAGACCGCTTCCCCAAGGAACGCGACTCCAAGCTAAAGCCAAGAGGTGATGGACCATTCAAAGTGCTAAAGAGGATCAACAACAACGCCTATATCATTGATATCCCAACATCAAAGTATCTTGTGAGCTCGACATTCAATGTCAAGGACCTATCACCCTACCATGGAGAAGATGAAGTTGAGAAGGTTGAAGAGTCGAGGACGACTCTTTCCCAAGGGGGGGGGGAGCTGATGCAGCCCGTCCCATGGACGCTAACACATCTACTCCCACAAGCTTCCCAAGTGGACCCATGACGCGCGCCCGAGCCAAACTCCTACAAGCTAAGGTGAACTCGCTTCTCTCCTTGTGTGACTTCGATACACCCTTGGATGGCCTGCTACTTCATACGCATACCTTGTGCATCATTAGGTACGAAGAGAAGGACCTAGTGGACGGAGGAGCCAGAGCAGAAGCAACCAGTCGCTGCTAGACTCGACCGGTACTACCGGTTAAGACGACCGGTACTACCGGTACCAGCGGTACTACCGCATCCCACTACCGGATGCTCCAGGAAGAACCACTCCACGCCCTAGACGCCAGCGGTACTATCGGCCCAGGAACCGGTACTACCAGTGGTCGGTACTATCGCCCCTCCTACCGCTCGCTACAGGCGACTCCGACGGAAGCTCCAGTTCGCCAATGGTACTCGAGCGGCAGTACTGCATGCCGGTACTACTGTTGCCCGACCGGTACTACCGGTCTGGCCGAACTGAATGCCTCGATTCGGCCTGCGCCTGTACCTTGTATTTTCCCATTTTGTTCCGAAACTACCCTTGTTTATGTGGTTGTTCTATATATAGCCTCCACCCTTTATTGTAAACCCTAGACTTGGATAATAATAGATTAAGGAATCCCTTTGAGGAACTTATATCTATTGGTCCATGCTCCTACCAAGGAGCACCGGATTATCCACCCCCCTCTTGGATCTTGCCTAGTGCGTTCAAGTTGTACAAGGCCTTGGGTTCTCGGTTTCTCGCCCCCAAGTCGTCAAGATCTCACCAAGCACCTCATCCCCCGTTGTTGGCGTGGAGAGCGAGCTTCGCCCAACACCGATCCTAGAGATTATGTTGGACCGGTTGCCACCGGCGTGAGTTATCGGCGTGTATCGTGTTTTGTGTGCGCGAGTTCGTCGGGTTCTCCGTGGCATGTGTTCGTGGATTCCATCCCCTTCCCCCCTTCCACCGCTTTACCCTCGATTCCCCCGGAGATTCATGAAAGATCGGGCCAACCCAAGGGGTTACCCCATAACAGGTTAAGTCGGTCCCAAGAATGGCCAGAATCGGTAGTACCGCTCAGCGTGGTACTGCATTGTGACGACTGGAGCTTCCGCCGAGTCGCTTTAGTAGCGGTAGGAGGGGGCGGTAGTACCGGCCACCGGTAGTACCGGTTCCTGGGCCGGTAGTACCGCTGGCGTCTGGAGCGTGGAGTGGTTCTTCCTGGAGCGTCCGGTAGCGGGGTCCGGTAGTACCGCTTGTACCGGTAGTACCGGTCGCCTTATCCGGTAGTACCGGTTGAGTCTGGCAGCGACTGGTTGCTTCCGCTCCTGTTCCTCCGTCCCTTGGGTCCTTCTCTTCGTACCTGATGATGCACAGTGTATGCGTATGAAGTAGCAAACCATCCAAGGGTGTGTCGAAGTCACACAAGGAAAGGAGCGAGTTAACCTTGGCTTGGAGGAGCTTAGCTCGGGCGCGAGTCATTGGTCCACTGGGAGGGCTAGGGGTTGTAGATGGAGGTGCGTCCGTAGGGACGGTGCATCGACTCCCCTTGGGAAGAGTCGTCCTCGACTCTTCAACCTTCACAACTGTATCTTCTCCATGGTAGGGTGAGAGATCCTTGACATTGAACGTCGAGCTCACAACATACTTGGATGTTGGGATATCAATGATGTAGGCGTTGTTGTTAATCCTCTTTAGCACTTCGAATGGTCCATCACCTCTTGGCTTGAGTTTGGAGTCGCGTTCTGATGCAGCCCGTCCTCCGACCGGTACTACATCTACTCCCACGAGCTACCCAAGTGGACCCATGACTCGCGCCCGAGCCAAACTCCTTCAAACTAAGGTGAACTCGCTCCTCTCCTTGTGTGACTTCGACACCCCTTTGGATGGCTTGCTACTTCACACGCAAACTCTGTGCATCATCAGGTACGAAGAAGCCACCAGTCGCTGCCAGACGCAAGCGGTACTACCGGTTGGGACGACCGGTACTACCGCTCCAAGCGGTCCTACCGCCTCCTCCTACCGCTCGCCACAGGAAGCACTACTCCACGCCCCAGAAGCAAGCGGTACTACCGGTCCTGCAACCGGTACTACCGGTGGCAGTACTACGCCCCCTCTCCGCCACAGACGCCTCCGACGGAAGCTCCAGCCCTCAAGCGGTACTATCATCGGAAGCCGGTTACCACGGAACTACTGTTGCCGGACCGGTACTACCGGGTCTGCTGACCGATCACCTAAGTTCGCCTGCCTTGTAACCCAACCTATCATTTATCTCTTCATTCCGAAACTACCCTGTTTTGTGGTGGACTATATAGCCCCCACCTCTATTGTAAACGCCGAGACTTGGATAATAATAGATATTAAGGAAACCCTTTGAGGACTTATATCTATTGGTCTCATGCTCCTACCAAGGAGCACCGGATTATCCACCCCTCTTGGATCTTGCCTAGTGCGTTCAAGTTGTACAAGGCCTTGAGTTCTCGGTTTCGCCCCAAGTCGTCAAGGTCTCACCAAGCACCTCGTCCCGTTGTTGGCGTGGAGAGGCGAGCTTCCAACACCGATCCTAGGGATTATGTTGGACTGGTTGCCACCGGCGTGAGGAGTAGGCGTGTATCGTGTTTTGGTGTGCGTGTGTTTGTGGTTTTCATCGCCTTCCCCGATTTCATACCCGACCACCTCTTTTCCCCTCGTTTCTCGTGGGATTCGTGAAAGATCGGGCCAACCCCAGGGTTACCCCATAACATATTGGTATCAAGAGCACGGTTGATCACGAATTTTCCCCAATTTTTCTTTTATCCGCCTTAAAAACAAAAATCCTACCAAAAAGAGCCCCAATTTGCCTTCGGATCGATCTCTGGATTTGGTGAGTTTTTCGTGGTTTTGGTCCATAGATCTGTTGCTTTGGGAGTCGATCTATAGCCCCTGTTGTTTCTAGCTCAGCCTTTCGGTCAGTTTTTCAACGAATTTGAGGTCTTTGGCAAGTTCACCTCGTTCCAGGCCTGTGCCAAGCGGTACTTCCGGCTGTGCAAGCGGTGCTACCGCTAGTGACCGGTACTACCGGTAGTACAAGCGGTACTACCGCTCACTACTCGTTACCGGTGATGCACGACCGCCATCGACCGTGCTCCCTTCCTTGACGCCTCGTTTGTCACGACCTTTTCCCATCTCGCTTGTTCGTGTTTCGTGTTTGTCGCCATTTTCACAACAGATTCGCATCAACGTCATACCGCTACCAACGACACCGCGACACTCGAACATCATCCTCACCAACGTTTGCAAGTCGTCATCAATACCAAAGGTATAACTTGCACCACCTTGATGTTCCAATATCTTCCTTTGTGTGTATCTATCCTATGAGAGCAACTCATTTTGTGTTTGTCTAAGCATTGTGCACTTGCCTTCGGAAAAGTGAGAGTGTGAGGCCAAATACAAAAGCTAACATAGTAGCATAGCAAGGGAGAAAAAGAAAAGAAAAAGAATAAAAAAAATTAAAAGAAAAAGATAGAATAGAAAGATACATAGTCTCCCCAATACATAGAGAATACCAAGCTTGTAAGCCAAGAAAGAGAGAAGAAAGAGCGCACCGAGGCAAGTGCACAAATCAATTGCTTATCCTCTTTTGGCAAACGAGTTGTGGTCTCTCCTTGTGTTGGCACGACAACCGAGCGTAGTCTTCGTTAGGACCTTTTGTGCTCATTTTCATAGTCGTGCTGACCCCGTTTTTCTCCACGTGTGTGTTTTCCGTGTTTTTGTAGATCGTATCCTTTTTGCTTTCGATCTTTGGTTCTTTACCACGTAGGACAATAACCTTTTTCTTGGATCGTTTCGTTTGGTTTTCCACAACCCTAACCTTCCACCAAAAGCCTCTGAGAGTTTCTTGCCATTTCACTTTGCACGCTTTTCGCTCATTTGTGTGGCAATTGGTTTGATATAATCTCCAAGGTGAGGTAAAAGGCTAACTCTCCACACCCTTTCTCTCCATATACAACCATTGTTGGTTTTGCATCATGGACAGGCATGGAGAGCCATCCCAACCACCACCACCTCCGAAGGATGATAACCAATTCATGACAAGATGGGACCATTGGAAGGTCCGAGGAGAATTCAACTATCGTTGTGAAGCTCTCGAGCGGCACCAAGATGAACAGTTTAGCGAGGCCCGTGTGGAATTCAAGAACATCGACAACCGCTTCGAAGAAGTCTGTGGCCAAATGCATGCCATGCAACACAACCTCGGTCATCAAAATGAAGCTCTTGGTCGTGCACTCGCCTCAATGGATGAGAAGCTTCAACGCATCATTGATGGACTCGCAAGGCCACGCTCGCGCGAATCAAGCTCATCTAGGCACTCCTCAAGTGAATCAAGTGCACCTCGCCGTCACGCTTCAAGGCACCGGGATGGACCCGTTCTTCAATCCATGAGCTCTTCACAAGCGGTACCATCTCCGCGTCACGCCACAATGTCAAGCTATGATGGTGACCTCTCCGCAAGACCTCCAAGGCACGAAGTGAACCGGCCACAACCAAGGGCACTGGTGATTCAACAAGAGGAACCTCGCATGAACCACCACGGCCATCGGCGTCGACATGCTCCTTCAACAACAAGTGAAGCTTCCGAAGAGGACGAACAAGATCATCGTCGACGTGAAGCACTCGAAGATCCCCCAAGGCGTCATAATCGACATGAGCGTCCTCGTCGCCAACATGATGGTCATGACGAGCCTCCTCTACACCAAGAAGAAGAAGAGCAGCCCATGGCGCACGTGGCTCGACGTCCTCCTCGCCACAGGACGCACGACAATGCTCCTCGACATCACCCACGACAAGAACAAGAGCAAGCTTCCCAAGCTCGTCGTGAGGACCAAGAACAAGAGCAAGCTTCCCAAGCTCGTCGTGAGGACCTCCTCCTCGTCCTCAACCGCGACAACAAAACGAGCAAGCCCCCCAAGCTCGTCGTCAACAACAAATTCCACCACCAAACGCGGCACCTCAACAACCGCAAGAGCAACGCAACAATCACCAAGCAAGACATGAGAGCTCGGATGATGATGATGACCGCCAAAATCATGGCAACCGATGCAACCGGAACCGCAATGGAGAAGAAACTTTCGGCAAGCTCAAATTCACCATGCCAAAGTTCACCGGTTCCAATGAACCCGAAGAATATCTCTCTTGGGAACTCAAGGTCGACAAGATCTTCCGCATGCACAACTATAGCAATGAGAAGATGATGGCCATGGCATCCCTCGAGTTTGATGAGTATGCCAACCTTTGGTGGGAACAAGTCCAACTCTCTCGCGAAGCAAAAGAAGAGCCTCCAATCGCAACTTGGCAAGATATGAAGGCTCATATGAGATCCCGCTTTGTTCCTTCACACTACACGCGCGACCTCTTCAACAAGCTTCAAACGCTTAGTCAAGGGACAAAGACCGTGGAAGAGTACTTCAAGCAAATGGAGCTCAACATGATCCGTGCCAACATTGAAGAGCGAGATGAGCAAACAATGGCACGCTTCCTCAATGGCTTGAACCATCCCATCAAGCGCATCAAGTTCCAAAAGTACAACAACATGGTTGAGCTTGTGCACATCGCATCCAAGGCCGAGCGCCAAGTGCAAGAGGACATCAAGTACAACAAGCCAAAGACGTACTTCACCTACAAGCAAGCGCCAACCACTACTCCAACAACACCAAGTGGAAGCTCCCCAAGTACAACCAAGCTTCCCTTCAAGCCAACTCTCCCTCAAGGAAAACAGCCCCCAAGTGGCAGAAACACAAGGGATGATCAACCATTCAATGGTGAATGCTACAAGTGTGGAGGCAAAGGACACAAGTCCAATGCATGTGGAAACAAGAAAGTTTTGTTCATCCATGACAACAGCGATGAAGAATACTTGAGTGAAGAAGAGTTCCCTGCCTGACCCTGATCACCTAAGTTCGGCCCTGTGCCTTGTAACCCAACCTATCATTTATCTCTTCATTCCGAAACTACCCCTGTTTTGTGGCTGGACTATATATAGCCCCCACCCTCTATTGTAAACGCTGAGACTTGGATAATAATAGATATTAAGGAAACCCTTTGAGGACTTATATCTATTGGTCTCATGCTCCTACCAAGGAGCACCGGATTATCCACCCCCCTCTTGGATCTTGCCTAGTGCGTTCACGTTGTACAAGGCCTTGGGTTCTCGGTTTCTCGCCCCCAAGTCGTCAAGGTCTCACCAAGCACCTCGTCCCCCGTTGTTGGCGTGGAGAGCGAGCTTCGCCCAACACCGATCCTAGGGATTATGTTGGACCGGTTGCCACCGGCGTGAGGAGTAGGCGTGTATCGTGTTTTGGTGTGCGTGTGTTCGTGGTTTTCATCGCCTTCCCCGATTTCATACCCGACCACCTCTTTTCCCCTCGTTTCTCGTGGGATTCGTGAAAGATCGGGCCAACCCCAGGGTTACCCCATAACACGTTCCTTGGGGAAGCGGTCTTTACTTATGTGTATCCACACAAGGTCGCCCTCTTCAAAGATCATCTCTTTCTTGTTCTTGTTTAGCCTTGATGCTTGGCGAAGAACTTGTTGCTCGATCGTAGCTCTTGTGTCTTCATGGAGTTTCTTCATTGTTTGGGCACGCTTGACAACGTCCATGTTGGCACGTTCATGAAGCAGTAGTGGAAGGATATCGAGCACAGTGAGAGGCTCGAAACCATAGACGATCATGAACGGGATCCTCATGGTGGTGGAGTGCTTGGCGTGGTTGTAGGCGAACTCGGCGTGTGGAATACATTCCTCCCAGTCTTTAAGGTTCTTCTTTATCAACACCCGGAGGAGGGTGCCAAGGCTTCGATTGACGACCTCGGTTTGTCCATCGGTTTGAGGATGCGAGGCGAGAGGAGCTGCTTAAGCTTGGCCATGAGAGTCTTCGAGTAGCTCATGAATTTTACGTCATGATGGAGACGATTGTTCTTGGTACACCGT
Organism: Avena longiglumis; assembly: GCA_030063025.1. Classification (NCBI taxonomy): domain Eukaryota; kingdom Viridiplantae; phylum Streptophyta; class Magnoliopsida; order Poales; family Poaceae; genus Avena; species Avena longiglumis. The sequence goes on from CP125977.1 coordinate 311,878,763, forward strand.
GTAACCGGATTATTTCCCTGAAAAACAAATTTGCTACATGTGAAGCATCATCGGTCTTATGGCACGGAATGAAGTGTGCCATTTTTGAAAAGCGATCCACTACTACAAATATATAATCATGTCCATGTTTAGATCTAGGCAAGCCTAACACGAAGTCCATGCTAATGTCTGACCAAGGTGTATGTGGAATAGGCAATGGCATATAAAGACCAAAGGGGTTGGACTTAGACTTAGCTTGGATACATGTAGAGCATCGTTGGACGTGGCGCTCCACGTCGCGCTTCATCTTTGGCCAAAAGTAGTGAGTGGAGAGCATGTCATATGTCTTGTCGCGGCCAAAGTGACCCATAAGGCCTCCACCATGGGATTCTTGAAGAAGCAAAAGTTGGAGAGACGATTTTGGAATGCAAAGCTTGTTTTGTTTGAAAAGAAAACCCTTATGCAAATAGAAATCATCAATCCCTTTGTCTATTGAACATTTTGCCAAAATTGGTCCAAAGAAAGGGTCGGACGCGTGCAAAGATTTGATTTCATCAAGACCCAAGACATTTACTTCGAGCCGTGTAAGAAGGTTTGTGTGTTTGCGAGACAAGGCGTCCGCTACCACATTTTCTTTGCCCTTCTTGTATTTGACAATGTAAGGAAAAGACTCCATGAACTCAACCCATTTTGCGTGCCATTTACTCAAATTGGCTTGGCCCTTAAGATACTTCAACGACTCATGGTCGGAATGGATGATAAATTCTTTGGTCCAAAGATAGTGTTGCCACACTTGAAGGACACGAACCAAGGCAAAAAGCTCTTTGTCATAAATGGGGTAGTTTAGGCGTGCGCCATCAAGTTTCTCACTATGGTATGCAATAGGACGCCCATTTTGCATAAGGACGCCACCAATGCCAATACCACTAGCGTCACATTCAATCTCAAAGGTTTTTGTGAAATCCGGTAATGCAAGAAGTGGTGCTTCGGTGAGCCTCTTTTTGAGCTCATCAAAAGCCTTTTGTTGTGCTCTTCCCCAAACGAACGTGACATTTTTCTTCGTAAATTTGTTGAGGGAGCAAGCAATGGTAGAAAAGTCTTTCACAAAGCGACGGTAAAAGCCAGCCAACCCATGAAAACTACAAAGTTCACTAACATTTGTAGGGATGGGCCAATCTCGTATGTCCTTGAGTTTTGAGACATCAACTTCAATGCCATTAGAAGACACAACAAAACCAAGGAAAATCAGCTTGTCTTTTGCAAAAGTGCACTTTGGGAGATTAGCATAAAGCTTTTCATGACGAAGGATTTGAAGGACCTCCTTAACATGAGTAACATGCTCCTCTAGTGACTTGCTATAGACAAGGATGTCATCAAAGTAAACAACTACACTCTTCCCAATGAGAGATCTCAAAATATGGTTCATGAGGCGCATGAAGGTAGATGGGGCATTAGATAAGCCAAAAGGCATAACCAACCATTCATAGAGACCAAGCTTAGTCTTGAAGGCGGTTTTCCACTCATCACCTTCGGCCATGCGAATTTGATGGTAACCACTACGAAGATCATTTTTCGAAAATATAGGGGCTCCACATAACTCATCAAGCATGTCATCAAGACGCGGTATAGGATGTCGATAACGCACGGTGATAGCATTGATTGGACGGCAGTCCATGCATAACCGCAACGTATCATCCGTTTTTGGAACTAGAATCACGGGGACCGCGCTTGGGCTAGTGCTTACTTGGATCAAACCTTTGGAGACTAGTTGGTTGATTTGACGTTTGATCTCCTTTGTGATGTAGCCCGACCTACGGTCGTTACCACATCTTGGTCTCTAACTTACGCCAAGTCGTCATGGACTCAAAAGGTGAATCCGTTCCTCTATGCGAGCCTCCTTCCTACCCTATTGAATGGTATGCTACTTCATACTCCGTCACATATGCATGATAGGTTCACATTGACAAGTACGGAGGCCAGGGAGGAAGCCCGGAGCATCAAGCCCGACAAGACGGAGGCTTGTAAGAGGAGCGGAAGAAGACATGTCGGCAGCTGCCAGGTCCAAGCGGTACTACCGGTCGGCAGAACCGGTACTACCGGTCAGCGGTAATACCTCCCCCTGCTACAGCCCGGTACTGAAGCCTGCGCCATCGCCACTGGATGCCCCGGTACTAGCTTGCGGTACTACCGCATAAGCGTACTACGGATACCATGAGTACTATCGGTGATGACCGGTACTACGGTCCTAGGTTGATACTCGTCATGTATGTGCTCATACGCACTGTTGGGCCACAGCCCATGTATTCCCCTTACTTACCTATTCGCCTAGTTTATCCCCAAGCTACCCTTGTTTAGTGGCTGGCCTATAAATAGAGCCCCCACCCCTCATGTATCCCGGAGGCATAGATGATAGACTAAAGACAACCCCCATTGTGGAATCTCTAGTTTTGCCTCATCCCCTATTGCAGCAACACATGGCATTCACCATTGGTCCACACCATGCTACATCAACCACACCCTCAAAGGTGAACTCATTCCATACCCCACCCTCCTTTGGCTATCATGTGAATGGAATCCTACTTGAGACACGTGCCAATGCTATGACCAGGACCATGACCATGACACCAAGAGGAGATGACAAGAGGACCCCACAGATCAAGACCCCCAAGCAAGAGGCCTGGAAGAGAAGACGCAAGAAGCTGCTGAAGCTTGACCAGAGTCTCCGGTCTACCACACCGGAGTCTCCGGTCCACCTCCGGACCGACCCCCAAACCAGTGCCCAGGACAGTCAGAAGGCCCCTCCGGAGACGACACCGGAGACTTGCCGGAGTCTTCGGCCAGAACACCGGAGTCTCCGGACCAAGCGAATCGGGCCTGCGTGCCTCGGGTTGTGCCCGGCCCATGTAACGCCCAGAACTTCCTATTTATGCATGTTTTACCCCTAGCTCGTAGCTGGCCTATATATAATCCCCCACCCCCTCCTTGAAACCCTGGAGTTCATGATGAAAGAAGGCTTGTGCCTAACCCTAGATGGGAACCCCTCTCTATAGTTAATCTATGAGTTGTACAAGGCCTTGGAGTTCGGTTGTTCGTCTCCAAGTCGTCAAGACCCTCCTCAAATGTTTGGTCTCTCCTCATCAAGGATTCTAGTAGTGCTAGGTCTCTCCCTTTGGGATTCTACTTGGTTGCTACTCTCTCCTTTGATTTGGATTCTATCATCCGCTTGCCGATCTCTCCTTTGGTGATTCTACCTAACTGTCTCTCGCCGAGGATTCTATTGGATTGGTTGTTCGAGCCAACGGGAGGAAATCGAATCGGGTTGTGTTTGCATGTGTTTGTATCTTTACCTTGCATTTGTGTTGCGTTCATCGTGTTCATCGGGTATCCCCTCACTCCCCGCATCAAATCCGTGAAGATCGGGCCACCCTAGGGTCAATCCCACAAGGGATCTGATGTAGCCCGACCTACGGTCGTTACCACATCTTGGTCTCCAACTTACACCAAGTCGTCATGGACTCCAAAGGTGAATCCGTTCCTCTATGCGAGCCCCCTTCCTTCCCTATTGAATGGCATGCTACTTCATACTCCGTCACATATGCATGATAGGTTCACATTGACAAGTACGGAGGCAAGGGAGGAAGCCCGGAACTTCAAGCCCGACAAGACGGAGTCTTGGAAGAGGCGGAAGACAGATCGCCAATGCTCTGTCGCCGGTATTACTACGGACTGGCGGTACTACCCTTGGCACTACAGCCCTGCTACCGCCACCAACAGACGACACCAAGAAGCCAAATGTTCTCTGTCATCGGCGGTACTACTGCCCGGATCCCGGTACTACCACCTACTACCACCCCTACTCACCACCACGTAAGGCTCCAGCGCAAGTCCCGGGCGACAAGCGGTACTACAGGGCCGAGCGGTACTACCGCTTGACCGGTACTACCGGTCGGGCCGGACCGGTACTACCGGACGACACAAAACCTGATCGTGTTAATTCGGCCCAGCGCCTTGTAACCCTCTCTATATTTAGCTATTTGTCCCCAAAATACCCCTGTTTATGTGGTTGGCCTATAAATAAAGCCCCCACCCCTCATGTAACCCTTAGGCATAGATGATAGACTAAAGAAAACCCCCATTGTGGAATCTCTAGTTTTGCCTCATCCCCTTTACCAAGGGGACCGACTATCGTCACCAACCTCGATTGGACTTTGCATCACGCATCCATCGTTGAACAAGGCCTTGGAGTTCGATGTCTCGTCTGCAAGCTGTCAAGACCCTCCCTAAGGTGTTCTTCCCTCTCCGATGTGGATTTGAGGGAGCACGTTGACCGATCTTTCCTTGCGAGGATTCTATCGGACCGGTGGCCACCGTTCGGGAGCAATCGGCCTTGTATCCTGTGAGTTTTGCGTGTGTTCATCGTGTTCTTCGCGAGGTGTGTGTTCGCTTCCGCTACCTTCTCCCTTTCCCCTCGCTTTCCCATAGATTTGACCACGAGATCCGTGAAGATCGGGCACCCAAGAGGTTAACCCCTCCATCATCTGGTATCAGCAGCTTTTGGTTGCCACGGATTTCTCATCGATTTGGTCTTTTCCCCATAAATTCGAAAATTCCACCAAAAATAGCCCCAATTCGTGTTTTGGATCGATCTGTGATTTGAGTGCGTTTTGGTAGGTTTTGATCCGTGGATTACTTGCTAAACTTGTTGATCTACCTTCCTTTGTGTTCCCATAGCCTAATTCCTTGATTTTCCCCGTCGATTTGGTGTTTTTCTTGAAGATTTTCCGCCCAAATCGCCCCAAACTCGCGAAATCGCGTCAGATCTGGTTTTCTCTGTCCCGAGCGGTACTACCGCTCCAAATCTACGGTACTACCGCCCACCGGTACCAAAATCCGGTACTACCAAGACAGAAAGAAAACAGCAAGTTCCAGATTTCAGCCTCTCACCGTTTTGAGCATAACTTTTGCATTCGAACTCGGATTTTGGTGTTCTTTAGCTCGTTTCGAAGAGGATAAGGATATCTACATCATCATCCACGTTGTTCATGCTATCTACTCCATCCAAATTCCGTCAACAAGGCGGAATCCAACAATAAAGTGTGAAGATCGTCGACGAAAGGTATAAACATTCTGCGACTTCTCCCCACTTGCATTCCTTTGTGAACCCCACTATCTTTGCGAGCAACAAACACCTATTGAGACTAGTTCCTCTTATGATTTCTTGGGCTATGCACATTTGATACCTTGTAGAATTCCGAGCAAACGTGTGAGCGCTATCTCATATAGTAATCTTGTATAGTTGTTGGCACAAGGAAGAGGCAAGTGAAAAAGAAATAAAAAGAAAAAGAGTGATACAAAAAGAAAAAAAAGGAGTAAAAAGGAAAAGAGAAAAAGAAAGAATTATACATGTGCCTCATAGAATAGGAAGCGCAAGCTCGATGAACATCATATAGGTGGTACTTATTGTGCATATCTTGTAGCCGACCAATTTTGTGCAATCGAACTAGCGTCTCTCCTTGTACTTGTGTGACACGAGCTTATAGTCTTCGCTAGGTAATCATTTGGTGCTTAGCTCACTTTCTCCGTCGCACAAGTCCCTTTTATCCCACCGTGTGTGTTTCCTTGTACATATTTTCTATCTTGTGGATTGACTTGTTTGCAAGGTGATCATTATGGTTCTTTACTTGCCATTACAACATCTTGATTTCGGATTGGTTCTTGACATGCCATTTTCCATACCTATCCACCATAGGCCTTGTGTGTGTGTTTTTTTTTGTTGGTAGTTGGTTTTGGTGTTCCGCGTGAACTTCACTTTGCTTGGTTTATTGCTCTCAAGTGTGGCCACTTGCACGATACGATCTTCCAAGGTAAAGTAAGGTTTGACGTTGTATCCCTAACACCCTCTACCACTTCCATATACAACACTTGGTCTTGTGAAGCATGTCTAGGGACTCCGGGACCGAGGATAATTTCTACGAAGAATCCACGATGAGCCACCATGCCTATGTTTCCACAAGCATGGATAACATGATGGAGCACTACACCAACAATGGCTCCACATGCTTGGGTGACATGGAGTGCTACAACAACAACAACTCCCCAAACATGGGCGACTTCAAGAATGACAACGACAAGCTCCTCAAGTCGCACCGGCCAAGATGGAGCCTACACCTCGAGTGCGCCAAGGTCCACCATGAAATGGACAAGATCGAGAGCGACCTCCACAACTTCAAGAAGGACATGGACAATGACTTCGACAAAAACATGAGCATGGTCGCCAAGACTAATGATGCCTTGTGCTCATTAGAAGAACTTATAAGGAAGCGTGCCAAGGACAAGGGTCATCGTTGCGAGCGTCATGTGGATGACCAAGTGCACCACCTACACCAACCATCGGCAAGGCACGCCAATGACCTCCGTCGACACCGTCACAAGGCACCTTCAACTACTAGTGCCACCACCAAAATGGCACCAAGAGCAAGCCTTCGTCCACGCCATCAAGCTTCAACGACTACGCTTGCATTCAAAGACCTCATGAACGAGGAAAATGAAGACCTCTACTTCGCCAAGTTGGATAGCATGAGCCTACCTCCAGCACTACTACAAGATGTGATGCAGCCCGTCCTACGACCGCGTCTACATCTACCCCTACAAGCTCCCCAAGTGGACCCATGACTCGAGCCCGAGCCAAACTCCTTCAAGCTAAGGTGAACTCGCTCCTCTCCATGTGTGACTTCAATACACCCTTGGATGGCTTTCTACTTCATACCCATACCTTGTGCATCATCAGGTACGAAGAGAAGAACCCGCAGGACGGAGGAGCACCAAGAAGAGACCAAATGCTCTCGCTTGGTATTACTCTGGGACACAGCGATCGGTATTACCGCTTGGCGGTACTACCTTCATGTGACGGAAGGTCCCCGAGCTACCCAAACGCTCTCATCACCGGCACTACCGGATCCCAGTACTCTTGGGCTACAGATTACTACCTCCCATTACACCGCCCCAACAGAAGGCCCCAAATAGAAGCCCGGGGCGACAAGCGGTACTCGGTCCAGAACCGGTACTACCGCATGACCCAGTACTCGGTCCCGCCCAGTACTACCGCCAGAGACGGAGACTTTACGTGATATTTCGCCCGCCTTGTAACCCTCTCCATATTTCGCTATTTATCCCAAACTACCCCTATTTTTGTGGCTGGACTATATATAGCCCCCATCCATTGTAAACCCTAGACTTGGATAATAATAGATATTAAGGAAACCCTTTGAGGACTTATATCTATTGGTCTCATGCTCCTACCAAGGAGCACGGATTATCCACCCACCTCTTGGATCTTTCTTAAGTGCGTTCAAGTTGTACAAGGCCTTGGGTTCTCGGTGTCTCGCCCCAAGTCGTCAAGATCTCACCAAGCACCTCATCCCCCATTGTTGGCGTGGAGGCGAGCTTACCAACACAGATCCTAGGGATTATGTTGGACGGTTGCCACCGGCGTGAGGAGTAGCGTGTATCGTGTTTTGGTGTGTGTGTGTTCGTGGTTTTCATCGCCTTCATCGATTTCATCCCCACCACCTCGTTCCCTCGTTTCTCGTGGAATTGTGAAAGATCGGGCCAACCCTGTGGTTACCCCTAACATATTGGTATCAAAACGGTTGATCACGAATTTCCCCAATTTTCTTTTATCCTTAAAATCGAAAATCCCACCAAAAGAGCCCTAATTTGCCTTCGGATCGATCTCTGGATTTGGTGTTTTCGTGGTTTTGGTCCATAGATCTGTTGCTTTGGAGTCGATCTATAGCCCTGTTGTTCCTAGCCACCTTTCAGTTTTCCCACGGATCGAGGTTTGTGTCAAGTGGATATCGTTTTGTTCGTGTTACATCACCGGTCTCTGCTCATCAAGCGGTACTACTGCTCCAAGCGGTACTACATGCGTCCGTACATACTCGTAACAAGCGGTACTACCACCGTCTACTACCGCTTTGTACCAGCGGTCTAGCTTGATGAATGTAAGATTTTTCCTTCGTCTTGACATCTCATTTTCGTTTGCTGACTTTCCCCCTTTAGCTTGTTCGTGTTTCGCGTGTTTGTCGCCATCTTAACACAAGATTCCGCATCAACGTCATCACGCGCTCAACGACACCGCGACACTCGAACATCTTCCCCCCACCAACGGTTGCAAGTCGTCAACAATACCAAAGGTATAACTTGCACCACTTGACAAATTCATATCTTCCTTTGTGTGTATCTATCCTATGAGAGCAACTCATTTTGTGTTTGTCTAAGCATTGTGCACTTGCCTTCGGAAAGTGAGAGTGTGAGGCCAAATACAAAAGCTAACATAGTAGCATAGCAAGGGAGAAAAAGGAAAAAGAATAAAAAAAAAAGAGAACAAAAGAAAAAGAGAAAAAGCTACATAGTCCACTACAAGGAATATGGCTATATATGACCCTCCATTTTCGTCACAGAATCGTCATAGTAGTCCGTTTATGACGATTCTATGACAATTTTAAGATCGTCGAAAGCTGGGCGTCGCAAATGAACTATAACGACGTTTTTGATGAAATCGTCATAATCGTCTATGACGATATTGGATCGTCATAACGTCTATGACGATCCAATATCGTCACGGGCCATCTAGCCAAGCCAGCTCAGGTCCTACGTGGCCGATCCTACGTGGCAAAATTGTGACGAAATAAAATCGTCGTAGTGTGAATTCAGCCTGGTCCATTCTGGTTGCTTACATGGGCCAAGCCCATTAATTTGGACTTTATTCTTCTGGGCCATGGACTTTTAGGATCGATTATTGGGGAGCTTTTTCCTTTCCACGTTTATGAATTTTCTATTTTTAACCTTTTTTCTCCAGAATTTTATGGGCCATGGCCTTATTATAAAACTATTATTTGGTCCAATGTAAAATACATATGTGGCCTTTTAATAGTGCAAAACTATTTAGGCCTTGGCCTCTTTAGGTTCAGTTTCCCAATATATCAAACACATATATTAAATAATATAATTTTCCCTATAAATATACAATGAAACAGGTTCACAGGTTGATAGAATATAAATAACTGAATAGATCTGACTCCATTTGAATCACAAGACACCACGACATAGATCCAGGTTCACAGCTTCACACACAACGACATTATTACATAAAAGTATCTCCCAGTAATAAGTCTCTACATCGAGTAGAAGTATCTCCCGCAAACTGACACCATGTAACTTCCTCCAAGGACATTCTTCCTTGCAATGCTGGTGTTTCATTTGTCTCAAACATCCTACAGATAAACATACAAATATTAGGCAATACTTTTGTAATTGACATTGATAATGCACAAAAGAGGGACCAAGGATATCAAATTCGACAATCCAGTCCATCGTTCAGTCTATCAACTCAAAACAGAAGCCCTTAAAGACCAAATGCACATAATTAATGGATTTTGGCATAAGACAGCGTAGCTACAGAGATCCAAGTATGTTCAACGAAAAGTAAATATACCAGCCAAGGAACAGTGTGCAAATCAAACTAATGCAATGAACCTCCAGCAGCAGCATGAAACAAATTTACCAATGGTTCTCCCACAGAAATTGCATTGACTTTAACCTAAGCTCAACAACCTGTAGCATAATTTCTGAATCAATTAAGCTGGATTTTCTATATATTTTACATGTTACAAACACACATGATGCTCGAGAGATAGAGCACATAGAGTAGATGGAGCGCATAGAGGAGATGGAAATCGGAACTCACTAGAGGGTTATCACGGTAAATGAACCGAACTACTTGCGGTGCGTCACCACACGAGAATCCAAGGAAGTGGCGGCAGGAGAGCCGCCCGAGGCAGAAGCCATCGTGGCCGGGACTCGTCCACCACCTGAAGTTATACAAGGTCATGTCAATGTATAAGAATTTATAATAGGAGCAAAACAGTGTATCCTACATCAGCTAGCTCTACATACAACCATAAAGAAAAAAAATACATTGTCCAGTTGGTTTCCACAAACAATACACACCTTATAAGAAAAAGACTATAAAGTAGCTCCAGTATTATTTATATATCATGATCTTTATACACCAAAGTTAGCCCCTTCCTAATTGGTGCCTGCGGTTAACTACACATTTAAGAATAAATTTCATTGATTATTTATCTTTCAGGCGGGTGAATATAGGAAATGCACTAGATGTAACTAAACCCAACATCAATACATGCAATTGCAAATAACATCAGATATTTGAATCAGAACTAAGGCTATGCACATCTTGTGATGCAGAGAGCGAGAGTTCAATCTTCCATTATCTAATGTAAAAGGAGAGCAATTTCTAGAAAGAAATAAAAGAATACAAACCACATGATTCAGAGCTTAGAAGCAATGGCATATAACTACCACATGATTCAGATGATTCAGCAATAGAATGAGACTACCAGATTACAAATGTATGAAACCAACATATAATTGTATAACTCAAAATCTCCCTACTGAAATCAAACCAACATATAATTGTATAACTCAAGTATAGAGATCACAATGGTGGAAGGAACAAAGTGAAAACTAGAACGTCCCAGACATTATTCAACGTCCCAGACAATGTTGAAATATTTCAATGCTCCTAGTATTTTTTCCTGATAATGAAAAAATAGACAGTATTCAACGCAGTAAGTAATATCTATGTTAAAAAAGAACCACCACAAAAAGGAATTCACTTCGACCTCTTATAAAGGTATGGGAAATCAAATAGTTTGCCATTCTGGTAGGAAGTCCTATAAATCTGAATTATTTGGCCACTAATAGAGAGATATTTAAAGTGTGAGCAAGGATTCTTGTGACTCACAAATCTACACAATGACCATGATCATGCTCCCTGGAAACTCAACATGAACAAGCTAAGAATCCTAAAATGACAAACAAAAAGGATGAATGCATAATAAAATGGGAACGGGTACTATATCCCCTGCTCGTGAACAGGAAAATATAATCTAAATTAGAATAAACATGGGAATGAAGCTGAGATCATACGAAAAAAGAAGTAAGGCATTTTCTGAAATGTTATTCTTTGATGCATATGTAACATAATTGTTTAGTCAAACTAGTAACTCGACACCGTTGTCAAAATCCTAATTACATTGATTAAATGGAAAAGGAACACAAAACAATTCAAAGATGGTTGCAACATACAAACCAAACAAGCATCCGTAGACCCTAGCAAACTTCTACAGCACCCAGTCGCAGAGCAGAACAGAAAGGAGCAGAGGTGTGAGAGCCATATAGATACCATGAAGAGGTCGAGCTCCTCGCCCTCTGAGGGTCCGAGGGCCCAGCCGACAGCGTCAAGTGGGGGCAGGCGGGCCGCGACACAGCGTCGATCTTGAGGGGAGTCGGCAGGGGTGGCGACATGAGGCGGTGACGACCTACTTCATCCATGGAGGAGCAGGGTGTGCAACATCAAGACATGGCACTGCCAGAAGGAAAGCAAGGCACAATTAGGTGGCCACATGACGCATCATGATCTCATGGCAACCGTAGGTGAGAGAATAATTATCAATGAGGGATATGAGAAGGTTTTGGAAATAAATAGACTCACATAAATACATACATAACCCGCAGCTATCTTATTGAATGAAAGGCACCATGTTGGTAACTAAACAAACCTCAAGAAGCAGAAGGTATGTTACCGGAATAATATTTATTTCTCAAATACACTCGACCCAGAAAGTATGTTACTAGAATATAATATTTACTTCTCCAATGGTCATAGTCATGCATATTGATACTACTTGATAATACTCAAGAGAATATTTTAAGGGAAAAAATCAAGATTGATATGGTCTGACTAAACTAATGCAAGAATGGTCTGATCAAACATCTAGAGTGGATGCATTATTTATTCTAGCATAAACACAACCGTAACAAACAAATTAATGCCTTCATGCAAAGAAGAACAGATAATAACAACACTTTTGCACCAAAGGATATAAAACATGTGCGATTATTTCACACTTATCACAGTTATCACCCCTTCTTTCTAGCTACAACCATGCATACATGGACCTGATATGAAAAACAACATTAAAGCACTAGATGCATTAAGAAAGATAACTGGTTCATAATATCATGAGCTACACCCCTTTTTCACCAAATTTTTGACACCACTAGAACACCTCGAGAGGGCACCAACACCACCAGAACACCATTGGAGGGCACCACCAACATTGGAACAACAATGTGTCATGGGAAAAACCGAATGTCAATAAGCATTCAACACAGATCAGTTCCTAGAATAGGTGTATGCATAAGAGAATCGAGGCATATACATATTTTATACCTATATGGCTATACATGAACTAGTAGTACTACTACTAACAAAATAATCTGAGGCATTGCCAAATATTCATGACAACATGGGTACTGTTATTAGAGTGCATGTTTTAAGTAGTGTAAGCATGTTTAAACAATATCAGATTACTTTGTGCACATGGCAGCATGGGTTCCTCATGATTATTGAAAGTACCAACACAGATCATAATTACTTATCAATGAACCATATAAGTAGACCACAAGAAGATGGATTACATGTGTTTTGATGTATATACAACTAACTAAATCACATTAGACTTATACAGATAATAAAGCATCAAAAAATAAAGTTGTTAAACAAACACAAACTAATCTGGTACCTAAATCCGATATATTATTCGAAAGACCTGCAGCAAGAACTCATGCAAAGGTTTCGCAAGGTTTTGTAAAGCCTGTGAAAAGTGCAGAAATATTTGGGTTTTTTTACTTTGTGCAGAAACATTTAGACGAGCTAAAATTTGGATGCTCCCCGGAAGATCATCTCTAAAATCGACCGGACGGGTGAACGACAGCCAGCATCCGAGCCATTGACCACCGAGCTGGACGAGATTGTAGTTTCTAAATCATACCTAGGAAAGAAGGAGCCGCTCCGTACGGCCAGGAAACGCGCGGATCTACGGGCGGCCGACGCAGATCTGAGAAGGAGAGACAGAAGAGGCGTCGCGAAGCTCACCTTCGGAGATTACGGTCTGGATCTCGGCGCACTTGACGACGACGTTGTGGTCGTTGAGGCCCTCCTCCTCCTCGATGAGGTAGTCCACGTAGCCGTTCTTGCCGGCCCCCGAGGCGTTGGCGGCGCCCGGCGTGACCTTGACCTTGGAGACGATGACCCACTGCGCGACGGCGATGACGATGCCGATGACTCCAGCGACGGGGATGATCACCTGGGTGTCGAACTCCCCGAGGATCGCCATGGCTGGCGGCGGGAAACCCTAGAATGGACTGAACGGAAGGACGCGAAGGGAAGGCGGCGGCGGGCGAGGGGGGACGACGCGCCTCTCACAGTAGTCGATGGGGATTCGGGGGAGGTGGATGGCGAGGCAATGAGTAGCCGGATTTGGCCGAGATCTAGCCTGGCGGCGAAGGTTGGGGATGCAGGAGAGGATGCAGCGCTCGGAGGTGGATGGCGGAGGTTCGTAGGTATGGGGCGTACGAATGACGAGGGGGGACGACGCGCCTATATCTAGGTCATCCACCGGTGGTGTGCCAGGTCATCAATCCACGGCTAGTGTTCCACAGATCACCATCTCATCCCTCCATCATGTTTGCATCCAACGGCTGGAATTTCCTTCGTCTTATATCTTGTCCTTCCTAGCACTATGACGATTTTATCTTATGCAATTACGACGTTTCTGATAAAAAATCGTCATGATTTTGCTAGGTTTCGACCCTCCCGAACAGCCCATGACCATGTAGTCTAGAATCGTCATAAATTTATGACGATTTCATACACGGTCACTACCAAAAGGTCATAGTTTGACACATTCCTTGTAGTGGTCTCCCAATACAAAGAGAATACCAAGCTTGTAAGCCAAGAAAGAGAGAAGAAAGAGCGCTCCGCGGCAAGTGCACAAATCTATTGCTTACCCTCTTTTGGCAAACGAGTTGTGGTCTCTCCTTGTGTTGGCACGACACCCGAGCGTAGTCTTCGTTAGGACCTTTTGTGCTCATTTTCATAGTCGTGCTAACCCCGTTTTTCTCCACGTGTGTGTTTTCCGTGTTTTTGTAGATCATTTCCTTTTGCTTTTGATCTTTGGTTCTTTACCACGTAGGACAATAACCTTTTGCTTTGATCGTTTCGTTTGGTTTTCCACACTCCTAACCTTCCACCAAAAGCCTTTGAGAGTTGTAGTATTTTGGTGTGTGCGTTTCTTGCCATTTCACTTTGCACGCTTTTTCGCTCATTTGTGTGGCAATTGGTTTGATATAATCTCCAAGGTGAGGTAAAAGGCTAACTCTCCACACCCTTTCTCTCCATATACAACCATTGTTGGCTTTGCATCATGGATGTGCATGGAGAGCCATCCCAACCACCACCACCTCAGGAGGATGATAACCAATTCATGACAAGATGGGACCATTGGAAGGTCCAGGAGAATTCAACTATCGTTGTGAAGCTCTCGGCGCCAAGATGAACAATTTAGCGAGGCCGTGTGGAATTCAAGAACATCGACAACCGCTTCAAGAAGTCCGTGGCCAAACGCATGCCATGCAACACAACCTCGGTCATCAAAATGAAGCTCTTGGTCGCACTCGCCTCAACGGATGAGAAGCTTCAACACATCATTGATGGACTCGCAAGGACACGCCGCGAATCAAGCTCATCTCGGCACTCCTCAAGTGAATCAAGTGCACCTCGCCGTCACGCTTCAAGGCACCGAGATGGATCCGTTCTTCACTCCATGAGCTCTTCATGGCGGTACCATCTCCGGCGTCATGCAACGTCAAGCTACGATGGTGACCTCTCCGAAGACCTCCGAGGCGCCGGGTAATCGGGCCACAACCAAGGGCACTTGTGATTCAACAAGAGCAACCTCGCATGGACCACCAAGGCCATCGCCGTCGACATGTACCTTCAACAACAAGTGAAGCATCCGAAGAGGACGAACAAGGTCACCGTCGACAAGAAGAACTCGAAGACCCTCCAAGGCGTCATCATCGACATGACCGCCCACGTCGGCACCATGATGGTCATGATGACCCTCCCATACACCAAGAAGAAGAGCAGCCGATTGCACGCGCGGCTCGACGTCCTCCTCGCCACATGGCGCAAGCTAATGCTACTCGGCATCAACCACGACAAGAACAAGAGCAAGCTCCCCAAGCTCGTCGTGAGGACCATCAACCTCCTCCTCATCCTCAACCGCGACAACAAAATGAGCAAGCTCCCCAAGCTCGTCGTCAACAACAAGTTCCACCACCAAACGTGGCACCTCAACAACCGCAAGAGCAACGCAACAATCACCAAGCAAGACATGAGAGCTCAGATGATGATGATGAGGACCGCCCAAATCATGGCAACCGACGCAACCGGAACCGCAATGGAGAAGAAACTTTCGGCAAGCTCAAGTTCACCATGCCAAAGTTCACCGGTTCCAATGAGCCCGAGGAATATCTTTCTTGGGAACTCAAGGTCGACAAGATCTTCCGCATGCACAACTATAGCAATGAGAAGATGATGGCCATGGCATCCCTCGAGTTTGATGAGTATGCCAACCTTTGGTGGGAACAAGTCCAACTTGCTCGCGAAGCGACAGAAGAGCCTCCAATTGCAACTTGGCAAGACATGAAGGCTCATATGAGATCCCGCTTTGTTCCTTCGCACTACACGCGTGACCTCTTCAACAAGCTTCAAACGCTTAGTCAAGGGACAAAGACCGTGGAAGAGTACTTCAAACAAATGGAGCTCAACATGATCCGTGCCAACATCGAAGAGCGAGATGAACAAACCATGGCACGCTTCCTCAATGGCTTGAACCATCCCATCAAGCGTATCACCGAGTTCCAAAAGTACAACAACATGGTTGAGCTTGTGCACATCACATCCAAGTAGGCGCCAAGTGCAAGAGGACATCAAGTACAACAAACCAAAGACGTACTTCACCTTCAAGCAAGCGTCAACCACTACTCCAACAACTCCAAGTGGAAGCTCCTCAAGTACAACTAAGCTTCCCTTCAAGCCAACTCTCCCTCAAGGAAAACATCCCCCAAGTGGCAAACACACAAGGGATGATCAACCTTTCACCGGTGAATGCTACAAGTGTGGAGGCAAAGGGCACAAGTCGAATGCATGTGGAAACAAGAAAGTTTTGTTCATCCATGACAACGGCGATGAAGAATACTTGAGTGAAGAAGAGTTTGATGCAAGGGTCAAGGAAGCCATGGCAAGGCAACATTTGGAAGAGGACCAAGAACTTCTTGTGTGTGAGCATGACGCAAGTCCATCGCTTGTGGTCACCAGGGTCTTGACTACCCAAGCCAATGAAAATGAAGACCAACGCTCGAACATCTTCCAAACTCGTGCAAGCATCAATGGGAAGTCCATCAAAGTTGTCATCGATGGAGGAGTTGCCACAACCTTGCAAGTGCGGAATTGTGTGAGAAACTCAACCTCACCCTCTTTCGCATAAACACCCTACCATATCCAATGGCTAAGTGACCAAGGATCCGTCAAGATCAAGCACACCGTCTCGGTGACGTTCTCAATTGGGCACTACAAGGACACGGTCGAGTGTGACGTGGTCCCAATGACGGTTTGCCATATGTTGCTCGGAAGGCCGTGACAATATGACAAGCGTGCTTTGCATAATGGTCACTCAAACACTTACACCTTCAAATGGCTTGATAAAACTTGTGTGTTGCAACCAATGACTCCTAGCCAAATAATTGCGGACAATGCAAAGGCTTTAGCGAGGGCGCAATACGCAACAACACCTTGTGAGAAGAGTGGTGAGCGAGAGAACCACACCATAGTGAGTGAGAGCTACAAGCCTAACTCGAGTGGAAAAACTAAGAGTGTTCTTCTTGCCACCAAAAGTGAGATGAGAGAAGTGCGGAACAACCCATCCATCTTGCACTATGTCCTTGTATGCAAGGGACTAGCGCAAGGAACTAATGAAGGGTTTCGCGGCATAGTAAATCAAAATTTTCTACGGAGCGAACAGAGGGAAAGCCAAGATCTAATCTAGGAGATGCAAACAACGAGAGAGATTGGATTAGATCTTCATACCCTTGAAGATTCGCCGTGAGCGTTCGTCGGGCGTGGGTGATGTAGTCGTACTCGCTTCTCCTCCTCGCGATCCGATCCGATCTAGCACCACAAGTGGCGGTGCCTCGTGAGATGCACACGTGCGGCACCTCGGCGTCTCCTCCTTCCTCGGACCAGCGAGTATGGTGGAGATAGATTGTATCTACAACACGACGGCGTGGTGTATATGGTGGAGAATTTCACTGCAGGCTTCGCCTACAAGCGATCGGGAGGGAGAGGAAGGTAGCAAGGCTGCTAGGGCTTGGAGGAAGGTGTGTGTGGGGCGCACCACCCTCTATATATAGAGGGGGCCAGCCTGCCCCTCCTCCAAGCCTATCTCCAGTTTAAACAAATTAAACTCTCCCTTATCTAGAAATCCTATCTCTAGTTTAAGCGATTTAAACTCTCCCTTATCTAGAAATCCTATCTCTAGTTTAAAGCAGTTTAAACTTATCTAGATCGGCTGGGCCCTATGGGGCCTTGTGCCCTGGCCCAATGCGGCCAGGACTCCCTCATAGGCCCATGCCCCTCCCGGAAGGTGGGGCCACGTTGGTCCCCTTAGGAAGGTTCTAGAAGCTTCCGTACAATACCGATTAACTTGGAACAATTCGAACTCCAAAACTGCCTTTGCCTTATATGAATCTTATTCTCGGACCATTCCTAACCTCTCGTGATATCCGGATCCCATCCGAGACTCGAACAAAAATTCATAAACCAATTATCCAATCTATCCTAGCGTCGAGACACGTTAAGTGTGTGACCTGCGGGTTCGAGAATATGCAGACATGATCTTCTATCAATAATCAACGGGTGCAGGCACCCATATTGACTCCACACATTCATCGATGATCATATCGGATGAACCACGATGCCGAGATTCAATCAATCCCATATATATTCCCTTCGTCTCGCGATATTTTACTTGCTCGAGATTCGATCGTCGGTATCATCATACCTAGTTCAATCTCGTTCACAAAATACTTTACTGCTCGTAATCCGATATCACTTTGTGATTAACTCCTTAACCACATGCTTGCAAGCGGTGTTGATATCGATTACCGGTGGGCCAAGTATATCTCTCCGACTTGGGAGGACAAATTCCATCTCGATACATACAACCCAACAGATACTTTTCGATCACACGAGACACCTTTATGATCACCCTCTCATAGGATGACGTTTGATGACCTCAAAGCTTTCTTCCGGTACCAAGGAGTTGCATTATCTCATGGTCTAAGGAATACAATATTTGACATAGGAAAAGCTTCGCAAAGATGAACACGATGAAACGATCTAATTGCTTCGCTTAGTTTGGGTCTATCCACCATATCATTCTCCCAATGATATGATCTCATTATCAATTGACAACTCATGTCTATGGTTAGAAAACCTTAACCATCATTGATCAATGAGCTAGTCCATAGAGGCGTACTAGGGACACGGTGTTGTTCACAAACCACACAAGTATTAAAGTTTCCGCTTAATACAATTCTAGCATGGAATATAAACTTTATCATGAACAAGAATTATAATAATAACATCTTTATTATTGCCTCTAGGGCATAATTCCAACAGTCTCCCACTTGCACTAGAGTCAATAATCTAGTTTACATTTGGCAACAATCTCACACCCATGGCACTGAGGTGTTGATCATGTTTTACACGTGGAAGAGGTTTAGTCAATGGATCTGCGACATTCGGATCCGTATGTACTTGCTAATCTTCGATCTCCATCGCTATATAATCTCGGATTATATGAAACTTGCGGTTGATATGCTTGGTCTTTGGATGATATCTTGGTTCCTTAGCAAGTGCTATGGCCGATGTTGTCACACAATATCTCCGATGGGTCCAATGCACTTGGAACCACGCCAAGCTCGATGATGAAGTTTCCGATCCAAACTCCTTCACTTGACGCTTGCAGCGGCCATGTATTCCGCTTCTCATCAGATCCATGATCACGCTTTGCTTGCAGCTTCTCCAGCTCACATCTCCTCCATTCAAAATATACACGTATCCTGTCTGAGATTTAGAATCATCCTTGTCGGTGTCGAAACTAGCGTCGACGTAACCTCTTACGACAAGATGTTCATCACCCCCATAGACTAAGAACATTTCTTTAGTTCTATTTAGGTACTTTAGGATGTTCATCACGGCTGTCTAGTGTTCCACTCCTGGATCACTTTGATATCTGCTCGTCAAACTAAGAGCATTGGACACATCCGGTCTAGTACACAGCATGGCATACATGATGGAACCTATGGCCGAGGCATAAGGCACTTTGCTCATAGCTTCCCTATCATTTACCGTGGTGGACACCGAGCCTTGCTCAATATCTTACTGACAACATAGGCCTTGAACCTTTCTTTGCCTTATCCATTCGAACCTTTTGAACTTTGTCTAGGTATGTACTCGGCTTAAAGCTATCAGCGTCTTTGTCATCTCTATAGATCTTGATGCCCAATATATAAGCAGCTTCACCTAGGTCTTTCATTGAAAACACTTGTTCAAATAACTCTTCACATCGTTAAGCATGTTGATGTCATTTCGATAATCAATATGTCATCCATACTGATACCGTAAGCGCCACCGAGCTCCCACTCACTTTCTTGTAGATACAAGCTTCGTAGCAATTTGGAACAAATCCAAAGCTCTTGATCACTTGATCAAAGCGAAGGTTCCAACTCGAGATGCTTGCTTTAGTCCATAAATGGAAGCTGAAGTTTGCATACTTTACTAGCATCCTTAGGATCGACAAAACCTTCGGGTTGCATCATATACAACTCTTCATCAATGTTGCCATTGAGGAAAGCGATCTTGACATCCATCGCCATATTTCATAATCATGAAAGCAGCAATTGCTAATAAAATCCGAATGGACTTAAACATCGCTACGGAGAGAAAGTCTCATCGTAGTCAACACCTTGAACTTGTCGAAAACCTTTTGCGACAAGCCGTGCTATAGACGGTAACATTACCATCGCGTCCGTTTTCTTCTTGAAAATCCATTTGCACTCAACGGCCTTTCTCGCTAGGAGGGTCCACCAAAGTCCATACTTGGTTTTCGCTCATGGATCCCAATTGGTTCATGGCTTCCACCATTTCTCGAGTCGGCTCATCATCGCTTCCTCATAGTTCGTAGGTTCACCGTCTTCTACCAACAAGATCAAGACAGTTGCCGTACCACTCGGGAGGGCACGCGACCTTGTCGACTGCGACGTTCGATGCAGAGATCGTCCAAGCTTCATGATCCTTGTCATTAGCTTCCTCTATTGTTGGTGCAGCGGCACTTGAACAATTTCAGGTCTTCGCTACTCTCAATTCAAGAGAAGGTTCAATAACCTCGTCAGCTCTACTTTCCTTCCACTCACTTCTTTCGAGAAACTCCTTCTCAAGAAAGGAACCGTTCTTCGACAAACACTTTGCCTTGATTACGTGATAGAAGGTATACCCAATAGTTTCCTTAGGGTATCCTATGAAGACGCATTTCTCCGCTTTGGGTTCGAGCTTGTCGCATCAACTTCTTGGCGTAAGCTTCGCATCCCCAAACTTTAAGAAACGACAACTTAGGTTTAGCACCAAACCACGCAGTTCATACGGTGTTGTCTCAACGGATTTAGATGGAGCCCTATTTAAAGTGAATGCAGCGGTTTCTAATGCATAACCCCAAAATGATAACGCAAATCAGAAGAGACATCATTGATAGGACCATATCATAGGGTTCGATTCCGCGTTCGGACACACCATTGCTTGTTGTGGTGTTCGGGTGGCGTGAGTTGTGAAACGATTCCACTTGCTTTAAGATGTGAGAAAATCATAACTCAAATATTCACCTCCACGATCGGATCGTAGAAACTTAATCTTTTACATACGATGGTTCTCCACTTCATTAAAATTCTTTGAACTTTTCAAAGCGTTTGATTTATGTTTCATTAAATAGATATACCCATATCTACTTAAGTCATCGGTAAAAGTGAGAAAATAGCGATATCCACCGCGTCGAAACACTCATCGGTCGCATACATCGGTATGTATGATTTCCAACAAGTCCGTTGCTCGCTCCATCATACTGGGAGAACGGGGTTTTGATCATCTTGCCCATGAGGCATGGTTCGCATGTGTCAAATGATTCAAAATCAAGAGACTCAAAGTCCATCGAATGGAGTTTCTTCATGCGCTTTACTCCAATATGACCTGAGCAGCGATTGCCACAAATAAGTAGTATTATCACTATCTACTTTGCATCTCTTAGCCTCAATGTTATGGATGTGTGTTTCATCCCTTTCAAGATTTAGAAGAAATAAACCATTCACAAGAGGTGCATGACCATAAAAGATGTTACTCATATAAATAGAACAACCATTATTCTCCGATTTAAATGAATAACCGTTTTGCAATAAACACGATCCGAAATGATGTTCATGCTCAACGCAGCACATAATAAAATTTATTAAGGTTTAAAACTAATCCGAAGGTAAAACTAAGGAGAGCGTCTTGACGGCCATCACATCAACTCTTGATCCGTTGCAGCGCATCGTCACCTCATCCTCGCAAGCCGCTCATTCCGTAGCTCTTTGAGTTACAAATATTAGCAACTGAACTGGTATCAAATACCCAGGCACTACAACGAGGGCTAGTAAGGAAAACATCAATAACATGTATATCAAATATACCTTTGATGGTGCCAGACTTCTTGTCCGCTAAGTACTTCGGACAGTTGCGCTTCCAGTGACCCTTGTCCTTGCAATAGAAGCACTTAGTGTCCGGCTTGGGACCAGACCTGAGCTTCTTCTCAGCAGGGGCATTGCGCTTGCCGCCGCCCTTCTTGAAGGGCTTCTTTCCTCCCTTACCTTTCTTAAAGGAGGGCTTGTTGACCATCAACACATGATTATCCTTCTTGATGTCCACTTCGCGACCTTGACTTTGCGAAGAGCTCGGTGATCGTATCAGTGGAACCAATCTGATTATGAGTCACTACAAAACTTTTGTAGCTGGGAGGGAGTGATTGCAGAACCCTGTCAATCTTGAGCTCCTTTGGAATCGTGCATTCCAGTTTCTCAAGGCGTTGAGTGTAGCCCGACATCTTTATGGCGTGCTCACTAACGGAACTCCCTTCCTCCATCTTGCAGTTAAAGAACTTCTCGGAGATCTCATATCTCTCAGAACGGGCCTGAGTCTGAAACATGGTTTTCAGCTCCTCGAGAATCTCGAAGGGCCTGGGATACTCTTCAAAACGATTTTGAAGTTCCGGTTCCATAGCAAACAACATGGTGCTCTTAATCACGCCATAATCATCTTTGCGCGACTGATAGACAGCTTTCTCATCAGTAGCCGATTGCAGGGGGGTCACCTAACGCTTTCCCAAGGACATAGTCCTTTTGTCCGCCAGACAGAATGATTCTTAGATTGCGGAACCAATTGGTGAAGTTAGACCCATTGTTCCTAAGCTTTTCTTTCTCAGCAAAAATGTTGAAGTTGAAGTTGGATTTGGCCATGTGATCTACAGTATTTGCAAGTACAATTTAGACTATGTTCATGATAAATAGTTCAACTTAATCAAATTACTAGATGAACTCCCACTAAATTCAACATCCCTCAAGTTGTTTAGTGAACACGATCCAAATTTACCACACCTAATCCGATCATCACGAGAAGAGATGTGGTTTCAATGGTGGACAACAAAGTGTCGATCATATCATTCATATGACTCATGCTTAACCTTTCGGTTCTTGTGTTCCGAGGCCATGTCTGTACATGCTAGGCTCGTCAAGTTAGACCCAAGTATTTCCGTGTGCAAACTGGCTTGCACCGTTGTATGTGAGCGTAGAGTCTATAGCACCCGATCATCACGTGATGCTTGGAAAGCAGCGAACTTTCATAGCGGTGCATACTTGGGGAGAACAGTTTTATCTTGATCTTTAGTGAGGAATCATCTTATAATGCTACCGTCGCGATCTAAGCATAATAAGATACATAAAGGATAAACATCACATGCATATAACTTTATGTGACATGGTATAGCCAATCCTCGCGCAATGATCTCCATCGTGTGCGTTAAAGCATGATCTCCATCACTCCACCATGATTGCCTCCACCACGAATAGCAACTACAACTATTGCTAACTACTTAGCGATAAAGTAAAGCTATTACATGGCGTATAAGAAGTTGACTCGCAGTCATACACAATTATAAAGACAACCATATGGATCCTGCCGTGTGTACTCATCGACATGCAAGTCGTGAAACATTACAAAACATGATCATCGCATACAATATACACATCACATCTTGGGCCATACCATATCACGAAAACACTCCTGCAAAAACAAGTTAGGCGCCTCTACTTTGTTGTTGCATGTTTTACGTGGCTTATGGAGTAGATGCTAACAACGATTCTTACCTACGGAAAGCCACAACGGTGATATTATGGTTGCCAAACTCGGTGTTAATCCCATGACAACTATAGTGAGAGAAATCGACATCCACCACCGCATGTGTGGAACAAGCCACACGTCAAGTGCGAGCCGGTCTCATGACGATGTCGCGTAAGGTTGGCTGGACCGCTTCAATCTCACTATCCCGTCATAAGAAGAACACAAACAAGAGGCTTGCAGCAGAAAACATCAACGCCGCAACAACCATGTTGCGTTCTACTCGTGAATCACATCTACGCATAGATCTAGCTCGATACCTGAAGGGTTTGGCGGCATAGTAAATCAAAATTTTCTACGGAGCGAATGAGGGAAAGCCAAGATCTAATCTAGGAGATGCAAACAACGAGAGAGATTGGATTAGATCTTCATACCCTTGAAGATTCAACGCTGTTGAGCGTTAAACGGACGTGGGTGATGTAGTCGCATTCTTCTCCTCCTCGCGATCCGATCCGATCTAACACCACAAGTGGCGGTGCCTCGTGAGATGCACAAGTCACACCTCGGCGTCTCCTCCTTCCTCGGACCAGCGAGTATGGTGGAGAGATAGATTGGATCTACAACACGGCGTGGTGTATATGGTGGAGAATTTCACTGCAGGCTTCCCACAAACAGTTGGGAGGGAGAGAGGAAGGTATCAAGGCTGCTAGGGCTTGGAGGAAGGTGTGTGTGGGGAGGGGGCGCACCACCCCTCTATATATAGAGGGGGGCGGCCAGCCCTTGCCCCTCCTCCAAGCCTATCTCTAGTTTAAACAAATTAAACTCTCCCTTATCTAGAAATCCTATCTCTAGTTTAAACGATTTAAACTCTCCCTTATCTAGAAATCCTATCTCTAGTTTAAACTATCTAGGATCGGCTGGGCCCTATGGTGCCTTGTGCCCCTGGCCCAATGCGGCCAGGACACTCCCTCATAGGCCCATGCCCCCTCCCGGAAGGTGGGGCCACGTTGGTCCCCTTCCGGAAGGTTCTAGAAGCTTCCTGCAATAATACCGATTAACTTTAACAATTCAACTCCAAAAACTGCAGCCTTATATGAATCTTATTCTCCGGACCATTCCGGAACCTCTCGTGATATCCCGGATCCCATCCGAGACTCGAACAAAAATTCATAAACCAATTATCCAATCTATCCTAGCGCCGAGACACGTTAAGTGTGTGACCTGGGTTCGAGAATATGCGCACATGATCTTCTATCAATAATCAACAGTGGGTGCAGGCACCCATATTGACTCCCACACATTCATCGATGATCATATCGGATGAACCACGATGCCAGGATTCAATCAATCCCATATATATATTCCCTTCGTCTCGCGATATTTTACTTGCTCGAGATTCGATCGTCGGTATCGTCATACCTAGTTCAATCTCGTTCACAGCAAGTACTTTACTCGTTCCGTAATCCGATATCACTTTGTGATTAACTCCTTAACCACATGCTTGCAAGCGGTGTTGATATCGATTACCGAGTGGGCCCGAAGTATATCTCTCCGACTTGGGAGGGACAAATTCCATCTCGATACATACAACCCAACAGATACTTTTCGATCACCTGAGAGACACCTTTATGATCACCCTCTCTGTTATGGGGTAACCCTGGGGTTGGCCCGATCTTTCACGAATTCCACGGGGAACGAGGGGGAAAGAGGTGGTCGGGTATGAAATCGGGGAAGGCGATGAAAACCACGAACACACGCACACCAAAACACGATACACGCCTACCCCTCACGCCGGTGGCAACCGGTCCAACATAATCCCTAGGATCGGTGTTGGGCGAAGCTCGCTCTCCACGCCAACAACGGGGGACGAGGTGCTTGGTGAGACCTTGACGACTTGGGGGCGAGAAACCGAGAACCCAAGGCCTTGTACAACTTGAACGCACTAGGCAAGATCCAAGAGGGGGGTGGATAATCCGGTGCTCCTTGGTAGGAGCATGAGACCAATAGATATAAGTCCTCAAAGGGTTTCCTTAATATCTATTATTATCCAAGTCTAAGCGTTTACAATAGAGGGTGGGGGCTATATATAGTCCAGCCACAAAACAGGGGTAGTTTCGGAATGAAGAGATAAATGATAGGTTGGGTTACAAGGCACAGGGCCGAACTTAGGTGATCAGGGTCAGGCAGGACCGGTAGTACCGGTGGTAACCGGTAGTACCGCTTCCGGAGCGGTAGTACCGCTTGAGGGCCTGGAGCTTCCGTCGGAGGCGTCGGGCGGCGGTAGGAGGGCGGTAGTACTGCCACGGTAGTACCGGCCAGGACGGTAGTACCGCTGCTTCGGGCGTGGAGTAGTGCTTCTGTGGCGGCGGTAGGGGAGGCGGTAGACGCTTGAGCGGTAGTACTGGTCGTCCCAACCGTAGTACCGCTATGTCTGGCAATGATCGTGGCTTCTTCAGCACTGATGATGCATAGAGTTTGCGTGTGAAGTAGCAAGCCATCCAAGGGGGTGTCGAAGTCACACAAGGAGAGGAGCGAGTTCACCTTAGTTTGAAGGAGTTTGGCTCGGGCGCGAGTCATGGGTCCACTTGGGTAGCTCGTGGGAGTAGATGTAGTAGCGGTCGGAGGACGGGCTGCATCAGCTCCCCCCCCTTGGGAAAGAGTCGTCCTCGACTCTTCAACCGTCACAACTTCCTCTTCGCCATGGTAGGGTGAGAGGTCCTTGACATTGAATGTCGAGCTCACAAGATACTTCGATGTTGGTATATCGATCACATAGGCGTTGTTGTTTATCCTCTTTAGCACCTTGAATGGTCCATCGCCTCGTGGCTTTAGCTTGGAGTCGCGTTCCTTGGGGAAGCGGTCTTTACTCAAGTGTATCCATACAAGGTCGCCCTCATCAAAGATCATCTCTTTCTTGGTCTTGTTTAGCCTTGATGCTTGGCGAAGGACTTGTTGCTCGATAGTAGCTCGTGTGTCTTCATGGAGTTTCATCATTGCTTGGGCACGCTTGATAACGTCCATATTGGCACGTTCATGAAGTGGAAGTGGAAGGATATCGAGCGCGGTGAGAGGCTCGAAGCCATAGACGATCATGAACGGCTCCTCATGGTGGTGGAGTGCTTGCTTGCACGGTTGTAAGGCGAACTCGGCGTGTGGAATGCATTCCTCCCAGTCTTTAAGGTTCTTTTTTATCAATACCCGGAGAAGTGTGCCAAGACTTCGATTGACTACCTCGGTTTGTCCATCGGTTTGAGGATGCGAGGCGAACGAGAAGAGGAGCTTGATGCCAAGCTTGGCCATGAGGGTCTTCCAGAAGTAGCTCATGAATTTTACGTCACGGTCGGAGACGATTGTTCTTGGCACGCCGTGTAGCCGAATTATTTCCCTGAAAAACAAATTTGCTACATGTGAAGCATCATCGGTCTTATGGCACGGAATGAAATGTGCCATTTTTGAAAAGCGATCCACGACTACAAATATGGAATCGTGACCATGTTTAGATCTAGGCAAGCCTAATACAAAGTCCATGCTAATGTCCGACCAAGGTGCATGAGGAATAGGCAATGGCATATAAAGACCAAAGGGGTTGGACTTAGACATAGCTTGGATACATGTAGTGCATCGTTGAACGTGGCGCTCCACGTCGCTTCATCTTTGGCCAAAAGTAGTGAGTGGAGCATTTCATATGTCTTGTCACGGCCAAAGTGACCCATAAGGCCTCCACCATGGGACTCTTGAAGAAGCAAAAGTTGGAGAGACGATTTGAATGCAAAGCTTGTTTTGTTTGAAAAGAAAACCCTTATGCAAATAGAAATCATCAATCCCTTTGTCTATTGAACATTGTGCAAATATTGGTCCAAAGAAAGAATCGGACGCGTACAAAGATTTGATGTCCTCAAGACCCAAAACATTGACTTCGATTCGTGTAAGAAGGCTTGTGGTTTTGCGAGACAAGGCGTCCGCCACCACATTTTCTTTGCCCTTCTTGTATTTTACAATGTAAGGAAAAGACTCCATAAACTCAACCCACTTTGCGTGCCTTTTACTCAAGTTGGCTTGGCCCTTAAGGTACTTCAACGACTCATGGTCGGAATGGACATTAAATTCTTTGGGCCAAAGATAGTGTTGCCACACTTGAAGAACACGAACCAAGGCAAAAAGTTCTTTGTCATAAATGGGATAATTGAGGCGTGCGCCATCAAGTTTCTCACTATGGTAAGCAATAGGACGCCCATTTTGCATAAGGACGCCCATTTTGCATAAGGACGCCACTAATGCCAATACCACTAGCGTCACATTCAATCTCAAAGGTTTTTGTGAAATCCGGCAATGCAAGAAGTGGTGCTTGGTGAGCCTCTTTTTGAGCTCATCAAAAGCCCTTTGTTGTGCTTTTCCCCAAACGAACGTGACATTCTTCTTGGTCAATTCGTTGAGGGGGCAAGCAATTGTGGAAAAATCTTTCACAAAGCGACGGTAAAATCCAGCCAATCCATGAAAACTACGAAGTTCATTAACATTTGTAGGGGTGGGCCAATCGCGTATGTCCTTGACTTTTGAAACATCAACTTCAATGCCATTAGAAGACACAACAAAACCAAGAAAAATCAGCTTGTCTCTTGCAAAAGTGCACTTGGGGAGGTTAGCATAAAGCTTTTCATGACGAAGGATTTGTAAGACCTCCTTAACATGAGTAACATGCTCCTCTAGTGATTTGCTATAGACAAGAATGTCATCAAAGTAAAAAACTACACTCTTTCCAATGAGAGATCGCAAAATATGGTTCATGAGGCGCATGAAGGTAGATGGGGCATTGGATAAGCCAAAAGGCATAACCAACCATTCATAGAGACCAAGCTTGGTCTTGAAGGCGGTTTTCCACTCATCACCTTCAGCCATGCGAATTTGATGGTAGCCACTACGAAGATCAATTTTCGAAAATATAGTGGCTCCACATAACTCATCAAGCATGTCACCAAGACGCGGTATAGGATGTCGATAACGCACGGTGATAGCATTGATTGGACGGCAGTCCATGCATAACCGTAACGTATCATCCGCTTTCGGACTAGGATCACGGAACCGCGCTGGCTAGTGCTTACTTGGATCAAACCTTTGGAGACGAGTTGGTTGATTTGACGCCGATCTCCTTTGTCTCTTCCGGTTTGTGCGATACGCGCGGTTTGGTAGTGGTGCGGGTATGAGGTCGATCGGTGCTCGATTCCACGAAGAGGAGGAAGGCCATGAGGAAGCTCTTCGGAAATACATCTTGGAATTCTCGCAAAAGCCATCAAAGAAGGAGGAATATTTGTCAAGTCATTAGTTCCTTATGCGCTAGTCCCTTGCATACGAGGACGTAGTGCAAGATGGATGGGTTGTTCCTCACTTCTCTCATCTCACTTTTGGTGGCAAGAAGAACACTCTTAGTTTTTCCACTCGAGTTTGGCTTGTAGCTCTCACTCACTATGGTGTGGTTCTCTCGCTCACCATTCTTCTCACAAGGTGTTTTTGCATATTGCGCCCTCGCTAAAGCCTTTGCATTGTCCGCAATTATTTGGCTAGGAGTCATTGGTTGCAACACACAAGTTTTATCAAGCCATTTGAAAGTGTAGGTGTTTGAGTGACCATTATGCAAAGCACGCTTGTCATATTGCCACGGCCTTCCGAGCAACATGTGACAAACCGTCATTGGAACCACGTCACATTCCACCGTGTCCTTGTAGTGCCCAATGGAGAACGTCACCGAGACGGTGTGCTTGATCTTGACGGATCCTTGGTCACTTAGCCATTGGATATGGTAGGGGTGTCTATGTGGGTGGAGGGTGAGGTTGAGTTTCTCACACAATTCCGTGCTTGCGAGGTTGTGGCAACTTCCTCCATCGATGACAACTTTGATGGACTTCCCATTGATGCCGGCACGAGTGTGGAAGATGTTCGAGCGTTGGTCTTCATTTTCATTGGTTTGGGTAGTCAAGACCCTTGTGACCACAAGCGATGGACTTGCGTCATGCTCACACACAAGAAGTTCTTGGTCCTCTTCCAAATGTTGCCTTGCCATGGCTTCCTTGACCCTTGCATCAAACTCGTCTTCACTCAAGTATTCTTCATCGCCGTTGTCATGGATGAACAAAACTTTCTTGTTTCCACATGCATTCGACTTGTGCCCTTTGCCTCCACACTTGTAGCATTCACCGGTGAAAGGTTGATCATCCCTTGTGTGTTTGCCACTTGGGGGTTGTTTTCCTTGAGGGAGGGTTGGCTTAAAGGGAAGCTTGGTTGTACTTGAGGAGCTTCCACTTAGTGTTGTTGGAGTAGTGGTTGACGCTTGCTTGAAGGTGAAGTACGTCTTTGGTTTGTTGTACTTGATGTCCTCTTGCACTTGGCGCTCGGCCTTGGAAGCGAGGTGCACAAGCTCAACCATGTTGTTGTACTTTTGGAACTCGGTGATACGCTTGATGGGATGGTTCAAGCCATTGAGGAAGCGTGCCATGGTTTGCTCATCTCGCTCTTCGATGTTGGCACGGATCATGTTGAGCTCCATTTGTTTGAAGTACTCTTCCACGGTCTTTGTCCCTTGACTAAGCGTTTGAAGCTTGTTAAAGAGGTCACGCGTGTAGTGTGAAGGAACAAAGCGGGATCTCATATGAGCCTTCATATCTTGCCAAGTTGCGATTGGAGGCTCTTCTTTTGCTTCGCGAGCGAGTTGTACTTGTTCCCACCAAAGGTTGGCATACTCATCAAACTCGAGGGATGCCATGGCCATCATCTTTTCATTGCTATAGTTGTGCATGCGGAAGATCTTGTCGACCTTGAGTTCCCAAGAGAGATATTCCTCGGGCTCATTGAAACCGGTGAACTTTGGCATGGTGAACTTGAGCTTGCCGAAAGTTTCTTCTCCATTGCGGTTCGCCAGGCTGCTTGCCATGATTTGGGCGGTCATCATCATCATCATCCGAGCTCTCATGTCTTGCTTGGTGATTGTTGTTGCTGTTTTGCGGTTGTTGAGGTGCCGCGTTTGGTGGTGGAACTTGTTGTTGACGACGAGCTTGGGGAGCTTGCTCGTTTTGTTGTCGCGGGTGAGGACGAGGAGGAGGTTGATGGTCCTCACGACGAGCTTGGGGAGCTTGCTCTTGTTCTTGTCATTGTTGATGCCGAAGAGCATTGTCGTGCGCCCTGTGGCGAGGAGGACGACGAGCCATATGCGCAATGGGCTGCTCTTCTTCTTGGTGTAGAGGAGGCTCGCCATGACCATCATGTTGGCGACGTGGACGCTCATGTCGATGATGACGCCTTGGAGGGTCTTCGAGTGCTTCACGTCGATGATGATGATGTGGACATCCCTACTATTGATACAACCGTTGTACCTACAGCAACACACATACAAGGACCCATCACAAGATCTCGTGCCAAACAACTGAACTATCAGGTACTTTCGTTTCTTGGAACTATTCCTTACATACATGAGAATATGATGCTGCCTAAATCAGAAATGTTTCTTACTCTCAGGAATGATGGACCAAGCATGGATGAGAGAGACAAGCATTGGAGCATGGCCGTGCATGGTGATGGCAGCAAGCATGTGATGATCCAAGAGAAGGCCACGGATGAAGATTTCAGAACTTTGAGGCCACCATAATGAAGAAAGAAGGCTTGGACGAAATATTCAAGATCAATACTTTACGAATTCGTCCATAGCATAATATGGTGTCATGACACCTTTATTTTGGGCCAGCCCATGTAATTTTCGCAGGATTTTAATTAGCCACTTTTTAGAGTCCGTATTTGAGGGAAAAGGACTTTTAGGTTGGATTCGCCACCACTTCCATGGCTGGCCGAAACCCCACCTTTTCGCCTTAAATACGCCCCATAGCCAACCTTTAGACTCGATTTTGTTTAGACATTAAGTTAGCCATAGTCGCAACTTCGCCAAGGCTCGAAAGGCCGCAGAGGCCTCTTGTACTTCGCACCTATTCGTGATCCCACCTCTTTCAATAAAGCTTTCCTCTTAATCCGCAATATCTTGATTGCAATATTGGTTCTTACTTGTACTCGATTTCGTAGGAATTAAGACCCTCATCACGGTCAGTGATCGTGTTCACGCAGGATCGGTAACCTCCGTGAGATTGGCCTAGCGATTGCATTGGCGCCGTGCTTTCGCACGTAGTCGGATCGTCAAGCCCGAACTCCACCAAATCGATTATCGCCATCTCATCGAAAGATCGGACACCTTTGCCCTATCAAGTGGTATCGATTTCAGGTTGCTCGGTGAGATTTTACTGTTTCAGAGATTAGATCTGTTTTTACCTATAACCCACGAAAAGCCAAAACACGCTTAGAGTTTAGATCCATCCCATAACCAATCTACGCCTCGCATTATCTTTTCAGTTTTTGCATTGTTGAATTTGTGTCTACATCGTCGCGTCGAGTTGCTGGTCTTAGTGTCTCGTCCCTTAGAGTTTCGAGTTCTGATCATACACCACCACACTCGCCGATCACCGCCGCCATATACCCTGCCACCATATTCCGCCACCATATACCCTGCCACCATAAAACCCTAATACTCCGCCACCGCCTTCCTACCGCGACACAGATCCGATCAGTTTTTTCTGCCGTGGTACGAGTCCGAGTAGAGTTCCTGTTTCCTCGTTATTTCTTTTGACTTTCCTTCTTTCTTTGTTTCCGTGTTCACTAAAGTCCGTGTCGAGCTCAGAGTCCGGTCGTAAGTCCAGAAGGAGAGCAAAAAAAAAAATTCTGGCTATACTAGTTTTCGACCCCGGGGATCACTTTTCTCTATCGGCCGTTATAGCGATATTTTTTTTGGCGCCAGCGCGCTTTCCTGAGCAAAATAAAAAATTTCAAAAAAATTTTTTGGGGCTAACCTATTTTAGACCCCGTAGATCAGTTCTAGACACTCGCCATCATAGTGATTTTCTGCATCTCGGTTCGTTTTTCAGGGTGCCATATCATCATACATTGCTTGTTGTGTCGCGTCGTGACATCGTTGGTGATCTAGGCTCGCGTCTCTAGTACGGTTCAGCCTAGGACCAAAGACAGACGTCGTTGAGCATTCTTTCAACTTTTGCATTGTTTTGATAATTGCACCCTTTGCTAAGCCTTCCAGAGCTCCACGATACTCTCCACGCGGTGTTTCGACTCTGGTAATCGCTTGGTTCAATCTCTGGACCCACCGATCCTCGTGGTTGCACATCGCCTTTTCCCGCTGTTTGGTAAGAACTTGTAAGAGCTTCAGATATTGCTTGACGGATTACGCGTGACTTCCACCATATTCCCGTAGTATATACCGTGCTTTTTAAGGACTAACCATGATGTATACTTCATGAACCCCGCCACCATGACGAACGAAGAACTACATGCCCACTTCTCCGCTCCCGGTCACCGCTACCGAAGACGTGGACACGCGCCTAGGGAGTTTGACACCAAGCTCACCAACGCCGTGGACAAGATCGATGGACTCGAGAAATCCTTCAACGCCAAGCTTGACGCTCGGTTCAAGGAGCTTGAACCGATTGCGCACCCGACCGGCACCCACACATGGTGCACGACGCATTCCGATCACGGCTCGGATCGGCTGGTACGGCCGCCGCACTTTGCGGCTCTGCCATAATGACGCCCTCGACTTCCGCCGCGGCTGCTGCTGCGACATTGGGGACAGACGACGGGTACTACTACGACCCCGACGATGATCTGTTTGACGAGGAGGTTGAACAACCTCCACAGGTACCTGCTGGCCGTCCCCGACATTACTACCGCAACGCCGCACCCAAGACGCATCGATGATGATCATGTTGCAAAGCTTAAATTAAATATTCCATCTTTTGAGGGTAAATATAATCCTGATGCATATCTTACATGGGAGATGGAAGTAGAACAACGTTTTGCATGCTTAAAATATCCTGAGAATATGCGTGTTAGTGCTGCTACATGTGAATTTACTAAATTTGCTTCCCTTTGGTGGTCCGAGTATTGTCGCTTAAATCCTACGCTATTCCTAGTACTTGACCGCTTTAAAACTGCTATGCGTGTTCGCTTTGTACCTCCCACTTATCAACGTGATTTACTAAAGAATCACACGCTTAGAGCAAGGGAAAAATTCTGTAGAAGAGTATTATCGTGAATTGCAAACGGGATGGTTAGGTGTGGTCTTGTAGAATCTAATGAACAAATGCTTGCACGCTTTTGGTGGATTAAACAAGGACATTCAAAGACATATTAGATTATAAGGAATATAATTCTATCACTGCTTGTTTCATCTTGCTTGCAAAGTCGAACGTGAAGTGCAGGATCGCCAAACACCATGGAGGAGGACTAATAATTCTGCAGTCGCACATCCACTTGGACATCCCGACAATCAGCCTCCTCGTGATTCGCCTCCAGCTACTACCACATCCAAGGCCACCACAAGATTTCCACCGCTCCTCCACCATCATCCAATGCTCCGTCAGAGTGCATCTTCTATGGCTTCCACGGTAAGACTAAGGATATACAATGCCGCAAGTGTCGGGTTTTGGTCATATTGAGAGACAAGGCACAACACAACGTGTGATGATGGTGCGAGAAGATGGTGAATACGATTCTGAAAGTGACTTGATGAAGATACACTAGCCCTTATTTCGCCGAGATGGAGACAATTCGATGATGATGACGAGCCGAGGTAATGGGAGTCAAGCCGATCAATACATGAGTTTAATTACACAACGTGTGTTGAGTGTGCAATTGAGCAAATCTGAGCAAGATCAACGCCACAACCTGTTCCAAACACGTGGTGTTGTCAAGGAAAGAGCTATACGGATCATCATTGATGGAGGGAGTTGTAACAATCGCCGGTGTTGACATGGTAGAGAAGCTTGCGCCCAACAAGACAACGCCCACATTCATACTACATCCAATGGTTTGAGAGTTCTCAAGATCAAGGTAACAAGAACGACGCTGCAGCATTTTACTATTGGTACATATTCTGATTTTGTTGATTGTGATGTTGTACCTATGCAAGCTTGTTCTTTGTTACTTGGTAGACCATGGCAATTTGATAGAGAATCTGTTCATAATGGCAAAACTAACCACTATTCTCTTATGCATGATGGAAAGAAAATTGGTCTAAAACCTATGACTTTAACAGATTTTAAAAGATGATCTTGCTAGAGCTAGTAGAGCTAAACTGAGGAGAAAAATAAAAGTGAGAATCAGATTGTTGCAGATTTTATACCACCAAAGAACACTAAATCTGATTCTACACATGCTACTGAAATTGCTTGAAGAGTCCATGTATGCTTGCAAATAAAATTGATATTGCTGAACTAGATGTAAACAATACTCAATGTTATGCAATTGTATGCAAAGAGGTTTTGTTTTCATTTGAGGATATGCCTCCTTCTTTGCCACCCGCTATTGCTAACCTTTGCGGGAATATGAGGACGATTTTCCGAGTTGCCACCAGGACTACCTCCTATTAGAGGAATTGAGCATCAAATTGATCTAATTCCTGGTGCCACGTTGCCCAACCGCGCCATATAGAACCAATCCAGAGGAGACAAAGGAGATACAACGCCAAATTCGTGAACTACTCGACAGAGATCATATTCGTGAGTCCCTTAGCCCTTGTGTTGTTCCTATTATTTTGGTGCCTAAGAAAGATGGTTCTTCACAAGTGTACCGATTGTAGAGCTATCAATAATATTACTATTCGATATCGTCATCCTATTCCACGCTTAGATGACATGCTTGATGAATTGAGTGGCTCTACCATGTTTTCTAAAGTTGATTTATGAGTGGTTACCACCAGATTCGTATGAAATTAGGAGATGAATGGAAAACAGCATTTAAAACTAAGTTCGGTTTATATGAGTGGTTAGTAATGCCGCTTTGGTTTAACTAATGCACCTAGCACTTTCATGAGATTAATGAACGAAGTTTTGCGTGCTTTCATTGGACGTTTTGTGGTAGTCCACTTTGATGATATTCTGATTTATAGCATTTCTCTAGAGGAACATTTTGACCATTGACGTTCTATTTTCAATGCTTTACGTGATGCACGCTTGTTTGGTAACCTTGAGAAGTGCACCTTTGCACCAATCGAGTTGCGTTTCTTGGCTATGTTGTTACATCACAGGTATTGAAGTGGATCCAGCAAGATTGAAGCTATTGAGAATTGGCCGCAGCCAAGACGGTCACACAAGTGAGGAGTTTTCTTGGCCTCATTGGTTTTTATAGGCGCTTTGTCAAAGACTTTGGATCAATTGCCGCATTGAATGAGCTTACCAAGAAGGATGTGCCTTTGTTTGGGGCGATGCACAACAACAGGCCTTCACATATTGAAAGATAAGCTAACACATGCTCCTTACTACAACTTCCGATTTTACTAAGACTTTTGAGCTTGAATGTGATGCTAGTGGAATTGGTTTGGGAGGGGTGTTATTACAAGAGGGAAAACCTGTTGCATATTTTAGTGAGAAATTGAGTGGGGCTAGTCTGAACTATTCTACTTATGATAAAGAATTATATGCGTTGGTTCGGACATTAGAAACTTGGCAACATTATCTATGGCCTAAGGAATTTGTTATTCATTCTGATCATGAATCTTTGAAGCATATTCGTAGTCAAGCTAAGTTGAATCGTCGTCATGCAAAGTGGGTTGAATTTATTGAGTCTTTCCCTTATGTTATCAAACACAAAAAGGGTAAAGATAATATTATTGCTGATGCTTTGTCACGCCGTTATGCTTTGTTATCTCAACTTGACTTCAAAATATTTGGATTGGAAACTATTAAGGAACAATATGTGCATGATGCTGAATTTAAAGATGTGTTGCAGAATTGTAGAGATGGTAGAACTTGGAACAAGTTCGTCTTCAATGATGGATTTGTGTTCCGTGCTAACAAACTATGCATTCCAGATAGCTCTGTTCGTCTTTTGTTGTTACAGGAGGCGCATGGAGGAGGATTGATGGGACACTTTGGTGTCAAGAAGACGGAGGATGTTCTTGCTACACACTTCTTTTGGCCACGTATGCGTCGAGATGTTGAGAGATTTGTGGCACGCTGCAATACTTGTCAAAAAGCTAAGTCTCGCCTTAATCCACATGGTTTGTATATGCCTCTTCCTGTTCCTAGTGTTCCTTGGGAGGATATTTCTATGGACTTTGTTTTGGGATTGCCACGAACACGTAGGGGAGGATAGTATTTTTGTTGTTGTGGATCGGTTTTCTAAGATGGCACACTTTATTCCTTGTCATAAACGGATGATGTCGCATATTGCTGATTTGTTCTTTTCGTGAAATTGTTCGCTTGCATGGTGTGCCAAATACTATTGTCTCGATCGTGATACTAAATTTCTTAGCCACTTTTGGAGATGTTTATGGGCTAAGTTGGGGACTAAATTGTTTAGTACTACATGTCATCCCCAAACCGATGGTCAAACTAAGTAGTAAATAGAACTTTGTCTACTATATTACGGGTTGTTTTAAAGAAGAACTTAAAATTGTGGGAAGAGTGTTTACCTCATATAGAATTTGCTTATAATCGTTCATTGCATTCTACCACAAAGATGTGCCCATTTGAGATTGTGTATGGTTTTGTTCCTCGTGCACCTATTGATTTATTGCCTTTACCTTCTTGATTGCAACATAATTTGGATGCTACACAACGCTTGAAATGATATTAAACTTGCATAAGACTACTAAAGATAACATTGAACACATGAATGCTAAGTATAAACTTCTTTGGGGATAAAGGGAGAAAGCATGTTGTGTTTGATGTTGGCGATCTTGTTTGGTTACATTTGCGTAAAGATCGCTTTCCGATTTACGCAAGTCTAAGTTAATGCCACGTCTTGCTGGTCCCTTTAAGGTGTTAGAGAGAATCAATGATAATGCATATAAACTTGAGTTGCCCGCAGACTTTGGCAGTTAGTCCTACATTTAACATTGCGATTTGAAGCCTTACTTTGGTGAGGAAGATGAGATTGCGTCGAGGACGACTTCAATTCAAGAAGGGAGCATGATGTGGACATCCCTACTATTGATACAACCGCTGTGTACAACAACACACACATACAAGGACCCATCACAAGATCTCGTACAAACAACCTGAACTATCGTGTACTTTCGCTTCTTGGAACTATTCCTTACATACATGAGAATATGATGCTGCCTAAATCGTAAATGTTTCTTACTCTTAGGAATGATGGACCAAGCATGGATGAGAGACAAGCATTGGAGCATGGCTGCATGGTGATGGCGAGAAGCATGTGATGATCCAAGAGAAGGCCACGGATGAAGATTTCAGAACTTTGAGGCCACCATAATGAAGAAAGAAGGCTTGGACGAAATATTCAAGATCAATACTTTACAATTCGTCCATAGCATAATATGGTGTCATGACACCTTTATTTTGGGCCAGGCCCATGTAATTTTCAGGATTTTAATTAGCCACTTTTAGAGTCCGTATTTGAGGAAAAGGACTTTTAGGGTTGGATTCGCCACCACTTCCATGGCTGGCCGAAACCCCACCTTTGCCTCTAACACGCCCCATAGCCGAACCTTTAGACTCGGATTTTGTTTAGACATTAAGTTAGCCATAGTCGCAACTTCGCCAAGGCTCGGCGTCGCAGAGGCCTCTTGTACTTCGCACCTATTCGTGATCCCACCTTTCAATAAAGCTTTCCTCTTAATCCGCAATATCTTGATTGCAATATTGGTTCTTACTTGTTCTCGATTTCGTAGGAATTAAGACCCTCGTGGTCGGTGATCGTGTTCACGCAGGATCGGTAACCTCCAGGAGATTGGCCTAGCGATTGCATTGGCGCTCGTGCTCGCACGTGTAGTCGGATCGTCAAGCCCGAACTCCACCAAATCGATTATCGCCATCTCATCGAAAGATCGGACACCTTTGCCCTATCAGATGACCTTGTTCGTCCTCTTCGGATGCTTCACTTGTTGTTGAAGGAGCATGTCGACGTCGATGGCCATGGTGGTCCATGCGAGGTTGCTCTTGTTGAATCACCAGTGCCCTTGGTTGTGGTCGGTTTGCTTCACGTCTTGGAGGTCTTGCGGAGAGGTCACCATCATAGCTTGATGTCGCGGGCGTGACGCGAGATGGTACCACTGCGAAGAGCTCATGGATTGAAGAACGGTCCATCCGGTGCCTTGAAGCGTGATGGCGAGGTGCACTTGTTTCACTTGATGAGTGCCGAGATGAGCTTGATTCGCGGCGTGTCCTTGCGAGTCCATCGATGATGTGTTGGAGCTTCTCATCCGTTGAGGCGAGTGCACACCAAGAGCTTCATTTTGATGACCGAGGTTGTGTTGCATGGCATGCATTTGGCCACGGACTTCTTGAGCGGTTGTCGATGTTCTTGAATTCCACCCGGCCTCGCTAAATTGTTCATCTTGGCGCCGAGAGATTCATAACGATAGTTGAATTCTCCTGACCTTCCAATGGTCCCATCTTGTCATGAATTGGTTATCATCCTCCGGAGGTGGTGGTGGTTGGGATGGCTCTCCATGCCTGTCCATGATGCAAAGCCAACAATGGTTGTATATGGAGAGAAAGGGTGTGGAGAGTTAGCCTTTTACCTCACCTTGGAGATTATATCCAACCAATTGCCACACAAATGAGCGAAAAGCGTGCAAAGTGAAATGGCAAGAAACTCTCAAAGGCTTTTGGTGGAAGGTTAGTGTTGTGGAAAACCAAACGAAACGATCCAAGCAAAAGGTTATTGTCCTACGTGGTAAAGAACCAAAGATCAAAAGCAAAAAGGATACGATCTACAAAAACACGGAAAACACACACGTGGAGAAAAACGGGGTTAGCACGACTATGAAAATGAGCACAAAAGGTCCTAACGAAGACTACGCTCGGGTGTCGTGCCAACACAAGGAGAGACCACAACTCGTTTGCCAAAAGAGGGTAAGCAATAGATTTGTGCACTTGCCGCGGAGCGCTCTTTCTTCTCTCTTTCTTGGCTTACAAGCTTGGTATTCTCTTTGTATTGGGAGACTATGTATCTTTTCTCTTTTTTTTTGATTCTTTTTCCTTTTTCTCCCTTGCTATGCTACTATGTTAGCTTTTGTATTTGGCCTCACACTCTCACTTTCCGAAGGCAAGTGCACAATGCTTAGACAAACACAAAATGAGTTGCTCTCAAAGGATAGATACACACAAAGGAAGATATGGGCTGTCAAGGTGGTGCAAGTTATACCTTTGGTATTGTTGACGACTTGCAACCGTTGGTGGGGGGAGATGTTCGAGTGTCGCGGTGTCGTTGAGCGCGGTATGACATTGATGCGGAAGCTGTTGTGAAACTGGCGACAAACACGCGACACACGAACAAGCGAGGTGGAAAAGGTCAGCAAACGAAATCGAGGCGTCAAAGGGCAGGGAGCACGGTCGATGGCGGCGGTAGTACCGCTGGTAACGAACGGTAGTACCGGTGAGCGGTAGTACCGCTTGTACTACCGGTAGTACCGGTCACTAGCGGTAGTACCGCTTGCACAGCCGGCAGTACCGCTTGGCACAGGCCTGGAACGAGGTGAACTTGCCAAAAACCTCAAATTCGTTGAAAAACTGACCAAAAGGCTGAGCTAGAAACAAGGGGGGCTATAGATCGACTCCCAAAGCAACAGATCTATGGACCAAAACCACGAAAAACTCACCAAATCCAGAGATCGATCCGAAGGCAAATTGGGCTCTTTTTGGTAGGATTTTCGTTTTTAAGGCGGATAAAAGAAAAAATTGGAGGAAATTCGTGATCAACCGTGCTCTGATACCAATATGGTATGGGGTAACCCTGGGGTTGGCCCGATCTTTCACGAATTCCACGGGGAACGAGGGGGAAAGAGGTGGTCGGGTATGAAATCGGGGAAGGCGATGAAAACCACGAACACACGCACACCAAAACACGATACACGCCTACCCCTCACGCCGGTGGCAACCGGTCCAACATAATCCCTAGGATCGGTGTTGGGCGAAGCTCGCTCTCCTCGCCAACAACGGGGGACGAGGTGCTTGGTGAGACCTTGACGACTTGGGGCGAGAAACCGAGAACCCAAGGCCTTGTACAACTTGAACACACTAGGCAAGATCCAAGAGGGGGGTGGATAATCCGGTGCTCCTTGGTAGGAGCATGAGACCAATAGATATAAGTCCTCAAAGGGTTTCCTTAATATCTATTATTATCCAAGTCTAAGCGTTTACAATAGAGGGTGGGGGCTATATATAGTCCAGCGACAAAACAGGGGTAGTTTTGGAATGAAGAGATAAATGATAGGTTGGGTTACAAGGCACAGGGCCGAACTTAGGTGATCAGGGTCAGGCAGGACCGGTAGTACCGGCCCCAAGAACCAGTACCGGTAAATCGTAGTACCGCTCGAGCGGAGTACCGCTTGAGGGCCCGGAGCTTGGTCGGAGGCATCGATGGCGGTAGGAGGGGGCGGTAGTACCGGCCACCGGTAGTACCGGTTGCAGGACCGGTAGTACCGCTTGCTTCTGGGGCGTGGAGTAGTGCTTCCTGTGGGAGCGGTAGGAGGAGGCGGTAGGACCGCTTGGAGCCAGAGTAATGGCCGTCCCAACCGTAGTACCGCTTATGCTCCTGGATTGGTGGCTTCTTCACACTGATGATGCGCAGAGTTTGCGTGTGAAGTAGCAAGCCATCCAAGGG
Organism: Avena longiglumis; assembly: GCA_030063025.1. Taxonomy (NCBI): domain Eukaryota; kingdom Viridiplantae; phylum Streptophyta; class Magnoliopsida; order Poales; family Poaceae; genus Avena; species Avena longiglumis. The sequence continues at coordinate 311,919,882 of CP125977.1, forward strand.
GGTGTCGAAGTCACACAAGGAGAGGAGCGAGTTCACCTTAGTTTGAAGGAGTTTGGCTCGGGCGCGAGTCATGGGTCCACTTGGGTAGCTCGTGGGAGTAGATGTAGTAGCGGTCGGAGGACGGGCTGCATCACTCTCATAGGATGACGTTTGATGACCTCAAAGCTTTCTTTCGGTACCAGGGAGTTGCATTATCTCATGGTCTAAGGAATACAATATTTGACATAGGAAAAGCTTCGCAAAGATGAACACGATGAAACGATCTAATTGCTTCGCTTAGTTTGGGTCTATCCACCATATCATTCTCCCAATGATATGATCTCATTATCAATTGACAACTCATGTCTATGGTTAGAAAACCTTAACCATCATTGATCAATGAGCTAGTCCATAGGGGCGTACTAGGGACACGGTGTTGTTCACAAACCACACAAGTATTAAAGTTTCCGCTTAATACAATTCTAGCATGGAATATAAACTTTATCATGAACAAGAATTATAATAATAACATCTTTATTATTGCCTCTAGGGCATAATTCCAACAACTAACGACTTGACAAATGTTCCTCCTTCTTTGATGGCTGTTTTGCAGGAATTCCAAGATGTTTTTCCCGAAGAGCTTCCTCATGACCTTCCTCCTCTTCGTGGAATAGAACACCGCATCGACCTCATACCCGGCGCACCACTCCCAAACCGCGCCGCGTATCGCACGAACCCGGAAGAGACGAAGGAGATCGAGCGTCAAATCAACCAACTCGTCTCCAAAGGTTTGATCCAAGTAAGCACTAGCCCAAGCGCGGTCCCCGTGATCCTAGTCCCAAAAACGGATGATACATTGCGGTTATGCATGGACTGCCGTCCAATCAATGCTATCACCGTGCGTTATCGACATCCTATACCGCGTCTTGATGACATGCTTGATGAGTTATGTGGAGCCACTATATTTTCTAAAATTGATCTTCGTAGTGGTTACCATCAAATTCGCATGGCTGAAGGTGATGAGTGGAAAACCGCCTTCAAGACCAAGCTTGGTCTCTATGAATGGTTGGTTATGCCCTTTGGCTTATCCAATGCCCCATCTACCTTAATGCGCCTCATGAACCATATTTTGCGATCTCTCATTGGAAAGAGTGTAGTTGTTTACTTTGATGACATCCTTGTCTATAGCAAGTCACTAGAGGAGCATGTTACTCATGTTAAGGAGGTCCTTCAAATCCTTCGTCATGAAAAGCTTTATGCTAATCTCCCAAAGTGCACTTTTGCAAAGACAAGCTGATTTTCCTTGGTTTTGTTGTGTCTTCTAATGGCATAGAAGTGGATGTCTCAAAAGTCAAGGACATACGAGATTGGCCCATCCCAACAAATGTTAGTGAACTTCGTAGTTTTCATGGGTTGGCTGGCTTTTACCGTCACTTTGTGAAAGATTTTTCTACAATTGCTTGCCCCCTCAACGAATTGACCAAGAAAAATGTCACGTTCGTTTGGGGAAAAGCACAACAAAAGGCTTTTGATGAGCTCAAAAAGAGGCTCACGGAAGCACCACTTCTTGCATTACCGGATTTCACAAAAACATTTGAGATTGAATGTGACGCTAGTGGTATTGGCATTGGGGGCGTCCTTATGCAAAATGGGCGTCCTATTGCTTACCATAGTGAGAAACTTGATAGTGCACGCCTCAATTATCCTATTTATGACAAAGAACTTTTTGCCTTGGTTCGAGTTCTTCAAGTGTGGCAACACTATCTTTGGCCCAAAGAATTTATCATCCATTCCGACCATGAGTCGTTGAAGTATCTTAAGGGCCAAGCCAACTTGAGTAAAAGACACAAAATGGGTTGAGTTTATGGAGTCTTTTCCTTACATTGTCAAATACAAGAAAGGCAAAGAAAATGTGGTAGCGGACGCCTTGTCTCGCAAAAACACAAGCCTTCTTACACGACTCGAAGTCAATGTCTTGGGTCTTGATGACATCAAATCTTTGTACGCGTCCAACCCTTTCTTTGGACCAATATTTGCACAATGTTCCATAGACAAAGGGATTGATGATTTCTATTTGCATAAGGGTTTTCTTTTCAAACAAAACAAGCTTTGCATTCCGAAATCGTCTCTCCAAATTTTGCTTCTTCAAGAGTCCCATGGTGGAGGCCTTATGGGCCACTTTGGCCGTGACAAGACATACGACATGCTCTCCACTCACTACTTTTGGCCAAAGATGAAGCGTGACGTGGAGCGCCACGTCCAACGATGCACTACATGTATCCAAGCTAAGTCTAAGTCCAACCCTTTTGGTCTTTATATGCCATTGCCTATTCCTCATGCACCTTGGTCGGACATTAGCATGGACTTTGTGTTAGGCTTGCCTAGATCTAAGCATGGTCATGATTCCATTTTTGTAGTAGTGGATCGTTTTTCCAAAATGGCACATTTCATTCCGTGCCATAAGACCGATGATGCTTCACATGTAGCAAATTTGTTTTTCAGGGAAATAATTCGGCTTCACGGTGTGCCAAGGACAATCGTCTCCGACCGCGACGTAAAATTCATGAGCTACTTCTGGAAGACACTCATGGCCAAGCTCGGCATCAAGCTTCTCTTCTCGTCCGCCTCGCATCCTCAAACCGATGGACAAACCGAGGTCGTCAATCGAAGTCTTGGCACACTCCTACGGGTGTTGATCAAGAAGAACCTTAAAGACCGAGGAATGCATTCCACACGCCGAGTTCGCCTACAACCGCGCCAAGCACGCCACCACCATGAGGAGCCCGTTCATGATCGTCTACGGCTTCGAGCCTCTCACCGCGCTCGATATCCTTCCACTCCCACTTCATGAACGTGCCAATATGGACGTTGCCAAGCGCGCCCACACAATGAAGAAACTCCATGATGACACACGAGCTACTATCGAGCAACAAGTCCTTCGCCAAGCATGAAGGCTAAACAAGAATAAGAAAGAGATAATCTTCCAAGAGGGCGACCTTATGTGGATACACTTAAGTAAAGACCGCTTCCCCAAGGAACGCGACTCCAAGCTAAAGCCTAGAGGAGATGGACCATTCAAAGTGCTCAAGCGAATCAACAACAACGCTTATGTCATCGATATCCCAACTTCCAAGTATCTTGTGAGCTCGACATTCAATGTCAAGGACCTCTCACCCTACCATGGAGAAGAGGAAGTCGAGCCGGTTGAAGAGTCGAGGACGACTCTTTCCCAAGGGGGGGAGCTGATGCAGCCCGTCCTACGACCTCGTCTACATCTACCCCTACAAGCTCCCCAAGTGGACCCATGACTCGAGCCCGAGCCAAACTCCTTCAAGCTAAGGTGAACTTTCTCCTCTCCATGTGTGACTTCAATACACCCTTGGATGGCTTGCTACTTCATACCCATACCTTGTGCATCATCAGGTACGAAGAGAAGAACCCGCAGGACGGAGGAGCACCCGAAGAAGAGACCAAATGCTCTCTGTCGCCAATGTACTCTGACACTGTGACCGTATTACCGCTTAAGGTACTACCGCCAACGCTACCGCCAACGAAGGTCCCCGAGCTACCCAAACGTCACCGTGCACTACCGCCTGGATCCGTGATTACCGGACTCAGATTACTCTACAATGTAAGGCCCCACAAGAAGCCCCAGATTTATTAAAGCGGTACTACCGTCCAGAACCAGTACTACCGCATGACCGTACTACTGTCCACAAAGCGGACTACCGCCAGAGACAGAGACTTTACGTGATATTTCGCCCAAACTTGTAACCCTCTCCATATTTCGCTATTTATCCCCAAACAACCCCTGTTTTTGTGGCTGGACTATATATAGCCCCCACCATCCATTGTAAACCCTAGACTTGGATAATAATAGATATTAAGGAAACCCTTTGAGGAATTATATCTATTGGTCTCATGCTCCTACCAAGGAGCACCGGATTATCCACCCACCTCTTGGATCTTGCTTAAGTGCGTTCAAGTTGTACAAGGCCTTGGGTTCTCGGTGTCTCGCCGCCAAGTCGTCAAGATCTCACCAAGCACCTCATCCCCCGTTGTTGGCATGGAGAGCGAGCTTCGCCCAACACCGATCCTAGGGATTATGTTGGACCGGTTGCCACCGGCGTGAGGAGTAGGCGTGTATCGTGTTTTGGTGTGTGTGTGTTCGTGGTTTTCATCGCCTTCATCGATTTCATCCCCCGACCTCCTCGTTCCCCTCGTTTCTCGTGGAATTCGTGAAAGATCGGGCCAACCCCAGGGTTACCCCCTAACAAGATGGCCACAAGACGGTCGAGCATGGGATTTTCCCTTCGACCATGGAGGAGAGTGATGATGCCCATCTTATGGCATCCAACTTTGAAGGCGACAAGGTCAAGAATGGTGAGCATGGGATTTTCCCTTCACCAAAGGAGGCGCATGGAGTTGAGGAAACCGAGCCTACCCCCATATGCTTGAGTGATGATGTGGTACCAATCCTATGTGAGTATGAGAGCCGCTTAGCCCACTTGAGTGAGATGAGTGACTCCACCTTATGTGAGATTGAGTGCTTCCACTTAGAGGGCATGAGTGATACTCCTAGTGAGTTGAGAGTGGTAGTTGATAGGTCAAGTGAGACCATTTTGAATTCTAACAACTTACCCTCTACCTCTAGTGTGTTCTCTTGTGTTGTGCTAGGTTCCATGGATGAAGAAGCGCCAAGCCATGAAGCAATGATGCCTCAATTGGAGAAGATGTACATGGTACACGAAGATGATGCTACACCATGGCTACATCAAGAACACGAAGTCGTCCACAAGGAGACCACTACTTCCACAACACCCACTTCATATGAGAGGTATGACCAAGGTAACAATAAGGGTGTTGATGATGCCATGATCCCACTAGTGGACATGATTAATTGTGAGGATATGCATGTTTTGGATGACACTTGTGACATTACATATGCTTCACTCATATTCCCATGTGATGCTTTGCCTTTGCATAATATTGATCATGTGGAATTGTTTGATTGCGATATTATTGCCATAAACATGCCATGCTATGCATCTTGTGTGTATCCTCCAATTGCTTTGGACTTGCCTTGTCATGCTAGTCATTCAATTTCTCCCGTTGCTTGCGATAAATATGCCATGCTATTTCACTTGTTTTGCTTGCAACAATAGTGATCATATGCGTTATAATGAGATGGCCCCCATAGCTTTCTCAATTTTTGGAGATTTTGATGATTGCCATGATAAGCATGTTCCCTACTTGCATACTCACCATGCATCACTTTCATACTTGATTGACATTAATGGTGATGTGCACAAGAAGAGATACGTCATGATGGATGATGTGTATCTCTACCATGCACACACATTCTCCCTTTTGTGTATGATGTGTGTAGGTACCCGCACGAGAATGTCAACCTCGGTTGAGCACGAGTTGACAAAAAGAGCTCTTGAGAGCATCCCACAAGTGAGTTCAAGATCGAACCCAGCTCTGATACCTTTTGCATGCTTTGCATCTTTCATGTTGGCAAATTGCTCTTTCCTATGGTTTGATTGCAAGCATGTTAATGGTATTATCTTCCCTTGGGACATTCATGTTTCTTCGCTTTTAGATAATGATGCTTTGTGTGTTGCAACAAAAGAACAATTTGCCGTTCCGATGTTTTGTGTGTAACCACAATTCATTTAAGAACATGTATTGTCATGAGAGCTTCCAAGAATCTCGTCTTGTTGTTGCAACAAACATAAGGTGATGTAGCCCGACCTACGGTCGTTGCCACATCTTGGTCTCTAACTTACACCAAGTCGTCATGGACTCCAAAGGTGAATCCGTTCCTCTATGTGAGCCCCCTTCCTTCCCTATTGAATGGCATGCTACTTCATACTCCGTCACATATGCATGATAGGTTCACATTGACAAGTACGGAGGCAAGGGAGGAAGCCCGGAACATCAAGCCCAACAAGACGGAGGCTTGGAAGAGGAGGCGGAAGAAGACAGACCGCCAAATGCTCTCTGTCGCCACTGGCGACCAAGGTACTACCGCCTCTTTATCTACCGCCAAAGAACATTTGACACCAACAAGAAGCCAAATGCTCTGTCATCAAGGTACTACCGGCCCCGGATCCGGTACTACCGGGCCACGACACTACCGCCCCCTGCTACCGCCACCAACAGACGGCTCCAGCGGAAGCTCCAGGACCGCAAGCAGTACTACCGGTCCTAGAGCGGTACTACCGGACCAAGCGGTACTACCGGTCCAAGTCCGGTACTACCGCTCTGGCAAAGGTTTCACACTAGTTGGGCCACAGCCCATGTATCCCCCTTTACTTACCAAACCCTAGTTTTATCCCCAAACTACCCTTGTTTAGTGGTTGGCCTATAAATAGAGCCCCCACCCCTCATGTATCCCTTAGGCATAGATGATAGACTAAAGAAAACTCCCATTGTGGAATCTCTAGTTTTGCCTCATCCCCTTTACCAAGGGGACCGACTATCGTCACCAACCTCGATTGGACTTTGCATCACGCATCCATCGTTGAACAAGGCCTTGGGTTCTCGGTTTCTCGCCCCCAAGTCGTCAAGACCCTCCCCAAGGTGTTCTTCCCTCTCCGATGTGGATTTGAGGGAGCACGTTGACCGATCTTTCCTTGCGAGGATTCTATCGGACCGGTGGCCGCCGTTCGGGAGCAACCGGCCTTGTATCGTGTGAGTTTTGCGTGTGTTCATCGTGTTCTTCGTGAGGTGTGTGTTCGCTTCCGGTACCTTCTCCCTTTCCCCTCGCTTTCCCATCGATTTGACCACGAGATCTGTGAAGATCGGGCACCCAAGAGGTTAACCCCTCCATCATCTGGTATCAGCAGCTTTTGGTTGCCACGGATTTCTCATCGATTTGGTCTTTTCCCATAAATTCGAAAATTTCACCAAAAATAGCCCCAATTCGTGTTTTGGATCGATCTGTGATTTGAGTGCGTTTTGGTAGGTTTTGATCCGTGGATTACTTGCTAAACTTGTTGATCTACCTTCCTTTGCGTTCCCATAGCCTAATTCCTTGTTTTCCTCCGTCGATTTGGTGTTTTTCTTGAAGATTTTCCGCCCAAATCGCCCCAAACTCGCGAAATCGCGTCAGATCTGGTTTTCTCTGTCCCGAGCGGTACTACCACTCCAAATCTACGGTACTACCGCCCAGCGGTACCAAAATCCGTACTACCGCTCGACATGAAAGAAAAAGAAGTTCCAGATTTCAGCCTCTCACCGTTTTGAGCATAACTTTTGCATCCGAACTCGGATTTTGGTGTTCTTTAGCTCGTTTCGAAGAGGAGAAGGATCTTTACATCATCATACACGTGGTTCATGCTATCTACTCCATCCAAATTCTGTGAGCAAGGCAGAATCCAACAATAAAGGGTGAAGATCGTCGACGAAAGGTATAAACATTCCGCGACTTCTCCCCACTTGCATTCCTTTGTGAACCCCACTATCTTTGCGAGCAAAAAACACCTATTGAGACTAGTTCCTCTTATGATTGCTTGGGCTATGCACATTTGATACCTTGTAGATTCCGAGCAAACATTGTGGGCGCTATCTCATATAGTTATCTTGTATAGTTGTTGGCACAAGGAAGAGGCAAGTGAAAAAAGAAAAAAAAAGAATTAGAGTGATACAAAAAGAAAAAAAATAGAAAAAAGGAGAAAAGAAAAAGAAAGAGATATACATGTGCCTTATAGAATAGGAAGCGCAAGCTCGATGAACATCATATAGGTGGTACTTATTGTGCATATCTTGTAGCCCACCAATTTTGTGCAATCGAACTAGCGTCTCTCCTTGTACTTGTGTGACACGAGCTTATAGTCTTCGCTAGGTAATCATTTGGTTCTTAGCTCACTTTCTCCGTCGCACAAGTCCCATTTATCCCACCGTGTGTGTTTCCTTGTACATATTTCCTATCTTGTGGATTGACTTGTTTTGCTTTGTGATCATTGTGGTTCTTTACTTGCCATTACAACATCTTGATTTCAGCTTGGTTCTTGACATGCCACTTTCCATACCTATCCACCATAGGCCTTGTGTGTGTGTGTTTTTTGGTTCGTAGTTGGTTTTGGTGTTCCGCGTGGACTTCACTTTGCTTGGTTTATTGCTCTCAAGTGTGGCCACTTGTACGATACGATCTTCCAAGGTAAAGTAAGGTTTGACGTTGTATCCCTAACTCCCACTACCACTTCCATATACACCACTTGGTCTTGTGCATCATGTCTAGGGGGATTCGCGAAGAGCAGCACCTTACGATGTTCATGACCAATCGGATCTCATAGAATCCATGATGAGCCACCATGACTACGACTCCACAAGTATAGAGGACATGACGGAGCACAACACCAACAATGGCTCCGCATGCTTTGAGGACCCGGAGCACTACACCTACGACGACTCCACATGCATGGAAGACATGGAGCTCTACGTCGACAATTGCTCCTCATGCATGGAGCCTATGGAGCACTACACCGACAATGGCTCCACATGCTTGGGTGATATGGAGTACTACACCAACAACTACTCCCCAAGCATGGATGACTTCGAGTGCGACATCGACGATGCCTCGCCAAGCATGGAGGACACGGAGATCTTCATCGAGTTTGATGGCTCCTCCATGAGCCATGAAGAATTCCTCCACCGTGTGGAGATGGAAGCCTACTACGCCAAGCAAGAGGAGGCGCATCATCAAGATTCCATGACCTTCAAGGCCAAGCGTGCCACACCAAAGGGTACCACCTACTTCGATGATTCACCTCCAAGGCGACATGTGCCACCACCTAGATGGCGTCAAGCGCCACCATCTCTAAGGCACCAAGCTCTATCACCTCCAAGGCACCAAGCTCCAACTCCTATCCAAACAAGAGTGGCGTCCAAACATCATATGCATCAAGAGGCGCCAAGAAACAAGACTCTTCATCGACAAACATCCTCTCATGAGAATCGCCACCATAAAGAGCATACAAGACATCGTCAAAGGCATCTTCGCCATAAAGACGAAGAATTCATGATGAGCACCAACCATAATGCTCAATCAAGCTCAAAAAGGCACCACAAGCACAAGAAGAGTGCCAAGGCAAATGATCACCGTCGCGAGCGTCATGTGGATGACCAAGTGCTTCACCAACATCAACCATCGGCAAGGCACGCCAATGACCTCCGTCGACACCGTCACAAGGCACCTTCAACTACTAGTGCCACCACCAAAATGGCACCAAGAGCAAGCCTTCCTCCTCGCCATCAAGCTTCAATGCCTACGCTTGACTTCCACGACCTCGCCAACGAGGAAAATGTAGACGCCTACTTCGCCAAGTTGGATAGCATGAGCCTACCTCCAACACTACTACGAGATGGCCACAACACGGTCGAGCATGGGATTTTCCCTTCGACCATGGAGGAGAGTGATGATGCCCATCTTATGGCATCCAACTTTGAAGGCGACAAGGTCAAGAATGGTGAGCATGGGATTTTCCCTTCACCAAAGGAGGCGCATGGAGTTGAGGAAACCGAGCCTACCCCCATATGCTTGAGTGAAGATGTGGTACCAATCCCATATGAGCATGAGAGCTACTTAGCCCACTTGAGTGAGAACAAGAGTGAGAACAAGAGTGAGATGAGTGATTCCACCTTATGTGAGATTGAGTGCTTCCACTTGGAGGGCATGAGTGATACTCCTAGTGAGTTGAGAGTGGTAGTTGATAGGTCAAGTGAAACCATTTCGATTTCTAACAACTTACCCTCTACCTCTAGTGTGTTCTCTTGTGTTATGCTAGGTTCCATGGAGGACGACTCCCCAAGCCATGAAGCAATGATGCCTCAATTGGAGAAGATGTACTTGGTGCACGGAGATGATGCTATGCCATGGCTACATCAAGAAGACGAAGTCGTCCACAAGGAGGCCACTACTTCCACAACACCCACTTCATATGAGAGGTATGAACAAGGTAACAATAAGGGTGTTGATGATGCCATGATCCCACTAGTGGACATGATGAATTGTGAGGATATGCATGCTATGGATGATACTTGTGACATTACATATGCTTCATCCACATTCCCATGTGATGCTTTTCCTTTGCATACTATTGATCATGTGGAATTGTTTGAGTGCGATATCATTGCCATAAACATGCCATGCTATGCATCTTGTGTGTATCCTCCAATTGCTATGGACATGCTTTGTCATGCTAGTCATTCAATTTTTCCCGTTGCTTGCCATAAGATGAATGCTTGCAACAATGTTGACCACCTGCGTTATAATGAGATGGCCCCCATAGCTTTCTCAATTTTTGGAGATTTTGATGATGGCCATGATAAGCATGATCCCCACTTGCATACTCACCATGCATCTATTTCTATATACTTGATTAAAATTAATGGTGATGTGCACAAAAAGAGATACGTCATGATGGATGATGTGTATCTCTACCATGCACACACATTCTCCCTTTTGTGTATGATGTGTGTAGGTACCCGCATTATCATGTCAACCTCGGTTGAGCACGAGTTGACAAAAAGAGCTCTTGAGAGCATCCCACAAGTGAGTTCAAGATCGAACCCAGCTCTGATACCTTTTGCATGCTTTGCATCTTTCATGTTGGCAAATTGCTCTTCCCTATGGTTTGGTTGCAAGCATGTTAATTGTATTATCTTCCCTTGTGACATGCATGTTTCTTCGCCTTTAGATAATGATGCTTTGTGTGTTGCATCAAAAATGTTGAACAATTTACCTTTCCGATATTTTGTGTGCAACCACAATTCCTTTAAGAACATGTATTGTCATGAGAGCTTCCAAGAATCTCGTCTTGTTGTTGCAACAAACATAAGGACCACTTGCTCTTCCATTTGGTTTGTTTGCAAACATAATAATTTTGTTTTGGATATGCTTCCTTTTGTGTTTTTGCCAAATTCTCCAAGCTTTGCATCAAAGATGTTGTTTGAAATTTGGATCCAATGCTTTGAATGCCCCATTTCTATGTTATATGGAGTTTTTGAGTTTCCACATTTGGATGATGTTCAAACGATTTCCATGCACATTGACCATGCATATGCATCCCGTTTGCTATACTTGAATTGTGCTAATTGTGTTGTGAACAAGAATGGACATGCCACAAATGACTTGCTCCTCTATCACACACAAACATATGTTGCTTGGTCTTTGTTGTATGAAGGTACAAATGCATACACGTCAACCTCTATGGACTATATGTTGACAAGAAGAACCGAAGAGAGTTACCTATGGCTACCCTTCATCGAGCTATCTCTACAAGCTAAGGTGACTTCCTTCTACTTGAGGACTCATGCTATAATCTTCGTGAATTGGCTACGCTTTGAGTGTTGCTTTGCTTTTGTTGTGAGATTTGTAGGCTTCAAGGAAGGTGAAGGAACATTGAAGTGTTGTCAAGTCACTCTTCCCGAGGACGACTATATAGTGAACCCCAGGATCAAGGATGTCATTCGACCGCTTCTACTTTGTGATGAGCATGTAGAGTCGAGGACGACTCTTTTTGAAGGGGGGGAGCTGATGTAGCCCGACCTACGGTCGTTGCCACACTTGGTCTCCAACTTACACCAAGTCTTCATGGACTCCAAAGGTGAATCTGTTCCTCTATGTGAGCCCCCTTCCTTCCCTATTGAATGGCATGCTACTTCATACTCCGTCACATATGCATGATAGGTTCACATTGACAAGTACGGAGGCAAGGGAGGAAGCCCGGAACATCAAGCCCGACAAGACGGAGGCTTGGAAGAGGAGGCGGAAGAAGATAGACCGCCAAATGCTCTCTGTCGCCAGTACTACTAGGACCAGCATGCATTACCGCCTTTGCTACCGCCAGCAACAGACACCAGCTAGCCAAATGCTCTCACATCGGAGGTACTACTGCCCGGATCCCAGTACTACCGGCCACCGCACTACCGCCCTGCTACACACCAACAGACGGCCCAGTGAGCTCCAGATCCATAAGCGGTACTACCGGTCCCAGAGTCAGATTATCGGACCAAGCGGTACTACGGTCCAAGTACACAGATTACCAGCTGGCGATGCTCAAGCACTAGTTGGGCCACAGCCCATGTATCCCCCTTTACTTACCAAACCCTAGTTTTATCCCCAAACTACCCTTGTTTAGTGGTTGGCCTATAAATAGAGCCCCCACCCCTCATGTATCCCTTAGGCATAGATGATAGACTAAAGAAAACCCCCATTGTGGAATCTCTAGTTTTGCCTCATCCTCTTTACCAAGGGGACCGACTATCGTCACCAACCTCGATTGGACTTTGCATCACGCATCCATCGTTGAACAAGGCCTTGGGTTCTCGGTTTCTCGCCCCCAAGTCGTCAAGACCCTCCCCAAGGTGTTCTTCCCTCTCCGATGTGGATTTGAGGGAGCACGTTGACCGATCTTTCCTTGCGAGGATTCTATCGGACCGGTGGCCGCCGTTCGGGAGCAACCGGCCTTGTATCGTGTGATTTTTGCGTGTGTTCATCGTGTTCTTCGCGAGGTGTGTGTTCGCTTCCGCTACCTTCTCCCTTTCCCCTCGCTTTCCCATCGATTTGACCACGAGATCTGTGAAGATCGGGCACCCAAGAGGTTAACCCCTCCATCATAAGGACCACTTGCTCTTTCATTTGGTTTGTTTGCAAACATAATACTTTTGTTTTGGATATGCTTCCTTGTGTGTTTTTGCCAAATTCTCCTATTCTTGCATCAAAGATGTTGTTTGAAATTTGGATCCAATGCTTTGAGTGCCCCACTACTATGTTATATGGAGTTTTTGAGTTGCCACATTTGGATGATGTTCAAACGATTTCCATGCACATTGACCTTGCATATGCATCCCGTTTTCTATACTTGAGTTGTGCTAATCGTGTTGTGAACAAGAATGGACATGCCACAAATGACATGCTCCTATATCACACACAAACATATGTTGCTTGGTCTTTGTTGTATGAAGGTACAAATGCATACACGTCAACCTATATGGACAATATGTTGACAAGAAGAACCGAAGAGAGTTACCTATGGCTACCCTTCATCGAGCTATCTCTACAAGCTAAGGTGACTTCCTTCTACTTGAGGACTCATGCAATAACCTTCATGAATTGGCTACGCTTTGAGTGTTGCTTCGCTTTTGTTGTGAGCTTTGTAGGCTTCAAGGAAGGTGAAGGAACATTGAAGTGTTGTCAAGTCAATCTTCCCGAGGACGACTATATGGTGAACCCCAGGATCAAGAAGGTCTCTCGACCGCTTCTACTTGGTGATGAGCATGTAGAGTCGAGGACGACTCTTTTTGAAGGGGGGGGGGAGCTGATGTAGCCCGACCTACGGTCGTTACCACATCTTGGTCTCCAACTTACACCAAGTCGTCATGGACTCCAAAGGTGAATCCGTTCCTCTATGCGAGCCCCCTTCCTTCCCTATTGAATGGCATGCTACTTCATACTCCGTCACATATGCATGATAGGTTTACATTGACAAGTACGGAGGCAAGGGAGGAAGCCCGGAACTTCAAGCCCGACAAGACGGAGGCTTGGAAGAGGAGGAGGAAGAAGACAGATCGCCAAATGCTCTCTGTCGCCAGCGGTACTACCGGACCTGGCGACCGGTACTACCGCCCGGCGGCACTACCGCCTTCTACTACCGCCACCAACAGACGACACCAGCCCAAGCCAAATGTTCTCTGTCACCGGCGGTACTACCGGCCCCGGATCCGACATTACTCAGGCCACGACTACCGCCGCCACCGCCACCAATGAAGGCTCCAAAGGTAAGTCCTAGGACGACAAGCGGTACTACTGGCCAGAAGCGGTACTATCGCAGGAAGCGGATTACCATTGACCAGTACTACCCCGGCCCGGACCGGTACTACCGGACGACACAAAACCTGATCGTGTTAATTCGGCCCAGCGCCTTGTAACCCTCTCTATATTTCGCTATTTGTCCCCAAAATACCCCTGTTTATGTGGTTGGCCTATAAATAGAGCCCCCACCCCTCATGTAACCCTTAGGCATAGATGATAGACTAAAGAAAACCCCCATTGTGGAATCTCTAGTTTTGCCTCATCCCTTTACCAAGGGGACCGACTATCGTCACCAACCTCGATTGGACTTTGCATCACGCATCCATCGTTGAACAAGGCCTTAGAGTTCGATGTCTCATCTCCAAGTTGTCAAGACCCTCCCCAAGGTGTTCTTCCCTCTCCGATGTGGATTTGAGGGAGCACGTTGACCGATCTTTCCTTGCGAGGATTCTATTGGACCGGTGGCCGCCATTCGGGAGCAATCGGCCTTGTATCGTGTGAGTTTTGCGTGTGTTCATCGTGTTCTTCGCGAGGTGTGTGTTCGCTTCCGCTACCTTCTCCCTTTCCCCTCGCTTTCCCATCGATTTGACCACGAGATCCGTGAAGATCGGGCACCCAAGAGGTTAACCCCTCCATCAGGATCCCATATCAACTGGTATCATCAGCTTTTGGTTGCCACGGATTTGACTTCGTTCCCCCATATCCACCATAAATTCGAAAATACCAAAAAATTTAGCCCCAATTTGCTTTTGGATTGATCTCTTGATTTGGTGAGTTGATTGTGGTTTTGATCCATTAGAAACTTGTCCTTGGATTTGGTCTACCTTTGCCCTGCGTTTCCTAGCCCAATTTGGTCGAAATTTTCTGGATTTGAGGGTTAAAGGGCCGAATTTCCGCTCACGAACTCGAGCTGTTCGTCGTGCTAGAACCAGACCGGAGCCTCCGGTCATCACACCGGAGTCTCCGGACCACACCGGAATCTCCGCCCCCAACACACCGGAGTCTCCGGCCCTGAACAAAAATTTGACCCCTTTTCCTTTTTCGACTAATTTCCTTTGTGTGTTTGTGTTTCGCCTGAGTGTCTATCAACTAACAAGCTTCCGCAACGCCAACAACACCTCGTGCTCGACATCGACACCGCGGAACTCGAACCATCCCTTCACCAACAATCGCAAGTTCAACATCACCAAAAGGTATAACTTGCACAACCATTGTTAACCCCCTTCTTCCTGTGTGTGTTACCTAACCTATCGAGAGTAGCCCTCCTATGTTTGCCGAAGCATTGTGCGCTTGCTCTTGCATAGTCATGATATAGAGGCAATAACAAAATTGACTCCATAGTGTACAAAAAAAAAGCTTCTAAGCAAAAGAAACAAAAGAAAGATACCAATAGCAAAAGAGAGTCCAAAGCTTCTAAGCAAGAGTGCGAGTAAGAGCAAGGCAAGCGTACAAATCCGTTGCTTCTCAACCTTGCGCGAACGGGCTACGGTCTCTCCTAGTGTTGGCACGACACCGGGCATTAGTCTTCGTTAGGTCCAATTTTGTTCTTTGCTCATTTTTCATAGTCGTGCTAGCCACATTAATCCCCACCGTGTGTGTATAGTCGTAGGTTCTCGTCACCCTTTTTGACCTTTTCCTTTGATTTTGTTTTGTTGGATTTTACCCACTTTTGACAATATCCTTTTCTTTTGGTTGTTCCATTTGCTATCCACCTTTCTAACCTACCACCATAGGCCTTTGTGTGTGTGTGTCTTGTGTACCCGCTATTCGCTTTGCTCTCTTCCAATCGTTGACTCCGGTGAGGCAAGGTAGCAATTACCATTCCACCAATCTCACCATATCTATCAAGTGTGTTTGTGCACCATGTCTAGGGCAAGTGGAGCTAGTGGAGATAGCAATTTCAACAACCAAGATGGCTTTGCCACGCGCCACAACTTATGGGCGCAACGCCAAGAATTCAACAATCAATTTGAGCGACTTGAGCGCCGTCTTGATGATACTTTTCGAGAATTTGAGTACCGTGAGCGGCAACGTCAAGAGGAGCACCATTCTCAATTCCAAGCTCTTCACCAAGCTATTGCCAACCTTGGCAACCGACACGGTCATCGCTCAAGCTCGTCAAGTTCCTCCCGCACGCGCTCCTCAAGTCGACATGGCGAGTCTTCAAGGTCACACTCCCGCCGCAGAGAACCCCACCACCATAATGGGAACCCACAAGCTCGTCATCGTCGCCCTCAAGCGGTGGACCCAAATGCTCCCCAACCTCAACAACAACGACAAGAGCATGATCTGCCACCACACCAAGCAATCATCGACGTGCACCAACCTCAAGAACGCCAAGATGAAGCTAACCATAATGATCGGCGTCGTCATCCTCCTCATGACCACCACGAGCAACGTCAACAAAATCAAGAACCGGTATGGGACACAAGTGATGATGATGAGGATGCACGCCAAGCTCGACGCAATAACCGACATGCACAACACCACCACCGACACCGTCAAGCTATGAACGTCAATGATGCCGACCAACGGCGAAGAAGATACTTCGAGCATCATCAAGCTCACCCTCCACAACAACCTCAAGGCAATCAAGAGCCTCCTCCTCCGCCTCCACGCCCTCCAAGTGACACAAGTATGCACCAAGAACGTCGCAACAACCACCATGAGCGTGATGATGGCAAGTTTGGGAAGCTCAAATTCGTTATGCCCAAGTTCAAAGTAGAAGAAAATGTCGATGCATACCTTGAATGGGAGCTCAAAGTCGACAAGATCTTCCGAGTCCACAACTTTTCCGAAGAGAAGAAAGTGGAAATGGCATCCCTTGAGTTTGAGGACTACGCCAATGTTTGGTGGGAAGACTCCCAAAGAAATCGTGATAAGCAAGAAGAGCCACCGGTCACCACTTGGACCGAGATGAAGAATGTGATGTATGCAAGATTTGTCCCCGAGCACTATCGCCAAGACCTCTTCGACAAGCTACAAAACTTGAAGCAAGGCACAAAGACAATTGAAGAGTTCTATAAGGAGATGGAGATGACTATGATGAGAGCCAATATGAAGGAACTTGAAGAGCAAACGATCACACGGTTCCTCAACGGTTTGAGCCGCCCAATACGCAAGATAGTCGATTTCCAACCTTACAAGACTCTCGTGAACCTTCTTCACCAAGCAACCAAGGCCGAGCGCCACTTGCAAAAGGAACATGCTTATGAGAAGCAAAGGGCGTACTTCGCCTCACTCAACTCGAGTAGCCCCTCCAAGCCAACAAACCAAACAACAAGCTCCTCCAAGCAATCCAAGACACCTATGGCGCCCTCCTCCAACACAACAACGGAAAGTCAAGTAGTTTTGAACCGATTGCCCGCACCCAAGACCTATGGCGCCCTCCTCCAAGCAATCCAAGACACCTAGCTTGACGTTCGGTTCAAGGACCTTTTGAACCGATTTCCCGCACCCGCACCGGCACCCACACATGGCGCACGGCGCATTCCAATCACGGTCGATCATTGGTTGGCATTGCACTTCGGGCCATCAACTGCGACGCTCCTCAGACTTCATCGCTCATGCGACATTGGAGACAGACGACGGGTACTACTACGACCCCGACAACGACGATCTATTTGACGAGGAGGTTGAACAACCTCCACAGGTACCTGCTGGCCGTCCCCGACATTACTACCGCAACGCTCGACCACCGGTACGTGATGATGATCATGTTGCAAAGCTTAAATTAAATATTCCATCTTTTGGGAGATGGAAGTAGAACAATGTTTTGCATGCTTAAAATATCCTGAGAATATGCGTGTTAGTGCTGCTACATGTGAATTTACTAAATTTGCTTCCCTTTTGTGGTCTGAGTATTGTCGCTTAAATCCTACTACTATTCCTAGTACTTGGACTGCTTTAAAAACTGCTATGCGTGTTCGTTTTGTACCTCCTACTTATCAACGTGATTTACTAAATAATCTGACACGTTTAGAGCAAGGGAAAAATTCTGTAGAAGAGTATTATCAGGAATTGCAAACGGGGATGGTTCGGTGTGGTCTTGTTGAATCTAATGAACAAATGCTTGCACGTTTCTTTGGTGGATTAAACAAGGACATTCAGCACATCTTAGATTATAAGGAATATAATTCTATCACTGCTTGTTTCATCTTGATTGCAAAGTGAACGTGAAGTGCAGGATCGCCAAACACCATGGAGGAGGAATAATAATTCTGCAGTCGCACATCCACTTGGACATCCCGACAATCAGCGCCTCCTCGTGATTCGCCACCAGCTACTACCACATCCAAGGCCACCACAAGATTTCCATTGCTCCTCCACCATCATCCAATGCTCCCGTCAGTAGTGCATCTTCTATGGCTTCCACGGATAAGACAAAGGATATACAATGCCGCAAGTGCTGGGGTTTTGGTCATATTGAGAGACAGTGCACAACACAACGTGTGATGATGGTGCGAGAAGATGGTCAGTACGATTCAGCAAGTGACTTTGATGAAGATACACTAGCCCTTATTTCTGCTCGAGATGGAGACAATTCTGATGCTGATGAAGAGACAGAGGTAATGGGAGCTGAAGCTGCTGATCAATACAGGAGCTTAATTACACAACGTGTGTTGATTGTGCAATTGAGCAAATCTGAGCAAGATCAACGCCACAACCTGTTCCAAACACGTGGTGTTGTCAAGGAAAGAGCTATACGGATCAGCATTGATGGAGGGAGTGCTAATAATCTGGCCAGTGTTGACATGGTAGAGAAGCTTGCGCTTCCAACAAGACAACGCCCATATTCATATTACATCCAATGGTTTGAGAGTTCTCGCAAGATCAAGGTAACAAGAACGGTACGCGTGCATTTTACTATTGGTACATATTCTGATTTTGTTGATTTTGATGTTGTACCTATGCAAGCTTGTTCTTTGTTACTTGGTAGACCATGGCAATTTGATAGAGAATCTGTTCATAATGGCAAAACTAATCACTATTCTCTTATGCATGATGGAAAGAAAATTGGTCTAAAACCTATGACTCCCGAACAGATTTTAAAAGATGATCTTGCTAGAGCTAGTAGAGCTAAAACTGAGGAGAAAAATAAAAGTGAGAATCAGATTGTTGTTGCAGATTTTGTACCACCAAAGAACACTAAATCTGATTCTACCCATGCTACTGAAATTCGTTTGAAGAGTCCATGTATGCTTGCAAATAAAATTGATATTGCTGAACTAGATGTAAACAATACTCAATGTTATGAAATTGTCTGCAAAGAGGTTTTGTTTTCATTTGAGGATACGCCTCCTTCTTTGCCACCCGCTATTGCTAACCTTTTGCAGGAATATGAGGACGTTTGATAGGGCAAAGGTGTCCGATCTTTCGATGAGATGGCGATATTCGATTTGGTGGAGGTGGGATCCTGAATAGGTGTGAAGTACAAGAGGCCTCTTGGGACGCTCGAGCCTTGGCGAAGTTGCGACTATGGCTAACCTAATGTCTAAACAAAATCCGAGTCTAGGGGGTCGGCTATGGGGAGTATTTAAGGGCGAAAAGGTGGGGTTTTGGCCAGCCATGGAAGTGGTGGCCGAATCCAACCCTAGAAGTCCTTTTCCCCTCAAATACGGACTCTAAAAAGTGGCTAATTAAAATCCTGCGAAAATTACATGGGCCTGGCCCAAAATAAAGGTGTCGCAGCACCATATTAAGCTATGGACGAATTCGTAAAGTATTGATCTTGAATATTTCGTCCAAGCCATCTTTCTTCATTATGGTGGCCTCAAAGTTCTGAAATCTTCATCCGTGGCCTTCTCTTGGATCATCACATGCTTGCTGCCATCTCCATGCATGGCCATGCTCCAATGCTTGTCCCTCTCATCCATGCTTGGTCCATTATTCCTAATAGTAAGAAATATATCTGATTTAGGCAGCACAATATTCTCATGTATGTGAGGAATAGTTCCAAGAAACGAAAGTACCTGATAGTTAAGTTGTTTGGCACGAGATCTTGTGATGGGTCCTTGTATGTGTGTTGCTGTAGGTACAACGGTTGTATCAATAGTAGGGATGTCCACATCATGCTCCCCTTCTTGAATTGAAGTCGTCCTCGACGCAATCTCATCTTCCTCACCAAAGTAACGCTTCAAATCTGCAATGTTAAATGTAGGACTAACCGTACCAAAGTCTGCAGGCAACTCAAGTTTATATGCATTATCATTGATTTTCTCTAACACCTTAAAGGGACCAGCAGCACGTGGCATTAACTTAGACTTATGCGAATCAGAAAACAATCTTTACGCAAATGTAACCAAACAAGATCGCCAACATCAAATACAACATGATTTCTCCCTTTATCCCAAAGAAGTTTATACTTAGCATTCATGTGTTCAATGTTATCTTTAGTAGTCTTATGCAAGTTTAATATCATTTCAAAAAGATTGTGTAGCATCCAAATTATGTTGCAATCAAGAAGGTAAAGGCAATAAATCAATAGGTGCACGAGGAACAAAACCATACACAATCTCAAATGGGCACATCTTTGTGGTAGAATGCAATGAACGATTATAAGCAAATTCTATATGAGGTAAACACTCTTCCCACAATTTTAAGTTCTTCTTTAAAACAGCGCGTAACATAGTAGACAAAGTTCTATTTACTACTTCAAGATGACCATCGGTTTGGGGATGACATGTAGTACTAAAGAGCAATTTAGTCCCCAACTTAGCCCATAAACATCTCCAAAAGTGGATAAGAAATTTAGTATCACGATCGAGACAATAGTATTTGGCACACCATGCAAACGAACAATTTCACGAAGAACAAATCAGCAATATGCGCAGATCATCCGCTTTATGACAAGGAATAAAGTGTGCCATCTTAGAAAACCGATCCATAACAACAAAAATACTATCCCTCCCCTTCTGTGTTCGTGGCAATCCCAAAACAAAGTCCATAGAAATATCCTCCCAAGGAACACTAGGAACAGGAAGAGGCATATATAAACCATGTGGATTAAGGCGAGACTTAGCTTTTTGACAAGTAGTGCAGCGTGCCACAAATCTCTCAACATCTTGACGACACGTGGCCCAAAAGAAGTGTGCAAAGAAGAACATCCTCCGTCTTCTTGACACCAAAGTGTCCCATCAATCCTCCTCCATGCGCCTCCTGTAACAACAAAAGACGAACCGAGCTATCTGGAATGCATAGTTTGTTAGCACGGAACACAAATCCATCATTGAAGACGAACTTGTTCCAAGTTCTACCATCTCTACAATTCTGCAACACGTCTTTAAATTCAGCATCATGCACATATTGTTCCTTAATAGTTTCCAATCCAAATATTTTGAAGTCAAGTTGAGATAACAAAGCATAACGGCGTGACAAAGCATCAGCAATAATATTATCTTTACCCTTTTGTGTTTGATAACATAAGGAAAAGACTCAATAAATTCAACCCACTTTTGCATGATGACGATTCAACTTAGCTTGACTACGAATATGCTTCAAAGATTCATGATCAGAATGAATAACAAACTCTTTAGGCCATAGATAATGTTTCCAAGTTTCTAATGTCCGAACCAACGCATATAATTCTTTATCATAAGTAGAATAGTTCAGACTAGCCCCACTCAATTTCTCACTAAAATATGCAACAGGTTTTCCCTCTTGTAATAACACCCCTCCCAAACTAACTCCACTAGCATCACATTCAAGATCAAAATTCTTAGTAAAATCAGGAAGTTGGAGTAAGGGAGCATGTGTTAGCTTATCTTTCTGATGCAGCCCGTCCTCCGACCGCTACTACATCTACTCCCACGAGCTACCCAAGTGGACCCATGACTCGCGCCCAAGCCAAACTCCTTCAAACTAAGGTGAACTCGCTCCTCTCCTTGTGTGACTTCGACACCCCCTTGGATGGGTTGCTACTTCACACGCAAACTCTGTGCATTATCAGGTACGAAGAAGCCACCGTCATTTGCCTTAAGCAGTACTACCGGTTGGGACGACCAGATTACCGCCTCCAGCGGTCCCACCGCCTCCTCCTGCCGCCACAGAAGCACTACTCCACGCCCGTATAAGCGGTACTACCGGTCCTGGAACTGATTACCGTACAGATTACCGCCTCCTACTCTCGCCATCGACGCCTCGATGGAAGCTCCAGGCCCTCAAGCGGTACTACCGCTCGGAAAGATTATCGGGTACCACCGGATACTACGGTCGGACTGTACTACGGGTCCGCTGCGACTGATCACCTAAGTTCGGCCTGTGCCTTGTAACCCAACCTATCATTTATCTCTTCATTTCAAACTACCCTGTTTGTGGCTGGACTATATATAGCCCCCACCCTCTATTGTAAACGCTAGACTTGGATAATCATAGATATTAAGGAAACCCTTTGAGGACTTATATCTATTGGTCTCGTGCTCCTACCAAGGAGCACCGGATTATCCACCCCCCTCTTGGATCTTGCCTAGTGCGTTCAAGTTGTACAAGGCCTTGGGTTCTCGGTTTCGCCCCAAGTCGTCAAGGTCTCACCAAGCACCTCATCCCCGTTGTTGGCGTGGAGAGCGAGCTTCAACACCGATCCTAGGGATTATGTTGGACCGGTTGCCACCGGCGTGAGGAGAAGGCGTGTATCGTTTTGGTGTGTGTGTGTTCGTGGTTTCATCGCCTTCTCCGATTTCATACCTAACCACCTCTTTCCCTCGTTGCTCGTGGAATTCGGAAAGATCGCCAACCCTGTGGTTACCCATAACATATTGGTATCAAGAGCACGGTTGATCACGAATTTCCTCCAATTTTTCTTTTATCCGCTTTAAAACGAAAATCCTACCAAAAGAGCCCAATTTGCCTTCGGATCGATCTCCGGATTTGGTGAGTTTTTCGTGGTTTTGGTCCATAGATCTGCTGCTTTGGGAGTCGATCTATAGCCCCCTTGTTTCTAGCTTTCGGCCGCTTTTTCAACGAATTTGAGGTTTTTGGCAAGTTCACCTAGTTCTGGCCCGCCTAAGCGGTAAGCATCGCTGCAAGCGGTACTATCGCTAGTGACCGTACTATCGGTAGTACAAGCTGATTACCACTACTCAGATTACCGCTGCAGACTACCGCCACATCGACTGCTCCCCCTGCCTTTGACGCCTCGATTTCGCTCACGACCTTTTGATATGGGCAAGGATGCAAGGAGGAGCGGAGGAAGGCAAGAGAAGATCATCAAGAAGGAAGGTTCATTCGGATGCATGAAGCCTGAAATTGAAACGGACGTGGATTCTTCATACGAACTCCAAATCAAGCAAATAAGCACTTGTTGGAAACATCACTCCGAGAGCTTTCCAACGAGTACTTACACGTCCCTAGGGGGCGGATAATCCGGCCCCCACAAGGGCGGATAATCCGGCCCTGCTCCAGGAATTCTGCTAAGGACTTCAGGCGCGAGGCTCAGTATAGGGGGTGGATAATCCGGGGGGGGCGGATAATCCGCCCCTACTTAGGGCAGAAAGTCCGGCCTGGAAGTTACCAACAGATCTGGACGGATCTGACTGTATCGGACACATTTTGTTTCACGTTTTTCGGACGTTCCGGCAGCCATATAAGCCTGGGAACGCCCTCTAGATTAGGGTAGCTTTTGATTTCAGTTGATTAGTCTAAAACTATCGTGTGTGTTGATTGGTGAAGCACCCCTCCGGGGACGGCGATGCCGTGTTATCTATCGTATTGATATTGTCGCGGAGGTTCTTGTGTTCATCAAGGATTGTCGTGTTTTGGTTCGAGGCGTGGTGATCTTCATCACGTTACTTGCTGGATTCGTTCCTCTTCTTCAGGTGACGTCCATTGGCGTTGTTGGAAGGATTACTATCCGGGTGACTCGCTGTGAAAGATTGGGACAAAATGAAGGATCATCCCCTCGATCTTTATCAGGTGGTATCAGATTCCAGTGTTGCTCACGGTGAGATTGGTTGATTGATCTGAAAATCGCATTGCAAATCAGATCGGGGAGAACTCTGGCTGTGCAGATCGGATCTCAAGATCTGTTCCGTTTCGTGTTGGGGCGGATAATCCGGCCCCAGGGGTGGATAATCTGGCCTGGATATCGCCAATTTCTATTCTGTCTAGTTGGTGATAGAAGTTTCGGTCAGAGATGGATTCTTTTTCTGGTGACTTTTATGGCAAACGGTGTGTTTCTGGAAAGAGATCTGGTGATGTGTACAATGACTATCTCGACATCTTGAACGGTGTACTATGTGATGATTCTCAAATCAGGTGGAAACTGGTTCACATGGCAACGTATGATGAATATGAGTTGTGGACGCGTCACATGCAAGATGGTTTTTACAGATGTGATACATATGAGTATTTGGATAATCCTACACGTGTGCTTCTTGCATTGCGACGTGTAGATGAAGAGATAGCTCGTTGGTGGGATAAAGAGATGTGTGAAAAGGACATTATAGATGCAACTTGGAAGGACTTCAATATTTTTTTGCGTGGCTGTTTTATGGCTCCTCGTCGCAAGGTATCTTGTACCAAGCCCTTGAAGACAGTTCCGCAGTCGCCCAGGGTTGCCATTGTGTCTATTCCGTCTCGTTCAAAGGAGGTCGCAGGTTGTTCCAAAGGTCAAGCGGTTAGCGTGGCGATGACAAAACCTTCGAGGAGAAGCAATCTGTTGTTGCGAGGTTGTGGTGTGCAATCAAACTATAGTGGAAGAGGTTGAACCATTGAGTGGGCTAAATATGCAACTCAAGAGAGTACATGATGAGACTTGTATGACAATGATAGAGGCCATTGGAATTTATTCCAGCGCGATGCATGATCAAAGGTAAAGCATGCAAGATGATTATTGAGGGAGGAAGCTGTACTAATGGCATTAGCAAGACAATGGTGGCATCATTGGGGTTGTCCACATGGCGTATTCCTGAACCTAAGCATCTACAAAGGGTTAAATAGTCAGTATGATGAAGGTAACTCATAAGGTGCGTGTGCCATTTAAATTTAGTGATTATGTTGATGAGATTGAGTGCGATGTGTTGCCATTGGAGGTATGTGGGCTGTTACTTGGTCGTCCATGGCAGTATGATCGTAATGCGTTACATGCTGGGAGAGCAAATACATATTCTTTTGTGCATGATGGCAAACATCGACTTTGAAGCCTATGAGAGAGGATCAAATCAAGTCCGATGTGGTGTTGGTGGTTCGCAGGAGAAGTTGCATAAGGCTAAGCCACAACGGGGCTAGCTAAGGTGCAACATGAGGAGCATGATGCGAAGAGCGTCAGTAGTGATATTGTTTCACCCATGCCTGTAGATGACAAGCCAATTGTTCTTGTTAGTGACAAGCCGGTTGAAGTCAAGCCTCTTATTGATGAAGGAAAGAATATGTCAGCATGTGTTCCATGTGTTCCACTTCCAGTTTGTGTTGACATAGGTGTTCAGACCGATGACGATGTTGCTGATCACGTTCGCGTGCATATGGTGCCGCGGTTAGTCAGCCACAATTTTGTTAGAACACCTCAGAGATGTTTTGTTGGAGCAGCAGTGCGTGTGCATAGAGGCAAGGATGGACATGTTCGCCGCCAGGTGGTCCAGCATCACTCATCTTATGCGTGTTCGTGCAAAGAAGGTCCATGTTCAAATGACCACGGGTTCGAACAACGGTTGAGCGTAAGAAAAAGATGGTGGTGCCTAAGTCCAAGCTTATGTGGAGAAGAAAGGAGGTGCAGCCACCCAGGGTTGTATCAAGTCAAGCAGGCCAAGCGGGAGGATGTGGTGAGGTAGGCAAGCAAGACTTGAAGATGGCAAAAACGCGTGAAGATTGTGTTGATATCACGCCACCCTTTCGAGACGACCCTCACGCGTTGGGTACAACGCTCTTTGAAGGGGGGAGGATGATATGGTCAAGGATACGCGAGGGAGGAGCGGGAGGAAGGCGCAAGAGAAGATCATCAAGAAGGAAGGTTCAGTTCGGACAGACAGAAGCCCTGAAATTGAAACGAACGTGGATTCTTCATACGAACTCCAAATCAAGCAAATAAGCACTTGTTGGAAACATCACTCCGAGAGCTTTCCAACGAGTACTTACACGTCCCTAGGGGGCGGATAATCCGGCCCCCACAAGGGCGGATAATCCGGCCCTGCTCCAGGAATTATGCTAAGGACTTCAGGCGCGAGGCTCAGTATAGGGGGCGGATAATCCGCCCCAGGGTAGGATAATCCGGGGGGGGGGGCGGATAATCCGCCCCTACTTAGGGCGGAAAGTCCGGCCTGGAAGTGATGTGGACATCCCTACTATTGATACAACCGTTGTACCTACAGCAACACACATACAAGGACCCATCACAAGATCTCGTGCCAAACAACTTAACTATCAGGTACTTTCGTTTCTTGGAACTATTCCTTACATACATGAGAATATGATGCTGCCTAAGTCGGATACATTTCTTACTCTTAGGAATGATGGACCAAGCATGGATGAGAGGGACAAGCATTGGAGCATGGCCATGCATGGAGATGGCAGCAAGCATGTGATGATCCAAGAGAAGGCCACGGATGAAGATTTCAGAACTTTGAGGCCACCATAATGGAGAAAGAAGGCTTGGACGAAATATTCAAGATCAATACTTACGAATTCGTCCATAGCATAATATGGTGTCATGCGACACCTTTATTTTGGGCCAGCCCATGTAATTTTCGCAGTTTTAGTTAGCCACTTTTTAGAGTCCAGATTTGAGGAAAAGGACTTTTAGGGTTGGATTCGCCACCACTTCCTTTGGCGAAACCCCACCTTTTCGCCTTAAATACGCCCATACGAACCTTTAGACTCGGATTTTGTTTAGACATTAAGTTAGCCATAGTCGCAACTTCGCCAAGGCTCGAGCGTCGCAGAGGCCTCTTGTACTTGACCTATTCGTGATCCCACCTCTTTCAATAAAGCTTTCCTCTTAATCCGCAATATCTTGATTGCAATATTGGTTCTTACTTGTTCTCGATTTCGTGTAGGAATTAAGACCCTCACCGTCAGCCGATCGTGTTCACGCAGGATCGGTAACCTCGTGAGATTGGCCTAGCGATTGCATTGGCGCCGTGCTCGCACGTAGTCGGATCGTCAAGCCCGAACTCCACCAAATCGATTATCGCCCTCTCATCGAAAGATCGGACACCTTTGCCCTATCAAGTGGTATCAGATTTCAGGTTGCTCGGTGAGATTTTACTGCTTTTCGTAGATTAGATCTGTTTTTACCTATAACCCAAAAAAGCCAAAACACGCTTAGAGTTTAGATCCATCCCATAACCAATCTACGCCTTGCATTATCTTTTCGCTTTTGCATTGTTGAATTTGTGTCTACATCGTCGCGTCGAGTTCTTTGGTCTTAGTGTCTCGTCCTTAGAGTTTCGAGTTCGATCATACTAGTCACCACCACACTCGCCGATCACCGCCATATACCGCCACCATATTCCGCCGCCATATACCTGCCACCATATTCACGCCATATACCCTGCCACCATAAAACCCTAATACTCCGCCACCGCCTTCCTACCGCGACACAGATCCGATCAGTTTTTCTGCCGTGGTACGAGTCCGAGTAGAGTTACTGTTCCCTCGTTATTTCTTTTGACTTTCCTTCTTTGCTGTTTCCGTGTTCAGCTAAAGTCCGTGTCGAGCTAAGAGTCCGGTCGTAAGTCCAGAAGGAGAGCAAAAAAAAAAAAAAATTTTTGGCTATACTATTTTTCTGGCTATACTATTTTTCTGGCTGAACCGCCTCCAAAAAAATTTTCTGGCTATACTATTTTTCGACCCCGGGGATCACTTTTCTCCATCGGCCGTTATAGCGATATTTTTTTGGCGCCTGCGCGCTTTCCGGAGCAAAATAAAAAATTTCGAAAAAAATTTTGGGGGCTAACCTCTTTTTAGACCACGTAGATCAGTTCTAGACACTCGCCATCATAGTGATTTTCTGCATCTCGGATCGCTTTTCAGGGTGCTATATCATCATACAAAGGCTTGTTGTGTCGTCGTGACATCATTGTTGATCTAGGCTCGCCTCTAGTACGGTTC
This sequence comes from Avena longiglumis, assembly GCA_030063025.1. NCBI lineage: Eukaryota > Viridiplantae > Streptophyta > Magnoliopsida > Poales > Poaceae > Avena > Avena longiglumis. The sequence goes on from CP125977.1 coordinate 311,947,723, forward strand.
AGCCTAGGACCAAAGACCGTCTGCTGAGCATTCTTTCAACTTTTGCATTGCTTTTGATAATTGTCACCCTTTGCTAAGCCTTCCGAGCTCCACAGATACTCTCCACGCGGTGTTTCACTCACAGTAATCGCTTGGTTCAATCTGGACCCACCGATCCTCGTGGTTGCACATCGCTTTTCCGCCGTTTGGTAAGAACTTGTAAGAGCTTCAGATATTGCTTGACGGATTACGCGTGACTTCCACCATATTCCTGTAGTATATACATGCTTTTTAAGGACTAACCATGATGATACTTCATGAACCGCCACCATGACGAACGAAGAACTACATGCCCACTTCTCGCGCCCCGTCACAGCTGAAGACGTGGACACGCGCCTAGGGAGTTTGACACCAAGCTCACCAACGCCGTGGACAAGATCGATGGACTCGAGAAATCCTTCAACGCTTGCGACGCTCGGTTCAAGGAGCTTGAACGATTGCCCGCACCCGCACCGCACCCACATGGTGCACGACGCATTTCCGATCACGGCTCGGACTCTGGTACGGCCGCCGCCGCACTCTGCCCCCGACGGACATTCCTCGACTTCCGCCGTATCGCTGCGACATTGGGGACGTATTTACGGTACTACTAATTTTATTTACGACGATCTGTTTGACGAGGAGGTTGAACAACCTCCACAGTACCGCTGGTCGTCCCCGACATTACTACCGCAACGCCGCCCACCCCAGACGTCTTCGATGATGATCATGTTGCAAAGCTTAAATTAAATATTCCATCTTTTGAGGGTAAATATAATCGATGCATATCTTACATGGGAGATGGAAGTAGAACAACGTTTTGCATGCTTAAAATATCCCGAGAACATGCGTGTTAGTGCTACATGTGAATTTACTAAATTTGCTTCCCTTTGGTGGTCCGAGTATTGTCGTTTAAATCCTACTACTATTCCTAGTACTTGGACTGCTTTAAAACTGCTATGCGTGTTCGCTTTGTACCTCCCACTTATCAACGTGATTTACTAAAGAATCGACACGCTTAGAGCAAGGGAAAAATTCGTAGAAGAGTATTATCGTGAATTGCAAACGGGATGGTTAGGTGTGGTCTTGTAGAATCTAATGAACAAATGCTTGCACGCTTCTTTGGTGGATTAAACAAGGACATTCAGACATATTAGATTATAAGGAATATAATTCTATCACTGCTTGTTTCATCTTGCTTGCAAAGCTGAACGTGAAGTGTGGATCGCCAAACACCATGGAGGAGGACTAATAATTGCAGTCGCATCCACTTGGACATCCCGACAATCGCCTCCTCGTGATTCGCCTCCACTACTACCACATCCAAGGCCACCACAAGATTTCCATTTGCTCCTCCACCATCATCCAATGCTCCTGTCAGAGTGCATCTTCTATGGCTTCCACGGGTAAGACTAAGGATATACAATGCCGCAAGTGCTTTGGGTTTTGGTCATATTGAGAGACAAGGCACAACACAACGTGTGATGATGGTGAGAAGATGGCGAATACGATTCCGCAGTGACTTGATGAAGATACACTAGCCCTTATTTCGCCGAGATGAAGACAATTACGATGATGATGACGAGAGGTAATGGGAGCCAAGCTGCCGATCAATACAAGAGTTTAATTACACAACGTGTGTTGAGTGTGCAATTGAGCAAATCTGAGCAAGATCAACGCCACAACCTGTTCCAAACACGTGGTGTTGTCAAGGAAAGAGCTATACGGATCATCATTGATGGAGGGAGTTGTAATAATCGCCGGTGTTGACATGGTAGAGAAGCTTGCGCTTCCAACAAGACAACGCCCACATTCATACTACATCCAATGGTTTGAGAGTTCTCAAGATCAAGGTAACAAGAACGGATGCGCGTGCATTTTACTATTGGTACATATTCTGATTTTGTTGATTGTGATGTTGTACCTATGCAAGCTTGTTCTTTGTTACTTGGTAGACCATGGCAATTTGATAGAGAACTGTTCATAATGGCAAAACTAACCACTATTCTCTTATGCATGATGGGAAGAAAATTGGTCTAAAACCTATGACTCGAACAGATTTTAAAAGATGATCTTGCTAGAGCTAGTAGAGCTAAAACTGAGGAGAAAATAAAAGTGAGAATCGATTGTTGCAGATTTTATACCACCAAAGAACACTAAACTGATTCTACACATGCTACTGAAATTGCTTGAAGAGTCCATGTATGCTTGCAAATAAAATTGATATTGCTGAGCTTGATGTAAACAATTCTCAATGTTATGCAATTGTATGCAAAGAGGTTTTGTTTTCATTTGAGGATATGCCTCCTTCTTTGCCACCCGCTATTGCTAACCTTTTGCGGGAATATGAGGACGATTTTCCGAGTTGCCACCAGGACTACCTCCTATTAGAGGAATTGAGCATCAAATTGATCTAATTCACGGTGCCACGTTGCCCAACGCGCCATATAGAACCAATCCGGAGGAGACAAAGGAGATACAACGCCAAATTCGTGAACTACTCGTGAGATCATATTCGTGAGTCCCTTAGCCCTTGTGTGTTCCTATTATTTTGGTGCCTAAGAAAGATGGTTCTTCACGCATGTGTACCGATTGTAGAGCTATCAATAATATTACTATTCGATATCGTCATCCTATTCCACGTTTAGATGACATGCTTGATGAATTGAGTGGCTCTACCATGTTTTCTAAAGTTGATTTGCGAGTGGTTACCACCAGATTCGTATGAAATTAGGAGATGAATGGAAACAGCATTTAAAACTAAGTTCGGTTTATATGAGTGGTTAGTAATGCCGTTTGGTTTAACTAATGCACCTAGCACTTTCATGAGATTAATGAACGAAGTTTTACGTGCTTTCATTGGACGCTTTGTGGTAGTCTACTTTGATGATATTCTGATTTATAGCAAATCTTTAGAGGAACATTTGGACCATTTACGTTGTTTTCAATGCTTTACGTGATGCACGCTTGTTTGGTAACCTTGAGAAGTGCACCTTTTGCACCAATCGAAGCGTTTCTTGGCTATGTTGTTACATCACGTGGTATTGAAGTGGATCCACCAAGATTGAAGCTATTGAGAATTGGTCAGCCCAAGACGGTCACACAAGTGAGGAGTTTTCTTGGCCTCATGGTTTTTATAGGCGCTTTGTCAAAGACTTTGGATCAATTGTGCCGCACTGAATGAGCTTACCAAGAAGGATGTGCCCTTTGTTTGGGGCGATGCACAACAACAGCCTTCGTCATATTGAAAGATAAGCTAACACATGCTCCCTTACTACAACTTCCGATTTTACTAAGACTTTTGAGCTTGAATGTGATGCTAGTGGAATTGGTTTGGGAGGGTGTTATTACAAGAGGGAAAACCTGTTGCATATTTTAGTGAGAAATTGAGTGGGGCTAGTCCGAACTATTCTACTTATGATAAAGAATTATATGCGTTGGTTCGACATTAGAAACTTGGCAACATTATCTATGGCCTAAGGAATTTGTTATTCATTCCGATCATGAATCTTTGAAGCATATTCGTAGTCAAGCTAAGTTGAATCGTCATGCAAAGTGGGTTGAATTTATTGAGTCTTTTCCTTATGTTATCAAACACAAAAGGGTAAAGATAATATTATTGTGATGCTTTGTCACGCCGTTATACATTGTTATCTCAACTTGACTTCAAAATATTTGGATTGGAAACTATTAAAGAACAATATGTGCATGATGCAATTTAAAGATGTGTTGCGAATTGTAGAGATGGTAGAACTTGGAACAAGTTCGTCTTCAATGATGGATTTGTGTCGTGCTAACAAACTATGCATTCCAGATAGCTCTGTTCGTCTTTTGTTATTACAGAGGCGATGGAGGAGGATTGATGGGACACTTTGGTGTCAAGAAGACGGAGGATGTTCTTCTTACACTTCTTTGGCCACGTGTCGTCGAGATGTTGAGAGATTTGTGGCACGCACTACTTGTCAAAAAGCTAAGTCTCGCCTTAATCCACATGGTTTATATATGCCTCTTCCTGTTCCTAGTGTTCCTTGGGAGGATATTTCTATGGACTTTGTTTTGGGATTGCCACGAACACGTATGAGGGATAGTATTTTGTTGTTGTGGATCGGTTTTCTAAGATGGCACACTTTATTCCTTGTCATAAACGGATGATGCCGCACATATTGCTGATTTGTTCTTTCGTGAAATTGTTCGCTTGCATGGTGTGCCAAATACTATTGTCTCGATCGTGATACTAAATTTCTTAGCCACTTTTGGAGATGTTTATGGGCTAAGTTGGGGACTAAATTGCTCTTTAGTACTACATGTCATCCCCAAACCGATGGTCAAACTAAGTAGTAAATAGAACTTTGTCTACTATGTTACGCTGTTTTAAAGAAGAACTTAAAATTGTGGGAAGAGTGTTTACCTCATATAGAATTTGCTTATAATCGTTCATTGCATTCTACCACAAAGATGTGCCCATTTGAGATTGTGTATGGTTTTGTTCCTCGTGCACCTATTGATTTATTGCCTTTACCTTCTTCGGTGCAACATAATTTGGATGCTACACAACACGCTGAAATGATATTAAACTTGCATAAGACTACTAAAGATAACATTGAACACATGAATGCTAAGTATAAACTTCTTTGGGGATAAAGGGAGAAAGCACGTTGTGTTTGATGTTGGCGATCTTGTTTGGTTACATTTGCGTAAAGATCGCTTTTCCGATTTACGCAAGTCTAAGTTAATGCCACGTCTTCTGGTCCCTTTAAGGTGTTAGAAAGAATCAATGATAATGCATATAAACTTGAGTTGCTGCGCACTTTGGTACAGTTAGTCCTACATTTAACATTGCAGATTTGAAGCCTTACTTTGGTGAGGAAGATGAGATTGCGTCGAGGACGACTTCAATTCAAGAAGGGGAGCATGATGTGGACATCCCTACTATTGATACAACCGTTGTACCTACAAAGAACACACATACAAGGACCCATCACAAGATCTCGTACAAACAACTTAACTATCGTACTTTCGCTTCTTGGAACTATTCCTTACATACATGAGAATATGATGCTGCCTAAGTCGATACATTTCTTACTCTTAGGAATGATGGACCAAGCATGGATGAGAGGGACAAGCATTGGAGCATGGCCATGCATGGAGATGGCAGAAGCATGTGATGATCCAAGAGAAGGCCACGGATGAAGATTTCAGAACTTTGAGGCCACCATAATGGAGAAAGAAGGCTTGGACGAAATATTCAAGATCAATACTTTACTTAATTCGTCCATAGCATAATATGGTGTCATGACACCTTTATTTTGGGCCAGCCCATGTAATTTTCAGGTGTTTTAGTTAGCCACTTTTTAGAGTCCGTATTTGAGGAAAAGGACTTTAGGGTTGGATTCGCCACCACTTCCTTGGCTGGCGAAACCCCACCTTTTCGCCTTAACACGCCCATAGCCGAACCTTTAGACTCGGATTTTGTTTAGACATTAAGTTAGCCATAGTCGCAACTTCGCCAAGGCTCGAGGCCGCAGAGGCCTCTTGTACTGCAGACCTATTCAGATCCCACCTCTTTCAATAAAGCTTTCCTTAATCCGCAATATCTTGATTGCAATATTGGTTCTTACTTGTTCTCGATTTCGTGTAGGAATTAAGACCTCGGTCAGCCGATCGTGTTCACGCAGGATCGGTAACCTCCAGGAGATTGGCCTAGCGATTGCATTGGCGCTCGTGCTCGCACGTGTAGTCGGATCGTCAAGCCCGAACTCCACCAAATCGATTATCGCCATCTCATCGAAAGATCGGACACCTTTGCCCTATCAGGAAGTTACCAACAGATCTGGACGGATCTGACTGTATCGGACACGTTTTGTTTCACGTTTTTCGGACGTTCCGGCGGCCATATAAGCCTGGGAACGCCCTCTAGATTAGGGTAGCTTTTGATTTCAGTTGATTAGTCTAAAACTATCGTGTGTGTTGATTGGTGAAGCATCCCTCCGGGGACGGCGATGCCGTGTTATCTATCGTATTGATATTGTCGCGGAGGTTCTTGTGTTCATCAAGGATTGTCGTGTTTTGGTTTGAGGCGTGGTGATCTTCATCACGTTACTTGCTGGATTCGTTCCTCTTCTTCAGGTGATGTCCATTGGCGTTGTTGGAAGGATTACTATCCGGGTGACTCGCTGTGAAAGATCGGGACAAAATAAAGGATCATCCCCTCGATCTTTATCACCTTTTCCACCTCGCTTGTTCGTGTGTCGCGTGTTTGTCGCCAGTTTCACAACAGCTTCCGCATCAACGTCATACCGCGCTCAACGACACCGCGACACTCGAACATCTCCCCCCCACCAACGGTTGCAAGTCGTCAACAATACCAAAGGTATAACTTGCACCACCTTGACAGCCCCATATCTTCCTTTGTGTCTATCTATCCTATGAGAGCAACTCATTTTGTGTTTGTCTAAGCATTGTGCACTTGCCTTCAAAAAAGTGAGAGTGTGAGGCCAAATACAAAAGCTAACATAGTAGCATAGCAAGGGAGAAAAAGAAAAAGAATCAAAAAAAACAAGGAAAAGAAAAAGATAGAATACAAAGTTACATAGTCTCCCAATACAAAGAGAAGGCCAAGCTTGTAAGCCAAAAGAGAGAAGAAAGAGCGCACCGAGGCAAGTGCACAAATCTATTGCTTATCCTCTTTTGGCAAACGAGTTGTGGTCTCTCCTTGTGTTGGCACGACAACCGAGCGTAGTCTTCGTTAGGACCTTTTGTGCTCATTTTCATAGTCATGCTAACCACGTTTTTCTCCACGTGTGTGTTTTCCGTGTTTTTGTAGGTCGTATCCTTTTTGCTTTTGATCTTTGGTTCTTCACCACGTAGGACAATAACCTTTTGCTTGGATCGTTTCGTTTGGTTTTCCACAACCCTTACCTTCCACCAAAAGCCTTTGAGAGTTTCGTGCCATTTCACTTTGCACGTTTTTCGCTCATTTGTGTGGCAATTGGTTTGATATAATCTCCAAGGTGAGGTAAAAGGCTAACTCTCCACTCCCTTTCTCTCCATATACAACCATTGTTGGCTTTGCATCATGGACAGGCATGGAGAGCCATCCCAACCACCACCACCTCCGGAGGATGATAACCAATTCATGACAAGATGGGACCATTGGAAGATCCGAGGAGAATTCAACTATCGTTGTGAAGCTCTCGAGCGGCGCCAAGATGAACAATTTAGCGAGGCCTGTGGAATTCAAGAACATCGACAACCGCTCAAGAAGTCCGTGGCCAAATGCATGCCATGCAACACAACCTCGGGCATCAAAATGAAGCTCTTGGCCGTGCACTCGCCTCAACGGATGAGAAACTCCAACACATCATCGATGGACTCGCAAGGACACGCTCGCGCGAATCAAGCTCATCTCGGCACTCATCAAGTGAAACAAGTGCACCTCGCCGTCACGCTTCAAGGCACCGGGATGGACCCGTTCTTCAATCCATGAGCTCTTCGCAAGTGGTACCATCTCCGCGTCACGCCGCGACATCAAGCTATGATGGTGACCTCTCCGCAAGACCTCCAAGACGTGAAGCAAACCAACCACAACCAAGGGCACTGGTGATTCAACAAGAGCAACCTCGCATGGACCACCATGGCCATCGACGTCGACACGCTCCTTCAACAACAAGTGAAACTTCCGAAGAGGACGAACAAGATCATCGTCGACGTGAAGCACTCGAAGATCCTCCAAGGCGTCATCATCGACATGAGCGTCCTCGTCGCCAACATAATGGTCATGACGAGCCTCCCCTACAACAAGAAGAAGAGCAGCCCATTGCGCATACGGCTCGACGCCCTCCTCGCCACATGGCGCAAGCTAATGCTCCTCGCCATCAACCACGACAAGAGCAAGAGCAAGCTCCCCAAGCTCGTCGTGAGGACCATCAACCTCCTCCTCGTCCGCATCCGCGACAAGAAAACGAGCACGCTCCCCAAGCTCGTCGTCAACAAGTTCCACCACCAAACGCGGCACCTCAACAACCACGCGAGCATCGCAACAATCACCAAGCAAGACATGAGAGTTCGGATGATGATGATGACCGTCAAAATAATGGCAACCGACAAACCCGGGCAAGAATGGAGAAGAAACTTTCGGCAAGCTCAAATTCACCATGCCCAAGTTCACCGGTTCCAATGAGCCCGAGGAATATCTCTCATGGGAACTCAAGGTCGACAAGATCTTCCGCATGCACAATTATAGCAATGAGAAGATGATGGCCATGACATCCCTCGAGTTTGATGAGTATGCCAACCTTTGGTGGGAACAAGTCCAACTCGTCATGAAGCAAAAGAAGAGCCTCCAATCGCCACTTGGCAAGATATGAAGGCTCATATGAGATCCCGCTTTGTTCCTTCACACTACACGCGTGACCTCTTCAACAAGCTTCAAACGCTTAGTCAAGGGACAAAGACCGTGGAAGAGTACTTCATGCAAATGGAGCTCAACATGATCCATGCCAACATTGAAGAGCGAGATGAGCAAACAATGGCACGCTTCCTCAATGGCTTGAACCATCCCATCAAGCGCATCACCGAGTTCCAAAAGTACAACAACATGGTTGAGCTTGTGCACATCGCATCAAGTAGGCGCCAAGTGCAAGAGGACATCAAGTTCAACAAGCCAAAGACGTACTTCACCTACAAGCAAGCGCCAACCACTACTCCAACAACACCAAGTGGAAGCTCCCCAAGTACAACCAAGCTTCCCTTCAAGCCAACTATTCCCCAAGGAAAACAGCCCCCAAGTGGCAAACACACAAGGGATGATCAACCATTCAATGGTGAATGCTACAAGTGTGGAGGCAAAGGGCACAAGTCCAATGCATGTGGAAACAAGAAAGTTTTGTTCATCGATGACAACGGCGATGAAGAATACTTGAGTGAAGAAGAGTTTGATGCACGGGTCAAGGAAGCCATGGCAAGGCAACACTTGGAACAGGACTAAGAACTTCTTGTGTGTGACCATGACGCAAGTCCATCGCTTGTGGTCACAAGGGTCTTGACTACCCAAGCCAATGAAAGTGACGACCAACGCTCGAACATCTTCCAAACTCGTGCCGGCATCAATGGGAAATCCATCAAAGTTATCATCGATGGAGGGAGTTGCCACAACCTCGCAAGTACGGAATTGTGTGAGAAACTCAACCTCACCCTTCATCCACATAGACACCCCTACCATATCCAATGGCTAAGTGACCAAGGATCCGTCAAGATCAAGCACACCGTCTCGGTGACGTTCTCCATTGGGCACTACAAGGACACGGTGGAATGTGACGTGGTTCCAATGACGGTTTGTCACATGTTGCTCGGAAGGCCGTGTGTTATGGGGTAACCCTGGGGTTGGCCCGATCTTTCACGAATTCCACGAGAAACGGGGGGAACGAGGTGGTCGGGGGATGAAATCGATGAAGGCGATGAAAACCACGAACACACACACACACGACACGCTACTCCTCACGCCGTGGCAACGGTCCAACATAATCCCTAGGATCGGTGTTGTGAGCTCGCTCTCTCGCCAACAACGGGGATGAGGTGCTTGGTGAGATCTTGACGACTTGGGGGCGAGACACAGAACCCAAGGCCTTGTACAACTTGAACGCACTTAAGCAAGATCCAAGAGGTGGGTGGATAATCCGGTGCTCCTTGGTAGGAGCATGAGACCAATAGATATAAGTCCTCAGGGTTTCCTTAATATCTATTATTATCCAAGTCTAAGTGCTTACAATAGAGGTGGGGCTATATATAGTCCAGCCACATAACAGGTAGTAGTTTGAATGAAAAGATAAATTATAAGTTGGGTTACAAGGCACGTGGCCGAGGCGATCAAGGTCAGCGGGACCGGTAGTACCGGTCAACGGCAGTGACGGTGGTCACCGGTAATCCGCTTCGAGCGGTAGTACCGCTTGAGGGCCTGGGGCTTCCGAGGTGGGCGTCGATGGCGGTAGTGGGCGCGGTATCAAGCCACCGGTAGTACGGTTGTAGGACCGAGTACTGGCTTCGAGGCGTGAGTGGAGCGTCTGGCGGCGGTAGAGGCGGTGGGGACCGCTTGGCGAGTATGCGGTCGTCCCAACCGTAATCTGCTATGTCTGGCGATGGTGGCTTCTTCCACTGATGATGCCGAGTTTGCGTGTGATAGCAAGCCATCAGGGTGTGTCAAGTCACACAAGGAGAGGAGCGATTTCACCTTAGTTTGAAGGAGTTTGGCTCGGGCGCGAGTCATGGGTCCGCTCGTGGGAGTAGATGTAGTAGCGGTCGTGGGATGGGTGCATCGCTCCCCTTGGGAAAGAGTCGTCCTCGACTCTTCAATCGTCGAAACGTCCTCTTCGCCATGGTAGGGTGAGAGGTCCTTGACATTAAATGTCGAGCTCACAAGATACTTGATGTTGGTATATCGATCACATAGGCGTTGTTGTTGATCCTTTTAGCACCTTGAATGGTCCATCGCCTCGTGGCTTTAGTTTGGAGTCGCGTTCCTTGGGGAAGCGCTCTTTACTCAAGTGTATCCATACAAGGTCGCCCTCATCAAAGATCATCTCTTTCTTGGTCTTGTTTAGCCTTGATGCTTGGCGAAGGACTTGTTGCTCGATAGTAGCTCGTGTGTCGTCATGGAGTTTCATCATTGCTTGGGCACGCTTGGCAACATCCATATTGGTACGTTCATGAAGTGGAAGTGGAAGGATATCGAGCGCGGTGAGAGGCTCGAAGCCATAGACGATCATGAACGGGCTCCTCATGGTGGTGGAGTGCTTGGCGCGGTTGTAGGCGTCAACATGTCGTGTTTTGGTTCATGATCACCATGAGGAGCCCGTTCCAAGCACTCCACCACCATGAGGAGCCCGTTCATGATCGTCTATGGCTTCGAGCCTCTCACCGCGCTCGATATCCTTCCACTTCCACTTCATGAACGTGCCAATATGGACGTTATCAAGCGTGCCCAAGCAATGATGAAACTCCATGAAGACACACGAGCTACTATCGAGCAACAAGTCCTTCGCCAAGCATCAAGGCTAAACAAGACCAAGAAAGAGATGATCTTTGATGAGGGCGACCTTGTATGGATACACTTGAGTAAAGACCGCTTCCCCAAGGAACGCGACTCCAAGCTAAAGCCACGAGGCGATGGACCATTCAAGGTGCTAAAGAGGATAAACAACGCCTATGTGATCGATATACCAACATCAAGTATCTTGTGAGCTCGACATTCAATGTCAAGGACTCTCACCCTACCATGGCGAAGAGGAAGTTGTGACTTGAAGAGTCCAGGGCACTCTTTCCCAAGGGGAGCTGATGCGCCCGTCCTCCCACCGCTACTACATCTACTCCCACGAGCTACCCAAGTGGACCCATGACTCGCGCCGAGCCAAACTCCTTCAAACTAAGGTGAACTCGCCTCTCCTTGTGTGACTTCGACACCCCTTGGATGGCTTGCTACTTCACGCAAACTCAGCATCATCAGTGCACGAGAAGCCACCGATCGACGCAAGCGGTAATCGGTCCAAGCGGTCCTACCGCCTCCTCCTACCGCCACGCCACGCCTGAAGCAAGTACTACCGGTCCTGCAGTACTACCGTGGCGGTACTATCGCCCCTCCTACCGCCACAGACGCCTCACGGAAGCTCAGGCCCTCAGCGGTACTACCGCCTGATTAGCGGTACCACAGTACTACGGCTTCTTGACCGGTACTACGGTCTGCTGACCGATCACCTAAGTTCGCCCCGTGCCTTGTAACCCAACCTATCATTTATCTCTTCATTCAAACTACCTGTTTTGTGGCTGGACTATATATAGCCCCAATTCTATATTGTAAACGCTAGACTTGGATAATAATAGATATTAAGGAAACCCTTTGAGGACTTATATCTATTAGTCTCGTGCTCCTACCAAGGAGCACCGGATTATCACCCCCTCTTGGATCTTGCCTAGTGCGTTCAAGTTGTACAAGGCCTTGGGTTCTCGGTTTCAAGGTCTCACCAAGCACCTCATCCCCCGTTGTTGGCGTGGAGAGCAAGCTTCGCCCAACACCGATCCTAGGGATTATGTTGGACCGGTTGCCACCGGCGTGAGGAGAAGGCGTGTATCGTGTTTTGGTGTGTGTGTGTTCGTGGTTTTCATCGTCTTCTCCCGATTTCATACCCAACCACCTCTTTTCCCCTCGTTGCTCGTGGAATTCGTGAAAGATCAGGCCAACCCCAGGGTTACCCCATAACACTTTCAATATGACGAAGGCCTGTTGTTGTGCATCGCCCCAAACAAAGGGCACATCCTTCTTGGTAAGCTCATTCAGCGGCGCGGCAATTGATCCAAAGTCTTTGACAAAGCGCCTATAAAAACCAGCGAGGCCAAGAAAACTCCTCACTTGTGTGACCGTCTTGGGCTGCGGCCAATTCTCAATAGCTTCAATCTTGGCTGGATCCACTTCAATACCCTGTGATGTAACAACATAGCCAAGAAACGCAACTCGATTGGTGCAAAAGGTGCACTTCTCAAGGTTACCAAACAAACGTTCATCACGTAAAGCATTAAAAACAACACGTAAATGGTCCAAATGATCCTCTAAAGATTTGCTATAAATCAGAATATCATCAAAGTAGACTACCACAAAACGTCCAATGAAAGCACGTAAAACTTCGTTCATTAATCTCATGAAAGTGCTAGGTGCATTAGTTAAACCAAACGGCATTACTAACCACTCATATAAACCGAACTTAGTTTTAAATGCTGTTTTCCATTCATCTCCTAATTTCATACGAATCTGGTGGTAACCACTACGCAAATCAACTTTAGAAAACATGGTAGAGCCACTCAATTCATCAAGCATGTCATCTAAACGTGGAATAGGATGACGATATCGAATAGTAATATTATTGATAGCTCTCTGATCAGTACACATGCGCGAAGAACCATCTTTCTTAGGTACCAAAATAATAGGAACAACATAGGGGCTAAGGGACTCACGAATATGATCTCTGTCGAGTAGTTCTTGAATTTGGCGTTGTATCTCCTTTGTCTCCTCTGGATTGGTTCTATATGGCGCGCGGTTGGGCAACGTGGCACCAGGAATTAGATCAATTTGGTGCTAAATTCCTCTAATAGGAGGTAGTCCCGTGGCGGCTCGGCGGGAAAGACGTCCTCATATTCCTGCAAAAGGTTAGCAATAGCGGGTGGCAAAGAAGGAGGCATATCCTCAAATGAAAACAAAACCTCTTTGCAGACAATTGCATAACATTGAGTATTGGTTACATCTAGTTCAGCAATATCAATTTTATTTGCAAGCATACATGGACTCTTCAAACGAATTTCAGTAGCATGTGTAGAATCAGATTTAGTATTCTTTGGTGGTATAAAATCTGCGGCAACAATCTGATTCTCACTTTTATTTTTCTCCTCAGTTTTAGCTCTACTAGCTCTAGCAAGATCAGCTTTTAAAATCTGTTCAGGAGTCATAGGTTTTAGACCAATTTTATTTCCATCATGCATAAGAGAATAGTGATTAGTTTTGCCATTATGAACATATTCTCTATCAAATTGCCATGGTCTACCAAGTAACAAAGAACAAGCTTGCATAGGTACAACATCACAATCAACAAAATCAGAATATGTACCAATAGTAAAATGCACGCGTACCGTTCTTGTTACCTTGATCTTGCGAGAACTCTCAAACCATTGGATGTAATATGAATGTGGGCGTTGTCTTGTTGGAAGCGCAAGCTTCTCTACCATGTCAACACTGGCCAGATTATTATAACTCCCTCCATCAATGATGATCCGTATAGCTCTTTCCTTGACAACACCACGTGTTTGGAACAGGTTGTGGCGTTGATCTTGCTCAGATTTGCTCAATTGCACACTCAACACACGTTGTGTAATTAAGCTCCTGTGATGTGGACATCCCTACTATTGATACAACCGTTGTACCTACAGCAACACACATACAAGGACCCATCACAAGATCTCGTGACAAACAACTTAACTATCAGGTACTTTCGTTTCTTGGAACTATTCCTCACATACATGAGAATATGATGCTGCCTAAATCAGATATATTTCTTACTCTTAGGAATGATGGACCAAGCATGGATGAGAGGGACAAGCATTGGAGCATGGCCATGCATGGAGATGGCAGCAAGCATGTGATGATCCAAGAGAAGGCCACAGATGAAGATTTCAGAACTTTGAGGCCACCATAATGAAGAAAGAAGGCTTGGACGAAATATTCAAGATCAATACTTTAAGAATTCGTCCATAGCTTAATATGGTGTCATGACACCTTTTATTTTGGGCAGCCCATGTAATTTTCGCAGGATTTTAATTAGCCACTTTTTAGAGTCCGTATTTGAGGGGAAAAGGACTTTTAGGGTTGGATTCGGCCACCACTTCCATGGCTGGCCGAAACCCCACTTTTCGCCCTTAAATACGCCCCATAGCCGAACCTCTAGACTCGGATTTTGTTTAGACATTAAGTTAGCCATAGTCGCAACTTCGCCAAGGCTCGAGCGTCGCAGAGGCCTCTTATACTTCGCACCTATTCAGGATCCTACCTCTTCAATAAAGCTTTCCTCTTAAGCCGCAATATCTTGATTGCAATATTGGTTCTTGTTCTCGATTTCAGGTAGGAATTAAGACCCTCGCTGGTCAGGCTGATCGTGTTCACGCAGGATCGGTAACCTCTAGGAGATTGGCCTAGCGATTGCATTGGCGCTCGTGCTCTCACGTGTAGTCGGATCGTCAAGCCCGAACTCCACCAAATCGAATATCGCCATCTCATCGAAAGATCGGACACCTTTGCCCTATCAAGTGGTATCAGATTTCAGGTTGCTCGATGAGATTTTACTGTTTTTCGTAGATTAGATCTGTTTTTACCTATAACCCACGAAAAATCCAAAAACACAGTTAGAGTTTAGATACATCCTATAACCAATCTACACCTCGCATTATCTTTTCAGTTTTGCATTGTTGAATTTGTGTCTACATCGTCGCGTCGAGTTGCTGGTCTTAGTGTCTCGTCCCTTAGAGTTTCGAGTTCTGATCATAGTAGTCACCGCCACACTCGCCGATCACCGCCACCATATTCCGCCACCATATTCCGCCGCCATATACCCTGCCTCCATAAACGCTAATACTCCATACACCTTCCTACCGCAAATACGATCCGATCGGTTCCTGTGGTACGAATCAGAGTAGAGTTATTGTTCCTAGTTATTTCTTTTTACTCTCTTTCTTTGTTGTTTCCGTGTTAAGCTAAAGTCCGTGTCGAGCTCCGAGTCCGGTCGTAAGTCCAGAAGGAGAGCAAAAAAAAAATCTGGCAATACTAGTTTTCGGCTTTGGGGATCACTTTTCTCCATCGGCCGTTATAGCGATATTTTTTGGCGCCTGCGCGCTTTCCGGAGCAAAATAAAAAATTTCAAAAAATTTTTTTGGGGCTAACCTCTTTTTAGACCCCGTAGATCAGTTCTAGACACTTGCCATCATAGTGATTTTCTGCATCTCGGTTCGCTTTTCAGGGTGCCATATTATCATACAGTGCTTGTTGTGTCGCGTCGTGACATCGTTGGTGATCTAGGCTCGCATCTCTAGTACGGTCTAGCCTAGGACCAGCACAGTACCGTCGTTGAGCATTCTTTCAACTTTTGCATTGCTGTTTTGATAATTGCTAACCCCCCTTGCTAAGCCTTCCCAGAGCTCCACAGATATTCTCCACGTGCGGTGTATCGACTCCTGGTAATCGCTTGGTTCAATCTCTGGACCCACTGATCCTCGCAGTTGCACATCGCCTTTTCCTGCTGCTTGGTAAAAACTTGTAAGAGCTTCGTATATTACTTGACGGATTACGCGTGACTTCCACCATATTCCTGTAGTATATACCTGTGCTTTTTAAGGACTAACCATGACATATACTTCGCGGAACCCTTCCACCATGACGAACGAAGAACTACATGCCCACTTCTCCGCGCTCTTGGTCAGTCGCGCTGAAGACGTGGATACGCGCCTAGGGGAGTTTGACACCAAGCTCACGAACGCCGTGGACAAGATCGATGGACTCGAGAAATCCTTCAACGCCAAGCTTGACGTTCGGTTCAAGGAGCTTTTGAACCGATTGCCCGCACCGGCACCCACACATGGCGCACGGCGCATTCCGATCACGGGTCGATTGCTGGTTCATGCCGCCGCACCCGGCGGCGCTGCCATGACGCTCCTCGACTTCCGCGGTACTGCTGCGACGTGAGGGATGACGGGTACTACGACCCGACGACGGCGATCTGTTTGACGAGGAGGTTGAACAACCTCCACGGTACTGCTGGCCGTCCCGACATTACTACCGCAAAACTCGCCCACCGGTACGTGATGATGATCATGTTGCAAAGCTTAAATTAATTATTCCATCTTTTGAGGGTAAATATAATCCTGATGCATATCTTACATGGGAGATGGAAGTAGAACAACGTTTTGCATGCTTAAAATATCCGAGAATATGCGTGTTAGTCTGCTACATGTGAATTTACTAAATTTGCTTCCCTTTGGTGGTGCAGTATTGTCGTTTAAATCCTACTACTATTCCTAGGACTTGGACTGCTTTAAAACTACTATGCGTGTTCGTTTGTACCTCCCACTTATCAACGTGATTTACTAAAGAATCGACACGTTTAGAGCAAGGAAAAATTCAGAGAAGAGTATTATCGGGAATTACAAGCGGGATGGTTAGGTGTGGTCTTGTTGAATCTAATGAACAAATGCTTGCACGTTTCTTTGGTGGATTAAACAAGGACATTCAGCACATATTAGATTATAAGGAATATAATTATATCACTCGTTTGTTTCATATTGCTTGCAAAGCTGAACGTGAAGTGCAGGATCGCCAAACACCATGGAGGAGGACTAATAATTCTGCAGGTCGCACATCCACTTGGACATCCCGACAATCGGCACCTCCTCGTGATTCGCCACCATCTACTACCACATCCAAGGCCACCACAAGATTTCCAGCTGCTCCTCCACCATCATCCAATGCTCCTGCTCGTAGTGCATCTTCTATGGCTTCCACGGATAAGACAAAAGGATATACAATGCCGCAAGTGTTGGGGTTTTGGTCATATAGAGAGACAGTGCACAACACAACGTGTGATGATGGTGCGAGAAGATGGTCAATACGATTCATGGTGACTTGATGAAGATACACTAGCCCTTATTTACGCTCGAGATGGAGACAATTGATCTTGATGAAGAGCCAGAGGTAATGGGAGCTGAAGCTGCTGATCAATACAAGAGCTTAATTACACAACGTGTGTTGAGTGTGCAATTGAGAAAATCTGAGCAAGATCAACGCCACAACCTGTTAAAAACACGTGGTGTTGTCAAGGAAAGAGCTATACGGATCATCATTGATGGAGGAGTTGTAATAACACAGGCGTGTTGACATGGTAGAGAAGCTTGCGCTTCCAACAAGACAACGCCCACATTCATATTACATCCAATGGTTTGAGAGTTCTCATAAGATCAAGGTAACAAGAACGCACGCGTGCATTTTACTATTGGTACATATTGATTTTGTTGATTGTGATGTTGTACCTATGCAAGCTTGTTCTTTATTACTTGGTAGACCATGGCAATTTGATAGAGAATCTTCATAATGGCAAAACTAATCACTACTCTCTTATGCATGATGGAAAGAAAATTGGTCTAAAACCTATGACTCCGACAGATTTTAAAAGATGATCTTGCTAGAGCTAGTAGAGCTAAAAGCGAGAGAAAAATAAAAGTGAGAATCATATTGTTGCTGCAGATTTTATACCACCAAAGAACAATAAATCTGATTCTACACATGCTCTTGAAATTCGTTTGAAGAGTCCATGTATGCTTGCAAATAAAATTGATATTGAACTAGATGTAAACAATACTCAACGTTATGCAATTGTCTGCGCAAGAGGTTTTGTTTTCATTTGAGGATATGCCTCCTTCTTTGCCACCATTGTTGCTAACCTTTTGCGAGAATATGAGGACGTCTTTCATTGAAAGCCACGGGACTCCCTCCTATTAAAGGAATTGAGCACCAAATTGATATCATTCCTGGTGCCACGTTTCCCAACCGCGCGCCATATAGAACCAATCCAGAGGAGACAAAGGAGATACAACGCCAAATTCAGGAACTACTCGACAGAGATCATATTCGTGAGTCCCTTAGCCCTGTCTTCCTATTATTTTGGTACCTAAGAAAGATGGTTCTTAAGCGCATGTCTTGATCGTAGAGCTATCAATAATATTACTATTCGATATCGTCATCCTATTCCACGTTTAGATGACATGCTTGATGAATTGAGTGGCTCTACCATGTTTTCTAAAGTTGATTTGCGTAGTGGTTACCACCAGATTCGTATGAAATTAGGAGATGAATGGAAAACAGCATTTAAAACTAAGTTCGGTTTATATGAGTGGTTAGTGATGCCGTTTGGTTTAACTAATGCACCTAGCACTTTCATGAGATTAATGAACGAAGTTTTACGTGCTTTCATTGGACGTTTTGTGGTAGTCTACTTTGATGATATTCTGATTTATAGCAAATCTTTAGAGGATCATTTGGACCATTTACGTGCTGTTTTCAATGCTTTACGTGATGCACGTTTGTTTGGTAACCTTGAGAAGTGCACCTTTTGCACCAATCGAGTTGCGTTTCTTGGCTATGTTGTTACATCACAGGTTATTGAAGTGGATCCAGCCAAGATTGAAGCTATTGAGAATTGGCATGACCCAAAGACGGTCACACAAGTGAGGAGTTTTCTTGGCCTCACTGGTTTTATATAGCTTTGTCAAAGACTTTGGATCCATTGCCTTGTTGAATGAGCTTACCAAGAAGGATGTGCCCTTTGTTTGGGGCGATGCACAACAACAGGCCTTCGTCATATTAAAAGATAAGCTAACACATGCTCCCTTACTCCAACTTCCTGATTTTACTAAGACTTTTGAGCTTGAATGTGATGCTAGTGGAATTGGTTTGGGAGGGGTGTTATTACAAGAGGGAAAACCTGTTGCATATTTTAGTGAGAAATTGAGTGGGGCTAGTCTGAACTATTCTACTTATGATAAAGAATTATATCGTTGGTTGGACATTAGAAACTTGGCAACATTATCTATGGCCTAAAGAGTTTGTTATTCATTCTGATCATGAATCTTTGAAGCATATTCGTAGTCAAGCTAAGTTGAATCGTCGTCATGCAAAGTGGGTTGAATTTATTGAGTATTTTCCTTATGTTATCAAACACAAAAAGGGTAAAGATAATATTATTGCTGATGCTTTGTCACGCCGTTATGCTTTGTTATCTCAACTTGACTTCACAATATTTGGATTGGAAACTATTAAGGAACAATATGTGCATGATGCTGAATTTAAAGATGTGTTGCCGAATTGTAGAGATGGTAGAACTTGGAACAAGTTCGTCTTCAATGATGGATTTGTGTTCGTGCTAACAAACTATGCATTCGAGATAGCTCTTCGTCTTTTGTTGTTACAGGGCGCATGGAGGAGGATTGATGGGACACTTTGGTGTCAAGAAGACGGAGGATGTTCTTTGCACACTTCTTTTGGCCACGTATGCGTCGAGATGTTGAGAGATTTGTGGCACGTTGCACAACTTGTCAAAAGCTAAGTCTCGCCTTAATCCACATGGTTTATATATGCCTCTTCCTGTTCCTAGTGTTCCTTGGGAGGATATTTCTATGGACTTTGTTTTGGGATAGCCACGAACACAGAAGGGGAGGGACAGTATTTTTGTTGTTGTGGATCGGTTTTCTAAGATGGCACACTTTATTCCTTGTCATAAAAAGCGGATGATCTTTGCGCATATTGCTGATTTGTTCTTTCGTGAAATTGTTCGTTTGCATGGTGTGCCAAATACTATTGTCTCTGATCGTGATACTAAATTTCTTAGCCACTTTTGGAGATGTTTATGGGCTAAGTTGGGGACTAAATTGCTCTTTAGTACTACATGTCATCCCCAAACTGATGGTCAAACTGAAGTAGTAAATAGAACTTTGTCCACTATGTTACGAGCTGTTATAAAGAAGAACTTAAAATTGTGGGAAGAGTGTTTACCTCATATAGAATTTGCTTATAATCGTTCATTGCATTCTACCACAAAGATGTGCCCATTTGAGATTGTGTATGGTTTTGTTCCTCGTGCACCTATTGATTTATTTCCTTTACCTTCTTCGGTGCAACATAATTTGGATGCTACACAACGCGCTGAAATGATCTAAAACTTGCATAAGACTACTAAAGATAACATTGAACACATGAATGCTAAGTATAAACTTGCTGGGGATAAAGGGAGAAAGCATGTTGTGTTTGATGTTGGCGATCTTGTTTGGTTACATTTGCGTAAAGATCGTTTTCATGATTTCATAAGTCTAAGTTAATGCCACGTCTTCTGGTCCCTTTAAGGTGTTAGAGAAAATCAATGACAATGCATATAAACTTGAGTTGCTGCAGACTTTGGTGCAGTTAGTCCTACATTTAACATTGCAGATTTGAAGCCTTACTTTGGTGAGGAAGATGAGATTGCGTCGAGGGCGACTTCAATTCAAGAAGGGTAGCATGATGTGGACATCCCTACTATTGATACAACCGTTGTACCCTACAACACACATACAAGGACCCATCACAAGATCTCGTGCCAAACAACTTAACTATCCAGTACTTTCGTTTCTTGGAACTATTCCTCACATACATGAGAATATGATGCTGCCTAAATCGGATATATTTCTTACTCTTAGGAATGATGGACCAAGCATGGATGAGAGGGACAAGCATTGGAGCATGGCCATGCATGGAGATGGCAACAAGCATGTGATGATCCAAGAGAAGGCCACGGATGAAGATTTGAACTTTGAGGCCACCATAATGAAGAAAGAAGGCTTGGACGAAATATTCAAGATCAATACTTTACGAATTCTTCCATAGCTTAATATGGTGCTGCGACACCTTTTATTTTGGCCCAGGCCCATGTAATTTTCGCAGGATTTTAATTAGCCACTTTTTAGAGTCCGTATTTGAGGGGAAAAGGACTTTTAGGGTTGGATTCGGCCACCACTTCCATGGCTGGCCGAAACCCCACATTTTTGCCCTTAAATACGCCCCATAGCCGAACCTCTAGACTTGGATTTTGTTTAGACATTAAGTTAGCCATAGTCGCAACTTCGCCAAGGCTCGAGCGTCGCAGAGGCCTCTTGTATTTCGCACCTATTCAGGATCCCACCTCTTCAATAAAGCTTTCCTCTTAATGCGCAATATCTTGATTGCAATATTGGTTCTTACTTGTTCTCTATTTTAGGTAGGAATTAAGACCCTCGCTGGTCAGGCTGATCGTGTTCACGCAGGATCGGTAACCTCCAGGAGATTGGCCTAGCGATTGCATTGGCGCTCGTGCTCGCACGTGTAGTCGGATCGTCAAGCCCGAACTCCACCAAATCGAATATCGCCATCTCATCGAAAGATCGGACACCTTTGCCCTATCATCCTGTATTGATCAGCAGCTTCAGCTCCCATTACCTCTATCTCTTCATCAGCATCAGAATTGTCTCCATCTCCAGCAGAAATAAGGGCTAGTGTATCTTCATCAAAGTCACTTGCTGAATCGTACTGACCATCTTCTCGCACCATCATCACACGTTGTGTTGTGCACTGTCTCTCAATATGACCAAAACCCCAGAACTTGCGGCATTGTATATCCTTTGTCTTACCCGTGGAAGCCATAGAAGATGCACTACGAGCAGGAGCATTGGATGATGGTGGAGGAGCAGCTGGAAATCTTGTGGTGGCCTTGGATGTGGTAGTAGCTGGTGGCGAATCACGAGGAGGCGCTGATTGTCGGGATGTCCAAGTGGATGTGCGACCTGCAGAATTATTAGTCCTCCTCCATGGTATTTGGCGATCCTGCACTTCACGTTCATCTTTGCAAGCAAGATGA
The DNA here is from genome assembly GCA_030063025.1 of Avena longiglumis. Taxonomy (NCBI): domain Eukaryota; kingdom Viridiplantae; phylum Streptophyta; class Magnoliopsida; order Poales; family Poaceae; genus Avena; species Avena longiglumis. The sequence goes on from CP125977.1 coordinate 311,969,736, forward strand.
AACAAACGAGTGATAGAATTATATTCCTTATAATCTAAGATGTGCTAAATGTCCTTGTTTAATCCACCAAAGAAACGTGCAAGCATTTGTTCATTAGATTCAACAAGACCACACCGAACCACCCCGTTTGCAATTCACGATAATACTCTTCTATAGAATTTTTCCTTGCTCTAAACGTGTCGATTCTTTAGTAAATCACGTTGATAAGTAGGAGGTACAAAAGGAACACGCATAGCAGTTTTTAAAGCAGTACAAGTACTAGGAATAGTAGTAGGATTTAAGCGACAATACTCATACCACCAAAGGGAAGCAAATTTAGTAAATTCATATGTAGCGGACTAACACGCATATTCTCGGGATATTTTAAGCATGCAAAATGTTGTTCTACTTCCATCTCCCATGTAAGATATGCATCAGATTATATTTACCCTCAAAAGATGGAATATTTAATTTAAGCTTTGCAACATGATCATCATCATGTACCGTGATCGGCGTTGGGGTAGTAATGTCGGGGCGGACGGCGGTACACTGGAGGTTGTTCAACCTCCTCGTCAAATAGATCGTCGTCGTCGGTCGTAGTAGTACCCTTAAATACATCCCCAATGTCGCAGCAGATCATGGAAGTCTCGAGGCGTCGGCCCTTGCAAGATGTGAGTCTTGGCGGCTGACCAGATCCAGGCCGTGATCGGAATGCGTCGTGCCATGTGGGTGCGTGAGGGTGCGGGCAATCGGTTCAAAATCTCCTTGAACCGAGCGTCAAGCTTGGCGTTGAAGGATTTCTCGAGTCCATCGATCTTGTCCACGGCGTTGGTGAGCTTGGTGTCAAACTCCCCTAGGCGTATCCACGTCTTCAGCGCGACTGACCAAGAGCTCAGAGAAGTGGGCATGTAGTTCTTCGTTCGTCATTGTGGCGGGGTTCATGAAGTATCATCATGGTTAGTCCTTAAAAGCACATGTATATAGTACGGAAATATGGTGGAAGACGCGTAATCCGTCAAGAAATATCTGAGCTCTTACAAGTTCTTACCAAATAGCGGGAAAAAGGCGATGTGCAACCACGAGGATCGGTGGGTCGGAGATTGAACCAAGCGATTACCGGTCGAAAACATGCGTGGATAGTATTTGTGGAGCTCTGGGAAGGCTTAGCAAAGGGGGTTAGCAATTATCAAAACAGCAATGCAAAAGTTGAAAGAATGCTCACCGACGGTACTGTGCTGGTCCTAGGCTATACCGTACTAGAGACGCGAGCCTAGATCACCAATGATGTCACGACGCGACACAACAAGCAATGTATGATGATATGGTACCCTGAAAAGCGAACCGAGAGGTGAAAAATCACTATGATGGCGAGTGTCTAGAACTGATCTGCGGGGTCTAAAAAGAGGTTAGCCCCAAAAAAAAATTCGAATTTTTTTTTTGCTCCGGAAAGCGCGCAGACGCCAAAAAAATATCGCTATAACGGCCGATGGAGAAAAGTGATCCCCGGGGTCGAAAAACAGTATAGCCAGAAATTTTTTTCGGAGGCGGTTCAAGACAGTAGGGATGTCCACATCACTTCTATTGATACAATCGTTGTACCTACAGCTACACACATACAAGGACCCATCACAAGATCTCGTGCCAAACAACTTCACTATCAGGTACTTTCGTTTCTTGGAACTATTCCTCACATACATGAGAATATGATCTTTAAATCGGTATTTCTTACTCTTAGGAATAATGGACCAAGCATGGATGAGAGGGACAAGCATTGGAGCATGGCCATGCATGGAGATGGCAGCAAGCATGTGATGATCCAAGAGAAGGCCACGGATGGATATTTCAGAACTTTGAGGCCACCATAATGAAGAAAGAAAGCTTGGACGAAATATTCAAGATTAATAATTTACGAATTAGTCCATAGCTCAATATGGTGATGCGACACCTTTATTTTGGGCCAGGCCCATGTAATTTTCGCAGGATTTTAAATAGCCACTTTTTAGAGTCCGTATTTGAGGGGAAAAGGACTTCTAGGGTTGGATTCGGCCACCACTTCCATGGATGGCCGAAACCCCACCTTTTCCTCCTTAAATACTCCCCATAGCCATCACCCTAGACTCGGATTTTGTTTAGACATAAAGTTAGCCATCGCAGCAACTTCGCCAAGGCTCGAGCGTCGCAGAGGCCTCTTGTACTTCGCACCTATTGAGGATCCCACCTTTTCACTAAAGCTTTCCTCTTATTCCGCAATATCTTGATTGCAATATTAGTTCTTACTTGTTCTCGATTTCAGGTAGGAATTAAGACCCTCGCTGGTCAGGCTGATCGTGTTCCCGCAGGATCAGTAACCTCCAGGAGATTGGCCTAGCGATTGCATTGGCGCTGGTGCTCGCACGTGTAGTCGGATCGTCAAGCCCAAACTCCACCAAATCGACTATCATCATCTCATTGAAAGATCAGACACCTTTGCCCTATAAGGTAGGCTCATGCTATCCAACTTGGCGAAGTAGAGATCTTCATTTTCCTCGTTCATGAGGTCTTCGAATGCAAGCATAGTTGGTGGAGGGGTTAACCTCTTGGGTGGCCCGATCTTCACGGATCTCGTGGTCAAATCGATGGGAAAGCGAGGGGAAAGGGAGAAGGTAGCGGAAGCGAACACACACCTCGCGAAGAACACGATGAACACACGCAAAACTCACACGATACAATGCCGATTGCTCCCGAACGGCGGCCACCGGTCCGATAGAATCCTCGCAAGGAAAGATCGGTCAACGTGCTCCCTCAAATCCACATCGGAGAGGGAAGAACACCTTGGGGAGGGTCTTGACAACTTGGAGACGAGACACCGAACTCCAAGGCCTTGTTCAACGATGGATGCGTGATGCAAAGTCCAATCGAGGTTGGTGACGATAGTCGGTCCCCTTGGTAAAGGGGATGAGGCAAAACTAGAGATTCCACAATGGGGGTTTTCTTTAGTCTATCATCTATGCCTAAGGGATACATGAGGGGTGGGGGCTCTATTTATAGGCCAACCACATAAACAAGGGTAGTTTGGGGATAAACTAGGTGAATAGGTAGGTAAGGGGGATACATGGGCTGTGGCCCAACTAGTGCTGTGACCAGTAATCGCCATGAGCGGTAATCTGGGACTTGGGACCGTAGCACCGCTTGTCCGTAGTGCCGCCTGGACCAGTAGTACCGCTTGCAGTGGGCTTCACTGGAGCCGTCGGTGGGGAGCGGTGGTAGTAAGGGTGACCGGTAGTACCGGTCAGATCGATGAGTACCATGGCTGAGAGTATTTGGCTTCACATGCTGTCACATTGGTGGCGGTGGCGAGGCGGTAGTACCGGTCGCTAGGTCCGGTAGTACCGCTGGCGACAGAGAGCATTTGGCGATCTGTCTTCTTCCGCCTCCTCTTCCAGGCCTCCATCTTGTCGGCCTTGATGCTCCGGGCTTCCTCCCTTGCCTTCGTACTTGTCAATGTGAACCTATCATGCATATGTGACGGAGAATGAAGTAGCATACCATTCAATAGGGTAGGAAGGGGGCTCGCATAGAGAAACGGATTCACCTTTGGAGTCCATGACGACTTGGCGTAAGTTGGAGACCAAGATGTAACGACCGTAGGGTCGGGCTCATCGACTCCCCCCTTCAAAAAGAGTCGTCCTCGACTCTACATGCTCATCACCAAGTAGAAGCGGTCGAGAGACCTTCTTCATCCTGGGGTTCACCATATAGTCGTCCTCGAGAACACTTCAATGTTCCCTCACCTTCCTTGAAGCCTACAAAGCTCACAACAAAAGCAAAGCAACACTCAAAGCGTAGCCAATTCATGAAGATTATTGCATGAGTCCTGAAGTAGAAGGAAGTCACCTTAGCTTGTAGAGATAGCTCGATGAAGGGTAGCCATAGGTAACTCTCTTCGGTTTTCTTGTCAACATATAGTCCATAGAGGTTGACGTGTATGCACTTGTACCTTCACACAACAAAGACCAAGCAACATATGTTTGTGTGTGATAGAGGAGCATGTCATTTGTGGCATGTCCATTCTTGTTCACAACACGATTAGCACAACTCAAGTATAGCAAATGGGATGCATATGCATGGCCAATGTGCATGGAAATCGTTTGAACATCATCCAAATGTGGAAACTCAAAAACTCCATATAACATAGTAGTGGGGCACTCAAACAATTGGATCCAAATTTCAAACAACATCTTTGATGCAAGAATAGGAGAATTTGGCAAAAACACACAAGCAAGCATATCCAAAACAAAAGTATTATGTTTGCAAACAAACCAAATGAAAGAGCAAGTGGTCCTTATGTTTGTTGCAACAACAAGACGAGATTCTTGGAAGCTCTCATGATAATACATGCTCTTAATGGAATTGTGGTTGCACACAAAACATCGGAAAGAGAAAATGTTCAACATTTTTGTTGCAACACACAAAGCATCATTATCTAAATGCGAAGAAACATGAATGTCACGAGGGGAGATAATACCATTAACATGCTTGCAATCAAACCATAGGAAAGAGCAATTTGCCAACATGAAAGATGCAAAGCATGCAAAAGGTATCAGAGCTGGGTTCGATCTTGAACTCACTTGTGGGATGCTCTCTAGAGCTCCTTTTGTCAACTCGTGCTCAACCGAGGTTGACATTCTCGTGCGGGTACCTACACACATCATATGTAAAAGGAAGAACGTGTGTGCATGGTAGAGATACACATCATCCATCATGACGTATCTCTTCTTGTGCACATCACCATTAATGTCATTCAAGTATGAAATAGATGCATGGTGAGTATGCAAGTGGGGAACATGCTTATCATGGCAATCATCAAAATCTCCAAAAATTGAGAAAGCTATGGGGGCCATCTCATTATAACGCATATACTAAATATTGTTGCAAGCAAAGCGAGTGAAATAGCAAGCATTCATCTTATTGCAAGCAACGGGAGAAATTGAATGACTAGCATGACAAGGCAAGTCCAAAGCAATTGGAGGATACACACAAGATGCATAGCATGGCATGTTTATGGCAATGATATCGCAATCAAACAATTCCACATGATCAACATTATGCAAAGGCAAAGCATCACATGGGGATATGGATGAAGCATAAGTAATGTCACAAGTATCATCCATAACATGCATATCCTCACAATTCATCATGTCCACTAGTGGGATCATGGCATCATCAACACCCTTATTGTTACCTTGGTCATACCTCTCATATGAAGTGGGTGTTGTGGAAGAAGTGGCCTCCTTGTGGACGACTTCGTTTGCTTGATGTAGCCATGGCGTAGCATCATCTTCGTGCACCATGTACATCTTCTCCAATTGAGGCATCATTGCTTCATGGCTTGGCGCTTCATCCATCGAACCTAGCATAACACAAGAGAACACACTAGAGGTAGAGGGTAAGTTGTTAGAAATCGAAATGGTCTCACTTGACCTATCAACTACCACTCTCATGCCCTCCAAGTGGAAGCACTCAATCTCACATAAGGTGGAGTCACTCATCTCACTCTTGTTCTCACTCAAGTGGGCTAAGTGGCTCTCATACTCACATGGGATTGGTACCACATCATCACTCAAGCATATGGGGGTAGGCTCGGTTTCCTCAACTCCATGCGCCTCCTTTGGTGAAGGGAAAATCCCATGCTGACCATTCTTGACCTTGTCGCCTTCAAAGTTGGATGCCATAAGATGGGAATCATTGCTCGCCTCCATGGTCGAAGGTAAAATCCCATGCTCGACCGTTTTGTGGCCATCTCGTAGTAGTGGTGGAGGTAGGCTCATGCTATCCAACTTGGCGAAGTAGAGGTCTACATTTTCCTCGTTGGCGAGGTCGTGGAAGTCAAGCGTAGGCATTGAAGCTCTATGGCGAGGAGGAAGGCTTGCTCTTGGTTCCATTGTGGTGGTGGCACGAGTAGTTGAAGGTGCCCTATGATGGTGTCGACGGAGGTCATTGGCGTGCCTTGCCGATGGTTGATGTAGGTGGCGCACTTGGTCGTCCACATGACACTCGCGACGATGATCACTTGCCTTGGCACTCTTATTGTGCTTGTGGTGCCTTCTTGAGCTTGCTTGAGCATTATGGTTGGTGCTCATCATGAATTCTACGTCTTGGTGGCGAAGATGCCTTTGACGATGTCTTGTATCCTCTTTATGGTGGCGATGCTCATGAGAGGATGTTTGTCGATGAAGAGTCTTGTTTCTTGGCGCCTCTTGATGCATATGATGTTTGGACGCCACTCTTGTTTGGATAGGAGTTGGAGCTTGGCGCCTTGGCGGCGATGTAGCTTGGCGCCTTGGAGATGGTGGATGTTGCAGCCCAACACATGGCATTCACCATTGGTCCACACCATGCTACATCAACCACACTCTCAAAGGTGAACCCATTCCATACCCCACCCTCCTTTGGCTATCATGTGAATGGAATCCTACTTGACACACGTGCCAATGCTATGACCAGGACCATGACCATGACACCAAGAGGAGATGACAAGAGGACCCCAGAGATCAAGACCCCCAAGCAAGAGGCCTGGAAGAGAAGACGCAAGAAGCTGCTGAAGCTAGACCGGAGTCTCCGGTCCAGACCGGAGTCTGCGGTCCACCACACCGGAGTCTTCGGTCCATCTCCGGTCCGACCCCAAACCAAGCGCCAGACAATCAAGGCCCCTCTGAGACGACAGAGACCGACCGAGTCTCGGTCCAGACCGGAGTCTCCGGCCAGCACACCGGAGTCTCCGGACCAAGCGAATCGGGCCTGTGTGCCTCGAGTTGGGCCTGGCCCATGTAACGCCCAGAACTTCCTATTTATGCCTGTTTTACCCCTAGCTCGTGGCTGGCCTATATAAGCCCCACCCTCCTTGAAACCACAGGTTGATGATGAAAGAAGGCTTGTGCCTAACCCTAGATGGGAACCCCTCTCTATAGTTAATCTATGAGTTGTACAAGGCCTTGGAGTTCGGTTGTTCGTCTCCAAGTCGTCAAGACCCTCCTCAAGTGTTTGGTCTCTCCTCATCAAGGATTCTAGTAGTGCTAGGTCTCTCCCTTTGGGATTCTACTTGGTTGCTACTCTATCGTTTGATTTGTATTCTATCATCCGCTTGCCGATCTCTCCTATGGTGATTCTACCTAACGGTCTCTCGCCGAGGATTCTATTGGATTGGTTGTTCGAGCCGGGAGCAAATCGAATCGGGTTGTGTTTGCGTGTGTTTGTATCTTTACCTTGCGTTTGTGTTGCGTTCATCGTGTTCATCGGGTATCCCCTCACTCCTCGCATCAAATCCGTAAAGATCGGGCCACCCTAGGGTCAATCCCACAAGGGATCCCATATCAACTGGTATCAGCAGCTTTTGGTTGCCACGGATTTGACTTCGTTCCCCCATATCCACCATAAATTCGAAAATACCAAAAATTTAGCCCCAATTTGCTTTTGGATCGATCTCTTGATTTGGTGAGTTGATTGTGGTTTCGATCCATTAGAAACTTGTCCTTGGATTTGGTCTACCTTTGCCCTGCGTTTCCTAGCCCAATTTGGTCGAAATTTTCTGGATTTGAGGGTTAAAGGGCCGAATTTCCGCTCACGAACTCGAGCTGTTAAATCGTCTTTGGAACAAGACCGAGTCTCGGTCATCACACCGAGTCTCGGACCACCTTTGAATCTCCGGCCCCAACACACCGGAGTCTCACCTGAACAAAATTTGACCCCTTTTCCTTTTTCGACTAATTTCCTTTGTGTGTTTGTGTTTCTTTGAGTGTCTATCAACTAACAAGATTCCGCAACGCCAACAACACCTCGTGCTCGACATCGACACCGCGGAACTCGAACCATCCCTTCACCAACGATCGCAAGTTCAACATCACCAAAAGGTATAACTTGCACAACCATTGTTAACCCCCTTCTTCCTGTGTGTGTTACCTAACCTATCGAGAGTAGCCCTCCTATGTTTGCCGAAGCATTGTGCGCTTGCTCTTGCATAGTCATGATATAGAGGCAATAACAAAATTGACTCCATAGTGTACAAAAAAAAAGCTTCTAAGCAAAAGAAACAAAAGAAAGATACCAATAGCAAAAGAGAGTCCAAAGCTTCTAAGCAAGAGTGCGAGCAAGAGCAAGGCAAGCGTACTCCGTTGCTTCTCAACCTTGCGCGAACGGGCTACGGTCTCTCCTAGTGTTGGCACGACACCGGGCATTAGTGTTAGGGGGTAACCCTGGGGTTGGCCCGATCTTTCACGAATTCCACGAGAAACGAGGGGAACGAGGTGGTCGGGGGATGAAATCGACGAAGGCGATGAAAACCACGAACACACACACACCAAAACACGATACACGCCTACTCCTCACGCCGGTGGCAACCGGTCCAACATAATCCCTAGGATCGGTGTTGGGCGAAGCTCGCTCTCCACGCCAACAACGGGGATGAGGTGGTGAGATCTTGACGACTTGGGGCGAGACACCGAGAACCCAAGGCCTTGTACAACTTGAACGCACTTAAGCAAGATCCAAGAGGTGGGTGGATAATCCGGTGCTCCTTGGTAGGAGCATGAGACCAATAGATATAAGTCCTCAAAGGGTTTCCTTAATATCTATTATTATCCAAGTCTAAGGTTTACAATAGAGGGTGGGGGGCTATATATAGTCCAGCCACAAAAACAGGGGTAGTTTGGGAACAAATAGCGAAATAGGGATAGGGTTACAAGGCGCTGGGCCGAAATATTACGGAAAGCTTCTGCTGCCGGCGGTAGTACCGCCCGGCGGGACCGGTAGTACCGGTCATGCGGTAGTACCGGTCCGGCAGTAGTACCGCTTGTCGCCCTGGGACTTGCCTTGGGTCTTCTGTTGGGGGGCGGTAGTATCGGGCCCGGTAGTACGGATCAAGGCGGTAGTACCCGATGACGAGAGCATTTTAGGCAGCCGGGGCCTTCGTCGTTGGCGGTAGCATTAAGCGGTCGCCAGTCCGGTAATCAGTAGCATCCCGTTGTCTAACACTGTAATGCTACTTGTTATAATAATAAAAGGGCCACTTCAACATATAATTGTTGCATCATCATCATATCATGCTCATGTCATCATACCACCTTGCATTTGAGCATCATATAAAACCTTTTTCTTGTTTGGTTCTTATCTCATGTGCATGATTAATTGTAGTTGCCTCTTGATATTGTATTTGGCTCTTAATATATTGTTAAATGCCCAAGCTGAGTTGTGGGCATGTCTCTTTTAAACCCCACCACCTTTCTTTCACCACCTTGTAATTCCACCATCCAACTAAATATGAGCTTGGCATTTAGAGGTTTACTTCTAGCTCATGTGGGTTGGGATGGATCCTGTTCTTTTCCACATGTTCTCATCTTGGCATCATTTTGTTTTCACCTTATTGATGCATGAGAGCCACATGGCCACCTTTGCATGCCTTGTGAGTGGAACCTTTTCTCCCTAGCTTCCATATGTGTGTTTGTGGGGTTATCATCATGTGGAGATATTTTGTGGGCTTATTAAATACCTAGTGGCATATACACTCTAGCAAGGCCCAATTATCATCACATGTGATCATATCCATCTACTCCATCTGGAACCTTCCTCTTTTTCCTTGCTTGGCTTGTTTCCACTTCTGGGAATGCATATGGACAATGCCATGTAGATATTGTTGTTTTCACAAGAATAAACATGGCATTAGATATTTTGCATGAGCCATGCAAGTGCCATCTAGTGTTTGTCTTTGGTTTGTTTTTGGTAGTTGGGTGATCCTCTCTAGCTCTATCTTTTTCTCTTGGTTGGAACCATGTGGATCTTGTTTTAAATCCTATCACCATATCTCTCTCTCCCTCTCTCTCTTTTTCTTGCCTTGATCTTGTTAGGGCTTGTTTGGAGCATGCATGATCAAGTAAAGTACCACCTCCTTCTATCCATACCCCCTCTTAGCTAAACCCTAAAACCTACCCCATGCCACCTCCCCATCCTAACTAAACAAAACCTAAAGTACACCCTTGCTAATCTCAACCCAAAGCACCCCCCTCTCCCTATCCACTCTAGCTATCCACCCCTAGACCTATCTTGCATGCTCACATGGTCACCATGCCCTAGCTACCCCACCCCAAACCTACCCCTAGCCGAGCCGGCCCTCTTCCTCTCTTCTCTCCCTGCCCTAGGGGCCCCTTCACACCTGCCTACCCGAGCCCTCTCCAACCCAGCCTGGCCCAGCTCAACCACCAGCTACCCTGCCCTGGCTCACGTGAGGGAGGGAAAAAGGGACAAGCGCCACCCCCAGCCTTCCCTCCCACCCTCCTCCTGCTTCCCTTGCCATCTTATCCTCCCCCTACGTCTCTGCCTCGCCCAGACACTCACCGTCCACCCCAGGAACCCTCCTCCCTCCTTCCTACCTTCCCAGCTCGGCCATGTCCCCGTCCTTCTAAACCCTAGCGACCACCTCTGCTTCCCTCGTTCCCGGCCAAGGCAGCCCAGGCCAGAGTCTCCGCTGCTTCCCCTGCTTCGCCCAGGACACGAGGATCCAGCCGTACCTCGCCGGAGCAGCCCCGCCATCGTCGTGGCCGGAGAGATCTGCCGCTTCTCGCCACGAGCCCGCCGGCGGATCCGGACCTCCCCGAGCCTCGTCAACCGCGCCGTCGAGCTGCTGGTGAGCTCCTCTTCTCCCCAGACAAGCTCCCTCTCTCACGTCAGTAGCCTCGCCACGCCCGTCGGCGCTTCTGCGTCTTGCGCCGACAGACAAGAACGCCGCGGTAGATCCAAGAAGTTCCACGTCACGCCCGCGCTCGGCTCCTTCGCAAACATCCCAAACCAATATTGTAGACCGATGACCCTCTTCCTTTTTCGTTTTGGCGACGCATTCTCCCGATGGTTCGCTCGCCAACGTCGATCAAGCAATGGCCGTCGGCGATCGCCGTGAGCTGCGCGCCGTCCGTCCAATTTTGGCCTTTGCATTTAGGACCTCGAGTTTTCTCCGCTAAACCCGCCGTCCCTCGGTTCCCACTGTCGGCGTCGTGATCTTTTGCAAAAGGCTCAACTCCCATAAATCAACCCGCGGTCCCAGCAGCGTGGCGGCCGCCATTGGCGTGTGGGTCCGCTTTGGCCTGCTACCCCACTCTGTGGCTAGCCAGAGCCGCGGCGACCAACGTTTTCTCTGCACGCGTGGGCCGTGCCAGCTCAGGCCCCATCTGTAAGCGCCTGGGTCATTTAAGCTGGGTGCAAAAAAAAACAATTCTGCTTTGTCTGTTATTTCAAATCTAGTTTAATTAATTCAAATTCAAATGCAAACCAGTATTCAAATAACTTTTCATTTGTAAATCCAAATTTGGCAAATGATATATGTTTGGAGATCAGAAAAATGCCAGGATTTCAAATATGACATTCAAATTGCCTTTTGCACAATTAAAATTCCAAGTTTAAATAAATTACACCAATTGCCACTAGAACTTAAATAATTAATAACTTTTGTTTTATAATTCCAAATTGAACAAATGATATGTCTAAAATGATCAGCTCGACGAGACCTTTCTGTTTATGCTATCCATGACTTCAATTGCAGCATGCATCATATAAAAATATAGGGTACAGCAAATGTTATGACAACAAAATGTGATCCAAAACCCCATTAAAAATGTTACTACTTGTCCTCCACACCTCACCATGCCATGCTACCTTATTGCCATGTAAATTGTGCATCATTCATCATGGCATGATTGTTTGCTTGACGCATCTTATTCACATGCTTGTGCTCTATATTCATGTTGGCCTTGTTTGTTTGGTTTTTCGGATGAACCTTTGGCGGGGGTTATATCAAGAGAACCAGGAGCACTACCCAGATCCGTCCCTCGCTTCAACTGAGTTGACAGGCAAGCACTTCCACATGCTTGCATACATACAATACCTATTGCCTCTATCTTATTCTTGCATCATTGAGTCGCGATTGCATTAAATTGAATCCCAAGTATGCATAGCCTTTACTTTCAAACTCCACCAAGCTTGTTCCTCCATCCCATGAGCCATTACTATAGGAGTTGTCTGAGCCATGCGAGTCGTGAAACAACATGTGTAGGGTATGTGGCGTCTGTTGGATAATGAGGTACCTAAACAACTTAACTGAGTAATCTTGGGATAACTAAAGAAAGTGGCACCGGTGAGCAACATCGCTATTTGGTTTTCCTGCTCACTTGTGTCCCGTAAGACCCCGAGTACTTGATTCCTGTTCCTTGATTTATCGCGCTATCCACATCCGGAGGTATATGGGACCCCAGGCGAGCTTGATTCCGTCTAATTTCTTGGGGCCACAAACTAGTTTGAGGTTTTATTTACTATCCGGTACTTATGCCATGCTACTACGTATTTAAATTGTGCGAGGAGCACCTTGTCTTTGTTAGGATCGGGACACGATTCCGCGGTGTCGACAAGCCCAGCCACACTTTTGGGTTCCCGATCGTTCACGACCGTCACCCAAACCTTGAGTCCGTCTCGAGTCGGTGGCTTCGTTCTACTCAATGGGGTGGCCCCTGAAATATTTCTGAATCTTGTGATTGTTCATCGTGAAAGCCTCGTTGGGTTTTGATTTGGTTTTTCCGAGGTTGATCGGCGTGTGTTGCTATTGGTGCACCCGGCGGGTAAAACTTTCAAAGCCGTGTCCATGGATATGGACGACTTGGAGCACAGTTCTCGATCATAGACAAGCATAACTAAAGCACCGCTTTAATCGACTAAGTAATTTGTCTAGTAAATAGTGCAACACTCATGGAATGGTTAATAAAATTGCCAACGGATGGGGGTTGTTAAATCGCTTTCTTGTTGGTAGCGAGGAGGAGGATGGATCGATGAGATTACCAATATAAGCTGTTGTTCTTAATTCACGGACATCCGTCTATCATTGGTTAGGCGGATGGTTAGCGTTATCTGTAGAACTGCTAGGGTTTATCTTTTTGCAATTCGTCACCCAGTTATGTCCCTTTAGAGGCATTAAGACTTGCCGAGTACCCTTAGGGTCTCACACGATAAATTATTGGTTCAGATGGACAGTACCCTCACAGACGGATCTTTGGGTGGAAGAAGCCGAGGACATGGGCAACGATCGTTCGGTGTAGAGATTCCGGGAACGGGGATCCGTGAGACCTGTAGTTGGGATGTGCTTATTTCTCTGGCATCTTATGCCGATTTGCTTCTTATCCGTACTAGGATTTTGTTTGCCGCTTGAGATGATACTACGATGTGTTGTATGAGGAAGTATCCTAAAATCTAGATCTATCTAGGTCATTTGAATCCTGATGTATGGCGTTTGTATAGTTTCTTTCTTGCTAGATGGTATGGCTCTGACGTACTCTTGTATGGTGGCTTGCGTACATACCCACTTGTGTCGTAGTTGATCCCTTCGCTGCCGATTCGCCGTCTGAGTCCCGTTGAGAGGGTAGTGGTTGGGACGTCTGAAAGGACTACCAGTGAGTGGCTTTTGGGGCCCCACCGTACTATTTCAACCACTACCACTCATCCAGGCTTGTATCTAGGAGCGTAATTCACCGAGGTAGTTACAAGTACCGCTGGCGACAGAGAGCGTTTGGTCTCTTCGGCTGGTGCTCCTCCGTCCTGTGGGTTCGTCTCTTCGTACCTGATGATGCACAAGGTATGGGTATGAAGTAGCAAGCCATCCAAAGGCGTATCGAAGTCACACAAGAGGAGGCGAGTTCACCTTAGCTTGAAGGAGTTTGGCTCGGGCCGAGTCATCGGTCCACTTGGGAGCTTGTGGGAGTAGATGTAGTAGCGGTCGTGGGGCCAGAGCATCAGCTCCCCTTGGGAAAGAGTCGTCTCGACTCTTCAACCTTCTCAATTTCATCTTCTCCATGGTAGGGTGAGAGGTCAGTGACATTGAATGTCGAGCTCACAAGATACTTTGATGCTTGGCGAAGGACTTGTTGCTCGATTGTAGCTCGTGTGTCTTCATGGAGTTCCTTCATTGGTTGGACACGCTTGACAACGTCCATGTTGGCACGTTCATGAAGTGGAAGTGGAAGTGTACCGAGCGCGGTGAGAGGCTTAAAACCTTAGACGATCCTGAACGGGCTCCTCATGGTGGTTGAGTGCTTGGTGCGGCCGTAGGCGAACTTGGCGTGGGGAATGTATTCCTACAAAATAGCCATCAAAGAAGGAGGAACATTTGTCAAGTCGTTAGTTCCTTGCGCTAGTCCCTTGCATACAAGGACATAGTGCAAGATGGATGGGTTGTTCCGCACTTCTCTCATCTCACTTTTGGTGGCAAGAAGAACACTCTTAGTTTTTCCACTCGAGTTTGGCTTGTATCTCTCACGCACTATGGTGTGGTTCGCTCGCTCACCACTCTTCTCACAAGGTGTTTTGCGTGTGCCCTCGCTAAAGCCTTTGCATTGTCCAATTATTTGGCTAGGAGTCATTGGTTGCAACACACAAGTTTTATCAAGCCATTTGAAGGTGTAAGTGTTTGAGTGACCATTATGTAAAGCGCTTTGTCATATTGCCACGGCCTTCCGAGCAACATATGGCAAACCGTCATTGGGACCACGTCACACTCGACCGTGTCCTTGTAGTGCCCAATGGAGAACGTCACCGAGACGGTGTGCTTGATCTTGATGGATCCTTGGTCACTTAGCCATTGGATATGGTAGGGGTGTTTATGCGGAAGGAGGGTGAGGTTTAATTTCTCACACAATTCCGTACTTGCAAGGTTGTGGTAACTCCTCCATCGATGATAACTTTGATGGACTTCCCTTGATGTCGACGAGTGTGGAAGATGTTCGAGCGTTGGTCTTCATTTTCATTGGCTTGGGTAGTCAAGACCCTTGTGACCACAAGCGATGGACTTGCGTCATGCTCACACACAAGAAGTTCTTGGGTCTCTTCCAAATGTTGCCTTGCCATGGCTTCGTTGACCCTTGCATCAAACTCTTCTTCACTCAAGTATTCTTCATCGCCGTTGTCATGGGTGAATAAAACATTCATGTTCCCACATGCATTTGATTTGTGCCCTTTGCCTCCACACTTGTAACAGGCACCATTGAATGGTTGATCATCCCTTGGGTATACGCCACTTGGGGGCTGTTTTCCTTGAGGAAGCGTTGGCTTGGGAAGTTTGGTTGGACTTGAGGAGCTTCCACTGGAAGTTGTTGGAGTAGTGGTTGACGCTTGCTTGAAGGTGAAGTATGTCTTTGGCTTGTTGTACTCGATGTCCTCTTGCACTTGGCGCTCGGCCTTAGATGTGATGTGCACAAGCTCAACCATGTTGTTGTACTTTTGGGACTCGGTGATACGCTTGATGGGATGGTTCAAGCCATTGAGGAAGCGTGCCATTGTTTGTTCATCTCGCTCTTAGATGTTGGCACGGATCATGTTGAGCTCCATTTGTTTGAAGTACTCTTCCACGGTCTTTGTCCCTTGACTAAGCGTTTGAAGCTTGTTGAAGAGGTCACGCGTGTAGTGCGAAGGAACAAAGCGGGATCTCATATGAGCCTTCATGTCTTGCCAAGTTGCGATTGGAGGCTCTTCTTTCGCTTCGCGAGCGAGTTGGACTTGTTCCCACCAAAGGTTGGTATACTCATCAAACTCGAGGGATGCCATGGCCATCATCTTCTCATTGCTATAGTTGTGCATGCGGAAGATCTTGTCGACCTTGAGTTCCCAAGAAAGATATTCCTCGGGCTCATTGGAACCGGTGAACTTTGGCATGGTGAACTTGAGCTTGCCGAAAGTTTCTTCTCCATTGCGGTTCCGGTTGCGTCGGTTGCCATGATTTGGGCGGTCATCATCATCATCATCATCATCATCATCCGAGCTCTCATGTCTTGCTTGGTGATTGTTGCGTTGCTCTTGCGGTTGTTGAGGTGCCGCGTTTGGTGGTGGAACTTGTTGTTGACGACGAGCTTGGGGAGCTTGCTCGTTTTGTTGTCGCGGTTGAGGACGAGGAGGAGGTTGATGGTCCTCACGACGAGCTTGGGGAGCTTGCTCTTGTTCTTGTCGTGGTTGATGCCGAGTAGCATTAGCTTGCGCCATGTGGCGAGGAGGACGTCGAGCCGCGCGTGCAATGGGCTGCTCTTCTTCTTGGTGTATGGGAGGGTCATCATGACCATCATGGTGCCGACGTGGGCGGTCATGTCAATGATGACGCCTTGGAGGGTCTTCGAGTGCTTCACGTCGACGATGATCTTGTTCGTCCTCTTCGGAAGCGTCACTGGTTGTTGAAGGGACATGTCGACGTCGATGGCCTTGGTGGTCCATGCGAGGTTGCTCTTGTTGAATCACAAGTGCCCTTGGTTGTGGCCGGTTCGCTTCGCGCCTTGGAGGTCTTGCGGAGAGGTCACCATCGTATCTTGACGTTGCGGCGTGACGCGGAGATGGAACCGCTTGCGAAGAGCTCATGGAATGAAGAACGGGTCCATCCCGGTGCCTTGAAGCGTGACGACGAGGTGCACTTGAATCACTTGAGGAGTGCCGAGATGAGCTTGATTCGCGCGAGCGTGGCCTTGCGAGTCCATCAATGATGTGTTGGAGATTCTCATCCGTTGAGGCAAGTGCACGACCAAGAGCTTCATTTTGATGCCCGAGATTTTGTTGCATGGCATGCATTTGGCCTCGGACTTCTTCGAAGCGGTTGTCGATGTTCTTGAATTCCACACGGGCCTCGCTAAATTGTTCATCTTGGCGCCACTCGAGAGCTTCACAACGATAGTTGAATTGTCCTCGGACCTTCCAATGGTCCCATCTTGTCATGAATTGGTTATCATCCTCTGGAGGTGGTGGTGGTTGGGATGGCTCTCCATGCCTGTCCATGATGCAAAGCCAACAATGGTTGTATATGGAGAGAAAGGGTGTGGAGAGTTAGCCTTTTACCTCACCTTGGAGATTATATCAAACCAATTGCCACACAAATGAGCGTGCAAAGTGAAATGGCAAGAAACTCTCAAAGGCTTTTGGTGGAAGGTTAGTGTTGGAAAACCAAAGCGAAACGATCCAAGCAAAGGTTATTGTCCTCGTGGTAAAGAACCAAAGATCAAAAGCAAAAAGATACGATCTACAAAAACGGAAAACACACGTGGAGAAAAGCGGGGTTAGCACGACTATGAAAATGAGCACAAAAGGTCCTAACGAAGACTACGCCGGATGTCGTGCCAACACAAGGAGACCACAACTCGTTTGCTAAAAGAGGGTAAGCAATAGATTTGTGCACTTGCCGCGGAGCGCTCTTTCTTCTCTCTTTCTTGGCTTACAAGCTTGGTATTCTCTTTGTATCGGGAGACTATGTAGCTTTTTCTCTTTTTCTTTTGTTCTCTTTTTTTATTCTTTTCCTTTTCTCCCTTGCTATGCTACTATGTTAGCTTTTGTATTTGGCCTCACACTCTCACTTTCCGAAGGCAAGTGCACAATGCTTAGACAAACACAAAATGAGTTGCTCTCATAGGATAGATACACACAAAGGAAGATATGGGGCTGTCAAGGTGGTGCAAGTTATACCTTTGGTATTGTTGACGACTTGCAACCGTTGGCGGGGGGAAGATGTTCGAGTGTCGCGGTGTCGTTGAGCGCGTGATGACGTTGATGCGGAAGCTTGTGTTAAGAGGGAGACAAACACGCGAAACACGAACAAGCTAAAGGGGGAAAGTCAGCAAACAAAAATGAGGCGTCAAGACGAAGGAAAAACCTTCTGTTACTGGCGGTAGTACCGCTTGGTACAGGCGGTAGTATCGGACGGCGGTAGTACCGCTTGTTACGGGCGGTAGTACTAGGCAATGATACCGCTTGGAGCAAGCGGTAGTACCGGTGATGTAACACTAACAAAACGAGATCCACTTGACACAAACCTCGGATCCGGGAAACTCGAAAGGCTGGCTAGGAACAACAGGGGCTATAGATCGACTCCCAAAGCAACAGATCTATGGACCAAAACCACGAAAAACGCACCAAATCAAGAGATCGATCCGAAGGCAAATTGGGGCTCTTTTTGGTGGGATTTTCGATTTTAAGGCGGATAAAAGAAATATTGGGGGGAAATTCGTGATCAACCATGCTCTTGATACCAATATGTTAGGGGTAACCACAGGGTTGGCCGATCTTTCACAAATTCCACGAAGCGAGGGAACGAGGTGGTCGAGGATGAAATCGATGAAGGCGATGAAAACCACGAACACACACACCAAAACACGATACGCCTACTCCTCACGCCGGTGGCAACCGTCCAACATAATCCCTAGGATCGGTGTTGGGCTCGCTCGCTCTCACGCCAACAACGGGGTATGAGGTGCTTGGTGAGATCTTGACGACTTGGGGGCGAGACACCGAGAACCCAAGGCCTTGTACAACTTGAACGCACTTAAGCAAGATCCAAGAGGTGGGTGGATAATCCGGTGCTCCTTGGTAGGAGCATGAGAACAATAGATATAAGTCCTCAAAGGGTTTCCTTAATATCTATTATTATCCAAGTCTAAGGTTTACAATAGAGGGTGGGGTGCTATATATAGTCCAACCACAAAAACAGGGGTAGTTTGGGAACAAATAGCGAAATAGGGATAGGGTTACAAGGCGCTGGGCCGAAATATTCTGAAAGCTTCGCTGTAGGCTTAGTACCGCCAGACCGGTAGTACCGGTCATGCGGTAGTACTGGGTTCTGGCGGTAGTACCGCTTGTAAATCTGGGACTTGCGCTGAGGTCTTCTGTGGGGCGGTGAGGCGGTAATCTGGGGCCGGTAGTACGGATCAGGGCCGTAGTACCGCCCGATGAGAGCATTTTGGCGACTCGGGGCCTTCACGTTGGCGGTAGCATTGGCGATAGTATGTAGCCGGCCGCCAGTCCGGTAGTACCGCTGGCGACAGAGAGCGTTTGGTCTCTTCGGCTGGTGCTCCTCCGTCCTGTGGGTTCGTCTCTTCGTACCTGATGATGCACAAGGTATGGGTATGAAGTAGCAAGCCATCCAAAGGCGTATCGAAGTCACACAAGGAGAGGAGCGAGTTCACCTTAGCTTGAAGGAGTTTGGCTCGGGCGCGAGTCATCGGTCCACTTGGGGAGCTTGTGGGAGTAGATGTAGTAGCGGTCGTAGGACGGGCTGCATCAATTAGTATTCGTTAGGTCCAATTTTGTTCTTTGCTCATTTTTCATAGTCGTGCTAGCCACATTAATCTCCACCGTGTGTGTATAGTCGTAGGTTCTCGTCACCCTTTTTGACCTTTTCCTTTGATTTTGTTTTGTTGGATTTTACCCACTTTTGACAATATCCTTTTCTTTTGGTTGTTCCATTTGCTATCCACCTTTCTAACCTACCACCATAGGCCTTTGTGTGTGTGTGTCTTGTGTACCCGCTATTTGCTTTGCTCTCGGCAACAACAATCTTTCCAATCGTTGACTCCGGTGAGGCAAGGTAGCAATTACCATTCCACCAATCTCACCATATCTATCAAGTGGAGCTAGTGGAGATAGCAATTTCAACAACCAACATGGCTTTGCCATGCGCCACAACTTATGGGCGCAACGCCAAGAATTCAACAATCTGATAGGGCAAAGGTGTCCGATCTTTCGATGAGATGGCGATAATCGATTTGGTGGAGTTCGGGCTTGACGATCCGACTACACGTCGAAACCGGCCAATGCAATCGCTAGGCCAATCTCCTGGAGGTTACCGATCCTGCGTGAACACGATCAGCCTGGCCAGCGAGGGTCTTAATTCCTACCTGAAATCGAGAACAAGTAAGAACCAATATTGCAATCAAGATATTGCGGATTAAGAGGAAAGCTTTATTGAAGAGGTGGGATCCTGAATAGGTGAGAAGTACAAGAGGCCTCTACGACGCTCGAGCCTTGGAGAAGTTGCGACTATGGCTAACTTAATGTCTAAACAAAATGCGAGTCTAGAGGTTCGGCTATGGGGCGTATTTAAGGGCGAAAAGGTGGGGTTTCGGCCAGCCATGGAAGTGGTGGCCGAATCCAACCCTAAAAGTCCTTTTCCCCTCAAATACGGACTCTAAAAAGTGGCTAATTAAAATCCTGCGAAAATTACATGGGCCTGGCCCAAAATAAAGTGTGTGACACCATATTAAGCTATGGACGAATTAAGAAGTATTGATCTTGAATATTTCGTCCAATCCTTCTTCGTCATTATGGTGGCCTCAAAGTTCGAAAGCTTCATCTGGCCTTCTCTTGGATCATCACATGCTTCGCCATCTCCATGCATGCCCATGCTCCAATGCTTGTCCCTCTCATCCATGCTTGGTCCATCGTTCCTAAGAGTAAGAAATATATCTGATTTAGGCAGCATCATATTCTCATATATGTGAGGAATAGTTCCAAGAAACGAAAGTACCTGATAGTTAAGTTGTTTGTACGAGATCTTGTGATGGGTCCTTGTATGTGTGTTCTTTGTGTAAAATGGTTGTATCAATAGTAGGGATGTCCACATCATGCTCCCCTTCTTGAATTGAAGTCGTCCTCGACGCAATCTCATCTTCCTCACCAAAGTAAGGCTTCAAATCTGCAATGTTAAATGTAGGACTAACCGTACCAAAGTCTGCAGGCAACTCAAGTTTATATGCATTATCATTGATTTTCTCTAACACCTTAAAGGGACCAGCATCACGTGGCATTAACTTAGACTTGCGTAAATCAGGAAAACGATCTTTACGCTAATGTAACCAAACAAGATCGCCAACATCAAACACAACATGCTTTCTCCCTTTATCCCCAGCAAGTTTATACTTAGCATTCATGTGTTCAATGTTATCTTTAGTAGTCTTATGCAAGTTTAATATCATTTCAGCGCCTTGTGTAGCATCCAAATTATGTTGCACCGAAGAAGGTAAAGGCAATGCGGCGGCAGCCAAACCAGCAGTCCGACCCGTGATCGGAATGCGCCGTGCGACATGTGTGGGTGCCGGTGCGGGTGCGGGCAATCGGTTCAGACGCTCCTTGAACCGAACGTCAAGCTTGGCGTTGAAGGATTTATCTAGTCCATCGATCTTGTCCACGGCGTTGGTGAGCTTGGTGTCAAACTCCCCGAGGCGTACCCGTCTTGTGCCAGCGACCAAGAGCGCGGAGAAGTGGGCATGTAGTTCTTCGTTCGTCATTGTGGCAGGGGTCCGCGAAGTATCTGTCATGGTTAGTCCTTAAAAAGCACAGGTATATAGTACGGAAATATGGTGGAAATCACGCGTAATCCGTCAAGCAATATACAAAGATCTTACAAGTTCTTACCAAACAGCAGGAAAAGGCGATGTGCAACCACGAAGATCAGTGGTTCCAGAGATTGAACCAAGCGATAACCAGGAGTCGAAACACCGCACGTGGAGAGTATCTGTGGAGCTCTTGGAAGGCTTAGCAAAGGGGGTTAGCAATTATCAAAACAGCAATGCAGAAGTTGAAAGAATGCTCAACGACGGTACTGTGCTGGTCCTAGGCTAGACCGTACTAGAGACGTGAGCCTAGAGCACCAACGATGTCACGACGCGACACAACAAGCACTGTATAATGATATGGCACCCTGAAAAGCGAACCGAGAGGTGAAAATCACTATGATGGCGAGTGTCTAGAATTGATCTACGGGGTCTAAAAATAGGTTAGCCCCCAAAAAAAAATTTGAAATTTTTTATTTTGCTCGAAGCGCCTTGACGCCAAAAATATTGCTATATAACGATGGAGAAAAGTGATCCCGGTCAAATTATAGTATAGCCGGAAAAAAAAATTCGGGCGGTTCCGGACTTTTTTTGCTCTCCTTCGACTTACTAGGACTCTTAGCGAAACGGACTTTTAGCTGAACACGGAAACAACAAAGAAGGAAAGTCAAAAGAAATAACTAGGAAACAGTAACTCTACTCGGACTCGTACCACGGCAGGAAAACTGATCGGATCTGTGTCGCGGTAGGAAGGCGGGGGCGGAGTATTAGGGTTTATGGTGGCTGGGTATATGGCGACGGAATATGGTGGAGGAATATGGTGGCGGTGATCGGCGAGTGTGGCGGTGACTAGTATGATCAGAACTCGAAACTCTAAGGGACGAGACACTAAGACCCAAAGAACTCGGACGACGATGTAGACACAAATTCAACAATGCAAAAACTGAAAAGATAATGCGAGGCGTAGATTGGTTGTGGGATGGATCTAAACTCTAACTTTTTTTTGGCTTTTTCGTGGGTTATAGGTAAAAACAGATCTAATCTATGAAAAACAGTAAAATCTCACCGAGCAACCTGAAATCTGATACCACTTGATAGGGCAAAGGTGTCCGATCTTTCGATGAGATGGCGATAATCGATTTGGTGGAGTTCGGGCTTGACGATCCGACTACAAATCGATGAGACTATCGTCACCAACCTCGATTGGACTTTGCATCACGCATCCATCGTTGAACAAGGCCTTGGGTTCTCGGTTTCTCGCCCCCAAGTCGTCAAGACCCTCCCCAAGGTGTTCTTCCCTCTCCGATGTGGATTTGAGGGAGCACGTTGACCGATCTTTCCTTGCGAGGATTCTATCAGACCGGTGGCCGCCGTTCGGGAGCAATCAGCCTTGTATCGTGTGAGTTTTGCGTGTGTTCATCGTGTTCTTCGCGAGGTGTGTGTACGCTTCCGCTACCTTCTCCCTTTCCCCTCGCTTTCCCATCGATTTGACCACGAGATCCGTGAAGATCGGGCACCCAAGAGGTTAACCCCTCCATCATCTGATGCAGCCCGTCCTACGACCGCGTCTACATCTACCCCTACAAGCTCCCCAAGTGGACCCATGACTCGAGCCCGAGCCAAACTCCTTCAAGCTAAGGTGAACTCGCTCCTCTCCATGTGTGACTTCAATACACCCTTGGCTGGCTTGCTACTTTATCCAAACCTTGTGCATCATCAGGTACGAAGAGAAGAACCCGTAGGACGGAGGAGCACCCGAAGAAGAGACCAAATGCTCTGCAGCTTGATTACTCTAGGACACAGCGGCCGTACTACAGCTTGGCGGTACTACCGCTAAATGCTACCGCCAGCGATGAAGGTCCCGAGCTACCCAACGCTCTCTGTCACCAATGGGCCACTGGATCCGGTACTACCAGACTCAGTACTACCGCCCGCCTACCAGCAGAAGGCCCAGTAAGAGCCCAGGGCGACAAGCGGTACTACCGGTCCTTGAGGGTACTACCGCCAGAGAGACTTTACGTGATATTTCGCGCAAATACTTGTAACCCTCTCCATATTTCGCTATTTGTCCCCAAACTACCCCTGTTTTTGTGGTTGGACTATATATAGCCCCCACCATCCATTGTAAACCCTAGACTTGGATAATAATAGATATTAAGGAAACCCTTTGAGGACTTATATCTATTGGTCTCATGCTCCTACCAAGGAGCACCGGATTATCCACCCACCTCTTGGATCTTGCTTAAGTGCGTTCAAGTTGTACAAGGCCTTGGGTTCTCGGTGTCTCGCCCCCAAGTCGTCAAGATCTCACCAAGCACCTCATCCCCCGTTGTTGGCGTGGAGAGCGAGCTTCGCCCAACACCGATCCTAGGGATTATGTTGGACCGGTTGCCACCGGCGTGAGGAGTAGGCGTGTATCATGTTTTGGTGTGTGTGTGTTCGTGGTTTTCATCGCCTTCATCGATTTCATCCCCCGACCACCTCGTTCCCCTCGTTTCTCGTGGAATTCGTGAAAGATCGGGCCAACCCCAGGGTTACCCCCTAACATATTGGTATCAAGAGCACGGTTGATCACGAATTTCCCCCCAATTTTTCTTTTATCCGCCTTAAAATCGAAAATCCCACCAAAAAGAGCCCCAAGTTGCCTTCGGATCGATCTCTGGATTTGGTGCGTTTTTCGTGGTTTTGGTCCATAGATCTGTTGCTTTGGGAGTCGATCTATAGCCCCTGTTGTTTCTAGCCAGCCTTTCGGTCAGTTTTCCCACGGATCTGAGGTTTGTGTCAAGTGGATCTCGTTTTCGTTCGTGTTCTGTCACCAGCGGTACTACCGCCCGTTCCAAGCGGTACTACCGCCGTCCGGTACCGCCAAGAATAAGCGGTACTATCAGTCTCTACATTTGTACCAAGCGGTACTACCGTCAGTAACAGAAGGTTTTTCCTTCTTCTTGACACCTCATTTTCGTTTGCTGACTTTCCCCCTTTAGCTTGTTCGTGTTTCGCGTGTTTGTCGCCATCTTAACACAAGCTTCCGCATCAACATCATCCCGCGCTCAACGACACCGCGACACTCGAACATCACCCCCCCACCAACGGTTGCAAGTCGTCAACAATACCAAAGGTATAACTTGCACCACTTTGACAGCCCCATATCTTCCTTTGTGTGTATCTATCCTATGAGAGCAACTCATTTTGTGTTTGTCTAAGCATTGTGCACTTGCCTTCGGAAAGTGAGAGTGTGAGGCCAAATCGAAGCTAACATAGAAGAAAAGCAAGGGAGAAAAAGGAAAAAGAATAAAAAAAAACAAAAAAAAAGAGAAAAAGAGAAAAAGCTACATAGTCTCCCAATACAAAGAGAATACCAAGCTTGTAAGCCAAGAAAGAGAGAAGAAAGCGCTCATGCAAGTGCACAAATCTATTGCTTACCCTCTTTTGGCAAGCGAGTTGTGGTCTCTCCTTGTGTTGGCACGACACCGGCGTAGTCTTCGTTAGGACCTTTTGTGCTCATTTTCATAGTCGTGCTAACCCGTTTTCTCCACGTGTGTGTTTCCGTGTTTTTGTAGATCGTTTCCTTTTGCTTTTGATCTTTGGTTCTTTACCACGTAGACAATAACCTTTTGCTTTGATCGTTTCGTTTGGTTTTCCACACTCCTAACCTTCCACCAAAAGCCTTTGAGAGTTGTAGCATTTTGGTGTGAGAGTTTCTTGCCATTTCACTTTGCACGCTTTTCGCTCATTTGTGTGGCAATTGGTTTGATATAATCTCCAAGGTGAGGTAAAAGGCTAACTCTCCACCTTTCTCTCCATATACAACCATTGTTGGTTTTGCATCATGGACAGGCATGGAGAGCCATCCCAACCACCACCACCTCCGGAGGATGATAACCAATTCATGACAAGATGGGACCATTGGAAGGTCCGAGGAGAATTCAACTATCGTTGTGAATCTCTCGACGCCAAGATGAACAATTTAGCGAGGCCCGTTTGGAATTCAAGAACATCGACAACCGCTTCGAAGAAGTCTGTGGCCAAATGCATGCCATGCAACACAACCTCGGTCATCAAAATGAAGCTCTTGGTCGTGCACTCGCCTCAACGGATGAGAAGCTTCAACACATCATTGATGGACTCGCAAGGACACGCTCGCGCGAATCAAGCTCATCTCGGCACTCCTCAAGTGATTCAAGTGCACCTCGCCGTCACGCTTCAAGGCACCGGGATGGACCCGTTCTTCATTCCATGAGCTCTTCGCAAGCGGTTCCATCTCCGCGTCACGCCGCAACGTCAAGCTACGATGGTGACCTCTCCGCAAGACCTCCAAGGCGCGAAGCGAACCGGCCACAACCAAGGGCACTTGTGATTCAACAAGAGCAACCTCGCATGGACCACCAAGGCCATCGACGTCGACATGTCCCTTCAACAACGAGTGACGCTTCCGAAGAGGACGAACAAGATCATCGTCGACGTGAAGCACTCGAAGACCCTCCAAGGCGTCATCATCGACATGACCGCCCACGTCGGCACCATGATGGTCATGATGACCCTCCCATACACCAAGAAGAAGAGCAGCCCATTGCGCGGCGGCGACGTCCTCCTCGCCACATGGTGCAAGCTAATGCTACTCGGCATCAACCACGACAAGAACAAGAGCAAGCTCCCCAAGCTCGTCGTGAGGACCATCAACCTCCTCCTCGTCCTCAACCGCGACAACAAAACGAGCAAGCTCCCCAAGCTTGTCGTCAACAACAAGTTCCACCACCAAACGCGGCACCTCAACAACCGCAAGAGAAACGCAACAATCACCAAGCAAGACATGAGAGCTCGGATGATGATGATGAGGACCGCCCAAATCATGGAAACCGACGCAACCGGAACCGCAATGGAGAAGAAACTTTCGGCAAGCTCAAGTTCACCATGCCAAAGTTCACCGGTTCCAATGAGCCCGAGGAATATCTTTCTTGGGAACTCAAGGTCGACAAGATCTTCCGCATGCACTACTATAGCAATGAGAAGATGATGGCCATGGCATCCCTCGAGTTCGATGAGTATGCCAACCTTTGGTGGGAACAAGTCCAGCTCGCTCATGAAGCGAAGAGCCTCAATTGCAACAGCAAGACATGAAGGCTCATATGAGATCCCGCTTTGTTCCTTCGCACTACACGCGTGACCTCTTCAACAAGCTTCAAACGCTTAGTCAAGGGACAAAGACCGTGGAAGAGTACTTCAAACAAATGGAGCTCAACATGATCCGTGCCAACATCGAAGAGCGAGATGAACAAACCATGGCACACTTCCTCAATGGCTTGAACCATCCCATCAAGCGTATCACCGAGTTCCAAAAGTACAACAACATGGTTGAGCTTGTGCACATCGCATCCAAGGCCGAGCGCCAAGTGCAAGAGGACATCAAGTACAACAAACCAAAGACGTACTTCACCTTCAAGCAAGCGTCAACCACTACTCCAACAACTCCAAGTGGAAGCTCCTCAAGTACAACCAAGCTTCCCTTCAAGCCAACTCTCCCTCAAGGAAAATAGCCACCAAGTGGCAAACACACAAGGGATGATCAACCTTTCACCGGTGAATGCTACAAGTGTGGAGGCAAAGGGCACAAGTCGAATGCATGTGGAAACAAGAAAATTTTGTTCATCCATGACAACGGCGATGAAGAATACTTGAGTGAAGAAGAGTTTGATGCAAGGGTCAAGGAAGCCATGGCAACGCAACATTTGGAAGAGGACCAAGAACTTCTTGTGTGTGAGCATGACGCAAGTCCATCGCTTGTGGTCACCAGGGTCTTGACTACCCAAGCCAATGAAAATGAAGACCAACGCTCGAACATCTTCCAAACTCGTGCCGGCATCAATGGGAAGTCCATCAAAGTTGTCATCGATGGAGGGAGTTGCCACAACCTTGCAAGTACGGAATTGTGTGAGAAACTCAACCTCACCCTCTTTCCGCATAAATACCCCTACCATATCCAATGGCTAAGTGACCAAGGATCCGTCAAGATCAAGCACACCGTCTCGGTGACGTTCTCAATTGGGCACTACAAGGACACGGTCGAGTGTGACGTGGTCCCAATGACAGTTTGCCATATGTTGCTCGGAAGGCCGTGGCAATATGACAAGCGTGCTTTGCATAATGGTCACTCAAACACTTACACCTTCAAATGGATTGATAAAACTTTTGTGTTGCAACCAATGACTCCTAGCCAAATAATTACGGACAATGCAAAGGCTTTAGCGAGGGCGCAATACGCAACAACACCTTGTGAGAAGAGTGGTGAGCGAGAGAACCACACCATAGAGAGTGAGAGCTACAAGCCAAACTCGAGTGGAAAAACTAAGAGTGTTCTTCTTGCCACCAAAAGTGAGATGAGAGAAGTGCGGAACAGCCCATCCATCTTGCACTATGTCCTTGTATGCAAGGGACTAGCGCAAGGAACTAACGACTTGACAAATGTTCCTCCTTCTTTGATGGCTGTTTTGCAGGAATTCCAAGATGTTTTTCCCGAAGAGCTTCCTCATGGCCTTCCTCCTCTTCGTGGAATAGAACCGCATCGACCTCATACGGCGCACCACTCCCAAACCGCCAGCGTGTCGCACGAACCGGAAAAGACGAAGGAGATCGGCGTCAAATCAACCAACTCGTCTCAAAGGTTTGATCCAAGTAAGCACTAGCCCAAGCGGTCCCGTGATCCTAGTCCCAAAAACGGATGATACGTTGCGGTTATGCATGGACTGCCGTCCAATCAATGCTATCACCGTGCGTTATCGATATCCTATACCGCGTCTTGATGACATGCTTGATGAGTTATGTGGAGCCACTATATTTTCCAAAATTGATCTTCGTAGTGGTTACCATCAAATTCGCATGGCTAAAGGTGATGAGTGGAAAACCGCCTTCAAGACCAAGCTTGGTCTCTATGAATGGTTGGTTATGCCCTTTGGCTTATCCAATGCCCCATCTACCTTCATGCGCCTCATGAACCATATTTTGCGATCTCTCATTGGAAAGAGTGTAGTTGTTTACTTTGATGACATCCTTGTCTATAGCAAGTCACTAGAGGAGCATGTTACTCATGTTAAGGAGGTCCTTCAAATCCTTCGTCATGAAAAGCTTTATGCTAATCTCCCAAAGTGCACTTTTGCAACAGACAAGCTGATTTTCCTTGGTTTTGTTGTGTCTTCTAATGGCATAGAAGTGGATGTCTCAAAAGTCAAGGACATACGAGATTGGCCCATCCCAACAAATGTTAGTGAACTTCGTAGTTTTCATGGGTTGGCTGGCTTTTACCGTCGCTTTGTGAAAGATTTTTCTATAATTGCTTGCCCCCTCAATGAATTGACCAAGAAAAATGTCACGTTCGTTTGGGGAAAAGCACAACAAAAGGCTTTTGATGAGCTCAAAAAGAGGCTCACGGAAGCACCACTTCTTGCATTGCCGGATTTCACAAAAACATTTGAGATTGAATGTGACGCTAGTGGTATTGGCATTGGGGGCGTCCTTATGCAAAATGGGCGTCCTATTGCTTACCATAGTGAGAAACTTGATGGTGCACGCCTCAATTATCCTATTTATGACAAAGAACTTTTTGCCTTGGTTCGAGTTCTTCAAGTGTGGCAACACTATCTTTGGCCCAAAGAATTTATCATCCATTCCGACCATGAGTCGTTGAAGTATCTTAAGGGCCAAGCCAACTTGAGTAAAAGACACGCAAAATGGGTTGAGTTTAGGGAGTCTTTTCCTTACATTGTCAAATACAAGAAAGGCAAAGAAAATGTGGTAGCGGATGCCTTGTCTCGCAAAACCACAAGCTTTCTTACACGACTCGAAGTCAATGTCTTGGGTCTTGATGACATCAAATCTTTGTACGCGTCCGACCCTTTCTTTGGACCAATATTTGCACAATGTTCCGTAGACAAAGGGATTGATGATTTCTATTTGCATAAGGGTTTTCTTTTCAAACAAAACAAGCTTTGCATTCCGAAATCGTCTCTCCAAATTTTGCTTCTTCAAGAGTCCCATGGTGGAGGCCTTATGGGCCACTTTGGCCGTGACAAGACATACGACATGCTCTCCACTCACTACTTTTGGCCAAAGATGAAGCGACGTGGGCGCCACGTCAACGATGCACTACATGTATCCAAGCTAAGTCTAAGTCCAACCCTTTTGGTCTTTATATGCCATTGCCTATTCCTCATGCACCTTGGTCGGACATTAGCATGGACTTTGTGTTAGGCTTGCCTAGATCTAAGCATGGTCATGATTCCATTTTTGTAGTAGTGGATCGTTTTTCCAAAATGGCACATTTCATTCCGTGCCATAAGACCGATGATGCTTCACATGTAGCAAATTTGTTTTTCAGGGAAATAATTCGGCTACACGGTGTGCCAAGGACAATCGTCTCCGACCGCGACGTAAAATTCATGAGCTACTTCTGGAAGACACTCATGGCCAAGCTCGGCATCAAGCTCCTCTTCTCGTCCACCTCGCATCCTCAAACCGATGGACAAACCGAGGTCGTCAATCGAAGTCTTGGCACACTCCTACGGGTGTTGATCAAGAAGAACCTTAAAGACTGGGAGGAATGCATTCCACACGCCGAGTTCGCCTACAACCGCGCCAAGCACGCCACCACCATGAGGAGCCCGTTCATGATCGTCTACGGCTTCGAGCCTCTCACCGCGCTCGATATCCTTCCACTCCCACTTCATGAACGTGCCAATATGGACGTTGCCAAGCGCGCCCACACAATGAAGAAACTCCATGATGACACACGAGCTACTATCGAGCAACAAGTCCTTCGCCAAGCATCAAGGCTAAACAAGAATAAGAAAGAGATAATCTTCCAAGAGGGCGACCTTGTGTGGATACACTTAAGTAAAGACCGCTTCCCCAAGGAACGCGACTCCAAGCTAAAGCCTAGAGGAGATGGACCATTCAAAGTGCTCAAGTGAATCAACAACAACGCTTATGTCATCGATATCCCAACTTCCAAGTATCTTGTGAGCTCGACATTCAATGTCAAGGACCTCTCACCCTACCATGGAGAAGAGGAAGTCGAGCCGGTTGAAGACTCGAGGATGACTCTTTCCCAAGGGGGGGGAGCTGATGCAGCCCGTCCTACGACCGCGTCTACATCTACTCCTACAAGCTCCCCAAGTGGACCCATGACTCGAGCCCGAGCCAAACTCCTTCAAGCTAAGGTGAACTCGCTCCTCTCCATGTGTGACTTCAATACACCCTTGGATGGCTTGCTACTTCATACTCATACCTTGTGCATCATCAGGTACGAAGAGAAGAACCCGCAGGACGGAGGAGCACCCGAAGAAGAGACCAAATGCTCTCTGTCGCCAGCGGTACTACCGGACCTGGAGACCGGTACTACCGCTTGGAGGTACTACCGCCAAACGCTACCGCCAACGACAGAAGGTCCCCGAGCTACCCAAACGCTCTCTGTCACTAGCGGCACTACCGCCCCTGGATCCGGTACTACCGGCTACAGATAACCGCCTCGCCATCGCCCCAATAGAAGGCCCAGCGAAGCCCAGGACGACAAGCGGTACTACCGGTCCAGTAAGCGGTACTACCGCATGACCGGTACTACCGGTCCCGCCAGGCGGTACTACCGCCAGAGACAGAGACTTTACGTGATATTTCGGCCCAGCGCCTTGTAACCCTCTCCATATTTCGCTATTTATCCCCAAACTACCCCTGTTTTTGTGGCTGGACTATATATAGCCCCCCACCATCCATTGTAAACCCTAGACTTGGATAATAATAGATATTAAGGAAACCCTTTGAGGACTTATATCTATTGGTCTCATGCTCCTACCAAGGAGCACCGGATTATCCACCCACCTCTTGGATCTTGCTTAAGTGCGTTCAAGTTGTACAAGGCCTTGGGTTCTCGGTGTCTCGCCCCCAAGTCGTCAAGATCTCACCAAGCACCTCATCCCCCGTTGTTGGCGTGGAGAGCGAGCTTCGCCCAACACCGATCCTAGGGATTATGTTGGACCAGTTGCCACCGGCGTGAGGAGTAGGCCTGTATCATGTTTTGGTGTGTGTGTGTTCGTGGTTTTCATCGCCTTCATCGATTTCATCCCCCGACCACCTCGTTCCCCTCGTTTCTCGTGGAATTCGTGAAAGATCGGGCCAACCCCAGGGTTACCCCCTAACACGATCCGACTACACGTGCGAGCACGAGCGCCAATGCAATCGCTAGGCCAATCTCCTGGAGGTTACCGATCCGGCGTGAACACGATCAGCCTGACCAGCGAGGGTCTTAATTCTTACCTGAAATCGAGAACAAGTAAGAACCAATATTGCAATCAAGATATTGCGGATTAAGAGGAAAGCTTTATTGAAGAGGTGGGATCCTGAATAGGTGCGAAGTACAAGAGGCCTCTACGACGCTCGAGCCTTGGCGAAGTTGCGACTATGGCTAACTTAATGTCTAAACAAAATCCGAGTCTAGAGGTTCGGCTATGGGGCGTATTTAAGGGCGAAAAGGTGGGGTTTCGGCCAGCCATGGAAGTGGTGGCCGAATCCAACCCTAAAAGTCCTTTTCCTCAAATACGGACTCTAAAAAGTGGCTAATTAAAATCCTGAAAATTACATGGGCTGGCCCAAAATAAAGGTGTCACAAGACCATATTAAGCTATGGACGAATTCAAAGTATTGATCTTGAATATTTCGTCCAAGCCTTCTTTCGTCATTATGGTGGCCTCAAAGTTCTGAAAGCTTCATCTGTGGCCTTCTCTTGGATCATCACATGCTTGCTGCCATCTCCATGCATGACCATGCTCCAATGCTTGTCCCTCTCATCCATGCTTGGTCCATCATTCCTAAGAGTAAGAAATATATCTGATTTAGGCAGCATCATATTCTCATGTATGTGAGGAATAGTTCCAAGAAACGAAAGTACCTGATAGTTAAGTTGTTTGGCACGAGATCTTGTGATGGGTCCTTGTATGTGTGTTGATGTAGGTACAATGGTTGTATCAATAGTAGGGATGTCCACATCACAATCAATTTAAGCGACTTGAGCACCGTCTTGATGATACTTTTCGATAATTTGAGTACCGTGAGCGACAACGTCAAGAGGAGCACCATGCTCAATTCCAAGCTCTTCACCAAGCTATTGCCAACCTTGGCAACCGACACGGTCATCGCTCAAGCTCGTCAAGTTCCTCCCGCACGCGCTCCTCAAGTCGACATGGCGAGTCTTCAAGGTCACACTCCCGCCGCGGAGAACCCCACCACCATAATGGGAACCCACAAGCTCGTCATCGTCGCCCTCAAGCGGTGGACCCAAATGCTCCCCAACCTCAACAACAACGACAAGAGCATGGTCCACCACCACACCAAGCAATCATCGACGTGCAACAACCTCAAGAACGCCAAGATGAAGCTAACCATAATGATCGTCGTCGTCATCCTCCTCATGACCACCACGAGCAACGTCAACAAAATGAAGAACCGGTATGGGACACAAGTGATGATGATGAGGATGCACGCCAAGCGCGACGCAATAACCGACATGCACAACACCACCACCGACACCGTCAAGCTATGAACGTCTATGATGCCGACCAACGGCGAAGAAGAGACTCCGAGCATCATCAAGCTCACCCTCCACAACAACCCAAGGCAATCAAGAGCCTCCTCCTCCGCCTCCACGCCCTCCAAGTGATGCAAGTATGCCCCAAGAACGTCGCAACAACCACCATGAGCGTGATGATGGCAAGTTTGGGAAGCTCAAGTTCGTTATGCCCAAGTTCAAAGGAGAAGAAAATGCCGATGCATACCTTGAATGGGAGCTCAAAGTCGACAAGATCTTCCGAGTCCACAACTTTTCCGAAGAGAAGAAAGTGGCAATGGCATCCCTTGAGTTTGAGGACTACGCCAATGTTTGGTGGGAAGACTACGAAAGCAATCGTGAGAAGCAAGAAGAGCCACCGGTCACCACTTGGACCGAAATGAAGAATGTGATGTATGCAAGATTTGTCCCCGAGCACTATCGCCAATACCTTTTCGACAAGCTACAAAACTTGAAGCAAGGCACAAAGACAATTGAAGAGTTCTATAAGGAGATGGAGATGACTATGATGAGAGCCGATGTGAAGGAACTCGAAGAGCAAACAATAGCATGGTTCCTCAATGGTTTGAGCCGCCTAATACGCAAGATAGTCGATTTCCAACCTTACAAAACTCTTGTAAACCTTCTTCACCAAGCAACCAAGGCCGAGCGCCACTTGCAAAACGAACATGCTTATGAGAAGCAAAGGGCGCACTACGCTTCACTCAACTTGAGTAGCCCCTCCAAGCCAACAAACCAAACAACAAGCTCCTCCAAGCAATCCAAGACACCTATGGCATCCACCTCCCACACAACAACGGAAAGTCAAGTAGTTTGCTACAAGTGTGGAGGAAAGGGCCACAAGTCTTATGAGTGCATCAACACAAGAGTCATGCTAACGGATGAGAACGGCGCAACATATTCCGTGAGCGAAGACGAATTTGAAGCTATGAATCAAGCTGCTATAGCAAAGGATGCCACAATACAAGATGAGGACACGCTTCTATGTGAACATGATCCAAGCCCCTCACTTGTCATCGCCCAAGTTTTGACGACCAACTCCATCCCTAGAGAGGATCAACGCCTCAACATCTTCCAAACCCGAGCCGGAATTGATGGCAAGTCCATAAAAGTTATCATTGATGGAGGAAGTTGTCACAACCTTGCGAGCATCGACCTTTGTGAGAAACTCAAGTTACCATACATGGATCACCCTCAACCCTATCATGTCAAATGGCTTGATGACAATGGCACCATTCAAATCAAACACAATGTCAACGTCTCCTTCAAGATTGGTCCATATCAAGACACCGTCGAGTGTGATGTCGTGCCTATGACCGTCTGTCACATGCTCCTTGGAAGACCATGGCAATACGACAAGGGTGCCCTACACGATGGTACCTCCAACCAATACTCCTTTAAGTGGAATGACAAGACATTGGTCCTACAACCTATGACGCCAAGCCAAATTATCACTTCCATCATGACGTCGCCCAAGATAAAGCAAGCTAAGGACCCTTGTGAGATGAGTGGTGAGAGAGTGATCCACCAACACGTGAGTGAGAGCTACAAGCCCAAAATGAGTGGAAAAATCATGAGTGCCACGTCGCAAGCCACCACACGTGAGAAGAGTGATTTGAGCGTGCCCAATACTAACAATCCATCATACAACTCTTTCTCCTTGTTGTCGGTTTTGCAGGATACCCAACCTCACCTCCAACCTACAAGGAACACGCTACAAGATCTCCAACCACACCTTGATGAAAAGCTCAACTTCAAGATCTTGGACCAATTTGAGCAAGGCTACGACACCGGAGATCCCACAACATACAAGCTCAAGACCTTGCGCAGAACTTCGTCGAGGACGACTCATTTTGAAGCGGGGGGAGATGTTGCAGCCC
Organism: Avena longiglumis; assembly: GCA_030063025.1. NCBI lineage: Eukaryota > Viridiplantae > Streptophyta > Magnoliopsida > Poales > Poaceae > Avena > Avena longiglumis. Next base: position 312,004,331 of record CP125977.1, read on the forward strand.
AACACATGGCATTCACCATTGGTCCACACCATGCTACATCAACCACACCCTCAAAGGTGAACTCATTCCATACCCCACCCTCCTTTGGCTATCATGTGAATGGAATCCTACTTGACACACGTGCCAATGCTATGACCAGGACCATGACCATGACACCAAGAGGAGATGACAAGAGGACCCCAGAGATCAAGACCCCCAAGCAAGAGGCCTGGAAGAGAAGACGCAAGAAGCTGCTGAAGCTAGACCGGAGTCTCCGGTCCACCACACCGGAGTCTCCGGTCCATCTCCGGTCCGACCCCAAACCAGCGCCCAGGACAATCAGAAGGCCCCTCCGGAGACGACACCGGAGACTGACCGGAGTCTCCGGTCCAGATCGGAGTCTCCGGCCAGCACACCGGAGTCTCCGGACCAAGCGAATCGGGCCTGCGTGCCTCGGGTTGGGCCTGGCCCATGTAATGCCCAGAACTTCCTATTTATGCCTGTTTTACCCGTAGCTCGTGGCTGGCCTATATATAAGCCCCCATCCACTCCTTGAAACCCTGGAGTTGATGATGAAAGAAGGCTTGTGCCTAACCCTAGATGGGAACCCCTCTCTATAGTTAATCTATGAGTTGTACAAGGCCTTGGAGTTCGGTTGTTCGTCTCCAAGTTGTCAAGACCCTCCTCAAGTGTTTGGTCTCTCCTCATCAAGGATTCTAGTTGTGCTAGGTCTCTCCCTTTGGTATTCTACTTGGTTGCTACTCTCTCCTTTGATTTGGATTCTATGATCCGCTTGCCGATCTCTCCTTTGGTGATTCTACCTAACGGTCTCTCGCCGAGGATTCTATTGGACTGGTTGTTCGAGCCAACGGGAGCAAATCGAATCGGGTTGTGTTTGCGTGTGTTTGTATCTTTACCTTGCGTTTGTGTTGCGTTCATCGTGTTCATCGGGTATCCCCTCACTCCCCGCATCAAATCCGTGAAGATCGGGCCACCCTAGGGTCAATCCCACAAGGGATCCGATATCAACTGGTATCAGCAGCTTTTGGTTGCCACGGATTTGACTTCGTTCCCCCATATCCACCATAAATTCGAAAATACCAAAAAATTTAGCCCCAATTTGCTTTTGGATCGATCTCTTGATTTGGTGAGTTGATTGTGGTTTTGATCCATTAGGAACTTGTCCTTGGATTTGGTCTACCTTTGCCCTGCGTTTCCTAGCCCAATTTGGTCGAAATTTTCTGGATTTGAGGGTTAAAGGGCCGAATTTCCGCTCACGAACTCGAGCTGTTCGTCGTGCTGGAACCAGACCAGAGTCTCCGGTCATTACACCGGAGACTCCGGACCACACCGGAATCTCCGGCCCCAACACACCGGAGTCTCCGGCCCTGAACAAAAATTTGACCCCTTTTCCTTTTTCGACTAATTTCCTTTGTGTGTTTATGTTTCGCCTGAGTGTCTATCAACTAACAAGCTTCCGCAACGCCAACAACACCTCGTGCTCGACATCGACACCGCGGAACTCGAACCATCCCTTCACCAACGATCGCAAGTTCAACATCACCAAAAGGTATAACTTGCACAACCATTGTTAACCCCCTTCTTCCTGTGTGTGTTACCTAACCTATCGAGAGTAGCCCTCCTATGTTTGCCGAAGAATTGTGCGCTTGCTCTTGCATAGTCATGATATAGAGGCAATAACAAAATTGACTCCATAGTGTACAAAAAAAAGGTTCTAAGCAAAAGAAACAAAAGAAAGATACCAATAGCAAAAGAGAGTCCAAAGCTTCTAAGCAAGAGTGCGAGCAAGAGCAAGGCAAGCGTACAAATCCGTTGCTTCTCAACCTTGCGCGAACGGGCTACGGTCTCTCCTAGTGTTGGCACGACACCGGGCATTAGTCTTTGTTAGGTCCAATTTTGTTCTTTGCTCATTTTTCATAGTCGTGCTAGCCACATTAATCTCCACCGTGTGTGTATAGTCGTAGGTTCTCGTCACCCTTTTTGACCTTTTCCTTTGATTTTGTTTTGTTGGATTTTACCCACTTTTGACAATATCCTTTTCTTTTGGTTGTTCCATTTGCTATCCACCTTTCTAACCTACCACCATAGGCCTTTGTGTGTGTGTGTGTGTCTTGTGTACCCGCTATTCGCTTTGCTCTCGGCAACAACAATCTTTCCAATCGTTGACTCCGGTGAGGCAAGGTAGCAATTACCATTCCACCAATCTCACCATATCTATCAAGTGTGTTTGTGCACCATGTCTAGGGCAAGTGGAGCTAGTGGAGATAGCAATTTCAACAACCAAGATGGCTTTGCCACGCGCCACAACTTATGGGCACAACGCCAAGAATTCAACAATCAATTTGAGCGACTTGAGCACCGTCTTGATGATACTTTTCGAGAATTTGAGTACCTTGAGCGGCAACGTCAAGAGGAGCACCATGCTCAATTCCAAGCTCTTCACCAAGCTATTGCCAACCTTGGCAACCGACACGGTCATCGCTCAAGCTCGTCAAGTTCCTCCCGCACGCGCTCCTCAAGTCGACATGGCGAGTCTTCAAGGTCACACTCCCGCCGCGGAGAACCCCACCACCATAATGGGAAGCCACAAGATCATCATCGTCGCCCTCAAGCGGTGGACCCAAATGCTCCCCAACCTCAACAACAACGACAAGAGCATGGTCCACCACCACACCAAGCAATCATCGACGTGGAACAACCTCAAGAACGCCAAGATGAAGCTAACCATAATGATCGGCGTCGTCATCCTCCTCATGACCACCACGAGCAACGTCAACAAAATGAAGAACCGGTATGGGACACAAGTGATGATGATGAGGATGCACGCCAAGCGCGACGCAATAACCGACATGCACAACACCACCACCGAAACCGTCAAGCTATGAACGTCAATGATGCCGACCAACGGCGAAGAAGAGACTTCGAGCATCATCAAGCTCACCCTCCACAACAACCTCAAGGCAATCAAGAGCCTCCTCCTCCGCCTCCACGCCCTCCAAGTGACGCAAGTATGCCCCAAGAACGTCGCAACAACCACCATGAGCGTGATGATGGCAAGTTTGGGAAGCTCAAGTTCATTATGCCCAAGTTCAAAGGAGAAGAAAATGCCGATGCATACCTTGAATGGGAGCTCAAATTCGACAAGATCTTCCGAGTCCAAAACTTTTCCGAAGAGAAGAAAGTGGCAATGGCATCCCTTGAGTTTGAGGACTACGCCAATGTTCGGTGGGGAGACTACGAAAGCAATCGTGAGAAGCAAGAAGAGCCACCGGTCACCACTTGGACCGAAATAAGAATGTGATGTATGCAAGATTTGTCCCCGAGCACTATCGCCAAGACCTTTTCGACAAGCTACAAAACTTGAAGCAAGGCACAAAGACAATTGAAGAGTTCTATAAGGAGATGGAGATGACTATGATGAGAGCCGATGTGAAGGAACTCGAAGAGCAAACAATAGCACGGTTCCTCAACGGTTTGACCCGCCCAATACGCAAGATAGTCGATTTCCAACCTTACAAAACTCTTGTGAACCGTCTTCACCAAGCAACCAAGGCCGAGCGCCACTTGCAAAAGGAACATGCTTATGAGAAGCAAAGGGTGTACTACGCTTCACTCAACTCGAGTAGCCCCTCCAAGCCAACAAACCAAACAACAAGATCCTCCAAGCAATCCAAGACACCTATGGCATCCACCTCCCACACAACAACGGAAAGTCAAGTAGTTTGCTACAAGTGTGGAGGAAAGGGCCACAAGTCTTATGAGTCCATAAACACAAGAGTCAGCTAACGGATGAGAACGGCGCAACATATTCCGTGAGCGAAGACGAATTTGAAGCTATGAACCAAGCCGCTATAGCAAAGGATGCCACAATGCAAGATGAGGACACGCTTCTATGTGAACATGATCCAAGCCCCTCACTTGTCATCGCCCAAGTTTTGACGACCAACTCCATCCCTAGAGAGGATCAACGCCTCAACATCTTCCAAACCCGAGCCGGAATTGATGGCAAGTCCATAAAAGTTATCATTGATGGAGGAAGTTGTCACAACCTTGCGAGCATCAACCTTTGTGAGAAACTCAAGTTACCATACATGGAGCACCCTCAACCCTATCATGTCAAATGGCTTGATGACAATGGCACCCTTCATATCAAACACAATGTCAACGTCTCCTTCAAGATTGGTCCATATCAAGACACCGTCGAGTGTGATGTCGTGCCTATGACCGTGTGTCACATGCTCCTTGGAAGACCATGGCAATACGACAAGGGTGCCCTACACGATGGTACCTCCAACCAATACTCCTTTAAGTGGAATGACAAGACATTGGTGCTACAACCTATGACGCCAAGCCAAATTATCACTTCCAACATGACGTCGCTGCCCAAGATAAAGCAAGCTAAGGACCCTTGTGAGATGAGTGGTGAGAGAGTGATCCACCAACACGTGAGTGAGAGCTACAAGCCCAAAATGAGTGGAAAAATCATGAGTGCCACGTCGCAAGCCACCACACGTGAGAAGAGTGATTTGAGCGTGCCCAATACTAACAATCCATCATACAACTCTTTCTCCTTGTTGTCGGTTTTGCAGGATACCCAACCTCACCTCCAACCTACAAGGAACACGCTACAAGATCTCCAACCACACCTTGATGACAAGCTCAACTTCAAGATCTTCGACCAATTTGAGCAAGGCTACGACACCGGAGATCCCACAACATACAAGCTCAAGACCTTGCGAGAACTTCGCGTCGAGGACGACTGCTTTGAAGCGGGGAGATGTTGCAGCCCAACACATGGCATTCACCATTGGTCCACACCATGCTACATCAACCACACCCTCAAAGGTGAACTCATTCCATACCCCACCCTCCTTTGGCTATCATGTGAATGGAATCCTACTTGACACACGTGCCAATGCTATGACCAGGACCATGACCATGACACCAAGAGGAGATGACAAGAGGACCCCAGAGATCAAGACCCCCAAGCAAGAGGCCTGGAAGAGAAGACGCAAGAAGCTGCTGAAGCTAGACCGGAGTCTCCGGTCCACCACACCGGAGTCTCGGTCCGACCCCCAAACCAGCGCCTAGGACAATATGAAGGACCCTCCGGAGACGACACCGGAGACTGACCTATACAGAGCCTCGCGCCTGAAGTCCTTAACAGAATTCCTGGAGCAGGGCCGGATTATCCGCCCTTGTGGGGGCCGGATTATCCGCCCCCTAGGGACGTGTAAGTACTCGTTGGAAAGCTCTAGGAGTGATGTTTCCAACAAGTGCTTATTTGCTTGATTTGGAGTTCGTATGAAGAATCCACGTCCGTTTCAATTTCAGGGCTTACATGCATCAATGAACCTTCCTTCTTGATGATCTTCTCTTGCGCCTTCCTCCCGCTCCTCCCTCGCGCATCCTTGCCCATATCATCCTCCCCCTTTCAAAGAGCGTTGTCCCCAACGCGTGAGGGTCGTCTCGAAAGGGTGGCGTGATATCAACAAAATCTTCGCGCATCTTTGCCATCTTCAAGTCTTGCTTGCCTACCTCACCACATCCTCCCGCTTGGCCTGCTTGACTTGATACAACCCTGGGTGGTTGCACCTCCTTTCTTCTCCACATAAGCTTGGACTTAGGTGCCACCATCTTTTTCTTCTGCTCAACTGTTGTTGGAACCCATGGCTGCTGAACATGGACCTTCTTTGCACGAACCTGCATAAGATGAGTGATGCCTGGACCACACAACTGACGAACATGTCCATCCTTGCCTCTATGCACATGCACTGCTGCTCCAATAAAACGTCTCTGAGGTGTTCTAACAAAATTGTGGCCCACTACCCGCGGCACCATATGCACCCGAACATGATCAGCAACATCGTCATCGGTCTGAACACCTATGTCAACACGAACTGAAAGTGGAACACATGCTGACATATTCTTTCCTTCATCAATAAGAGTCTTGACTTCAACCGTCTTGTCACTAACAAGAACAATTGGCTTGTCATCTACAGGCATGGATGAAACAATATCACTACTGACGCTCTTCGCATCATGCTCCTCATGTTGCACCTTAGCTAGCCCTGGTTGTGGCTTAGCCTTATGCAACTTCTCCTTGCGAACCACCAACACCACATCGGACTTGATTTGATCCTCTCTCATAGGCTTTAAAGTCTGATGTTTGCCATCATGCACAAAAGAATATGTATTTGCTCTCCCAGCATGTAACGCATTACGATCATACTGTCATGGACGACCAAGTAACAGCCCACATACCTCCAATGGCAACACATCGCACTCAATCTCATCAACATAATCACCAAATGTAAATGGCACACGCACCTTATGAGTTATCTTCACCATACCGCAGCTATTTAACCACTGTAGATGCTTAGGTTCAGGAATACGCCATGTGGACAACCCCAATTCTGCCACCATTGTCTTGCTAATGCCATTAGTACAGCTTCCTCCATCAATAATCAACTTGCATGCTTTACCTTTGATCATGCACTGCGCCTGGAATAAATTCCAACGCTGGCCTCTATCCGCTGTCATAAAGTCTCATCATGTACTCTCTTGAGTTGCATATTTAGCCCACTCAATGGTTCAACCTCTTCCACTGTAGTTTCAGTGCACACAACAACCTCGGCAACAACAGATTGCTTCTCCTCAGAAGGTTTTGTCACTGCCACGCTAACCGTTTGCACTAGAACAACTTCTGCGACCTCCTTTGAACGAGACGGAATAAACACAATGGCAACCCTGGGCGACTGCGGAACTGTCTTCAAGGGCTTGGTACAAGATACCTTGCGACGAGGAGCCATAAAACAGCCACGCAAAAAAATATTGAAGTCCTTCCAAGTTGCATCTATAATGTCCTTTTCACACATCTCTTTATCCCACCAACGAGCTATCTCTTCATCTACACGTCGCAATGCAAGAAGCACACGTGTAGGATTATCCAAATACTCATATGTATCACATCTGTAAAAACCATCTTGCATGTGACGCGCCCACAACTCATATTCATCATACGTTGCCATGTGAACCAGTTTCCACCTGATTTGAGAATCATCACATAGTACACCATTCAAGATGTCGAGATAGTCATTGTACACATCACCAGATCTCTTTCCGAACACACCGCTTGCCATAAAAGTCACTAGAAAAGAATCCATCTCGATCAAACTTCGTCACCAACGGATAGAATAGAAATTGGCGATATCCGGGCAGATTATCCACCTGGGGCGGATTATCCGCCCCAACACGAACGAACAGATCTTGAGATCCGATCTGCACATGTACCAGAGTTCTCCCGATCGATTTGCAATGCGATTTTTAGATCAATCAACCAATCTCACCGTGAGCAACACCGAATCGATACCACGATACGGATCAAGGGATGATCCTTTAGTTTGTCGATCTTTCACAATGAGTCACCGGATAGTAATCCTTCCAACAACGCCAATGGACGTCACCTGAAGAAGAGGAACGAATCCAGCAAGTAACATGATGAAGATCACCACGCCTCAAACCAAAACACGACAATCCTTGATGAACACAAGAACCTCCGCGACAATATCAATACGATAGATAACACGACATCGCCGTCCCCGGAGGGATGCTTCACCAATCAACACACACGATAGTTTTAGACTAATCAACTGAAATCAAAAACTACCCTAATCTAGAGGGAGTTCCCAGGCTTATATGGCCGCCGGAACGTCCGAAAAACGTGAAACAAAACGTGTCCGATACAGTCAGATCCGTCCAGATCTGTTGGTAACTTTCAGGGTCGGACTTTCCGCCCTAAGTAGGGCCGGATTATGATTCGCCCCCCGGATTATCCTCCCCTGGGGCGGATTATCCGCCCCCTATACTGAGCCTCGCGCCTGAAGTCCTTAGCAGAATTCCTGGAGCAGGGCCGGATTATCTGCCCTTGTGGGGGCCGGATTATCCGCCCCCTAGGGACGTGTAAGTACTCGTTGGAAAGCTCTCGGAGTGATGTTTCCAACAAGTGCTTATTTGCTTGATTTGGAGTTCGTATGAAGAATCCACGTCCGTTTCAATTTCAGCTTCGCATCGGCTGAACCTTCCTTCTTGATGATCTTCTCTTGCGCCTTCCTCCCGCTCCTCCCTCGCGCATCCTTGCCCATATCAGTGATGATCCAAGAGAAGGCCACGGATGAAGATTTCAGAACTTTGAGGCCACCATAATGAAGAAAGAAGGCTTGGACGAAATATTCAAGATCAATACTTTACGAATTCGTCCATAGCTTAATATGGTGCTGCGACACCTTTATTTTGGGCCAGGCCCATGTAATTTTCGCGGGATTTTAATTAGCCACTTTTTAGAGTCCGTATTTGAGGGGAAAAGGACTTTTAGGGTTGGATTCGGCCACCACTTCTATGGCTGGCCGAAACCCCACCTTTTCGCCCTTAAATACTCCCCATAACTGACCCCCTAGACTCGGATTTTGTTTAGACATTAAGTTAGCCATAGTCGCAACTTCACCAAGGCTCGAGCGTCGCAGAGGCCTCTTGTACTTCGCACCTATTCAGGATCCCACCTCTTCAATAAAGCTTTCCTCTTAATCCGCAATATCTTGATTGCAATATTGGTTCTTACTTGTTCTCGATTTCAGGTAGGAATTAAGACCCTGCTGGTCAGGCTGATCGTGTTCCCGTAGGATCGGTAACCTCCAGGAGGCTTGCCTAGCGATTGCATTGGCGCTCGTGCTCGCACGCGTAGTCGGATCGTCAAGCCCGAACTCCACCAAATCGACCATCATCACATCGAAAGGTCGGATACCTTTGCCCTATCAAATGTCAAGTAAAGAACCACAATGATCACAAAGCAAACAAGTCAATCCATAAGATAGGAAATATGTACAAGGAAACACACACGGTGGGATAAATGGGACTTGTGCAACGGAGAAAGTGAGCTAAGAACCAAATGATTACCTAGCGAAGACTATAAGCTCGTGTCACACAAGTACAAGGAGAGACGCTAGTTCAATTGCACAAAATTGGTGGGCTACAAGATATGCACAATAAGTACCACCTATATGATGTTCATCGAGCTTGCGCTTCCTATTCTATAAGGCACATGTATATCTCTTTCTTTTCTTTTCTTTTTCTATATATTTTTTTCACTCTTTTTCCGTTTTTTTTCTTTTCACTTGCCTCTTCCTTGTGCCAACAACTATACAAGATAACTATATGAGATAGCACTCACAACGTTTGCTCGGAATCTACAAGGTACTAAATGTGCATAGCCCAAGCAATCATAAGAGTAACTAGTCTCAATTGGTGTTTGTTGCTCACAAATATAGTGGGGTTCACAAAGGAATGCAAGTGGGGAGAAGTCGCGGAATGTTAAACCTTTTGTCGACGATCTTCACCCTTTATTGTTGGATTCCGCCTTGCTCACGAAATTTTTATGGAGTATATAGCATGAAAAACGTTGATGATGATGTAGAGGTCCTTCTCCTCGTCGAAACGAGCTAAAGAACACCAAAATCCGAATTCGAATGCAAAAGTTATGCTCAAAACGGTGAGAGGCTGAAATCTGGAATCTGTTTTTTTTTCTGTTCAGTACCGGGCGGTAGTACCGTTTTTTGGAGCGGTAGTACCGGGTTTTCGGAGGACCGGTAGTGATGGAGGGGTTAACCTCTTGGGTGCCCGATCTTCACGGATCTCGTGGTCAAATCGATGGGAAAGCGAGGGGAAAGGGAGAAGGTAGCGGAAGCGAACACACACCTCGCGAAGAACACGATGAACACACGCAAAACTCACACGATACAAGGCCGATTTCTCCCGAACGGCGGCCACCGGTCCGATAGAATCCTCGCAAGGAAAGATCGGTCAACGTGCTCCCTCAAATCCACATCGGAGAGGGAAGAACACCTTGAGGAGGGTCTTGACGACTTGGGGGCGAGAAACCGAGAACCCAAGGCCTTGTTCAACGATGGATGCGTGATGCAAAGTCCAATCGAGGTTGGTGACGATAGTCGGTCCCCTTGGTAAAGGGGATGAGGCAAAACTAGAGATTCCACAATGGGGTTGTCTTTAGTCTATCATCTATGCCTAAGGGATACATGAGGGTGGGGGCTCTATTTATAGGCCAACCACTAAACAAGGGTAGTTTGGGAATAAAACTAGGGTTTGGTAAGTAAAGGGGATACATGGGGTGTGGCCCAACTAGTCTTGTGTGAGCGCCAGAGCGGTAGTACTGGGACTTGGGACCGGTAGTACCGCTTGGTCCAGATAACCGCTTTGGGAGCGGTACCGCTTCTTGATCTGGAGCTTCATTTGGAGCGTCGATGGGGAGCGGTAGTAAGGCGGTAGTACTGTTGACGGTAATCGGGTCAGATCCAGAGTACCGCCGGAGACAGAGAGTATTTGGCTTCTATTGGCGTCGTCTGTTGGTGGCGGTAGTAGGGGGCGGTAGTACCGCCTGGCGGTAGTACCGGTCACCAGGTTCGGTAGTACCGCTGGCGACAGAGAGCATTTGGCAGTCTGTCTTCTTCCGCCTCCTCTTCCAAGCCTCTGTCTTGTCGGGCTTGATGTTACGGGCTTCCTCCCTTGCCTCCGTACTTGTCAATGTGAACCTATCATGCATATGTGACGGAGTATGAAGTAGCATGCCATTCAATAGGGAAGGAAGGGGGCTCGCATAGAGGAACGGATTCACCTTTGGAGTCCATGACGACTTGGCGTAAGTTGGAGACCAAGATGTAGTAACGACCGTAGGTCGGGCTGCATCAGCTCCCCCCCCTTTCAAAAAGAGTCGTCCTCGACTCTACATGCTCATCACAAAGTAGAAGCGGTCGAGAGACCTTCTTGATCCTGGGGTTCACCATATAGTCGTCCTCGGGAAGATTGACTTGACGACACTTCAATGTTCCTTCACCTTCCTTGAAGCCTACAAAGCTCACAACAAAAGCAAAGCAACACTCAAAGCGTAGCCAATTCATGAAGGTTATTGCATGAGTCCTCAAGTAGAAGGAAGTCACCTTAGCTTGTAGAGATAGGTCGATGAAGGGCAGCCATAAGTAACTCTCTTCGGTTCTTCTTGTCAACATATTGTCCATAGAGGTTGACGTGTATGCACTTGTACCTTCACACAACAAAGACCAAGCAAAATATTTTCGTGCGTGATAGAGGAGCATGTCAAATGAGGCATGTCCATTCTTGTTCACAACACTATTAGTACAACGCATGTATAGCAAATGGGATGCATATGCAAGGTCAAAGTGCATGGAAATCGTTCGAACATCATCCAAATGTGGAAACACAAAAACTCCATATAAAGTATTAGTGGGGCATCCAAAGCATTGGATCCAAATTTCAAACAACATCTTTGATGCAAGAATAGGAGAATTTGGCAAAAACACACGAGGAAGAATGTCCAAATCAACAACAATATGTGTGCAAACCAACCATTGGGAAGAGAAATTGGTTGACATGTTCGATGTCACAAACAAATCATCGAAAGCAAATAGCATGGGAAAATGAGTATCCCAAACGGAAGCAAAAACAACATATTTGCAAACAAACCAAATGAAAAAGCAAGTGGTCCTTATGTTTGTTGCCACAACAAGACGAGATTCTTCGAAGCTCTCATGACAATACATGTTCTTAAAGGAATTGTGGTTGCACACAAAACATCGAGAAGGTAAATTGTTCAACATTTTTGTTGCAACACACAAAACATCATTATCTAGATGCGAAGAAACATGAATGTCACAAGGGGAGATAATACCAATAACATGCTTGCAATCAAACCATATGAAAGAGCAATTTGCCAACATGAAAGATGCAAAGCATGCAAAAGGTATCAGAGCTGGGTTCGATCTTGAACTCACTTGTGGGATGCTCTCTAGAGCTCTTTTTGTCAACTCGTGCTAAACCGAGGTTGACATTCTCGTGCGGGTACCTACACACATCATACACAAAAGGGAGAATGTGTGTGCATGGTAGAGATACACATCATCCATCATGACGTATCTCTTTTTGTGCACATCACCATTAATTTCAATCAAGTATGAAATAGATGCATGGTGAGTATGCAAAAGGGGAACATGCTTATCATGGCCATCATCAAAATCTCCAAAAATTGAGAAAGCTATGGGGGCCATCTCATTATAACGCATGTGGTCAACATTGTTGCAAGCATTCATCTTATGGCAAGCAACGGGAAACATTGAATGACTAGCATGACAAAGCATGTCCATAGCAATTGGAGGATACACACAAGATGCATAGCATGGCATGTTTATGGCAATGATATCGCAATCAAATAATTCCACATGATCAATATTATGCAAAGGCAAAGCATCACATGGGAATGTGGATGAAGCATATGTAATGTCACAAGTATCATCCATAGCATGCATATCCTCACAATTCATCATGTCCACTAGTGGGATCATGGCATCATCAACACCCTTATTGTTACCTTGTTCATACCTCTCATATGAAGTGGGTGTTGTGGAAGTAGTGGCCTCCTTGTGGACGACTTCGTCTTCTTGATGTAGCCATGGCATAGCATCATCTTCGTGCACCATGTACATCTTCTCCAATTGAGGCATCATTGCTTCATGGCTTGGCGCTTCTTCATCCATGGAACCTAGCATAACACAAGAGAACACACTAGAGGTAGAGGGTAAGTTGTTAGCAATCGAAATGGTCTCACTTGACCTATCAACTACCACTCTCAACTCACTAGGAGTATCGCTCATGCCCTCCAAGTGGAAGCACTCAATCTCACATAAGGTGGAGTCACTCGTCTCACTCTTGTTCTCAATCAAGTGGGCTAAGTGGCTCTCATACTCACATGGGATTGCTACCACATCATCACTCAAGCATATGGGGGTAGGCTCGGTTTCCTCAACTCCTTGCGCCTCCTTTGGTGAAGGGAAAATCCCATGCTCACCATTCTTGACCTTGTCGCCTCCAAGGTTGGATGCCATAAGATGGGCATCATTTCTCTCCTCCATGGTCGAAGGGAAAATCCCATGCTCGACCGTTTTGTGGCCATCTCGTAGTAGTGGTGGAGGTAGGCTCATGCTATCCAACTTGGCGAAGTAGGCGTCTACATTTTCCTCGTTCGCGAGGTCGTAGAAGTCAAGCGTCGGCTTTGAAGCTTGATGGCGTGGAGGAAGGCTTGCTCTTGGTGCCATTATGGTGGTGGCACGAGTAGTTGAAGGTGCCCTATGATGGTGTCGACGGAGGTCATTGGCGTGCCTTGCCGATGGTTGATGTAGGTGGCGCACTTGGTCGTCCACATGACACTCGCGACGATGATCATTTGCCTTGGCACTCTTCTTGTGCTTGTGGTGCCTTCTTGAGCTTGCTTGAGCATTATGGTTGGTGCTCATCTTGAATTTTTCGTCTTTATGGCGAAGATGCCTTTGACGATGTCTTGTATCCTCTTTATGGTGGCGATGCTCATGAGAGGATGTTTGTCGATGAAGAGTCTTGTTTCTTGGCACCTCTTGATGCATATGATGTTTGGACGCCACTCTTGTTTCGATAGGAGTTGGAGCTTGGCGCCTTGGCGGTGATGAAGCTTGGCGCCTTGGAGATGGTAGAGCTTGACGCCTTGGAGGTGATGGAGCTTGGTGCCTTGGAGATGGTGGCGCTTGACGCCATCTAGGTGGTGGCACATGTCGCCTTGGAGGTGAATCATCGAAGTAGGTGGTGCCCTTTGGTGTGGCACGCTTGGCTTTGAAGGTCATGGAATCTTGATGATGCGCCTCCTCTTGCTTGGCGTAGTAGGATTCCATCTCCACACGGTGGAGGAATTCTTCATGGCTCATGGAGGAGCCATCAAAGTCGATGAAGTTCTCCGTGTCCTCCATGCTTGTCGAGGCGTCATCCATGTCGCACTCGAAGTCGTCCATGCTTGGGGAGTAGTTGTTGGTGTAGTACTCCATATCACCCAAGCATGTGGAGCCATTATCGGTGTAGTGCTCCATAGGCTCCATGCATGAGGAGCCATTGTCGACGTAGAGCTCCATTTCTTCCATGCATGTGGAGTCGTCGTAGGTGTAGTGCTCCGGGTCCTCAAAGCATGCGGAGCCATTGTCGGTGTTGTGCTCCGTCATGTCCTCTATACTTGTGGAGTCGTAGTCATGGTGGCTCATCATGGATTCTTCATAGATATCATCCTCGGTTCCAGAGTCCCTAGACATGATGCACAAGACCAAGCGGTGTATATGGAAGTGGTAGTGGGAGTTAGGGATACAACGTCAAACCTTACTTTACCTTGGAAGATCGTATCGTGCAAGTGGCCACACTTGAGAGCAATAAACCAAGCAAAGTGAAGTTCACGCGGAAAACCAAAACCAACTACGAACCAAAAAATACACACACACAAGGCCTATGGTGGATAGGTATGGAAAGTGGCATGTCAAGAACCAATCCGAAATCAAGATGTTGCAATGGCAAGTAAAGAACCACAATGATCACAAAGCAAAACAACTCGATCCACAAGATAGGAAATATATACAAGGAAACACACACGGTGGGATAAATGGGACTTGTGTGACGGAGAAAGTGAGCTAAGAACCAAATGATTACCTAGCGAAGACTATAAGCTCGTGTCACACAAGTACAAGAAGAGACGCTAGTTCGATTGCACAAAATTGGTGGGCTACAAGATATGCACAAGAAGTACCACCTATATGATGTTCATCGAGCTTGCGCTTCCTATTCTATGAGGCACATGTATATTTCTTTTTTTTTCTTTCTCTTTTCCTTTTTTCTATTTTTTTTTCTCTTTTTCTTTTTCTTTCTTTTTCTTTTCACTTGCCTCTTCCTTGTGCCAACAACTATACAAGATAACTATATGAGATAGCGCTCACAATGTTTGCTCGGAATTCTACAAGGTATCAAATGTGCATAGCCCAAGCAATCATAAGAGGAACTAGTCTCAATAGGTGTTTGTTGCTCGCAAAGATAGTGGGGTTCACAAAGGAATGCAAGTGGGGAGAAGTCACTGAATGTTTATACCTTTCGTCGACGATCTTCACCCTTTATTGTTGGATTCCGCCTTGCTCACGGAATTTGGATGGAGTAGATAGCATGAACAACGTGGATGATGATGTAGAGCTCCTTCTCCTCTTCGAAACGAGCTAAAGAACACCAAAATCCGAGTTCGGATGCAAAAGTTATGCTCAAAACGGTGAGAGGCTGAAATCTGGAACTTGCTGTTTTCTTTCTGTCTTGGGCGGTAGTACCGGATTTTGGTACCGGTGGGCGGTAGTACCGTAGATTTGGAGCGGTAGTACCGCTCGGGACAGAGAAATCCAGATCTGACGCGATTTCGCGAGTTTGAGGCGATTTGGGCGCAAAATCTTCAAGAAAAACACCAAATCGACGGGGGGAATCAAGGAATTAGGCTATGGGAACGCAAAGGAAGGTAGATCAACAAGTTTAGCAAGTAATCCACGGATCAAAACCTACCAAAACGCACTCAAATCACAGATCGATCCAAAACATGAATTGGGGCTATTTTTGGTGGAAATTTCGAATTTATGGGGAAAAGACCAAATCGATGAGAAATCCGTGGCAACCAAAAGCTGCTGATACCAGATGATGGAGGGGTTAACCTCTTGGGTGCCCGATCTTCACGGATCTCGTGGTCAAATCGATGGGAAAGCGATGGGAAAGGGAGAAGGTAGCGAAAGCGAACACACACCTCGCGAAGAACACGATGAACACACGCAAAACTCACACGATACAAGGCCGATTGCTCGAGCGGCCACGGTCCGATAGAATCCTCGCAAGGAAAGATCGGTCAACATGCTCCCTCAAATCCACATCGGAGAGGGAAGAACACCTTGAGGAGGGTCTTGACGACTTGGGGGCGAGAAACCGAGAACCCAAGGCCTTGTTCAACGATGGATGCGTGATGCAAAGTCCAATCGAGGTTGGTGACGATAGTCGGTCCCCTTGGTAAAGGGGATGAGGCAAAATTAGAGATTCCACAATGGAGGTTGTCTTTAGTCTATCATCTATGCCTAAGGGATACATGAGGGGTGGGGGCTCTATTTATAGGCCAACCACTAAACAAGGGTAGTTTGGGAATAAAACTAGGGTTTGGTAAGTAAAGGGGGATACATGGGCTGTGGCCCAACTAGTGCTGTGAACCTTTCAGAGCAGTAGTACGGACTTGGGACCGTAGTACCGCTTGGTCGATAGTACCGCTCTGGGAGGCCAGTAGTACGCCTTGATCTGAGCTTGATTGGCCGTCGGTGGGGAGCGGTAGTAAGGCGGTACCTGGCCAGGTAATCGGGTCCAGATCCGAGTACCACGAGAGAGAGTATTTGGCTTCTATTGGCGTCTGCATTGGTGGCGGTAGGCGGTGATAGTACCACTGGCGGTAGTACGGTCGCTAGGTCGTAGTACCCACACGAAGAGCATTTGGCGATCTGTCTTCTTCCTCCTCTTCAAGCCTCCGTCTTGTCGGGCTTGATGTTCAAGCTTCCTCCCTTGCCTCCGTACTTGTCAATGTGAACCTATCATGCATATGTGACGGAGTATGAAGTAGCATGCCATTCAATAGGGAAGGAAGGGGGCTCGCATAGAGGAACGGATTCACCTTTAGAGTCCATGACGACTTGGCGTAAGTTGGAGACCAAGATGTAGTAACGACCGTAGGTCGGGCTGCATCAGGTAGTACCGTTGGGACCTGGCAGCTGCTGATCTGTCTTGTTCCTCCTCCTCTTGCAAGCTTCTGTCTTGTCGGGCTTGATGCTCCAGGCTTCCCCCCTTGCCTCCGTACTTGTCAAAGTGAACCTATCATGGCCATAGGGCGGAGTATGAAGTAGTATACCATTCAATAGGGTAGGAAGTGGGCTCGCATAGATTAACAAATTCACCTTTGGAGTCCATGAAGACTTGGCGTAAGTTGGAGACCTTGATGTAGTAACAACCGTAGGTCGGGCTGCATCATCATCGATGGAGGGAGTTGCCACAATCTTGCAAGAACGGAATTCTGTGAGAAACTCAACCTCACCCTCCATCCGCATAAGCATCCCTACCATATACAATGGCTAAGTGACCAAGGGTCCGGCAAGATCAAGCACACCGTCTCGGTAACTTTCTCAATTGGACCATACAAAGACACGGTGGAATGTGATGTGGTCCCCATGACGGTTTGCCATATGTTGCTAGGAAGGCCGTGGCAATATGACAAGCGTGCTTTGCATGATGCTCGCACAAACACTTATACCTTCAAATGGCTTGAAAAGACTTGTGTTTTGCAACCAAAGACTCCTAGCCAAATAATTGCGGACAATGTAAAGGCTTTAGCGAGGGCGCAAAGCACAAAACCACCTTGTGAGAAGAGCGGTGAGCGAGAGAACCACACTATAGTGAGTGAGAGCCACAAACCAAACTTGAGTGGAAAAACAAAGAGTGTTCTCCTTGCCACCAAAAGTGAGATGAGAGAAGTGCGGAACAACCCATCCATCTTGCACTATGTCCTTGTATGCAAGGGACTAGTGCAAGGAACTAATGAGTTGACAAATGTTCCTCCTTCTTTGATGGCTATTTTGCAGGAATTTCAAGATGTATTCCCCGAAGAGCTTCCTCATGGACTACCCCCTCTTCGCGGAATCAAGCACCGCATCGACGGCATACCCGGCGCTCCACTCCCAAACCGCGCCGCGTATCGCACAAACCCGGAAGAGACGAAGGAGATAGAACGACAAATCAACCAACTCGTCTCCAAAGGTTTGATCCAAGTAAGCACTAGCCCAAGCACGGTACCCGTGATTCTCGTGCCAAAAACGGATGATACGTTGGGGTTATGCATGGATTGCCATCCAATCAATGCTATCACCGTGCGTTATCGACATCCTATACCGCGCCTTGATGACATGCTTGATGAGTTATGTGGAGCCACTATATTTTCAAAAATTGATCTTCGTAGTGGTTACCATCAAATTCGCATGGCCGAAGGTGATGAGTGGAAAACTGCCTTCAAGACCAAGCTTGGTCTCTATGAATGGTTGGTTATGCCTTTTGGCTTATCAAATGCCCCATCTACCTTCATGCGCCTCATGAACCATATTTTGAGATCTCTCATTGCGAAGAGTGTCGTTGTTTACTTTGATGACATCCTTGTCTATAGCAAGTCACTAGAGGAGCATGTTACTCATGTTAAGGAGGTCCTTCAAATCCTTCGTCATGAAAAGCTCTATGCTAATCTCCCAAAGTGCACTTTTGCAAAAGGCAAACTAATTTTCCTTGGTCTTGTTGTGTCTTCTAATGGCATTGAAGTTGATGTCTCAAAAGTTAAGGATATACGATATTGGCCCATCCCTACCAATGTTAGTGAACTTCGTAGTTTTCATGGGTTGGCCGGTTTTTACCGTCGATTTGTGAAAGACTTTTCTACCATTGCTTTCCCTCTCAACGAATTGACCAAGAAAAATGTCACATTCGTTTGGAGCAAAGCACAACAAAAAGCATTTGATGAGCTCAAAAAGAGGCTCACCGAAGCACCACTCCTCGCTTTACCGGATTTCACAAAAACTTTTGAGATTGAGTGTGACGCTAGTGGTATTGGCATTGGAGGCGTCCTTATGCAAAATGGGCGTCCTATTGCATACCATAGTGAGAAACTTGATGGCGCACGCCTTAACTATCCAATTTATGACAAAGAGCTTTTTGCCTTGGTTCGTGTCCTTCAAGTGTGGCAACACTACTTTTGGCCCAAAGAATTTATCATCCATTCCGATCATGAGTCGTTGAAATATCTTAAGGGACAAGTCAATTTGAGTAAAAGGCACGCCAAATGGGCTGAGTTCATGGAATCTTTTCCTTACATTGCCAAGTATAAGAAGGGCAAAGAAAATGTAGTAGCGGACTCCTTGTCTTGCAAAAACACAAACCTCCTTACGCGACTCGAAGTAAATGTCTTGGGTCTTGATGACATCAAATATTTGTATGAGTTCGACCCATTCTTTGGATCAATTTTTGCAAAGTGTTCAATAGACAAAGGGATTGATGATTTCTGATAGGGAAAAGGTGTCCGTTTGAGATCGTGTATGGTTTTGTTCCTCATGCACCTATTGATTTATTGCCTTTACCTTCTTTGGTGCAAAATAATTTGGATGCTACACAACGCGCTGAAATGATATTAAACTTGCATAAGACTACTAAAGATAAAATTGAACACATGAATGCTAAGTATAAACTTGCTGGGGATAAAGGGAGAAAGCATGTTGTGTTTGATGTTGGAGATCTTGTTTGGTTACATTTGCGTAAAGATCGTTTTCCTGATTACATGAAGTCTAAGTTAATGCAGCGTCTTCTTGGTCCCTTTAAGGTGTTAGAGAAAATAAATGATAATTCATATAAACTTGAGTTGCCTGCAGACTTTGATGCAGTTAGTCCCACGTTTAACATTGCATTTGAAGCCTTACTTTGGTGAGGAAGATGAGATTGCGTCGAGGGCGACTTCAATTCAAGAAGGGAGCATGATGTGGACATCCCTTCTATTGATACAACCATTGCACCTCTACACACACATACAAGGACCCATCACAAGATCTCGTGCCAAACAACTTAACTATCAGGTACTTTCGTTTCTTGGAACTATTCCTCACATACATGAGAATATGATGCTGCCTAAATCAGATGTACTTCCTACTCTTAGGAATGATGGACCAAGCATGGATGAGAGGGACAAGTATTGGAGCATGGCCATGCATGGAGATGGCAGCAAGCATGTGATGATCCAAGAGAAGGCCACGGATGAAGATTTCAGAACTTTGAGGCCACCATAATAAAGAAAGAAGGCTTGGACGAAATATTCAAGATCAATACTTCACGAATTCGTCCATAGCTTAATATGGTGCTGCGACACCTTTATTTTGGGCCAGGCCCATGTAATTTTCGCAGGATTTTAATTAGCCACTTTTTAGAGTCCGTATTTGAGGGGAGAAGGACTTCTAGGGTTGGATTCGGCCACCACTTCCATGGCTGGCCGAAACCCCACCTTTTCCTCCTTAAATACTCCCCATAGCCATCACCATAGACTCGGATTTTGTTTAGACATTAAGTTAGCCATCATAGCAACTTCGCCAAGGCTCGAGCGTCGCAGAGGCCTCTTGTACTTCACACCTATACAGGATCCCACCTTTTCAATAAATCTTTCCTCTTAATCCGCAATATCTTGATTGCAATATTGGTTCTTACTTGTTCTCGATTTCAGGAAGGAATTAAGACCTTGGCTGGTCAGGCTGATCGTGTTCCCGCAGGATCGATAACCTCCAGGAGATTGGCCTAGCGATTGCATTGACGCTCGTGCTCGCACGTGTAGTCGGATCGTCAAGCCCGAACTCCACCAAATTGATTATCATCATCTCATCGAAAGATCAGACACATTTGCCCTATCGAATGGTATCAGATTTCAGGTTGCTCGGTGAGATTTTACTACTTTCGTAGATTAGATCTGTTTTACCTATAACCCACGAAAAAGCCAAAAACACAGTTAGAGTTTAGATCCATCCCATCACCAATCTACGCCTCGCATTATCTTTTCAGTTTTTGCATTGTTGAATTTGTGTATGCATCGTCGCGTCGAGTTGCTGGTCTTAGTGTCTCGTCCCTTAGAGTTTCGAGTTCTGGTCACAGTAGTCACCGCCACCATATTCGGCCACCATATTCCGCCGCCATACACCCAGCCACCATAAACCCTAAAACTCCGCCAGCGCCTTCCTACCGTGACACGGATCCGATCACCTTTCCTGCCGCGGCACGAGTCCGAGTTGAATTATTGTTTCCTAGTTATTTATTTTTACTCTCCTTTCTTGTTGTTTCCGTATTGAGCTAAAGTCCGTGTCGAGTTAGAAGTTCAGTCGAAAGTCCAGGAGAGCAAAAGGTCTGGAACCGCCTCCGAAAAAAAATTCTGGCTATACTGATTTTCGGCCCCGGGGATCACTTTTCTCCATCAGCTGTTATAGCAATATTTTTTGGCGCCTACGCGCTTTCCGGAGCATCATACAAAAATTTCAATGCTTTACGTTATGCACGTTTATTTGGTAACCTTGATAAGTGCACCTTTTGCACCAATCGAGTTGCGTTTCTTGGCTATGTTGTTACGTCACAGGGTATTGAAGTGGATTCAGCCAAGATTGAAGCTATTGAGAATTGGCCGCAGCCCAAGACGGTCACACAAGTGAGGAGTTTTCTTGGCCTCGCTGGTTTTTATAGGCTCTTTGTCAAAGAATTTGGATCAATTGCCGCGCCACTAAATGAGCTTACCAAGAAGGATGTGCCCTTTGTTTGGGGCGATGCACAACAACAGGCCTTCGTCATATTGAAAGATAAGCTAACACATGCTCCCTTACTCCAACTTCCTGATTTTACTAAGACTTTTGAGCTTGAATGTGATGCTAGTGGAATTGGTTTGGGAGGGGTGTTATTACAAGAAGGAAAACCTGTTGCATATTTTAGTGAAAAATTAAGTGGGTCTAGTCTGAACTATTCTACTTATGATAAAGAATTATATGCGTTAGTTCGGACATTAGAAACTTGGCAACATTATCTATGGTCTAAAGAATTTGTTATTCATTCTGATCATGAATCTTTGAAGCATATTCGTAGTCAAGCTAAGTTGAATCATCATCATGCAAAGTGGGTTGAATTTATTGAGTATTTTCCTTATGTTATCAAACACAAAAGGGTAATGATAATATTATTGCTGATGCTTTGTCGCGCCGTTATACTTTGTTATCTCAAATTGACTTCAAAAATTTGGATTGGAAACTATTAAGGAACAATATGTGCATGATGCTAAATTTAAAGATGTGTTGCAGAATTGTAGAGATGGTAGAACATGGAACAAGTTCGTCTTCAATGATGGATTTGTGTTCCGTGCTAACAAACTATGCATTCCGGATAGTTCTGTTCGTCTTTTATTGTTATAGGAGGCGCATGGAGGAGGATTGATGGGACACTTTGGTGTCAAGAAAACGGAGGATGTTCTTGCTGCACACTTCTTTTTGCCACGTATGCGTCGAGATGTTGTGAGATTTGTGGCACGCTGCACTACTTGTCAAAAAGCTAAGTCTCGCCTTAATCCACATGGTTTATATATGCCTCTTCCTATTCCTAGTGTTGCTTGGGAGGATATTTCTATGGACTTTGTTCCTAGTATTTTTGTTGTTGTGGATCGGTTTTCTAAGATGGCACACTTTATTCCTTGTCATAAAACGGATGATGCTGCGCATATTGCTGATTTGTTCTTTCGTGAAATTGTTCATTTGCATGGTGTGCCAAATACTATTGTCTCTGATCGTGATACTAAATTTCTTAGCCACTTTTGGAGATGTTTATGGGCTAAGTTGGGGACTAAATTGCTGTTTAGTACTACATGTCATCCCCAAACTGATGGACAAACTGAAGTAGTAAATAGAACTTTGTCTACTATGTTGCGGGCTGTTTTAAAGAAGAACTTAAAATTGTGGGAAGAGTGTTTACCTCATATAGAATTTGCTTATAATTGTTCGCTGCATTCTACCACAAAGATGTGCCCATTTGAGATTGTGTATGGTTTTGTTCCTCGTGCACCTTCTTCGGTGCAAAATAATTTGGATGCTACACAACGCGCTGAAATGATGTTAAACTTGCATAAGACTACTAAACATAACATTGAACACATGAATGCTAAGTATAAACTTGCTGGGGATAAAGGGAGAAAGCATGTTGTGTTTGATGTTGGAGATCTTGTTCGGTTACATTTGCGTAAAGATTGTTTTCCTGATTTTCGCAAGTCTAAGTTAATGCCGCGTGCTGCTGGTCCCTTTAAGGTGTTAGAGAAAATAAATGATAATGCATATAAACTTGAGTTGCCTGCAGACTTTGGTACGGTTAGTCCTACGTTTAACATTGCAGATTTGAAGCCTTACTTTGGTAGGGAAGACGAGATTGCGTCGGGGACGACTTCAATTCAAGAAGGGGAGCATGATGTGGACATCCCTTCTATTGATACAACCATTTTACCTACAGCTACACACATACAAGGACCCATCACAAGATCTCGTGCCAAACAACTTAAGTATCAGGTACTTTCGTTTCTTGGAACTATTCCTCACATACATGAGAATATGATGCTGCCTAAATCAGATGTATTTCTTACTCTTAGGAATGATGGACCGAGCATGGATGAGAGGGACAAGCATTGGAGCATGGCCATGCATGGAGATGGCAGCAAGCATGTGATGATCCAAGAGAAGGCCACGGATAGAGATTTCAGAACTTTGAGGCCACCATAATGAAGAAAGAAGGCTTGGACGAAATATTCAAGATTAATACTTCACGAATTCATCCATAGCTTAATATGGTGCTGCGACACCTTTATTTTGGGCCAGGCCCATGTAATTTTTGCAGGATTTTAAAAGCCACTTTTTAGAGTCCGTATTTGAGGGGAAAATGACTTCTAGGGTTGGATTTGGCTACCACTTCCATGGCTGGCCGAAACCCCACCTTTTCGCCCTTAAATACTCCCCATAGCCGTACCCCTAGACTCGGATTTTGTTTAGACATTAAGTTAGCCATCGTAGCAACTTCGCCAAGGCTCGAGCGTCGCAGAGGCCTCTTGTAATTCGCACCTATACAGGATCCCACCTTTTCAATAAAGCTTTCCTCTTAATCCGCAATATCTTTATTGGAATATTGGTTCTTACTTGTTCTCGATTTTAGGTAGGAATTAAGACCCTCGCTGGTCAGGCTGATCGTGTTCCCGCAGGATCGGTAACCTCCAGGAGATTGGCCTAGCGATTGCATTGGTGCTCGTGCTCGCACGTGTAGTCGGATCGTCAAGCCCGAACTCCACCAAATCGATTATCTCCTTCTCATCGAAAGATCGGACACCTTGGCCCTATCAGCTAAGTCTCGCCTTAATCCACATGGTTTATATATGCCTCTTCCTGTTCCTAGTGTTCCTTGGGAGGATATTTCTATGGACTTTGTTTTGGGATTGCCACGCATACGAAGGGAGGATAGTATTTTTGTTGTTGTGGATCGGTTTTCTAAGATGGCACACTTTATTCCTTGTCATAAAACGGATGATGCTGCCCATATTGCTGATTTGTTCTTTCGTGAAATTGTTCGTT
Organism: Avena longiglumis; assembly: GCA_030063025.1. NCBI lineage: Eukaryota > Viridiplantae > Streptophyta > Magnoliopsida > Poales > Poaceae > Avena > Avena longiglumis. The sequence goes on from CP125977.1 coordinate 312,028,459, forward strand.
TGCATGGTGTGCCAAATACTATTGTTTCTGATCGTGATACTAAATTTCTTAGCCACTTTTGGAGATGTTTATGGGCTAAGTTAGGGACTAAATTGCTGTTTAGTACTACATGTCATCCCCAAACTAATGGACAAACTGAAGTAGTAAATAGAACTTTGCTACTATGTTGCGGGCTGTTTTAAAGAACTTAAAGTTTTGGGAAGAGTGTTTACCTCATATAGAATTTGCTTATAATCGTTCGCTGCATTCTACCACAAAGATGTGCCTGTTTGAGATCGTGTATGGTTTTGTTCCTCGTGCACCTATTGATTTATTGCCTTTACCTTCTTCGGTGCAAAATAATTTGGATGCTACACAACGCGCTGAAATGATATTAAACTTGCATAAGACTACTAAAGATAACATAGAACACTTGCTGGGGATAAAGGGAGAAAGCATGTTGTGTTTGATGTTGGAGATCTTGTTTGGTTACATTTGCGTAAAGATCGTTTTCCTGATTTACGCAAGTCTAAGTTAATGCCACATGCTGCTGGTCCCTTTAAGGTGTTAGAGAAAATAAACAATAATGCATATAAACTTGAGTTGCCTGCAGACTTTGGTACGGTTAGTCCTACGTTTAACATTGCATATTTGAAGCCTTACTTTGGTGAGGAAGATGAGATTGCGTCGAGGACGACTTCAATTCAAGAAGGGGAGCATGATGTGGAAATCCCATCTATTGATACAACCGTTGTACCTACAGCTACACACATACAAGGACCTATCACTGGATCTCGTGCCAAACAACTTAACTATCAGATACTTTCGATTCTTGGAACTATTCCTCACATACATGAGAATATGATGCTTCCTAAATCAGATGTATTTCTTACTCTTAGGAATGATGGACCAAGCATGGATGAGAGGGACAAGCGTTGGAGCATGGCCATGCATGGAGATGGCAGCAAGCATGTGATGATTCAAGAGAAGGCCACAGATGAAGATTTCAGAACTTTGAGGCCACCATAATGAAGAAAGAAGGCTTGGACGAAATATTCAAGATTAATACTTCATAAATTCGTCCATAGCTTAATATGGTGCTGCGACACCTTTATTTTGGGCCAGGCCCATGTAATTTTCACAGGATTTTAAATAGCCACTTTTTAGAGTTCGTATTTGAGGGGAAAAGGACTTCTAGGGTTGGATTCGGCCACCACTTCCATGGTTGTCCGAAACCCCACCTTTTCCTCCTTAAATACTCCCCATAGCCGTCACCATAGACTCGGATTTTGTTTATACCTTAAGTTAGCCATCATAGCAACTTCGCCAAGGCTCGAGCGTCGCAGACGCCTCTTGTACTTCGCACCTATACAAGATCCCACCTTTTCAATAAGGCTTTCCTCTTAATACGCAATATCTTGATTGCAATATTAGTTCTTACTTGTTCTCGATTTCAGGTAGGAATTAAGACCCTCATGGTCGGTGATCGTGTTCCTTGGGATCGGTAACCTCCAGGAGATTGGCCTAGCGATTACATTGGCGCTCGTGCTCGCACGTGTAGTCGGATCGTCAAGCCCGAACTCCAATAAATCGATTATCACCTTCTCATCGAAAGATCGGACACCTTTGCCCTATCATGGTGGAAATCAATGAACAAAGTCAAATCCATGGCAACCAAAAGTTGTTGATACCAGTTGATATGGGTTCCCTTGTGGGATTAACACTAGGGTGGCCCGATCTTCACGGATTTGAGGCGGGAAGTGAGTGGAAACACGATGAACACGATGGACGCAACACAAATGAAGGTAAAGATACAAACGCACGCAAACACACTGATTCGATCTACTCTGGTTGGTTCAAACAACCAATCCAATAGAATCCTCGGTGAGAGACCGTGAGGTAGAATCACTAAAGGACAAATCGGCAAGAGGATGATAGAATCCAAATCATAGGAGAGAGTAGAAACCAAGTAGAATCCCAAAGGGGAGAGACCTAGCACTACTAGAATCCTTGACAAGGAGAGACCAAACACTTGAGGAGCGTCTTGACAACTTGGAGACGAACACCAAACTCCAAGGGCTTGTACAACTAATATATTAACTATACAGAGGGGTTCCCATCTAAGGTTAGGCACAGGCCTTCATTTATCTTCAACTCTATGGTTTCAAGGAAGGAGTGGGGGCATATATATAGGACAGCCATGAGCTAGGGGTAAAATAGGCATAAACAAGAAGTTCTGGGTGTTACATGGGCCAAGCCCATCTTGAGTCTCGCAGGCCTATGTCACATAGGCCGGACACTCCGGGGTCGGAGGGTCAGACACTCCGGTGGGGCCAGACATTTTGGTGGTGAGCAGGCGGAGACTCTGGGGTCCGTGGAATGTCCGGGTGGAGTCCGATCTAGTTCTCTGGCGGGTGACGCCAGTCTTCGAGTGGAGGGCAGCCGGACACTCTAGGGCGTTGTCGGCGGACAACGGCCGAAGACTTTGGGTGGTGCAGACCATAGACTCTGGGGTTCTCTTCGGCTGATTCTTCCTTCTTCGCCTCCAGGCCTCATTCTTGGGTGGTCTTAGTTCCTGTGACTTCCTTGTTGTCTCCTCTTATTGGTGTCATGGTCGAGGACCTAGTCATATCATAGGCATTTGTCTCAAATAGGATCCCATTCACATGATAACCCAAGAAATGTGAGATATGGAAGGAATTCACCTTTGTGAGGATGGTTGGCATAGAATGATTTGTACCAATGGTGAATGCCATGTGTTGGATGCATCAATTGGGATCTCATACAATTGTGGGGTTGTATAAGACCTCGTGAAACTTGACGATTTTCACATGCTATATAGTGGCTAGAATTTCTGCTCATTATTTTGTCTGAAAAACAATCTTTAGTACAAGCAATAGGATCCTAGCGTCCCGTGGGTCCTTGTTGCAGCCATCAACATGATGATAACAAGAGAAATGGAGGGTACTTGCCAGACTTGGTCCAGACAAGGATTGTGGTGCAATATTTGGAGCTATCACCTGCGACCACCTCATCATGCCATTGCTTGGGGACAAGCAATGTTTTTGGCGACGGTAATGTCACACACAGTACCATAGGAGAGGTGGTCCTAGACATCAGAGACCATGGGCCTGGTTGTCATGGGCTGACAACATTTGTTGGTTGATACGTCCAAAACATATCTACTTTCCCGAACACTTCTGCTATTGTTTCTCCTCTAAACTTGTGTGATTTGGATACAACTAACACGGACTGACGCTGTTTTCAGCAGAATTACCTTGGTGTCTAGTTTTTGTGCAGAAAATCAACTATCAGGAAAAATCCCGGAAAATATGCCAAAAATCCTATTTCACCAGAAGAGCCACAGAGCCAGAGTACGAGACCGAGTGGCGTCCTCAGGGGCCCACACCCCTGCCAGGCGCGGGCCAGGCTTGGCCGCGCCTAGGGGGTTGCGGCCACCCCAGGCACCCCCTCGGCCTCCCTCTTCGCCTATAAGAAGCCTCTTGACCTAAAAACTAAGGAGGGTTCGACGTTTTTCTAGAAAGAATTCTGCTGCGCCGCCACCACCAGAAGCCGCGATTTGAAACCAGAAACTCCGTTCTGGCACCCTGCCGGACGGGGAATTTGGGGAGGATCATCGTCATCATCATCACCAATGCCTCTCCATCAACCATCAATGTTTCCCTCATCCATGAGTGAGTAATACCCGCTGTAGGCTATGGGGATGGTAGGGATTGGATGAGTTCTATCATGTAATAGAATAAGATTGTTAGGGCATAATGCCTAGTATCTCTATTAGTGCTATTTGACTTTGTTGCAACTTGTTGTGCTTAATGCTTGTCACTAGGGCCCGAGTGCCATGATCTCAGATCTGAACTTATTATTGAATCATTATATTAGTATTGTTTGTGATCTTATCTGCAAGTTGTGTACACATATCATTGTCCGGATCCAAAGGCCCTGAAGTGACAGAAATTGGGACAACCGGAGGGGATGGTTGTGATGTGAGGATCACATGTGTTCACGGAGTGTTAATGCTTTGCTCCCGGTGCTCTATTAAAAGGAGCACCTTAATTGCCAGTAGTTCCCTAGAGGCCCCGTTCCCACGGGATGGCAGGACAAAAGATGTTGTGCAAGTTCTCATTACGAGCACGCATGACTATATATGGAGAACATGCCTAGGATTGTTTAGTACTTGGATGCTTATTCTTATTTATCTGCAATTGCCCTAGGTCTTGAAGTTACATGTTTAGACTCATCCATGCAACGCCCGTCCATCCATCCATATGCCTACCGCGCTCATATCCTACTGCTTGCTACTACTGTTACTATTGCTCATGTTTCACTATTGTTGTTGCTTTGTTGTTGCTACTACAAACTGTTGCTACGGATAAACTTCTGTGAGCAAGAACTATTTTCAGGTGCAGCTGAATTGAAAACTCAGTTGTTAAGGCTTGCAAGTATTCTTTGGCTTCCCTTGTGTCGAATCAATAAATTGGGTAATACTACCCTTGAAGACTGTTGCGATCCCCTATACTTGTGGGTCATCAAGACTATTTTCTGGCGCGGAGCATAGCTTTAATTGTAAGTTCACTTGGATCTACTATTGTTCACTGTTACTCCTTTCATCATGGGGAAGTCCCGTGATGGAAAGTTACCTATTTTACCATCCACTACAAGAAGAGGTACAGTCCTAAACACCTTTATTGCTCTTGATTCACCGTCTGCTATAAGCAATCTTGTTACACCACCACCACATACACATGCTACACACACTACTACTACTGCCGAGTCTAAAAATGCTTTTGATACTCATGATGTTACTTCTACTGTGCTTGATGCAAGTGGTTCATTAGGTCCTTTCCTAGATGCTACTATGGCTAGTCTAGGAAATACTGACACTCCTAGTGAAGACACTGTTACACCTATTAGCTCACCTGAGTCTAGAGAGAGATATGATATTAATGATGGTTTGTTGGAATTATGCCCTAGAGGCAATAATCAAGATGTTATTATTATAATTCTTGTTCATGATAAAGTTTATATTCCATGCTAGAATTGTATTAAGCGGAAACTTTAATACTTCTGTGGTTTATGAACAACACCGTGTCCCTAGTACGCCTCTATGGACTAGCTCATTGATTAATGATGGTTAAGGTTTCCTAACCATAGACATGGGTTGTCGATTAATAATGAGATCACATCATTGAGAGAATGGTATGATGGACAGACCCAAATCAAGCAAAGCAATTAGATCGTGTCATCGTGTTCATCTTTGCGAAGCTTTTCTTATGTCAAATATTGTATTCCTTAGACCATGAGATAATGCAACTCCCTGGTATCGGAAAAAAGCTTTGAGGTCATCAAACGTCATCCTATGAGAGGGTGATCAAAAAGGTGTCTCTCAGGTGATCGGAAAGTACTTGTTGGGTTGTATGTATCGAGATGGGATTTGTCCCTCCCAAGTCGGAGAGATATACTTCGGGCCCATGGCTAAGGGGAGTATTTAAGGAGGAAAAGGTGGGGTTTCGGCCAGCCATGGAAGTGGTGGCCGAATCCAACCCTAAAAGTCCTTTTCCCCTCAAATACAGACTCTAAAAAGTGGCTATTTAAAATCCTGCGAAAATTACATAGGCCTGGCCCAAAATAAAGGTGTCGCAGCACCATATTAAGCTATGGACAAATTCGTGAAGTATTAATCTTGAATATTTCATCCAAGCCTTCTTTCTTCATTATGGTGGCCTCAAAGTTCTGAAATCTTCATCTGTGGCCTTCTCTTGGATCATCACATGCTTGCTGCCATATCCATGCATGGCCATGCTCCAATGCTTGTCCCTCTCATCCATGCTTGGTCCATTATTCCTAAGAGTAAGAAATACATCTGATTTAGGCAGCATCATATTCTCATGTATGTGACGAATAGTTCCAAGAAATGAAAGTACCTGATAGTTAAGTTGTTTGGCATGAGATCTTGTGATGGGTCCTTGTATGTGTGTAGCTGTAGGTACAAGGGTTGTATCAATAGAAGGGATGTCCACATCATGCTCCCCTTCTTGAATTGAAGTCATCCTCGACGCAATCTCATCTTCCTCACCAAAGTAAGGCTTCAAATATGCAATGTTAAACGTAGGACTAACCGTACCAAAGTCTGCAGGCAACTCAATTTTATATGCATTATCATTTATTTTCTCTAACACCTTAAAGGGACCAGCAGCATGCGGCATTAACTTAGACTTGCGTAAATCAGGAAAGCGATCCTTACGCAAATGTAACCAAACAAGATCTCCAACATCAAACACAACATGCTTTCTCCCTTTATCCCCAGCAAGTTTATACTTAGCATTCATATGTTCGATGTTATCTTTAGTAGTCTTATGCAAGTTTAATATCATTTCAACGCGTTGTGTAGCATCCTAATTATGTTGCACCGAAGTAGGTAAAGGCAATAAATCAATAGGTGCACGAGGAACAAAACCATAGACGATCTCAAATGGGCACATCTTTGTGGTAGAATGCAGCGAACGATTATAGGCAAATTCTATGAGGTAAACACTCTTCCCACAATTTTAAGTTCTTCTTTAAAAAATCCCGCAACATAGTAGACAAAGTTCTATTTACTACTTCAGTTTGTCCATCAGTTTGGGGATGAAATGTAGTAATAAACAGCAATTTAGTCCCCAACTTAGCCCATAAACATCTCCAAAAGTGGCTAAGAAATTTAGTATCACAATCAGAAACAATAGTATTTGGCACACCATGCAAACGAACATTTTCACGAAAGAACAAATCAGCAATATACGCAGCATCATCCGTTTTATGACAAGGAATAAAGTGTGCCATCTTAGAAAACCGATCCACAACAATAAAAATACTATCCCTCCCCTTCTGTGTTCGTGGCAATCCCAAAACAAAGTCCATAGAAATATCCTCCCAAGGAACACTAGGAACAGGAAGAGGCATATATAAACCATGTGGATTAAGGCGAGACTTAGCTTTTTGACAAGTAGTGCAGCGTGCCACAAATCGCTCAACATATCGACGCATACGTGGCCAAAATAAGTGTGCAGCAAGAACATCCTCCGTCTTCTTGACACCAAAGTGTCCCATCAATCCTCCTCCATGCGCCTCCTGTAACGACAAAAGACGACAGAACTATGCGGAATGCATAGTTTGTTAGCACGGAACACAAATCCATCATTGAAGACGAACTTGTTCCATGTTCTACCATCTCTACAATTCTGCAACAAATCTTTAAATTCAGCATCATGCACATATTGTTCCTTAATAGTTTCTAATCCAAATATTTTGAAGTCAAGTTGAGATAACAAAGTATAACGGCGCGACAAAGCATCAGCAATAATATTATCTTTACCCTTTTTGTGTTTGATAACATAAGGAAAAGACTCAATAAATTCAACCCACTTTGCATGACGACGATTCAACTTAGCTTGACTACGAATATGCTTTAAAGATTCACGATCAGAATGTATAACAAATTCTTTAGGCCATAGATAATGTTGCCAAGTTTCTAATGTACGAACCAATGCATATAATTCTTTATCATAAGTAGAATAGTTCGGACTAGCCCGACTCAATTTCTCACTAAAATATGCAACAGGTTTTCCCTCTTGTAATATCACCCCTCCCAAACCAATTCCACTAGCATCACATTCAAGCTCAAAAGTCTTAGTAAAATCAGGAAGTTGGAGTAAGGGAGCATGTGTTAGCTTATCTTTCAATATGACGAAGGCCTGTTGTTGTGCATCGCCCCAAACAAAGGGCACATCCTTCTTCGTAAGCTCATTCATGGCATGCAATTGACCCAAAATCTTTGACAAAGCGCCTATAAAACCTAGCGAGGCCAAGAAAACTCCTCACTTGTGTGACCGTCTTGGGCTGCGGCCAATTCTCAATAGCTTCAATCTTGGCTGGATCCACTTCAATACCCTATGATGTAACAACATAGCCAAGAAACGCAACTCGATTGGTGCAAAAGGTGCACTTCTCAAGGTTACCAAACAAACGTGCATCACGTAAAGCATTGAAAACAACACGTAAATGGTCCAAATGATCCTCTAAAGATTTGCTATAAATCAGAATATCGTCAAAGTAAAATACCACAAAACGTCCAATGAAAGCACGTAAAACTTCGTTCATTAATCTCATAAAAGTGCTAGGTGCATTAGTTAAATCAAATAGCATTACTAACCACTCATATAAACCGAACTTAGTTTTAAATGATGTTTTCCATTCATCTCCTAATTTCATACGAATCTGGTGGTAACCACTACGCAAATCAACTTTAGAAAACATGGTAGAGCCACTCAATTCATCAAGCATGTCATCTAAACGTGGAATCGGATGACGATATCGAATAGTAATATTATTGATAGCTCTACAATCAGTACACATGCGCGAAGAACCATCTTTCTTAGGTACCAAAATAATAGGAACAGCACAGGGGCTAAGGGACTCACGAATATGATCTCTGTCGAGTAGTTCCTGAATTTGGCGTTTTATCTCCTTTGTCTCCTCAGGATTGGTTCTATATGGAGCGCGGTTGGGCAACATGGCACTAGGAATTAGATCAATTTGGTGCTCAATTCCTCTAATAGGAGGTAGTCCTGGTGGCAGCTCAGCGGGAAAGACGTCCTCATATTCCTGCAAAAGGTTAGCAATAGCGGGTGGCAAAGAAGGAGGCATATCCTCAAATAAAAACAAAACCTCTTTGCAGACAATTGCATAACATTGAGTATTGTTTACATCTAGTTCAGCAATATCAATTTTATTTGCAAGCATACATGGACTCTTCAAACGAATTTCAGTAGCATGTGTAGAATCAGTTTTAGTGTTCTTTGGTGGTATAAAATCTGCAGCAACAATTTGATTCTCACTTTTATTTTTCTCCTCAGTTTTAGCTCTACTAGCTCTAGCAAGATCATCTTTTAAAATCTGTTCGGGGGTCATAGGTTTTAGACCAATTTTCTTTCCATCATGCATAAGAGAATAGTGATTAGTTTTGCCATTCTGAACAGATTCTCTATCAAATTGCCATGGTCTACCAAGTAACAAAGAACAAGCTTGCATAGGTACAACATCACAATCAATAAAATCAGAATATGTACCAATAGTAAAATGCACGCGTACCGTTCTTGTTACCTTGATCTTGCGAGAACTCTCAAACCATTGGATGTAATATGAATGTGGGCGTTGTCTTGTTGGAAGCGCAAGCTTCTCTACCATGTCAACACTAGCCAGATTATTACAACTCCCTTCATCAATGATGATCCGTATAGTTCTTTCCTTGACAACTCCACGTGTTTGGAACAGGTTGTGGAGTTGATCTTGCTCAGATTTGCTCAATTGCACACTCAACACACGTTGTGTAATCAAGCTCTTGTATTGATCAGCAGCTTCAGCTCCCATTACCTCTGTCTCTTCATCAGCATCAGAATTGTCTCCATCACGAGCAGAAATAAGGGCTAATGTATCTTCATCAAAGTCACTCGCTGAATCGTATTGACCATCATACCGCACCATCACACGTTGGGTTGTGCACTGTCTCTCAATATGAACAAAACCCCAGCACTTGCGGCATTGTATATCCTTTGTCTTACCCGTGGAAGCCATAGAAGATGCACTACGAGCAGGAGCATTGGATGACGGTGGAGGAGCAGCTGGAAATCTTGTGGTGGCCATTGATGTGGTAGTAGCTGGTGGCGAATCACGAGAAGGAGGCGCTGATTGTCGGGATGTCCAAGTGGATGTGCGACCTGCGGAATTATTAGTCCTCCTCCATGGTGTTTGGTGATTCTGCACTTCACGTTCAACTTTGCAAGCAAGATGAAACAAACGAGTGATAGAATTATATTCCTTATAATCTAATAAGTGCTGAATGTCCTTGTTTAATCCACCAAAGAAACGTGCAAGCATTTGTTCAGTAGATTCAACAAGACCACACCGAACCATCCCCGTTTGCAATTCCTGATAATACTCTTCTACAGAATTTTCCCTTGCTCTAAACGTGTCAGATTCTTTAGTAAATCACGTTGATCAGTGGGAGGTACAAAACGAACACGCATAGCAGTTTTTAAAGCAGTCCAAGTACTACGAATAGTAGTAGGATTTAAACGACAATACACAGACCACCAAAGGGAGGCAAATTTAGTAAATTCACATGTAGCAGCACTAACACGCATATTCTCAGGATATTTTAAACATGCAAAATGTTGTTCTACTTCCATCTCCCATGTAAGATACTCATCAGGATTATATTTACCCTCAAAAGATAGAATATTTAATTTAAGCTTTGCAACATGATCATCATCACGTACCGGTGGTCGAGCGTTGCGGTAGTAATGTCGGGGACGGCCAGCAGGTACCTGTGGAGGTTGTTCAACCTCCTCGTCAAACAGATCGTCATCGTCGGGGTCGTAGTAGTACTCGTCTCCAATGTCGCAAATGCATGGTATGGAAGTCCGAGTGCGTCGGCAATGATAAGCAGTGCGGCGGGCTGCCGAACCAAAGATCAGACCCATGATCGGGATGCGCCGTGCGCCATGTGTGGGTGCGGGTGTAGGCAATCTGTTCAAAATCTCCTTGAACCGAGCGTCAAGCTTGGCGTTGAAGGATTTCTCGAGTCCATCGATCTTGTCCACGGCGTTGGTGAGCTTGGTGTCAAACTCCCCTAGGCGTGTATCCACGTCTTCAGCACGACTGACCAAGAGCTCGGAGAGGTGGGCATGTAGTTCTTCGTTCGTCATTGTGGCAGGGTTCCGCGAAGTATCTGTCATGGTTAGTCCTTAAAAAGCACAGGTATATACTACGGAAATATGGTGGAAGGCACGCGTAATCCGTCAAGCAATATACGAAGCTCTTACAAGTTCTTACCAAACAGCAGGAAAAGACGATGTGTAACCGCGAGGATCAGTGGGTCCAGAGATTGAACCGAGCGATTACTAGGAGTCGAGACACCGCACGTGGAGGATATCTGTGGAGCTCTGAGAAGGCTTAGCAAAGGGGTTAGCAATTATCAAAACAACAATGCAAAAGTTGAAAGAATGCTCAACGATGGTACTGTGCTGGTCCTAGGCTAGACCGTACTAGAGACGCGAACCTAAATCACCAACGATGTCACGACGCGACACAACAAGCAATGTATGATGATATGGCACCCTGAAAAGCGAACCGAGAGGTGGAAAATAACTATGATGGCGAGTGTCTAGAACTGATCTACGAGGTCTAAAAATAGGTTAGCCCCAAATTTTTTTTTTGAAATATTTTATTTTGCTCTGGAAAGCGCGGAGGCGCCAAAAAATATCGCTATAACGGCCGATGGAGAAAAGTGATCCCAGAGACGAAAACTAGTATAGCCAGAAATTTTTTTTGGAGGCGGTTCCAGACTTTTTTTTTTGCTCTCCTTCTAGACTTACGACCGAACTCTGAGCTCGACACGGACTTTAGCTTAACACAGAAACAACAAAGAAGGAAATTAAAAAGAAATAACTAGGAAACAATAACTCAACTCGGACTCGTGCCGTGATAGGAAAGATGATCGGATCTGTGTCGCGGTAGGAAGGCGGAGGCAGAGTTGTTAGGGTTTATGGTGGCTGGGTATATGGCGGCGGAATATGGTGGCGGTGATCGGCGAGTGTGGCGGTGACTACTATGATCAGAACTCAAAACTCTAAGGGACGAGACACTAAGACCAGCAACTCGACGCGACGATGTAGACACAAATTCAACAATGCAAAAACTGAAAAGATAATGCGAGGCGTAGATTGGTTATGGGATGGATCTTAACTCTAACTGTGTTTTTGGCTTTTTCATGGGTTATAGGTAAAAACAGATCTAATCTACGAAAACAGTAAAATCTCACCGAGCAACCTGAAATCTGATACCACTTGATGGGGCAAAGGTGTCCGATCTTTCGATGAGATGAGGATAATCGATTTGGTGGAGTTCGGGTTTGACGATCCGACTACACGTGCGAGCACGAGCGCCAATGCAATCGCTAGGCCAATCTCCTGGAGGTTACCGATCCTGCGGGAACACGATCGAGAACAAGTAAGAACTAATATTGCAATCAAGATATTGCGGATTAAGGGGAAAGCTTTATTGAAAAGGTGGGATCCTGTATAGGTGCGAAGTACAAGAGGCCTCTGCGACGCTCAAGCCTTGGCGAAGTTGCTATGATGGATAACTTAATGTCTAATCAAATTCCCAGTCTAGTGTGACGGCTATGGGGAGTATTTAAGGAGGAAAAGGTGGGGTTTCGTCCAGCCATGGAAGTGGTGGCCGAATCCAACCCTAGAAGTCCTTTTCCCCTCAAATACAGACTCTAAAAAGTGGCTATTTAAAATCCTGCGAAAATTACATGGGCCTGGCCCAAAATAAAGGTGTCGCAGCACCATATTAAGCTATGGACGAATTCGTGAAGTATTAATCTTAAATATTTCGTCCAAGCCTTCTTTCTTCATTATGGTGGCCTCAAAGTTCTGAAATCTTCATCCGTGGCCTTCTCTTGGATCATCACATGCTTGCTGCCATCTCCATGCATGGCCATGCTCCAATGCTTGTCCCTCTCATCCATGCTTGGTCCATCATTCCTAAGAATAAGAAATATATCTGATTTAGGCAGCATCATATTCTCATGTATGTGAGGAATAGTTCCAAGAAACGAAAGTACCTGATAGTTAAGTTGTTTGGCCCGAGATCTTGTGATGGGTCCTTGTATGTGTGTAGCTGTAGGTACAACGGTTGTATCAATAGAAGGGATGTCCACATCATTTTGTAATGTTTCACGACTTGCATGTCGATGAGTACACAACCGACAGGAGCCATATGGTTGTCTTTATAATTGTGTATGACCTATATGTCAACTTCTTATACGCCATGTAATAGCTTTACTTTATCGATAAGTAGTTAGCAATAGTTGTAGTTGCTATTCGTGGTGGAGGCAATCATGGTGGAGTGATGGAGATCATGCTGGCACGCACAAGATGGAGATCATTGCACGGAGATTGGCTATACCATGTCACATAAAATTGTATGCATGTGATGTTTATCCTTTTATGTATCTTATTATGCTTAGATCGCGACGGTAGCATTATAAGATGATTCCTCACTTAAAAGATCAAGATAAAACTGTGTTCTCCCCATGTATGCACCGTTCACGAAAGTTAAATGTGTTCAAGCATCACATGATGATCGGGTGCTATAAACTCTCGTTCACATACAACGGGTGCAAGCCATTTGCACACCGAAAATACTTGGGTTTGACTTGGAGCCTAACATGTACGCAGGGCCTCGGAACACACGAACCGAAAGGTTAAGCATGAGTCATATGAATGATATGATCGACACTTTGTTGTCCACCATTGAAACCACATCTCTTCTCGTGAAGATCGGATTAGGTGTTGTGAATTCGGATCGTGTTCACTAAACTACTTGAGGGATGTTGAATTTAGTGGGAGTTCATCTAGTAATATGATTAAGTTGAACTAGTTATCATGAACATAGTCTAAATTGTACTTGCAAATTTTGTAGATCAAATGGCTAAGTCCAACTTCAACTTCAACGTTTTTGCTGAGAAAGAAAAGCTTAAGAACAATGGGTCTAACTTCACCAATTGGTTCCGCAATCTGAGAATCATTCTCTCTGGCGGACAAAAGGACTATGTCCTTGAGAAAGCGCTAGGTGATGCCCCTGCTATAGATGCGCCGGCTGATGAGAAAGCTGTTTATCAGTCGCGCAAAAATGATTATGGTGTGATTAAGAGCACCATGTTGTTTGCTATGGAATCAGACCTTCAAAATCGTTTTGAAGATTTCCCCGGGCCCTTTGAGATCCTTGAGGAACTGAAAACTATGTTTCAGACTCAGGCCTGTTCTGAGAGATATGAGATCTCTGAGAAATTCTTTAACTGCAAGATGGAGGAAGGGAATTCCGTTAGTGAGCATGCCATTAAGATGTCGGGCTACACTCAACGCCTTGAGCAATTGGACTGCAATATTCCAGAGGAGCTCAAGATTGATAGGGTTCTGCAATCACTCCCTCCTAGCTAAAAAGGTTTTGTAGTTACTCATAATCAGATTGGTTCCACTGATACGATCACCGAGCTCTTCGCTAAGCTGAAAGCTACAGAGGTGGACATCAAGAAAGATAATCATGTGTTGATGGTCAACAAGCCCCACAGCTTTAAGAAAGGTAAGGGTGCAAAGAAGCCCTTCAAGAAGGGCAGCGGCAAGCGCGTTGCCCCTACAGAGAAGAAGCTCAAGTCTGGACCTAATCCAGACACTGAGTGCTTCTATTGCAAGGACAAGGGTCACTGGAATCGCAACTGTCCGAAGTACTTAGCGGACAAGAAGGCTGGCACCATCAAAGGTATATTTGATATACATGTTATTGATGTTTTCCTTACTAGCCCTCGTTGTAGTGCCTGGGTATTTGATACTGGTTCAGTAGCTAATATTTGTAACTCGAAACAGGAGCTACGGAATAGACGGCGGCTAGCGAGGGATGAGGTGACGATGCGCGTTGGCAACGGATCAAGAGTTTATGTGATGGCCGTCGGCAGGCTCTCCTTAGTTTTACCTTCGGGATTAGTTTTAAACCTTAATAAATGTTATTATGTGTCTGCGTTGAGCATGACCATTATATCTGGATCGTGTTTATTGCAAGACGGTTATTCATTTAAATTGGAGAATAATGGTTGTTCTATTTATATGAGTAACATCTTTTATGGTCATGCACCTGCTATACATGGTTTATTTCTTCTGAATCTCGAAAGAGATGAAACACACATCCATAACATTGAGGCTAAGAGATGCAAGGTAGATAGTGATAATACTACTTATTTGTGGCACTGCCGTCTAGGTCATATTGGTGTAAAACTCATGAAGAAACTCCATTCTGATGGACTTTTGGAGTCTCTTGATTTTGAATCATTTGACACGTGCGAGCCGTGCCTCATGGGCAAGATGATCAAAACCCCGTTCTCCGGAATGATGGAGCGAGCAACGAACTTGTTGGAAATCATACATACCAATGTATGCGGACCAATGAGTGTTTCGACGCGCGGTGGATATCGCTATTTTCTCACTTTTACTGATGACTTAAGTAGATATGGGTATATCTATTTAATGAAACATAAATCTGAAACGTTTGAAAAGTTCAAAGAATTTCAGAATGAAGTGGAAAACCATCGTAACAGAAAAATTAAATTTCTACGGTCCGATCGTGGAGGTGAATATTTGAGTTATGATTTTCTCACGCATCTTAAAGCAAGCGGAATAGTTTCGCAACTCATGCCACCCGGAACACCACAGCGCAATGGTGTGTCTGAACGCTGGAATCGAACTCTATTAGATATGGTGCGATCAATGATGTCTCTTACAGATTTGCCGTTATCATTTTGGGGTTATGCATTAGAAACCGCATTCACTTTAAATAGGGCACCATCTAAATCTGTTGAGACGACACCGTATGAACTGTGGTTTGGTGCTAAACCTAAGTTTGTTTCTTAAAGTTTGGGGATGCGCTTACGTCAAAAGTTGATGCCGACAATCTCGAACCCAAAGCGGAGAAATGCCTTCATAGGATACCCTAAGGAAACTATTGGGTATACCTTCTATCACAGATCCGAAGGCAAAGTGTTTGTCGCAAAGAACATATCCTTTCTTGAGAAGGAATTTCTCTCGAAAGAAGTGAGTGGGAGGAAAGTAGAGCTAGACGAGGTTGTTGAACCTTCTCTTGACTTGGAGAGTAGCGCAGCACCTGAAATTGTTCCAGTGCCGTATGCACCAACAATAGAGGAAGCTAATGACAAGGATCATGAAGCTTCAGACGATGCTACTACTGAATGTCGCAGGTCGACAAGGTCGCGTGCCCCTCCTGAGTGGTACGGCAACCCTGTCTTAACTGTCTTGTTAGTAGATGACAGTGAACCTGCGAACTATGAGGAAGCGATGATGAGACCAGACTCTGAGAAATGGCTAGAGGCCATGAAATCCGAATTGGGATCCATGAGCGAAAACCAAGTATGGACTTTGGTGGACCCTCCTAGCGACCGAAAGGCCGTTGAGTGCAAATGGATTTTCAAGAAGAAAACGGATGCGGATGGTAATGTTACTGTCTATAAAGCACGGCTTGTCGCGAAAGTTTTTCGACAAGTTCAAGGTGTTGACTACGATGAGACTTTCTCTCCCGTAGCGATGTTTAAGTCCATTCGGATTTTATTAGCAATTGCTGCGTTTCATGATTATGAAATATGGCAGATGGATGTTAAGACTGCGTTCCTCAATGGCAACATTGATGAAGAGTTGTATATGATGCAACCCGAAGGTTTTGTCAATCCTAAGGATGCTGATAAAGTGTGCAAACTTCAACATTCCATTTATGGACTGAAGCAAGCATCTCAGAGTTGGAACCTTCGTTTTGATCAAGTGATCAACAGTTTTGGATTTGTTCCAAATTGCTACGAAGCTTGTATCTACAAGAAAGTGAGTGGGAGCTCAGTGACATTCCTAGTACTATATGTGGATGACATATTGATTATTGGAAATGACATTGACATGCTTAACGATGTGAAGAGTTATTTGAATAAATGTGTTTCAATGAAAGACCTAGGGGAAGCTGCTTATATATTGGGCATCAAAATCTATAGAGATAGACAAAGACGCCTGATAGCTTTAAGCCAAAGTACATACCTAGACAAAGTTAAAAAAGGTTCGAATGGATAAGGAAAAGAAAGGTTCGTGCCTATGTTGTCGGGTAAGATATTGAGCTGGGCTCGACTACGATGGCGATAGAAGCTATGAGCAAAGTGCCTTATGCCTCGGCCATAGGTTCTATCATGTATATCATCTTGTGTACTAGACAGATGTGTCCAATGCTCTTAGTTTGTGACGAGATACCAAAGTGGTCGAGTGGAACCTTTGGACAGCGTGAAGAACATCCTAAAGTATTTAAATAGAACTAAAGAAATGTTCTTAGTCTATGGAGGTGATGAACAACTCGTCAGAAAAGGTTACGTCGATGCTAGTTTCGACAATCACAAGGATGATTCTAAATCTCGAGGAGGATACGTTTATACTTTGAATGGAGGAGCTGTGAGTGGAGAAGCTGCAAGCAAAGCGTGATCGCGGGATCTACATGAAAGCGGAATACATGGCTGCTGCAGAAGCGTCAAGTGAAGGAGTTTGGATCAGGAACTTCATCACTGAGCTTGGTGTGGTTCCAAGTGCCTTGGACCCACTGGAGATATTGTGTGACAACACTGGCGCCATAGCACTGGATAAGGAACCAAGATATCATCCAAAGACCAAGCATATCAACCGCAAGTTTCATATAATTCGAGATTATATAACAGATGGTTTTCTGAAGATTAGCAAAGTACATACGGATCTGAATGTCGCAGACCCGTTGACTAAACCTCTTCCACGAGCAAAACATGATCAGCACCTTAGTGCCATTGGTGGTAGATTGTTGCCAGATGTAAACTAGATTATTGACTCTAATGCAAGTGGGAGACTGTTGGAATTATGCCCTAGAGGCAATAATAAAGATGTTATTATTATAATTCTTGTTCATGATAAAGTTTATATTCCATGCTAGAATTGTATTATGCGGAAACTTTAATACTTGTGTGGTTTATGAACAACACCGTGTCCCTAGTATGCCTCTATGGACTAGCTCATTGATTAATGATGGTTAAGGTTTCCTAACCATAGACATGGGTTGTCGATTAATAATGAGATCACATCATTGGGAGAATGGTATGATGGACAGACCCAAATCAAGAAGAGCAATTAGATCGTGTCATCGTGTTCATCTTTGCGAAGCTTTTCTTATGTCAAATATTGTATTCCTTAGACCATGAGATAATGCAACTCCCTGGTATTGGAAGAAAGCTTTGAGGTCATCAAACGTCATCCTACGAGAGGGTGATCATAAAGGTGTCTCTCAGGTGATCGAAAAGTACTTGTTGGGTTGTATGTATCGAGATGGGATTTGTACCTCCCAAGTCGGAGAGATATACTTGGGCCCCTTCGTGTCGATATCAACACCGCTAAAGCGGTGGTTAAGGAGTTAACCATAAAGTGATATCGGATTACGGAACGAGTAAAGTACTTTCTAGAACGAGATTGAACTAGGTATGCCGATGCCGACGATCGAATCTCGGGCAAGTAAAATATCGCGTGACGAAGGGAATATGTATATGGGATTAATTGAATCCTGGCATCATGGTTCATCCGATATGATCATCGATGAGTATGTGGGAGTCAATATGGGTTTCCAGACCCCGCTGTTGATTATTGATAGAAGATCATGTCTGCATATTCTCGAACCCGCAGGGTCACACACTTAACGTGTCTTGACACTAGGATAGAATGGATAATTGGTTTATGAGTTTTTGTTCGGAGTCTCGGATGGGAACCGGGACATCACGAGAGGTTCCGGAATGGTCTGGAGAAAAAGATTCATATAAGGCAAAGCAGTTTTTGGAGTTCGGAAGTGTTTCGGATTGTTCGGTATTGTACCGGAAGCTTCTAGAACCTTCCGGAGTAGGACCAACGTGGACCCACTTGTCGGGAGGGGGCGTGGGCCTATGAGGGAGTGCCCTGGCCGCATTGGGCCAGGGGCACAAAGCCCCATAGGCCCATCCGGCCAAGCCCTAGGGAAACCCTAGGGAGAGCTTCTAGAAGGAGGGGGAAACTTGCCCCCCTCCTCCTCCTGGCCCGGCCCTAGGCTTGGAGGAGGGGCAAGGGGCAGCCGCCCACCCCTCTATATAAAGAGGGCTGGGGGCGCACCCTCCCCACACACCTCCTCAAGCCCTAGACGCCCTGCTGCCCTCCTCTCTCTCTCCCTCCCGACTGCGCGTAGGCGAAGCCCTACCGCAGAAACTCTCCACCGTTTGCACCACGCCGTCGTGTTGTAGATCCAATCTATCTCTCCACCCCACTTGCTGGACCAAGGAAGGAGGAGACGTCGAGGTGCCGTACGTGAGCATCTCTCGGAGGCATCGCCACTTGCGGTGTTGGATCGGATCGGATCGCGGGGAGGAGAAGCGAGTACGACTACATCAACCACGTTCCGTCGAACGTTCCGCTGTGTGAATCTTAAAGGGTATGAAGATCTCATCTATTCCCCCCCCCCCCCGTTGTTTGCATCTCCTAGATTAGATCTTGGCTTCTCGTTACTTTTAGAAATTTTTTGATTTACTATGTCACAAACCCTTCATGGTTACATTGAGTTCACTGATGAATTTGTTGAAGAGTGCTGAAACACACATGGTACTAGTGCTATTAAGAGTCTCCTTGCGAGACGTACCATTATTCCTACACTGTCCTCTGATCTAGTGCTTTTTCATGGGTTATAGGTAAAAACAGATCTAATCTACGAAAACAGTAAAATCTCACCGAGCAACCTGAAATCTGATACCACTTGATGGGGCAAAGGTGTCCGATCTTTCGATGAGATGAGGATAATCGATTTGGTGGAGTTCGGGCTTGACGATCCGACTACACGTGCGAGCACGAGCGCCAATGCAATCGCTAGGCCAATCTCCTGGAGGTTACCGATCCTGCGGGAACACGATCGAGAACAAGTAAGAACTAATATTGCAATCAAGATATTGCGGATTAAGGGGAAAGCTTTATTGAAAAGGTGGGATCCTGTATAGGTGCGAAGTACAAGAGGCCTCTGCGACGCTCAAGCCTTGGCGAAGTTGCTATGATGGATAACTTAATGTCTAAACAAAATCCCAGTCTAGGGTGACGGCTATGGGGAGTATTTAAGGAGGAAAAGGTGGGGTTTCGTCCAGCCATGGAAGTGGTGGCCGAATCCAATCCTAGAAGTCCTTTTCCCCTCAAATACAGACTCTAAAAAGTGGCTATTTAAAATCCTGCGAAAATTACATGGGCCTGGCCCAAAATAAAGGTGTCGCAGCACCATATTAAGCTATGGACGAATTAATTGAAGTATTAATCTTAAATATTTCGTCCAAGCCTTCTTTCTTCATTATGGTGGCCTCAAAGTTCAAATCTTCATCCGTGGCCTTCTCTTGGATCATCACATGCTTGCCATCTCCATGCATGGCCATGCTCCAATGCTTGTCCCTCTCATCCATGCTTGGTCCATCATTCCTAAGAATAAGAAATATATCTGATTTAGGCAGCATCATATTCTCATGTATGTGAGGAATAGTTCCAAGAAACGAAAGTACCTGATAGTTAAGTTGTTTGGCCCGAGATCTTGTGATGGGTCCTTGTATGTGTGTAGCTGTAGGTACAACGGTTGTATCAATAGAAGGGATGTCCACATCATTTTGTAATGTTTCACGACTTGCATGTCGATGAGTACAACCGATGATGAGCCATATGGTTGTCTTTATAATTGTGTATGACCTATATGTCAACTTCTTATACGCCATGTAATAGCTTTACTTTATCGATAAGTAGTTAGCAATAGTTGTAGTTGCTATTCGTGGTGGAGGCAATCATGGTGGAGTGATGGAGATCATGCTGGCACGCACAAGATGGAGATCATTGCACGGAGATTGGCTATACCATGTCACATAAAATTGTATGCATGTGATGTTTACCCTTTTATGTATCTTATTATGCTTAGATCGCGACGGTAGCATTATAAGATGATTCCTCACTTAAAAGATCAAGATAAAACTGTGTTCTCCCCATGTATGCACCGTTGCGAAAGTTCGTCGTGTTCAAGCATCACATGATGATCGGGTGCTATAAACTCTACGTTCACATACAACGGGTGCAAGCCAGTTTTGCACACGCGAAAATACTTGGGTTTGACTTGACGAGCCTAACATGTACAGACAGGGCCTCGGAACACACGAACCGAAAGGTTAAGCATGAGTCATATGAATGATATGATCGACACTTTGTTGTCCACCATTGAAACCACATCTCTTCTCGTGAAGATCGGATTAGGTGTTGTGAATTCGGATCGTGTTCACTAAACTACTTGAGGGATGTTGAATTTAGTGGGAGTTCATCTAGTAATATGATTAAGTTGAACTAGTTATCATGAACATAGTCTAAATTGTACTTGCAAATTTTGTAGATCAAATGGCTAAGTCCAACTTCAACTTCAACGCTTTTTCTTTGAAAGAAAAGCTTAAGAACAATGGGTCTAACTTCACCAATTGGTTCCGTAATCTGAGAATCATTCTCTCTAGCGGACAAAGGACTATGTCCTTGAAAGCGCTAGGTGATGCCCGCTATAGATGCTACTTGATGAGAAAGCTTTATCGATCGGCATAAAAATGATTATGGTGTGATTAAGAGCACCATGTTGTTTGCTATGGAATCAGACCTTCAAAATCGTTTTGAAGATTTCCCCGGGCCCTTTGAGATCCTTGAGGAACTGAAAACTATGTTTCAGACTCAGGCCTGTTCTGAGAGATATGAGATCTCTGAGAAATTCTTTAACTGCAAGATGGAGGAAGGGAGTTCCATTAGTGAGCATGCCATTAAGATGTCGGGCTACACTCAACGCCTTGAGCAATTGGACTGCAATATTCGGAGGAGCTCAAGATTGATAGGGTTCAATCACTCCCTCCTAGCTACAAAGGTTTTGTAGTTACTCATAATCAGATTGGTTCCACTGATACGATCACTGAGCTCTTCGCTAAGCTGAAAGCTGCGGAGGTGGACATCAAGAAAGATAATCATGTGTCGATGGTCAACAAGCCCCCCACCTTTAAGAAAGGTAAGGGTGCAAAGAAGTCCTTCAAGAAGGGCAGTGACAAGCGCGTTGCCCCTACAGAGAAGAAGCTCAAGTCTGGACCTAAGCCGGACACTGAGTGCTTCTATTGCAAGGACAAGGGTCACTGGAAGCGCAACTGTCCGAAGTACTTAGCGTACAAGAAGGCTGGCACCATCAAAGGTATATTTGATATACATGTTATTGATGTTTTCCTTACTAGCCCTCGTTGTAGTGCCTAGGTATTTGATCTTTGGTTCAAGAGCTAATATTTGTAACTCAAACAGAGCTACTACGGAATGACGCGGCTAGCGAGGGATGAGGTGACGATCTTGCGTTGGCAACGGATCAAGAGTTTATGTGATGGCGTGTGAGCTCTCCTTAGTTTTACCTTCGGGATTAGTTTTAAACCTTAATAAATGTTATTATGTGTCTGCGTTGAGCATGACCATTATATCTGGATCGTGTTTATTGCAAGACGGTTATTCATTTAAATCGGAGAATAATGGTTGTTCTATTTATATGAGTAACATCTTTATGGTCATGCACCGCTATACATGGTTTATTTCTTACGAATCTCGAAGAGATGAAACACACATCCATAACATTGAGGCTAAGAGATGCAAGGTAGATAGTGATAATACTACTTATTTGTGGCACTGCCGTCTAGGTCATATTGGTGTAAAACTCATGAAGAAACTCCATTCTGATGGACTTTTGGAGTCTCTTGATTTTGAATCATTTGACACGTCTTGAGCCGTGCCTCATGGGCAAGATGATCAAAACCCGTTCTCCTAATGATGGAGCGAAAAACGAACTTGTTGGAAATCATACATACCGATGTATGCGGACCAATGAGTGTTTCTTGCCGGTGGATATCGCTATTTTCTCACTTTTCGATGACTTAAGTAGATATGGGTATATCTATTTAATGAAACATAAATCTGAAACGTTTGAAAAGTTCAAAGAATTTCAGAATGAAGTGGAAAACCATCGTAACAGAAAAATTAAATTTCTACGGTCCGATCGTGGAGGTGAATATTTGAGTTATGATTTTCTCACGCATCTTAAAGCAAGCGGAATAGTTTCGCAACTCATGCCACCCGGAACACCACAGCGCAATGGTGTGTCTGAACGCTGGAATCGAACTCTATTAGATATGGTGCGATCAATGATGTCTCTTACAGATTTGCCGTTATCATTTTGGGGTTATGCATTAGAAACCGCTGCATTCACTTTAAATAGGGCACCATCTAAATCTGTTGAGACGACACCGTATGAACTGTGGTTTGGTGCTAAACCTAAGTTGTCGTTTCTTAAAGTTTGGGGATGCGAAGCTTACGTCAAAAAGTTGATGCCGGACAATCTCGAACCCAAAGCGGAGAAATGCGTCTTCATAGGATACCCTAAGGAAACTATTGGGTATACCTTCTATCACAGATCCGAAGGCAAAGTGTTTGTCGCAAAGAACATATCCTTTCTTGAGAAGGAATTTCTCTCGAAAGAAGTGAGTGGGAGGAAAGTAGAGCTAGACGAGGTTGTTGAACCTTCTCTTGAGTTGGAGAGTAGCGCAGCACCTGAAATTGTTCCAGTGCCGTATGCACCAACAATAGAGGAAGCTAATGACAAGGATCATGAAGCTTCAGACGATGCTACTACTGAATGTCGCAGGTCGACAAGGTCGCGTGCCCCTCCTGAGTGGTACGGCAACCCTGTCTTAACTGTCTTGTTAGTAGATGACAGTGAACCTGCGAACTATGAGGAAGCGATGATGAGACCAGACTCTGAGAAATGGCTAGAGGCCATGAAATCCGAATTGGGATCCATGAGCGAAAACCAAGTATGGACTTTGGTGGACCCTCCTAGCGGCCAAAGGCCGTTGAGTGCAAATGGATTTTCAAGAAGAAAACGGATGCGGATGGTAATGTTACTGTCTATAAAGCACGGCTTGTCGCGAAAGTTTTTCGACAAGTTCAAGGTGTTGACTACGATGAGACTTTCTCTCCCGTAGCGATGTTTAAGTCCATTCGGATTTTATTAGCAATTGCTGCGTTTCATGATTATGAAATATGGCGGATGGATGTTAAGATCGTTCCTCAATGGCAACATTGATGAAGAGTTGTATATGATGCAACCCAAGGTTTTGTCAATCCTAAGGATCTTTGATAAAGTGTGCAAACTTCAACATTCCATTTATGGACTGAAGCAAGCATCTCAGAGTTGGAACCTTCGTTTTGATCAAGTGATCAAGAGTTTTGGATTTGTTCCAAATTGCTACGAAGCTTGTATCTACAAGAAAGTGAGTGGGAGCTCAGTGACATTCCTAGTACTATATGTGGATGACATATTGATTATTGGAAATGACATTGACATGCTTAACGATGTGAAGAGTTATTTGAATAAATGTGTTTCAATGAAAGACCTAGGGGAAGCTGCTTATATATTGGGCATAAAAATCTATAGAGATAGACAAAGACGCCTGATAGCTTTAAGCCAAAGTACATACCTAGACAAAGTTCTGAAAAGGTTCAGAATGGATAAGGAAAAGAAAGGTTCAGTGCCTATGTTGTCAGGTAAGATATTGAGCTGGGCTCAGTGTGCAGCTACGGTAAACGATAGAGAAGCTATGAGCAAAGTGCCTTATGCCTCGGCCATAGGTTCTATCATGTATATCATGCTGTGTACTAGACCAGATGTGTCCAATGCTCTTAGTTTGACGAGCAGATACCAAAGTGGTCCAGGAGTGGAACACTGGACAGCCGTGAAGAACATCCTAAAGTATTTAAATAGAACTAAAGAAATGTTCTTAGTCTATGGAGGTGATGAACAACTCGTCGTAAAAGGTTACGTCGATGCTAGTTTCGACACCGACAAGGATGATTCTAAATCTCGCATGGATACGTTTATACTTTGAATGGAGGCTGTGGTGGAGAAGCTGCAAGCAAAGCGTGATCGCGGGATCTACAGATGAAAGCGGAATACATGGCTGCGCCAAGCGTCAAGTGAAGGAGTTTGGATCAGAACTTCATCATCGAAGCTTGGTGGTTCAAGTGCCTTGGACCCATGGAGATATTGTGTGACAACACTGGCGCCATAGCACTGGATAAGGAACCAAGATATCATCCAAAGACCAAGCATATCAACCGCAAGTTTCATATAATTCGAGATTATATAACAGATGGTTTTCTGAAGATTAGCAAAGTACATACGGATCTGAATGTCGCACTGGACTGACTAAACCTCTTCCACGAGCAAAACATGATCGCACCTTAGTGCCATTGGTGGTAGATTGTTGCGGATGTAAACTAGATTATTGACTCTAATGCAAGTGGGAGACTGTTGGAATTATGCCCTAGAGGCAATAATAAAGATGTTATTATTATAATTCTTGTTCATGATAAAGTTTATATTCCATGCTAGAATTGTATTATGCGGAAACTTTAATACTTGTGTGGTTTATGAACAACACCGTGTCCCTAGTATGCCTCTATGGACTAGCTCATTGATTAATGATGGTTAAGGTTTCCTAACCATAGACATGGGTTGTCGATTAATAATGAGATCACATCATTGGGAGAATGGTATGATGGACAGACCCAAATCAAGAAGAGCAATTAGATCGTGTCATCGTGTTCATCTTTGCGAAGCTTTTCTTATGTCAAATATTGTATTCCTTAGACCATGAGATAATGCAACTCCCTGGTATTGGAAGAAAGCTTTGAGGTCATCAAACGTCATCCTACGAGAGGGTGATCATAAAGGTGTCTCTCAGATGATCGAAAAGTACTTGTTGGGTTGTATGTATCGAGATGGGATTTGTACCTCCCAAGTCGGAGAGATATACTTCGGGCCCACTCGGTAATCGATATCAACACCGCTTGCAAGCAGGTGGTTAAGGAGTTAACCATAAAGTGATATCGGATTACGGAACGAGTAAAGTACTTTCTAGAACGAGATTGAACTAGGTATGCCGATGCCGACGATCGAATCTCGGGCAAGTAAAATATCGCGTGACGAAGGGAATATGTATATGGGATTAATTGAATCCTGGCATCATGGTTCATCCGATATGATCATCGATGAGTATGTGGGAGTCAATATGGGTTTCGACCCATGTTGATTATTGATAGAAGATCATGTCTGCATATTCTCGAACCCGCAGGGTCACACACTTAACGTGTCTTGACGCTAGGATAGAATGGATAATTGGTTTATGAGTTTTTGTTCGGAGTCTCGGATGGGAACCGGGACATCACGAGAGGTTCCGGAATGGTCTGGAGAAAAAGATTCATATAAGGCAAAGCAGTTTTGGAGTTCTAAGTGTTTTGGATTGTTCGGTGTGTCTTGAAGCTTCTAGAACCTTCCAGAGTAGGACCAACGTGGACCCACTTGTCGGGAGGGGGCGTGGGCCTATGAGGGAGTGCCCTGGCCGCATTGGGCCAGGGGCACAAAGCCCCATAGGCCCATCCGGCCAAGCCCTAGGGAAACCCTAGGGAGAGCTTCTAGAAGGAGGGGGAAACTTGCCCCCCACTCCTCCCTCCTTGGCCGCCGGCCCTAGGCTTGGAGGAGGGGCAAGGGGCAGCCGCCCACCCCTCTATATAAAGAGGGCTGGGGGCGCACCCTCCCCACACACCTCCTCAAGCCCTAGACGCCCTGCTGCCCTCCTCTCTCTCTCCCTCCCATTGCTGCGTGGCGAAGCCCTACAGAAACTCTCCGCTTGCACCACGCCGTGTTGTAGATCCAATCTATCTCTCCACCCCACTTGCTGGACCAAGGAAGGAGGAGACGTCGGTGCCGACGTGAGCATCTCTGAGGCATCGCCACTTGCGGTGTTGGATCGGATCGGATCGCGGGAGGAAGCGAGTACGACTACATCAACCACGTTAAAATCGAGCGTTCATTGTGTGAATCTTAAAGGGTATGAAGATCTCCTCTTTTCCCCCCCCCCCCCGTTGTTTGCATCTCCTAGATTAGATCTTGGCTTCTCCGTTCGCACCCGTAGAAATTTTTTGATTTACTATGCTGCGAAACCCTTCATGGTTACATTGAGTTCACTGATGAATTTGTTGAAGAGTGCTGAAACACACATGGTACTAGTGCTATTAAGAGTCTCCTTGCGAGACGTACCATTATTCCTACACTGTCCTCTGATCCTAAGTTTGCCACCTCTCCCATAGATATCAAAGATAAAGATTATGATTTCTCTCTTGATTTATCCTATTTAGACATTGTTGAGAAAGAACCTTTTTGTGGGACTGAAAATGAGAGTGATGTGGCTCATATGAATGAGCTTTCCACTATGAGTGCTTAATTCTCTAATGATTTTAAGATGCGCAAGTAATTTTTTACTAAGATCTTCCCTTTTTCACTAAAAGGAGAAGCTCGGGCTTTGTTTAATAGATTACCTCTTGGGTTCCATTGATAGCCCCTGATTGTTTGATTGCTTCTTTCTTCCAAAAATATTTTCCTCCCAGTGCTAGACATGCTGCTTTGCATAGACTTTTTGATTTTAAACAGGGAGAAGAAGAGAAATTGCCCGAGTCATGGACAAGGTTCTGTGCCTTGATTCATGCACATCCTGGATGTCCATTACCTAAAAATGAGCTTCTTGATATTTATTATAATGGACTAACTGATGATTCTAGGACATACCTAGATAGCTTTGCTGATTGTGTTTTTAGGAAAAGAACTCCTACAGATGCTGAAGAATTAATGGCTAAAATAAGCAAGAATTATGATGATTAGACTTCAACTGAGCTAAATACACCTGAGCCTATTACTCCTGAACCAATTGTGCCTGAACAAGATCCAACACCAACAACAAAGAAGAGAGGAGTTATTGCATTAAATGATGAAGTGATGAAGGAAACCAAGAAGTGTCTAAAGGAGAAAGTTATTAGAGCTGAAGATGTGAAGAATCTACCTCCTATAGAAGAATTATGTAAGCCAATTCCCCACTCATCTAATATTGAGGTGCACTCTCTCCACTTTGATGAAGGTGATATTCCCTATGGTAAGCCTCCTGATCAATGCCTAGAGGAACTTGACACATTTATTGTTAAGCAAGGTAATTTTAATAAAAAAGTCCAAAATCATTTATTGGAAAACTCTAGAGCTATTAAAGAGTTAAAAGATATTGTGGAAAGAACTTCTAATGATATTAAAATGCTTTGTAAACACTTTCAAATGGTTCAAACCTAAATTGATCAACTTGCTAAGGTACAAAAGGATATGCTAGTTAATGCCTTAGGAGATAAACATGCTTATGGAATTAGAACTAGGAGTGGTATAGATACTCAAGATCCTTTATATCCTAAAGGACACCCTAAAAGAAGAATAGCGCCACAACATAAATATCTAACCATTAAATATTACTCAACATAATTCTACTACTAACATCATGACTTATCCCATGTCCTCAAGAACTAAACGAATTACTCACAAGACATCATATGGATCAAGATCAATGATGAAATAATGATAAGTAACAATCTGAACATTAACAATAATCCAATGGTTTCACTCAATAGCATCAACTACAACAAGTAATCAACACCGGGAAAGTTTCCCCTATGAACTACACAAGATTCAACCCAATTTTTACAGCGGTATGGCGTGGTGATGATGGTGCTGGTGGTGATGATGAGGAGGATGATGATGATCCTGATGAAGCCCAGCTCGATGACGGTGTCGATGACGACGATCTCCCCTCTTCGGGGAGGAATTTCCCCAGCAGATTTCTGCCTGCCGGAGAGCTTGTTCTCTCTCTGTAGTTTCCGCCCCGCAGAGGCGGCGGAATATTTTGGTGATGGCTCCCTGATGAGGACATCCCTTCTATTTATACAACCGTTGTACCTACAGCTACACACATACAAGGACCCATCACAAGATCTCGTGCCAAACAAATTAACTATCAGGTACTTTCGTTTCTTGGAACTATTCCTCACATACATGAGAATATGATGCTGCCTAAATCAGATGTATTTCTTACTCTTAGGAATGATGGAACAAGCATGGATGAGAGGGACAAGCATTGGAGCATGGCCATGCATGGAGATGGCAGCAAGCATGTGATGATCCAAGAGAAGGCCACGGATGGAGATTTCAGAACTTTGAGGCCACCATAATGAAGAAAGAAGGCTTCGACGAAATATTCAAGATTAATACTTCACGAATTCGTCCATAGCTTAATATGGTGCTGCGACACCTTTATTTTGGGCCAGGCCCATGTAATTTTCGCTGGATTTTAAATAGCCACTTTTTAGAGTCTGTATTTGAGGGGAAAAGGACTTCTAGGGTTGGATTCGGCCACCACTTCCATGGCTGGTCGAAACCCCACCTTTTCCTCCTTAAATACTCCCCATAGCCGCCACCCTAGACTCGGATTTTGTTTAGACATTAAGTTAGCCATCGTAGCAACTTCGCCAAGGCTCGAGCATCGTAGAGGCCTCTTGTACTTCGCACCTATTCAGGATCCCACCTTTTCAATAAAGCTTTCCTCTTAATCCGCAATATCTTGATTGCAATATTGGTTCTTACTTGTTCTCGATTTCAGGTAGAAATTAAGACCCTCGCTGGTCAGGCTGATCGTGTTCCCGCAGGATCGGTAACCTCCAGGAGATTGGCCTAGCGATTGCATTGGCGCTCGTGCTCGCACGTGTAGTCGGATCGTCAAGACCGAACTCCACCAAATCGATTATCATCATCTCATCAAAAGATCGGACACCTTTGCCCTATCAAAAGATCGTGTTACGGGGTAACCCTGGGGTTGGCCCGATCTTTCACAAATTCCACGAGAAACGAGGGGAAAGAGGTGGTCGGGGGATGAAATCGAGGAAAGCGATGAAAACCACGAACACACACACCAAAACTCGATACACGCCTACTCCTCACGCCGGTGGCAACCGGTCCAACATAATCTCTAGGATAGGGGTTGGGCGAAGCTCGCTCTCCACGCCAACAACAGGGGATGAGGTGCTTGGTGAGATCTTGACGACTTGGGGGCGAGAAACCGAGAATCCAAGGCCTTGTACAACTTGAACGCACTAGGCAAGATCCAAGAGGGGGGAGGATAATCCGGTGCTCCTTGGTAGGAGCATGAGACCAATAGATATAAGTCCTCAAAGGGTTTCCTTAATATCTATTATTATCCAAGTCTAGGGTTTACAATGGAGGGTGGGGGCTATATATAGTCCAGCCACAAAACAGGGGTAGTTTCGGAATGAAAAGGTAAATTATAGGTAGGGTTACAAGGCACAGGGCCGAACTTAGGCGATCAGGGTCAGGCATGACCGGTAGTACCGCTTCTGGAGCGGTAGTACCGCTTGAGGGCCTGGAGCTTCCGTCGGAGGCGCCTGTGGCGAGCGGTAGGAGGGGGCGGTAGTACCGGATGCTGGACCGGTAGTACCGCTTGCGTCTGGGGCGTGGAGTGGTGCTTCCTGTGGCGAGCGGTAGGAGGAGGCGGTAGGACCGCTTGGAGCGGTAGTATCGGTCGTCTCAACCGGTAGTACCGCTTGCGTCTGGCAGCGACTGGTGGCTTCTTCGTACCTGATGATGCACAGTGTATGCGTGTGAAGTAGCAAGCCATCCAAGGGTGTGTCGAAGTCACACAAGGAGAGGAGCGAGTTCACCTTTGCTCGAAGGAGTTTGGCTCGGGCGCGAGTCATGGGTCCACTTGGGGAGCTCGTGGGAGTAGATGTAGTAGCGGTCGTAGGACGGGCTGCATCAGCTCCCCCCCCTTGGGAAAGAGTCGTCCTCGACTCTTCAACCGTCACAACTTCCTCTTCGCCATGGTAGGGTGAGAGGTCCTTGACATTGAATGTCGAGCTCACAAGATACTTCGATGTTGGTAGATCGATCACATAGGCGTTGTTGTTGATCCTCTTTAGCACCTTGAATGGTCCATCGCCTCTTGGCTTTAGCTTGGAGTCGCGTTCCTTGGGGAAGCGGTCTTTACTCAAGTGTATCCATACAAGGTCGCCCTCATCAAAGATCATCTCTTTCTTGGTCTTGTTTAGCCTTGATGCTTGGCGAAGGACTTGTTGCTCGATAGTAGCTCGTGTGTCTTCATGGAGTTTCTTCATTGTTTGGGCACGCTTGACAACGTCCATATTGGCACGTTCATGAAGTGGAAGTGGAAGGATATCGAGCGCGGTGAGAGGCTCGAGCCAAGTGAAGCGATTATGAACGGGCTCCTCATGGTGGTGGAGTGCTTGGCGCGGTTGTAGCGAACTTCGGCGTGTGGGATACATTCCTCCGGTCTTTGAGGTTCTTCTTTATCAACACCGGAGGAGTGTGCCAAGACTTCGATTAGCGACCTCGGTTTGTCCATCGGTTTGAGGATGCGAGGCGACGAGAAGAGGAGCTTGATCGAGCTTGGCCATGAGAGTCTTCGAGTAGCTCATGAATTTTACGTCATAGGAGACGATTGTTCTAAACACCGTGGCGAATTATTTCCGAAAAACAAATTGGCTACATGTGAAGCATCATCGGTCTTATGGCACGGAATGAAATGTGCCATTTTAGAAAAGCGATCCACGACTACAAATATGGAATCATGACCATGTTTAGATCTAGGCAAGCCTAACACAAAGTCCATGCTAATGTCCGACCAAGGTGTATGAGTAATAGGCAATGGAATATAAAGACCAAAGGGGTTGGACTTAGACTTAGCTTGGATACATGTAGTGCATCGTTGAACGTGGCGCTCACGTCAGCTTCATCTTTGGCCAAAAGTAGTGAGTGGAGAGCATGTCATATGTCTTGTCACGGCCAAAGTGACCCATAAGGCCTCCACCATGGGACTCTTGAAGAAGCAAAAGTTGGAGAGACGATTTCGGAATGCAAAGCTTGTTTTGTTTGAAAAGAAACCCCTTATGCAAATAGAAATCATCAATCCCTTTGTCTATTGAACATTGTGCAAATATAGGTCCAAAGAAGGAGTCGGACGCGTAGAAAGATTTGATGTCATCGAGACCCAAGACATTGACTTCGAGTCGTGTAAGAAGGCTTGTGTTTTTGCGAGACAAGGCGTCCGCTACCACATTTTCTTTGCCCTTCTTGTATTTGACAATGTAAGGAAAAGACTCCATGAACTCAACCCATTTTGCGTGCCTTTTACTCAAGTTGGCTTGGCCCTTAAGATACTTCAACGGCTCATGGTCGGAATGGATGATAAATTCTTTGGGCCAAAGATAGTGTTGCCACACTTGAAGAACTCGAACCAAGGCAAAAAGTTCTTTGTCATAAATGGGATAATTGAGACGTGCGCCATCCAATTTCTCACTATGGTAAGCAATAGGACGCCCATTTTGCATAAGGACGCCACCAATGCCAATACCACTAGCGTCACATTCAATCTCAAAGGTTTTTGTGAAATCCGGTAATGCAAGAAGTGGTGCTTCGGTGAGCCTGTTTTTGAGCTCATCAAAAGCCTTTTGTTGTGCTTTTCCCCAAACGAACGTGACATTTTTCTTTGTCAATTCGTTGAGGGGGCAAGCAATTGTAGAAAAAAATTTCACAAAGCGACGGTAAAAGCCAGCCAACCCATGAAAACTACAAAGTTCACTAACATTTGTTGGGATGGGCCAATCTCGTATGTCCTTGACTTTTGAGACATCCACTTCTATGCCATTAGAAGACACAACAAAACCAAGGAAAATCAGCTTGTCTCTTGCAAAAGTGCACTTTGGGAGATTAGCATAAAGCTTTTCATGACGAAGGATTTGGAGGACCTCCTTAACATGAGTAACATGCTCCTCTAGTGACTTGCTATAGACAAGAATGTCATCAAAGTAAACAACTACACTCTTTCCAATGAGAGATCGCAAAATATGGTTCATGAGGCGCATGAAGGTAGATGGGGCATTGGATAAGCCAAAAGGCATAACCAACCATTCATAGAGACCAAGCTTCGTCTTGAAGGCGGTTTTCCACTCATCACCTTTAGCCATGCGAATTTGATGGTAGCCACTACGAAGATCAATTTTCGAAAATATGGTGGCTCCACATAACTCATCAAGCATGTCATCAAGACGCGGTATAGGATGTCGATAACGCACGGTGATAGCATTGATTGGACGGCAGTCCATGCATAACCGCAACGTATCATCCGTTTTCGGGACTAGGATCACGGGAACCGCGCTTGGGCTAGTGCTTACTTGGATCAAACCTTTGGAGACGAGTTGGTTGATTTGGCCTTCGATCTCCTTCGCCGTCTCTTCGGGTTAAATGCGATCTGAGCGGTTTGGGAGTGGTGCGCCGGGTATGAGGTCGATGCGGTGCTCGATTCCACGAAGAGGAGGAAGGCCATGAGGAAGCTCTTCGGGAAATATATCTTGGAATTCCTGCAAAATAGCCATCAAAGATAGAGGAACATTTGTCAAGTCGTTAGTTCCTTGCGCTAGTCCCTTGCATACAAGGACATAGTGCAAGATGGATGGGTTGTTCCGCACTTCTCTCATCTCACTTTTGGTGGCAAGAAGAACACTCTTAGTTTTTCCACTCGAGTTTGGCTTGTAGCTCTCACTCACTATGGTGTGGTTCTCTCGCTCACCACTCTTCTCACAAGGTGTTTTTGCGTATTGCGCCCTCGCTAAAGCCTTTGCATTGTCCGCAATTATTTGGCTAGGAGTCATTGGTTGCAACACACAAGTTTTATCAAGCCATTTGAAGGTGTAAGTGTTTGAGTGACCATGATGCAAAGCACACTTGTCATATTGCCACGGTCTTCCGAGCAACATATGACAAACCGTCATTGGGACCACGTCACATTCCACCGTGTCTTTGTAGTGCCCAATTGAGAACGTCACCGAGACGGTGTGCTTGATCTTGACGGATCCTTGGTCAATTAGCCATTGGATATGGTAGGGGTGCTTATGCGGATGAAGGGTGAGGTTGAGTTTCTCACACAATTCCGTGCTTGCAAGGTTGTGGCAACTCCCTCCATCGATGACAACTTTGATGGACTTCCCATTGATGCCGGCACGAGTTTGGAAGATGTTCGAGCGTTGGTCTTCATTTTCGTTGACTTGGGTAGTCAAGACCCTTGTGACCACAAGCGATGGACTTGCGTCATGCTCACACACAAGAAGTTCTTGGTCCTCTTCCAAATGTTGCCTTGCCATGGCTTCCTTGACTCTTGCATCAAACTCTTCTTCACTCAAGTATTCTTCGTGATATGGGGTGGCCCAATCTTCTCTTGCGCCTTCCTCCCGCTCCTCCCTCGCGCATCCTTGGCGATCATCATGCTGGACTCCTTGTGATGAGGATACAATCATGGATCATGCGGATTCTAGTTGTCTCAGCTGGAATGAAATATTGAACCTTATTGAAAAATATCACAAGGTGACTTCATTCCTAGTTGGACAAGATACGTTGATTTGATTTATAAGAACTTTATACTACCTAAATCATGGTGTTCTTGTTTGACTAGATTCAATATCCATCGGACTAACGTCAGTGGGAAGGAGAGGGAGGAAGGCAAGGAGTCCAGCATGATGATCGCCAAGGATGCGCGAGGGAGGAGCGGGAGGAAGGCGCAAGAGAAGATCGGGCCCGATCTTCTCAGCAAGCACTTGTCGATGATGATGGTGGATGATAGATAACTAGCATGTAGCTATGAACTCTCCCGCTCGAACCCTGATGCCAATGCAACAGCTCTCGAACGCTATGGGATATTCACAACACCACGCTCTTGCGCACGCAGCCGTCGACCACGAACGGTAGTTTGCAATCTACTAATTCCCAATGGAACAACAGATCACACTCAATTGCAGTAGATAATTCGATCACAGGGTAATTCCAGAGGTTCTTGATAAGAAACAACTCCAAAATAGTTTTAACGTGGTCTTCTCTAACTATGGGGACGTCCCAGGGCTTATAAGGGCGGCCAAAATCGCTAAACAAAAGCGTGTCCGATACGAGATCCGTCCGGATATGTTGGTAACTTTCGGGCGGACTTTCCGCCTAAGAGGCGGATTATCCGCCAGTTATCCTCCACAGGCGGATTATCCGCCTCCTATACTGAGCCTCGCGCCTGAAGTCCTTAGCGGAATTCCTGGAGCAGGGCCGGATTATCCGCCCTTGTGGGGGCCGAATTATCTGCCCCTTAGGGACGTGTAAGTACTCGTTGGAAAGCTCTCGGAGTGATGTTTCCAACAAGTGCTTATTTGCTTGATTTGGAGTTCATATGAAGAATCCACGTCCGTTTCAATTTCAGGGCTTCTTTCTGTCCGAACTGAACCTTCCTTCTTGATGATCCTCTCTTGCGCCTTCGGGCCACCCCATATCACCTTGCCTTCCTCCCTCTCCTTCCCGCTGACGTTAGTCCGATGGATATTGAATCTAGTCAAACAAGAACACCATGATTTAGGTAGTATAAAGTTCTTATAAATCAACGTATCTTGTCCAACTAGGAATGAAGTCACCTTGTGATATTTTTCAATAAGGTTCAATATTTCATTCCAGCTGAGACAACTAGAATCAGCATGATCCATGATTGTATCCTCATCATCCTTTCTTCAAGAAAAGCGTCCTCGGCTTTGGGTAAGCTGAAAGTGGAATGAACAAAAAGAACAACGTGTACGCAGAGTATATGTATACATAACATGTTGTATTATTTGTATTCACATGAATAATATGTTTACTATACATCAAGCAACTTAAATTGCAGGTATAAGTGAAGTACAAAGAATCATGATCATGTTGAAAAACAAATAGATATATAGTCTTGTTGTGCATTACTAAATTCAGTTTTCTCAAAGAAGATCTATGATCAAATTTGTGATGAACAAGATCAGACCAATTCAAAATATGTGAAAACCGAAGTGATTCATGCCATGCTTCAACTGCGCTACTCTGATTAGTAGGAACATAATCATTTTGTTTAGTATGTAACATACAACTCAATTTGCAAAATAAGTGAAGTATACATCAGTAGCACACTTATGTAATACATTGTGGTACAAACACAAGGGGTATGAAAAATCTGATTCAAATCTAGAAAGATTGGAACAATCCAACATAGGTAAAGTTACTTTTGTTGGGTGGACTATATCAACTAGATGTGAATGTACTTTCATATTATCAAAAATGGTAGTATCTATCCCACCACAAATGTATCTTGACAAAGAGCATCTATGGCTAAACACAGCAAGTTTCAATTCAGCAATTCTATCACATGTAATGCATATGTGATCCACAAGAAAATTTTCATCGATGCTATATTCACCAATTAGATGAAAGATGAAATATGGAGAATATGTGCTTGAATTCAGACATGAAATTTCAGAAATCTTATCCACAGCACAACTCATATTCATAGGTTCATTTAGCATGATGGAATATACAATATCAGTAGGTGGTATTCGAGCAAGTATTTCCTTATGTGTAATCAGTACCACATGATCAAAATGCGAATTTGGTAAACTATCACATGGTGCTGTAACATTATTGCAAGACAAGTCACAAGGAGGTACCAACAAAGGAATAGACTCACAAAATGTTGTGCTTGTTGGCTGTAGCTCCAAATGAATACCGATATCTTCAGTATGCTCCTCACATGTAGTAGGCACTGGAACATCCTCCTCTAGTGACAATGCACAGTCCAGCGATGCAGGTTGTAAAATAGATGGCTCCCTTTCTTCAAAAGCAACCTGCATATCACAAGAAATAACACTAGGAGTAGAGATAATTACATTAGTAGAAACCTCATCTGTCGCACCAACTTTCACTCTCGGTTCTTCTACGATGAGATCAACATGTGGGTTTATGTTGGTGGTTACAGGTGGACAGAGGTTTTGACGCCTAATCTCCTGAAATTGCTTAATATGTGTACGTGATAACCAAGTGTGCTTATCATTCCAAAAGATGGAAGGATCGGAATAATCATTACCAAACACAACCTGGAATGTATTACACCAGTTTGTTCCCAACATGATATGGCAGGAGTTAAGCGCTCTAGGAACGACTAAACAAGAAACATATCTGTGAGGGCCATAAATGGTGAGTGGAACACATGCGATCCGGAGTAACGGTAGTGCATGACCGAGTTACTAACATAAATGGGATTGTTAATGCACGTGTATAATTGTAACTTTTCAACAACCTCAACACTAACCAAATTTATGGAAGAACAAGTATCAATGGTAGTAGCATGTCTACCACAAATTTCCGTCGTGAAGTGAAACAAACCGGATTAGGCACTACCTCGACTCCTCCTCCCAAAATGTATGACCCAGGTGGTATCGTAATGGAAAGGGATAATCATCTGCACCCTTTTTCTGCATCACATCAACACTACTAGAAGACATGATGAGTATGTTAGTGCATAAAACAAAATCTGGTGGTGGAACTCTCACAACTCACTCAAAACTAACAAGAAAGCAGATCTTACCGTTCCAAAGTGAATAGTGATGCTTACCAATTCGAATCAACAACTTATGCACGGATGTGATGAAGTGAATATCAAGGGTATAGAGAACGATCACAGGGCACACAGGTTATTTATGGTGGAGCTGTAGGTATGGAATCCTAACTACACCGCAAACAAGTCCTAGTGTTGATCGTTATGATAACCCAAGAAACACACACGGTGGAGATAAACGTGGCAAAGCAATTTATGAATAGGAATATTGCAATGCACAAGAGAGACGCTAGTAATATCTCAAAATAAACAGGCACAAGATTGCTCAATCTACAAGTGCTATGATCAACTAGGCCTCCAATAATGCACACTTTGATATCTCTTTTTGTCACGCTTGTAGCTCTTTTCTCTTTTTTTTATACTGAATCTCTTTTCCTTTTCTGTTTTTTTTATTTTTATTTTTCAACTATATGACTCAAAGCAAAACGAATACAAACCTCTGAACAAACTTAGGGCCCGGATAATCCGGTTTTTTCGGGGGCCGGATAATCCGGTCTGTCGGGGCGAAAATTGTGCACTTTCAAAACCCTAATGAGCAGCCTGTCAGAGCAAAGCAACTAGTCTCGTGGGTATGTTCCTAGGCACAGATGCTGTAGATAGGCTATAGCTAGGTTTGAAACACAAAAGTACGCTATGTGGACTCGGAAAAGTAGATGGAAACTTGCGGAAAACGGTGATGGTGGACTCGGTGGAAAATAAGATCAAAACCCTAAACTTAAACACAAACAAAAACTAGACTCCTACGAGAAAAACCTTCAGATCGGATCTACGAGAAGACACGACCAGCAACTAAAACTTGAAAAACGATGCAATCTAGGCTAGGGCAAATCTTTTTGTATGGATTTTTCTGTATAGGACAAAAACAAGAACTAATCTATGGATGGATTTGTGGATGCTCACCGAGTAAACGAGGAAATCTGATACCAAGATGATATGGGGTGGCCCGATCTTCTCTTGCGCCTTCCTCCCGCTCCTCCCTCGCGCATCCTTGGCTATCATCATGCTGGACTCCTTGCCTTCCTCCCTCTCCTTCCCGCTGACGTTAGTCCGATGGATATTGAATCTAGTCAAACAAGAACACCATGATTTAGGTAGTATAAAGTTCTTATAAATCAACGTATCTTGTCCAACTAGGAATGAAGTCACCTTGTGATATTTTTCAATAAGGTTCAATATTTCATTCCAACTGAGACAACTAGAATCAGCATGATCCATGATTGTATCCTCATCACTTCGTCGCCGTTGTCATGGATGAACAAAACTTTCTTGTTCCCACATGCATTTGACTTGTGCCCTTTGCCTCCACACTTGTAGCATTCACCGGTGAATGGTTGATCATCTCTTGTGTGTTTGCCACTTGGGGGCTGTTTTCCTTGAGGGGGAGTTGGCTTGAAAGGAAGCTTGGTGGTACTTGAGGAGCTTCCACTTGGTGTCGTTGGAGTAGTGGTTGATGCTTGCTTGTAGGTGAAGTACGTCTTTGGCTTGTTGTACTTGATGTCCTCTTGCACTTGGCGCTCGGCCTTGGACGCGATGTGCACAAGCTCAACCATGTTGTTGTACTTTTGGAACTCGGTGATGCGCTTGATGGGATGGTTCAAGCCATTGAGGAAGCGTGCCATTGTTTGCTCATCTCGCTCTTCAATGTTGGCACGGATCATGTTGAGCTCCATTTGCTTGAAGTACTCTTCCACGTTCTTTGTTCCTTGACTAAGCGTTTGAAGCTTGTTAAAGAGGTCACGCGTGTAGTGTGAAGGAACAAAGCAGGATCTCATATGAGCCTTCATATCTTGCCAAGTTGCGATTGGAGGCTCTTCTTTTGCTTCGCGAGCGAGTTGGACTTGTTCCCACCAAAGGTTGGCATACTCATCAAACTCGAGGGATGCCATGGCCATCATCTTCTCATTGCTATAGTTGTGCATGCGGAAGATTTTGTCGACCTTGAGTTCCCAAGAGAGATATTCCTCGGGCTCACTCGAACCGGTGAACTTTGGCACGGTGAATTTGAGCTTGCCGAAAGTTTCTTCTCCGTTGCGGTTCCGGTTGCGGCGGTTGCCATGATTTTCGCGGTCTTCATCATCATCCGAGCTCTCATGTCTTGCTTGGTGATTGTTGCGTTGCTCTTGCGGTTGTTGAGGTGCCGCGTTTGGTGGTGGAACTTGTTGTTGACGACGAGCTTGGGGAGCTTGCTCGTTTTGTTGTCGCGGTTGAGGAAGAGGAGGAGGTTGATGGTCCTCACGACGAGCTTGGGGAGCTTTCTCTTGTTCTTGTCGTGGTTGATGCCGAGGGGCATTAGCTTGCGCCATGTGGCGAGGAGGACGTCGAGCCGCATGCGCAATGGGCTGCTCTTCTTCTTCTTGTTGTAGGGGAGGCTCGTCATGACCATCATGTTGCCGACGTGGACGATCATGTCGATGATGACGCCTTGGAGGATCTTCGAGTGCTTCCCGTCGACGGTGATCTTGTTCGTCCTCTTCGGAAGCTTCACTTGTTGTTGAAGGGGCATGTCGACGTCGATGGCCTTGGCGGTCCATGCGAGGTTGCTCTTGTTGAATCACAAGTGCCCTTGGTTGTGGCCGGTTAAACAGCGCCTTGGAGGTCTTGCGGAGAGGTCACCATCATAGCTTGACGTTGCGGCGTGACGCGGAGATGGTACCGCTTGCGAAGAGCTCGTGGATTGAAGAACGGTTCCATCCCGGTGCCTTGAAGCGTGACGGCGAGGTGCACTTGATTCACTGGAGGAGTGCCGCGATGAGCTTGATTCGCGCGAGCGTGGCCTTGCGAGTCCATCAATGATGCGTTGAAGCTTCTCATCCGTTGAGGCGAGTGCACGACCAAGAGCTTCATTTTGATGACCGAGGTTGTGTTGCATGGCATGCATTTGGCCACGGACTTCTTCGAAGCGGTTGTCGATGTTCTTGAATTCCACACGGGCCTCGCTAAATTGTTCATCTTGGCGCCGCTCGAGAGCTTCACAACGATAGTTGAATTCTCCTCGGACCTTCCAATGGTCCCATCATGTCATGAATTGGTTATCATCCTCCGGAGGTGGTGGTGGTTGGGATGGCTCTCCATGCCTGTCCATAATGCAAAGCCAACAAGGGTTGTATATGGAGAGAAAGGGTGTGGAGAGTTAGCCTTTTACCTAACCTTGGAGATTATATCAAACCAATTGCCACACAAATGAGCGAAAAGCGTGCAAAGTGAAATGGCAAGAAACTCTCAAAGGCTTTTGGTGGAAGGTTAGAATTGTGGAAAAACCAAACGAAACGATCCAAGCAAAAGGTTATTGTCCTACGTGGTAAAGAACCAAAGGTCAAAAGAAAAGGAAACGATCTACAAAACACGGAAAACACACACGTGGAGAAAAATGGGGTTAGCACGACTATGAAAATGAGCACAAAAGGTCCTAACGAGGACTACGCTCGGTTGCCGTGCCAACACAAGGAGAGACCACAACTCGTTTGCCAAAAGAGGATAAGCAATAGATTTGTGCACTTGCCTCGGTGCGCTCTTTCTTCTCTCTTGTTGGCTTACAAGGTTGGTATTCTCTTTGTATTGGGAGACTATGTATCTTTCTATTCTATCTTTTTCTTTTTCTCTTTTTTTTGATTCTTTTTCTTTTTCTGTTGCTCCCTTGCTACGCTACTATGTTAGCTTTTGTATTTGGCCTCACACTCTCACTTTCCGAAGGCAAGTGCACAATGCTTAGACAAACACAAAATGAGTTGCTCTCATAGGATAGATACACACAAAGGAAGTTATGGGGCTGTCAATGGTGGTGCAAGTTATACCTTTGGTATTGTTGACGACTTGCAACCGTTGGTGGGGGATGTTATTCGAGTGTCGCGGTGTCGTTGAACGCGGGATGACTTTGATGCGGAAGCTATTGTGAAAATGGCGACAAACACACAAAACACGAACAAGCGAGGTGGAAAAACTCAGCGAACAAAAGTGAGGCGGCAACGGGTGAGGACGAAACGGTCATAGGCGAGCGGTAGTACCGCTTGCAACAACCGGTAGTACCGGTGGGCGGTAGTACCGCTTGTACTACTGGTAGTACCGGTTACTTAAGTAGTACCGCTTGCCGGTAGTACCGCTTTGGCAATCTGGAACGCGAAGATCTTGCCAAAAAAAACCTCAAATTCGTGGGAAATCTGACCGAAAGGCTGGGCTAGAAACAACAGGGGCTATAGATCGACTCCCAAAGCAACAGATCTATGGACCAAAACCACGAAAAACGCACCAAATCCAGAGATCGATCCGAAGGCAAATTGGAGCTCTTTTTGGTAGGATTTTCGTTTTTAGGGTGGATAAAAGAAAAATTGGAGGGAAAATCGTGATCAACCGTGCTCTTGATACCAATATGTTAGGGGGTAACCCTAGGGTTGGCCCGATATTTCACGAATTCCACGAGAAACAAGGGGAAAGAGGTGGTCGGGGGATGAAATCGAGGAAAGCGATGAAAACCACGAACACACACACCAAAACTCAATACACACCTACTCCTCACGCCGGTGGCAACCGGTCCAACATAATCTCTAGGATCGGGGTTGGGCGAAGCTCGCTCTCCACGCCAACAACGGGGGATGATGTGCTTCGTGAGATCTTGACGACTTGGGGGCGAGAAACCGAGAATCCAAGGCCTTGTACAACTTGAACGCACTAGGCAAGATCCAAGAGGGGGGTGGATAATCCGGTGCTCCTTGGTAGGAGCATGAGACCAATAGATATAAGTCCTCAAAGGGTTTCCTTAATATCTATTATTATCCAAGTCTAGGGTTTACAATGGAGGGTGGGGGCTATATATAGTCCAGCCACAAAACAAGGGTAGTTTCGGAATGAAAAGGTAAATTATAGGTAGGGTTACAAGGCACAGGGCCGAACTTAGGCGATTAGGGTCCGGCAGGACCGGTAGTACCGGTGGTAACCGGTAGTACCGATTCCGGAGCGGTAGTACCACTTGAGGGCCTGGAGCTTCCGTCGGAGGTGCCTGTGGCGAGCGGTAGGAGGGGGCGGTAGTACCCCTGTCCGGTAGTACCGATTGCTGGACCGGTAGTACCGCTTGCGTCTGGGGCGTGGAGTGGTGCTTCCTGTGGCGAGCGGTAGGAGGAGGCGGTAGGACCACTTGGAGCGGTAGTACCGGTCGTCTCAACCGGTAGTACCGCTTGCGTCTGGCAGCGACTGGTGGCTTCTTCGTACCTGATGATGCATAGTGTATGCGTGTGAAGTAGCAAGCCATCCAAGGGTGTGTCGAAGTCACACAAGGAGAGGAGCGAGTTCACCTTAGCTTGAAGGAGTTTGGCTCGGGCACGAGTCATGGGTCCACTTGGGGAGCTCGTGGGAGTAGATGTAGTAGCGGTCGTAGGACGGGCTGCATCAGCGATGATGGAGGGGTTAACCTCGTGGGTGCCCGATCTTCACGGATCTCGTGGTCAAATCGATGGGAAAGCGAGGGGAAAGGGAGAAGGTAGCGGAAGCGAACACACACCTCGCGAAGAACACGATGAACACACGCAAAACTCACACGATACAAGGCCGATTGCTCCCGAATGGCGGCCACCGGTCCTATAGAATCCTCGCAAGGAAAGATCGGTCAACGTGCTCCCTCAAATCCACATCGGAGAGGGAAGAACACCTTGGGGAGGGTCTTGACAACTTGGAGACGAGACATCGAACTCCAAGGCCTTGTTCAACGATGGATGCGTGATGCAAAGTCCAATCGAGGTTGGTGACGATAGTCGGTCCCCTTGGTAAAGGGAATGAGGCAAAACTAGAGATTCCACAATGGGGGTTTTCTTTAGTCTATCATCTATGCCTAAGGGATACATGAGGGGTGGGGGCTCTATTTATAGGCCAGCCACTAAACAAGGGTAGTTTGGGGATAAACTAGGTGAATAGGTAAGTAAAGGGGAATACATGGTCAGGCCCAAGCTGAGTGCCTTGT
Organism: Avena longiglumis; assembly: GCA_030063025.1. Taxonomy (NCBI): domain Eukaryota; kingdom Viridiplantae; phylum Streptophyta; class Magnoliopsida; order Poales; family Poaceae; genus Avena; species Avena longiglumis. The sequence continues at coordinate 312,071,541 of CP125977.1, forward strand.
CATGACATGACGGTAGTCTGGGACTTAGGACCGGTAGTACCGGTCATCACCGGTAGTACCGCTCTAGCTGATAGGGCAAAGGTGTCCGATCTTTCGATGAGATGGCGATAATCGATTTGGTGGAGTTCGGGCTTGACGATCCGACTACACGTGCGAGCACGAGCGCCAATGCAATCGCTAGGCCAATCTCCTGGAGGTTACCGATCCTGCGTGAACACGATCGGCTGACCAGTGAGGTCTTAATTCCTACGAAATCGAGAACAAGTAAGAACCAATATTGCAATCAAGATATTGCGGATTAAGAGGAAAGCTTTATTGAAAGAGGTGGGATCCTGAATAGTGCGAAGTACAAGAGGCCTCTGTGACGCTCGAGCCTTGGCGAAGTTGCGACTATGGCTAACTTAATGTCTAAACAAAATCCCATCTAAAGGTTCGGCTATGGGCGTATTTAAGAGGCGAAAAGGTGGGGTTTCGGCCAGCCATGGAAGTGGTGGCGAATCCAACCCTAAAGTCCTTTTCCTCAAATACGGACTCTAAAAAGTGGCTAATTAAAATCCTGCGAAAATTACATGGGCTGGCCCAAAATAAAGGTGTCGACACCATATTATGCTATGGACGATTAATTCAAAGTATTGATCTTGAATATTTCGTCCAAGCCTTCTTTCTTCATTATGGTGGCCTCAAAGTTCAAATCTTCATCCGTGGCCTTCTCTTGGATCATCACATGCTTGCTGCCATCACCATGCATGGCCATGCTCCAATGCTTGTCCCTCTCATCCATGCTCGGTCCATCATTCCTAAGAGTAAGAAACATTTGATTTAGGCATCATATTCTCATGTATGTAAGGAATAGTTCAAGAAGCGAAAGTACGATAGTTTAGTTGTTTGTACGAGATCTTGTGATGGGTCCTTGTATGTGTGTTCTTTGTAGGTACAACGGTTGTATCAATAGTAGGGATGTCCACATCATGCTCCCCTTCTTGAATTGAAGTCGTCCTCGACGCAATCTCATCTTCCTCACCAAAGTAAGGCTTCAAATCTGCAATGTTAAATGTAGGACTAACCGCACCAAAGTCTGCAGGCAACTCACGTTTATATGCATTATCATTGATTCTCTCTAACACCTTAAAGGGACCAGCAACACGTGGCATTAACTTAGACTTGCGTAAAGGAAAGCGATCTTTACGCAAATGTAACCAAACAAGATCGCCAACATCAAACACAACATGCTTTCTCCCTTTATCCCAACAAGTTTATACTTAGCATTCATGTGTTCAATGTTATCTTTAGTAGTCTTATGCAAGTTTAATATCATTTCAGCGTTGTGTAGCATCCAAATTATGTTGCAATCAAGAAGGTAAAGGCAATAAATCAATAGGTGCACGAGGAACAAAACCATACACAATCTCAAATGGGCACATCTTTGTGGTAGAATGCAATGAACGATTATAAGCAAATTCTATGAGGTAAACACTCTTCCCACAATTTTAAGTTCTTCTTTAAAACAGCCGTAACATAGTAGACAAAGTTCTATTTACTACTTCATTTGACCATCGGTTTGGGGATGACATGTAGTACTAAACAGCAATTTAGTCCCCAACTTAGCCCATAAACATCTCCAAAAGTGGCTAAGAAATTTAGTATCACGATCGAGACAATAGTATTTGGCACACCATGCAAACGAACAATTTCACGAAAGAACAAATCAGCAATATGCGACATCATCCGCTTTATGACAAGGAATAAAGTGTGCCATCTTAGAAAACCGATCCACAACAACAAAATACTATCCCTCTTACGTGTTCGTGGCAATCCCAAAACAAAGTCCATAGAAATATCCTCCCAAGGAACACTAGGAACAGGAAGGCATATACAAACCATGTGGATTAAGGCGAGACTTAGCTTTTTGACAAGTATTGCAGCGTGCCACAAATCTCTCAACATCTCGACGCATACGTGGCCAAAAGAAGTGTGCAGCAAGAACATCCTCCATCTTCTTGACACCAAAGTGTCCCATCAATCCTCCTCCATGCGCCTCCTGTAACAACAAAAGACGAACAGAGCTATCTGGAATGCATAGTTTGTTAGCACAAATCCATCATTGAAGACGAACTTGTTCCAAGTTCTACCATCTCTACAATTCCGCAACACATCTTTAAATTCAGCATCATGCACATATTGTTCCTTAATAGTTTCCAATCCAAATATTTTGAAGTCAAGTTGAGATAACAAAGCATAATGGCGTGACAAAGCATCGACAATAATATTATCTTTACCCTTTTTGTGTTTGATAACATAAGGAAAGACTCAATAAATTCAACCCACTTTGCATGACGATTCAACTTAGCTTGACTACGAATATGCTTCAAAGATTCATGATCGGAATGAATAACAAATTCCTTAGGCCATAGATAATGTTGCCAAGTTTCTAATGTCCGAACCAAGCATATAATTCTTTATCATAAGTAGAATAGTTCGGACTAGCCCCACGCAATTTCTCACTAAAATATGCAGGTTTTCCCTCTTGTAATAACACCCTCCCAAACCAATTCCACTAGCATCACATTCAAGCTCAAAAGTCTTAGTAAAATCGGGAAGTTGTAGTAAGGGAGCATGTGTTAGCTTATCTTTCAATATGACGAAGGCTGTTGTTGTGCATCGCCCAAACAAAGGGCACATCCTTCTTGGTAAGCTCATTCAACATAGCGGCAATTGATCCAAAGTCTTTGACAAAGCGCCTATAAAAACCAAATGAGGCCAAGAAAACTCCTCACTTGTGTGACCGTCTTGGCTGCGGCCAATTCTCAATAGCTTCAATCTTGGCTGGATCCACTTCAATACCACTGTGATGTAACAACATAGCCAAGAAGCGCAACTCGATTGGTGCAAAAGGTGCACTTCTCAAGGTTACCAAACAAGCGTGCATCACGTAAAGCATTGAAAACAACCGTAAATGGTCCAAATGTTCCTCTAAAGATTTGCTATAAATCGAATATCATCAAAGTAGACTACCACAAAGCGTCCAATGAAAGCACGTAAAACTTCGTTCATTAATCTCATGAAAGTGCTAGGTGCATTAGTTAAACCAAACGGCATTACTAACCACTCATATAAACCGAACTTAGTTTTAAATGCTGTTTTCCATTCATCTCCTAATTTCATACGAATGGTGGTAACCACTACGCAAATCAACTTTAGAAAACATGGTAGAGCCACTCAATTCATCAAGCATGTCATCTAAACGTGGAATAGGATGACGATATCGAATAGTAATATTATTGATAGCTCTACAATCGGTACACATGCGCGAAGAACCATCTTTCTTAGGCACCAAAATAATAGGAACAGACAAGGGCTAAGGGACTCACGAATATGATCTCTGTCGAGTAGTTCCGAATTTGGCGTTGTATCTCCTTTGTCTCCTCTGGATTGGTTCTATATGGCGCGGTTGGGCAACGTGGCACCAGGAATTAGATCAATTTGATGCTCAATTCCTCTAATAGGAGGTAGTCCCGTGGCAACTCAAGGAAATACGTCCTCATATTCCTGCAAAGGTTAGCAATAGCGGTGGCAAAGAAGGAGGCATATCCTCAAATGAAAACAAAACCTCTTTGCATACAATTGCATAACATTGAGTATTGTTTACATCTAGTTCAGAATATCAATTTTATTTGCAAGCATACATGGACTCTTCAAACGAATTTCAGTAGCATGTGTAGAATCAGATTTAGTGTTCTTTGGTGGTATAAAATCTGCAGCAACAATCGATTCTCACTTTTATTTTCTCCTCGGTTTAGCTCTACTAGCTCTAGCAAGATCATCTTTTAAAATCTGTTAGGAGTCATAGGTTTTAGACCAATTTTCTTTCCATCATGCATAAGAGAATAGTGGTTAGTTTTGCCATTATGAACAGATTCTCTATCAAATTGCCATGGTCTACCAAGTAACAAAGAACAAGCTTGCATAGGTACAACATCACAATCAACAAAATCGAATATGTACCAATAGTAAAATGCACGCAGCGTCGTTCTTGTTACCTTGATCTTTGAGAACTCTCAAACCATTGGATGTAGTATGAATGTGGGCGTTGTCTTGTTGGGCGCAAGCTTCTCTACCATGTCAACACCGGCGATTATTACAACTCCTCCATCAATGATGATCCGTATAGCTCTTTCCTTGACAACACCACGTGTTTGGAACAGGTTGTGGCGTTGATCTTGCTCAGTTGCTCAATTGCACTCAACACACGTTGTGTAATTAAACTCTTGTATTGATCGGCTTCAGCTCCCATTACCTCTGGCTCGTCATCATCGAATTGTCTCCATCTCGGCGAAATAAGGGCTAGTGTATCTTCGAAGTCACTCATGAATCGTATTCACCATCTTCTCGTACCATCATCACACGTTGTGTTGTGCCTTTCTCTCAATATGACCAAAACCCCAAGACTTGCGGCATTGTATATCCTTAGTCTTACGTGGAAGCCATAGAAGATGCACTACGACGGGAGCATTGGATGATGGTGGAGGAGCAAATGGAAATCTTGTGGTGGCCTTGGATGTGGTAGTAGGCGGGCGAATCACGAGGAGGCGCTGATTGTCGGGATGTCCAAGTGGATGTGCGACTGCGAATTATTAGTCTTCCTCCATGGTGTTTGGCGATCTGCACTTCACGTTCAGCTTGCAAGCAAGATGAAACAAACGAGTGATAGAATTATATTCCTTATAATCTAATATGTCTTTGAATGTCCTTGTTTAATCCACCAAAGAAACGTGCAAGCATTTGTTCATTAGATTCTACAAGACCACCTAACCATCCCGTTTGCAATTCTGATAATACTCTTCTACAGAATTTTTCCCTTGCTCTAAGCGTGTCGATTCTTTAGTAAATCACGTTGATAAGTGGGAGGTACAAAGCGAACACGCATAGCAGTTTTTAAAGCAGTCAAGTACTAGGAATAGTAGTAGGATTTAAACGACAATACTCGGACCACCAAAGGAAGCAAATTTAGTAAATTCACATGTAGCAAAGACTAACGCATATTCTCGGGATATTTTAAGCATGCAAACGTTGTTCTACTTCCATCTCCCATGTAAGATATGCATCGGGATTATATTTACCCTCAAAAGATGGAATATTTAATTTAAGCTTTGCAACATGATCATCATCGATGCGTCTGGGTGGGCGGCGTTGCGGTAGTAATGTCGGGGCGACCAGGTACTGTGGAGGTTGTTCAACCTCCTCGTCAAACAGATAAATCGTCGGTCGTAGTAGTACCGTAAATGCATCCCCAATGTCGCAGCAGCAGCGGAAGTCCGAGGAACGTCGATCGCAGCAGAGCCGCGGTGCGGCGGTACAGCGCATCGAGCCGTGATCGGAATGCGTGCCACCATGTGTGGGTGCGGGTGCGGGCAATCGGTTCGAAGCTCCTTGAACCGAGCGTCAAGCTTGGCGTTGAAGGATTTCTCGAGTCCATCGATCTTGTCCGGCGTTGGTGAGCTTGGTGTCAAACTCCCTAGCGCGTGTCCACGTCTTCGTTGCGACGACCGTGAGCGGAGAAGTGGGCATGTAGTTCTTCGTTCGTCATGGTGGCGGGTTCATGAAGTATCTGTCATGGTTAGTCCTTAAAAAGCACGGTATATACTACGGGAATATGGTGGAAGTCACGTAATCCGTCAAGCAATATACTGAAGCTCTTACAAGTTCTTACCAAGCAGCGAGGAAAAGGCGATGTGCAACCACGAGGATCGTGGGTCCAGAGATTGAACCAAGCGATTACCGTGAGTCGAAACACCGCACGTGGAGAGTATCTGTGGAGCTCGGGAAGGCTTAGCAAAGGGTCGACAATTATCAAAACCAATGCAAAAGTTGAAAGAATGCTCAACGACGTGATCTTTGTCGGGTCCTAGGCTAGACCGTACTAGAGCGAGCCTAGATCACCAACGATGTCACGACGCGACACAACAAGCAATGTATGATGATATAGCACCCTGGAAAGCGATCCGAGATGCAGAAAATCACTATGATGGCGAGTGTCCAGAACTGATCTACGGGGTCTAAAAAGAGGTTTAGCCCCAAAATTTTTTGAAATTTTTATTTTGCTCGGAAGCGCCAGCGCCAAAAAATATCGCTATAACGGCCGATGGAGAAAAGTGATCCCGGTCGAAAAATAGTATAGCAGAAAATTTTTCGGAGGCGGTTCAGACTCTTTTTTTTTTTTTTTTTTTTGCTCTCATACGGACTTACGGACTCTTAGCTCGACACGGACTTTAGCTGAAAACGGAAACAAAGAAGGAAAGTCAAAAGAAATAACGAGAAACATAACTCTACTCGGACTCGTACCACCTGATCGGATCGTGTCGCGGTAGGAAGGCGGTGGCGGAGTAGGGTTTTATGGTGGCGGGGTATATGGCGGTGAATATGGTGGCAGGGTATATGGCGGCGGTGATCGGCGAGTGTGGTGGTGACTAGTATGATCAGAACTCGAAACTCTAAGGGACGAGACACTAAGACCAGCAACTCGACGCGACGATGTAGACACAAATTCAACAATGCAAAAACTCTAAGGTACAACGGTTGTATCAATAGTAGGGATGTCCACATCACTAGCACCGGTAGTACCGCTTGCGGTCTTGGAGCATCCGTTGGAGCCGATGGCGGTAGAAGAAGTGAGTACCGGTAGTACCGGTTCCGACAACCGTTAGTACCGCTTGGACCTGGCAGCTATCGACATGTCTTCTTCCGTCTCCTCTTCCAAGCCTCAGTCTTGTCGGGCTTGATGTTCCGGGCTTCCTCCCTTTCCTCCGTGCTGGTCGGTGTGAACCTATCATGCATATGTGACGGAGTATGAAGTAGCATGCCATTCACTAGGGTAGGAAGTGGGCTCGCATAGAGGAACGGATTCACCTTTGGAGTCCATGACGACTTGGAATAAGTTGGAGACCTTGATGTAGTAATGACCGTAGGTCGGGCTGCATCATCTCCCCCCCTTCAAAAAGAGTCGTCCTCGACTCTACATGCTCATCACAAAGTAGAAGCGGTCGAGAGACCTTCTTGATCCTGGGGTTCACCATATAGTCGTCCTCGGGAAGATTGACTTGACAACACTGCAATGTTCCTTCACTTTCCTTGAAGCCTACAAAGCTCACAACAAAAGCAAAGCAACACTCAAAGCGTAGCCAATTCATGAAGATTATTGCATGAGTCCTCAAGTAGAAGGAAGTCACCTTAGCTTGTAGAGATAGCTCGATGAAGGGTGGCCATAGGTAACTCTCTTCGGTTCTTCTTGTCAACACGTGGTTGGTAGAGGTTGACGTGTATGCACTTGTACCTTCACACAACAAAGACCAAGAAACATATTTTCGTGCGTGATAGAGGAGCATGTCAAAAGTGGCATGTCCATTCTTGTTCACAACACTATTAGTATAATGCATGTATAGTAAATGGAATGCCTATGCAAGGTCAAAGTGCATGGAAATCATTTGAACATCATCCAAATGTGGAAACTCAAAAACTCCATATAACGTAGTAGTGGAGCATTCAAAGCATTGGATCCAAATTTCAAACAACATCTTTGATGCAAGAATAGGAGAATTTGGCAAAAACACACAAGGAAGCATATCCAAAACAAAAGTATTACGTTTGCAAACAAACCAAATGAAAGAGCAAGTGGTCCTTATGTTTGTTGCAACAACAAGACGAGATTCTTGGAAGCTCTCATGACAATACATGCTCTTAATGGAATTGTGGTTGCACCCAAAACATCGGAAAGAGAAAATGTTCAACATTTTTGTTGCAACAAACAAAGCATCATTATCTAAAAGCAAAGAAGCATGAATGTCCCAAGGGAAGATAATACCATTAACATGCTTGCAATCAAACCATAGGAAAGAGCAATTTGCCAACATGAAAGATGCAAATCATGCAAAAGGTTTCAGAGCTGGGTTCGATCTTGAACTCACTTGTGGGATGCTCTCAAGAGCTCTTTTTGTCAACTCGTGCTCAACCGAGGTTGACATGATAATGCGGGTACCTACACACATTAAACGCAAACGGAAGAACGTGTGTGCATGGTAGAGATACACATCATCCATCATGACGTATCTCTTCTTGTGCACATCACCATTAATGTCAATTAAGTATGAAATAGATGCATGGTGAGTATGCAAGTGGGGAACATGCTTATCATGACAATCATCAAAATCTCCAAAAATTGAGAAAGCTATGGGGGCCATCTCATTATAACGCATGTGGTCAACATTGTTGCAAGCATTCATCTTATGGCAAGCAACGGGAAAAATTGAATGACTAGCATGACAAAGCATGTCCATAGCAATTGGAGGATACACACAAGATGCAAAGCATGGCATGTTTATGGCAATGATATCGCAATCAAACAATTCCACATGATCAATATTATGCAAAGGCAAATCATCACATGGGAAAGTGGATGAAGCATATGTAATGTCACAAGTATCATCCATAGCATGCATATCCTCACAATTCATCATGTCCACTAGTGGGATCATGGCATCATCAACACCCTTATTGTTACATTGGTCATACCTCTCATATGAAGTGGATGTTGTGGAAGTAGTGGCCTCCTTGTGGACGACTTCATCTTCTTGATGTATCCATAGCGTAGCATCTACCATGTACATCTTCTCCATTCGAGGCATCATTGCTTCATAGCATCGGGCGTCTTCCTCCATGGAACCTAGCACAACACAAGAGAACACACTAGAGGTAGAGGGTAAGTTGTTAGAAATCGAAATGGTCTCACTTGACCTATCAACTACCACTCTCAACTCACTAGGAGTATCACTCATGCCCTCCAAGTGGAAGCACTCAATCTCACATAAGGTGGAGTCACTCATCTCACTCTTGGTCTCACTCAAGTGGGCTAAGTGGCTCTCATACTCACATGGGATTGGTACCACATCATCACTCAAGCATATGGGGGTAGGCTCGGTTTCCTCAACTCCATGTGCCTCCTTTGGTGAAGGGAAAATCCCATGCTCACCATTCTTGACCTTGTCGCCTCCAAGGTTGGATGCCATAAGATGGGCATCATTGCTCTCCTCCATGGTCGAAGGGAAAATCCCATGCTCGACCGTCTCGTGGCCATCGCGTAGTAGTGGTGGAGGTAGGCTCATGCTATCCAACTTGGCGAAGTAGAGGTCTACATTTTCCTCGTTGGCGAGGTTGTGGAAATCAGCGTGAGGCATTGAAGCTTGATGGCGTGGAGGAAGGCTTGCTCTTGGTGCCATTTTGGTGGTGGCACTAGTAGTTGAAGGTGCCTTGTGACGGTGTCGACGGAGGTCATTGGTGTGCCTTGCCGATGGTTGATGTTGGTGAAGCACTTGGTCATCCACATGACGCTCGCGACGGTGATCATTTGCCTTGGCACTCTTCTTGTGCTTGTGGTGCCTTCTTGAGCTTGATTAAGCATTATGGTTGGTGCTCATCCCGGATTCTTCATCTTGGTGGCGAAGATGCCTTTGACGATGTCTTGTGTCCTCTTTATGGTGGCGATGGTCATGAGAGGATGTTTGTCGATGAAGAGTCTTGTTTCTTGGCGCCTCTTGATGCATATGATGTTTGGACGCCACTCTTGTTTGGATAGGAGTTGTAGCTTGGCGCGTTGGAGGTGATGTAGCTTGGCGCCTTGGAGATGGTAGAGCTTGACGCCTTGGAGGTGATGGAGCTTGGTGCCTCGGAGATGGTGGCGCTTGACGCCATCTAGGTGGTGGCACATGTCGCCTTGGAGGTGGATCATCGAAGTAGGTGGTGCCCTTTGGTGTTGCACGCTTGGCCTTGAAGGTCATGGAATCTTGATGATGCGCCTCCTCTTGCTTGGCGTAGTAGGCTTCCATCTCCACACGGTGGAGGAATTCTTCATGGCTCATGGAGGAGCCATCAAAGTCGATGAAGTTCTCCGTGTCCTCCATGCTTGGCGAGGCTTCATCGATGTCGCACTCGAAGTCATCCATGCTTGGGGAGTAGTTGTTGGTGTAGTACTCCATATCACCCAAGCATGTGGAGCCATTGTCGGTGTAGTGCTCCATGGGCTCCATGCATGAGGAGCCATTGTCGACGTAGAGCTCCATGTCTTCCATGCATGTGGAGTCGTCGTAGGTGTAGTGCTCCGGGTCCTCAAAGCATGCGGAGCCATTGTCGGTGTTGTGCTCCGTCATATCCTCTATACTTGTGGAGTCGTAGTCATGGTGGCTCATCATGGATTCTTCATAGATATCATCCTCGGTTCCGGAGTCCCTAGACATGATGCACAAGACCAAGCGGTGTATATGGAAGTGGTACAGGGTGTTAGGGATACAACGTAGAACCTTACTTTACCTTGGAAGATCGTATCGTGCAAGTGGCCACACTTGAGAGCAATAAACCAAGCAAAGTGAAGTTCACGCGGAACACCAAAACCAACTACGAACCAAAAAACAAACACACACAAGGCCTATGGTGGATAGGTATGGAATGTGGCATGTCAAGAACAAATCCGAAATCAAGATGTTGTAATGGCAAGTAAAGAACCACAATGATCACAAAGCAAACAAGTTAATCCACAAGATAGGAAATATGTACAAGGAAACACACACAGTGGGATAAATGGGACTTGTGCGACGGAGAAAGTGAGCTAAGAACCAAATGATTATTTAGCGAAGACTATAAGCTCGTGTGACACAAGTACAAGGAGAAACGCTAGTTCGATTGCACAAAATTGGTGGGCTACAAGATATGCACAATAAGTACCACCTATATGATGTTCATCGAGCTTGCGCTTCCTATTCTATAAGGCACATGTATCATTCTTTCTTTTTCTCTTTTCCTTTTTCTATTTTTTTCTTTTCTTTCTATTTTTCTTTTTCTTTTCACTTGCCTCTTCCTTTTGCCAACAACTATACAAGGTAACTATATGAGATAGCGCTCACAATGTTTGCTCGGAATCTACAAGGTATCAAATATGCATAGCCCAAGCAATCATAAGAGGAACTAGTCTCAATAGGTGTTTGTTGCTCGCAAAGATAGTGGGGTTCACAAAGGAATACAAGTGGGGAGAAGTCGCGGAATGTTTATACCTTTCGTCGACCATCTTCACCCTTTATTGTTGGATTCCGCCTTGCTCACGGAATTTGGATGGATTAGATAGCATGGACCACGTGGATGATGATGTAGAGCTCCTTCTCCTCTTCGAAACGAGCTAAAGAACACCAAAATCCGAGTTCGTATGCAAAAGTTATGCTCAAAACAGTGAGAGGCTAAAATCTGGAACTTGCTGTTTTTGATGTGTATGGGGCGGTAGTACCGGTCTTTTGGGCCAGTAGTACGGTTAAATCTTGATAATCTGGATTTTGAACCCGGTAGTACCGCTTGGACCAGGGACGCCCAGATTTGACGCGTTTTCGTGATTTTGGGGTGATTTGGGCGGAAAATCTTCAAGAAAAACTCCAAATCGAAGGGGGAAATCAAGGAATTAGGTCATGGGAACGCAAAGGAAGGTAGATCAACAAGTTTAGCAAGCAATCCACGGATCAAAACCTACCAAAACGCACTCAAATCACAGATCGATCCAAAACACGAATTGGGGCTATTTTTGGTGGAATTTTCGAATTTATGGAGAAAAGACCAAATCGATGAGAAATCAATGGCAACCAAAAGCTGCTGATACCAGATGATGGAGGGGTTAACCGCTTGGGTGCCCGATCTTCACGGATCTCGTGGTCAGATCGATGGGAAAGCGAGGGGAAAGGGAGAGGGTAGCGGAAACGAACACACACCTCGCGAAGAACACGATGAACACACGCAAAACTCACACGATACAAGGCCGATTGCTCCCGAACGGCGGCCACCGGTCCGATAGAATCCTCGCAAGGAAAGATCGGTCAACGTGCTCCCTCAAATCCACATCGGAGAGGGAAGAACACCTTGGGGAGGGTCTTGACAACTTGGAGACGAGACATCGAACTCCAAGGCCTTGTTCAACGATGGATGCGTGATGCAAAGTCCAATCGAGGTTGGTGACGATAGTCGGTCCCCTTGGTAAAGGGGATGAGGCAAAACTAGAGATTCCACAATGGGGGTTTTCTTTAGTCTATCATCTATGCCTAAGGGATACATGAGGGGTGGGGGCTCTATTTATAGGCCAGCCACTAAACAAGGGTAGTTTGGGGATAAACTAGGCGAATAGGTAAGTAAAGGGGAATACATGGGCTGTGGCCCAACTGGTGACGGGCATGACCGGTAATCTTGGACTTAGGACGGTAGTACGGTCATCACCGTAGTACCGCTCTAGCACCGTAGTACCGCTTGGTCTTGGAGCATCCATTGGAGCCGTCGATGAAGCGGTAGAAGGCGGTAGTCTGCTGACCGGGTAATCTGTTCCGACAACCGGTAGTACCGCTTGGACCTGGCATCTATCGACATGTCTTCTTCCGTCTCCTCTTCCAAGCCTCAGTCTTGTCGGGCTTGATGTTCCGGGCTTCCTCCCTTGCCTCCGTGCTGGTCGGTGTGAACATATCATGCATATGTGACGGAGTATGAAGTAGCATGCCATTCACTAGGGTAGGAAGTGGGATCGCATAGAGGAACGGATTCACCTTTGGAGTCCATGACGACTTGGCATAAGTTGGAGACCTTGATGTAGTAATGACCGTAGGTCGGGCTGCATCAAGTGGTATCAGATTTCAGGTTGCTCGGTGAGATTTTACTGTTTTCATATATTAGATCTGTTTTTACCTATAACCCACGAAAAAGCCAAAAACACAGTTAGAGTTTAGATCCATCCCATAACCAATCTACGCCTCGCATTATCTTTTCAGTTTTTGCATTGTTGAATTTGTGTCTACATCGTCGCGTCGAGTTGCTGGTCTTAGTGTCTCGCCCCTTAGAGTTTCGAGTTCTGATCATAGTAGTCACCGCCACACTCGCCGATCACCGCCACCATATTCCACCACCATATTCCGCCGCCATACTACCAACCACCATAAACCCTAATACTCCGCCACCGCCTTCCTACTGCGACACAGATCCGATGATGTAGCCCGACCTATGGTCGTTACCACATCTTGGTCTCCAACTTACGCCAAGTCGTCATGGACTCCAAAGGTGAATCTGTTCCTCTATGCGAGCCCCCTTCCTACCCTATTGAATGGTATGCTACTTCATACTCCGTCACGTATGCATGATAGGTTCACACTGACAAGTACAGAGGCAAGGGAGGAAGCCCGGAGCATCAAGCCCGACAAGACGGAGGCTTGGAAAAGGAGGCGGAAGAAGACAAATCACCAAATGCTCTCTGTCTCTAGCGGTACTACCGGATCTGGCAACCGGTACTACCGCCAGTACTACTACCACTACTACCGCATACTGACGACGCAAATGAAGTCCCAGATCGCAAGCGGTACTCGGATCTGGACCCCAGATTACGGTCAGTGTACTCTGGGACCCAAGTCCAGTACTACCGATCTGTGTTCATACAGACTGTTGGGCCTTCGCCCATGTACCCCTCTAGCTCGTCCAAACCCTAGTTTTATCCCTAAACTACCCCTGTTTTTGTGGTTGGCCTATAAATAGAGCCCCCACCCCTCATGTATCCCTTAGGCATAGATGATAGACTAAAGACAACCCCCATTGTGGAATCTCTAGTTTTGCCTCATCCCCTTTACCAAGGGGACCGACTATCGTCGCCAACCTCGATTGGACTTTGCATCACGCATCCATCGTTGAACAAGGCCTTGGAGTTCGATGTCTCGTCTCCAAGTTGTCAAGACCCTCCCCAAGGTGTTCTTCCCTCTCCGATGTGGATTTGAGGGAGCACGTTGACCGATCTTTCCTTGCGAGGATTCTATCGGACCGGTGGCCGCCGTTCGGGAGCAATCGGCCTTGTATAGTGTGAGTTTTGCGTGTGTTCATCGTGTTCTTCGCGAGGTGTGTGTTCGCTTCCGCTACCTTCTCCCTTTCTTCTCGCTTTCCCATCGATTTGACCACGAGATCCGTGAAGATCGTGGCACCCAAGAGGTTAACCCCTCCATCATCTGGTATCAGCAGCTTTTGGTTGCCACGGATTTCTCATTGATTTGGTCTTTTCCCCATAAATTTGAAAATTCCACCAAAAATAGCCCCAATTCGTGTTTTGGATCGATCTGTGATTTGAGTGCGTTTTGGTAGGTTTTGATCCGTGGATTACTTGCTAAACTTGTTGATCTACCTTCCTTTGCGTTCCCATGTCGTAATTCCTTGATTTCCCCCTTCGATTTGGTGTTTTTCTTGAAGATTTTCCGCCCAAATCATCCCAAAATCGCGAAAACGCGTCAGATCTGGGCTTCTCTGTCCCCAGCGGTACTACCGGGCTTAAAATACGGTACTACCGCCCTTTTCCGGTACTACCGGGCCCAAAATCTGGTACTACCGCCCAGTACAGAAAGAAAATAGCAGGTTCCCAGATTTCAGCCTCTCACCGTTTTGAGCATAACTTTTGCATTCGAACTCGGATTTTGGTGTTCTTTAGCACGTTTCGAAGAGGAGAAGGAGCACTACATCCTCATCCACGTTGTTCATGCTATCTACTCCATCCAAATACCATGAGCAAGGCGGAATCAGACAATAAAGGGTGAAGATCGTCGACGAAAGGTGTTATGGGGTAACCCTTGGGTTGGCCCGATCTTTCACGAATTCCACAAGAAACAAGGGGAAAGCGGTGGTCGGGGGATGAAATCGAAGAAGGAGATGAAAACCACGAACACACGCACACCAAAACACGATACACGCCTATCCCTCACGCCGGTGGTAACCGGTCCAACATAATCCCTAGGATCGGTGTTGGGCGAAGCTCGCTCTCCACGCCAACAACGGGGGACGAGGTGCTTGGTGAGATCTTGACGACTTGGGGGCGAGAAACCGAGAACCCAAGGCCTTGTACAACTTGAACGCACTAGGCAAGATCCAAGAGGGGGGTGGATAATCCGGTGCTCCTTGGTAGGTGCATGAGACCAATAGATATAAGTTCCTCAAAGGGTTTCCTTAATATCTATTATTATCCAAGTCTAGGGATTACAATGGAGGGTGGGGGCTATATATAGTCCAGCCACAAAACAGGGGTAGTTTCAGAACGAAAAGGTAAATTATAGGAAGGGTTACAAGGCACAGGGCCAAACTCAAAGCGTTCAGATCGGTCAGGTAGTACCGGTCCGACGGTAATCTGGCAGTACCGGCTCAGAATGGCGGTAGTACCGGGCGAACTGGAGCTTCCGTCGGTTGCTCAGTCGAGCGGTAGGAGGGCGGTAGTACATTGACGGTAGTACCGGTTCTGGGCAGTAATCGTTAGCGTCTGGGCGTGGAGGTTCTTCTGGAGCATCCGGTAGGCCGGTAGTACCGCTTGGACGGTAGTACCGGTCGACTGGATTAGCGTCTGGCGATGACTGGTTATACCTCGCTTCCTCGTCCCTTGGGTCCTTCTCTTCGTGCTGATGATGCACAGGTGTATGTATGAAGTAGCAAACCATCCAAGGGTGTGTCGAAGTCACACAAGGAAAGGAGCGAGTTAACCTTGGCTTGGAGGAGCTTAGCTCGGGCGCGAGTCATGGGTCCACTTGGGGAGCTCGTGGGAGTAGATGTAGTAGCGGTCGTAGGACGAGCTGTATCAGCTCCCCCCCCTTGGGAAAGAGTCGTCCTCGACTCTTCAACCGTCACAACTTCATCTTCGCCATGGTAGGGTGAGAGGTCCTTGACATTGAATGTCGAGCTCACAAGATACTTCGATGTTGGTATATCGATGACATAGGCATTGTTGTTGATCCTCTTTAGCACCTTGAATGGTCCATCACCTCTTGGCTTTAGCTTGGAGTCGCGTTCCTTGGGGAAGCAGTATTTACTCAAGTGGATCCACACCAGGTCGCCCTCATCAAAGATCATCTCTTTCTTGTTCTTGTTTAGCCTTGATGCTTGGCGAAGGACTTGTTGCTCGATAGTAGCTCGTGTGTCTTCATGGAGTTTCTTCATTGTTTGGGCACGCTTGACAACGTCCATATTGGCACGTTCATGAAGTGGAAGTGGAAGGATATCAAGCGCGGTGAGAGGCTCGAAACCGTAGACGATCATGAACGGGCTTCTCATGGTGGTGGAGTGCTTGGCGCGGTTGTAGGCAAACTCGGCATGTGGAATACATTCCTCCCAGTCCTTAAGGTTCTTCTTTATCAACACCCGGAGGAGTGTTCCAAGACTTCGATTGACGACCTCGGTTTGTCCATCGGTTTAAGGATGCGAGGCGGACGAGAAAAGGAGCTTGATGCCGAGCTTGGCCATGAGAGTCTTCCAGAAGTAACTCATGAATTTTACGTCGCGGTCGGAGACGATTGTTCTTGGTACACCGTGCAGCCTAATTATTTCCCTGAAAAACAAATTGGCTACATGTGAAGCATCATCGGTCTTATGGCACGGAATAAAATGTGCCATTTTTTAAAAGCGATCCACTACTACAAATATAGAATCATGTCCATGTTTAGATCTAGGCAATCCTAACACAAAGTCCATGCTAATGTCCGACCAAGGTGTATAAGGAATAGGCAATGGCATATAAAGACCAAAGGGGTTGGACTTAGACTTAGCTTGGATACATGTAGTGCATCGTTGGACGTGGCGCTCCACGTCGCGCTTCATCTTTGGCCAAAAGTAGTGAGTGGAGAGCATGTCATACATCTTGTCACGGCCAAAGTGACCCATAAGGCCTCCACCATGGGACTCTTGAAGAAGCAAAATTTGGAGAGACGACTTCAGAATGCAAAGCTTGTTTTGTTTGAAAAGAAAACCCTTATGCACATAGAAATCATCAATCCCTTTGTCTATTGAACATTTTGCAAAAATTGGTCCAAAGAAAGTGTCGGACGCGTACAAAGATTTTATGTCATCAAGACCCAAGACATTTACTTCGAGTCGTGTAAGAAGGCTTGTGTTTTTGCAAGACAAGGCGTCCGCTACCACATTTTCTTTGCCCTTCTTGTATTTGACAATGTAAGGAAAAGACTCCATGAACTCAACCCATTTTACGTGCATTTTACTCAAATTTGCTTGGCCCTTAAGATACTTCAAGGACTCATGGTCGGAATGGATGATAAATTCTTTGGGCCAAAGATAGTGTTGCCACACTTGAAGAACTCGAACCAAGGAAAAAAGTTCTTTGTCATAAATGGGATAGTTTAGGCGTGCGCCATCAAGTTTCTCACTATGGTAAGCAATAGGACGCCCACTTTGCATAAGGACGCCACCAATGCCAATACCACTAGCGTCACATTCAATCTCAAAGGTTTTTGTGAAATCTGGTAATGCAAGAAGAGGTGCTTCGGTGAGCCTCGTTTTGAGCTCATCAAACGCCTTTTGTTGTGCTTTTCCCCAAACGAATGTGACATTTTTCTTGGTCAATTCGTTGAGGGGGCAAGCAATGGTAGAAAAGTCTTTCACAAAGCGACGGTAAAAGCTAGCCAACCCATGAAAACTACGAAGTTCACTAACATTGGTCGGTATGGGCCAATCTCGTATGTCCTTAACTTTTGAGACATCAACTTCAATGCCATTAGAAGACACAACAAAACCAAGGAAAATCAGCTTGTCTTTTGCAAAAGTGCACTTTGGGAGATTAGCATAAAGCTTTTCATGACGAAGGATTTGAAGGACCTCCTTAACATGAGTAACATGCTCCTCTAGTGACTTGCTATAGACAAGGATGTCATCAAAGTAAACAACTACACTATTCCCAATGAGAGATCTCAAGATGTGGTTCATGAGGCGCATGAAGGTAGATGGGTCCTTTGATAAGCCAAAAGGCATAACCAACCATTCATAGAGACCAAGCTTGGTCTTGAAGGCGGTTTTCCACTCATCACCTTCAGCCATGCGAATTTGATGGTAAACACTACGAAGATCAATTTTCGAAAATATAGTGGCTCCACATAACTCATCAAGCATGTCATCAAGACGCGGTATAGGATGTCGATAACGCACGGTGATAGCATTGATTGGACGGCAGTCCATGCATAACCGCAACGTATCATCCGTTTTTGGGACTAGAATCACGGGGACCGCACTTGGGCTAGTGCTTACTTGGATCAAACCTTTGGAGACGAGTTGGTTGATTTGACGTTCTATCTCCTTCGTCTCTTCCCGGTTAAATGCGATACTGTGGCGCGGTTTAGGAGGTCTGGTATGAGGTCGATGCGGTGCTCGATTCCACGAAGAGGAGGTAGTCCATGAGGAGGCTCTTCGGGAAATACATCTTGGAATTCCTGCAAAATAGCCATCAAAGAAGGAGGAACATTTGTCAAGTCATTAGTTCCTTGCGCTAGTCCCTTGCAAATAAGGACATAGTGCAAGATGGATGGGTTGTTCCGCACTTCTCTCATATCACTTTTGGTGGCAAAAAGAACACTCTTAGTTTTTCCACTCGAGTTTGGCTTGTGGCACTCACTCACTATGATGTGGTTCTCTCGCTCACCACTCTTCTCACACCTTAGCTTGAAGGAGTTTGGCTCGGGCGCGAGTCATGGGTCCACTTGGGGAGCTCGTGGGGGTAGATGTAGTAGCGGTCGTAGGACGGGCTGGATCACAAGCATTGGAGCATGGCCATGCATGGAGATGGCAGCAAGCATGTGATGATCCAAGAGAAGGCCACGGATGGATATTTCAGAACTTTGAGGCCACCATAATGAAGAAAGAAGGCTTGGACGAAATATTCAAGATTAATACTTCACGAATTCGTCCATAGCTTAATATGGTGCTGCGACACCTTTATTTTGGGCCAGCCCATGTAATTTTCGCAGGATTTTAAATAGCCACTTTTTAGAGTTCGTATTTGAGGGGAAAAGGACTTCTAGGGTTGGATTCGGCCACCACTTCCATGGCTGGTCGAAACCCCACATTTTCCTCCTTAAATACTCCCCATAGCCGCCACCCTAGACTCGGATTTTGTTTAGACATTAAGTTAGCCATCGTAGAAACTTCGCCAAGGCTCGAGCGTCGCAGAGGCCTCTTGTACTTCGCACCTATTCAGGATCCCACCTTTTCAATAAAGCTTTCCTCTTAATCCACAATATCTTGATTGCAATATTGGTTCTTACTTGTTCTCGATTTCAGGTAGAAATTAAGACCCTCGCTAGTCAGGCTGATCGTGTTCCCGCAGGATCGGTAACCTCCAAGAGATTAGCCTAGCGATTGCATTGGCGCTCATGCTCGCACGTGTAGTCGGATCGTCAAGCCCGAACTCCACCAAATCGATTATCATCATCTCATCGAAAGATCGGACACCTTTGCCCTATCACTCTCCCAGTCTTAGGTTTTCGGGAGGAAGATATACGCGAAAGGGCGATGCCAGAGGTGGGCCAGGGTGGCCAGACCGCCTGGCCGCGCGGCCTAATGGTCGTGCCTAGGGGTGGTGTGGGCCCCCTGTGGCCCATATCCGCTCCCTCTTATGGATATCTTCGTCTTCTGGAAAAATAGGAATTTCCGTATATTTTCTGGAATTTTCTGATCTTTGGAAATATTGCATCTAGACAGCGCTTTTTCCAGCAGAATTCTGACTCTGGCAGTTAATTATCCAAAAATCATCAAACATGCAAAATAGATGAAATAACATAAGTATCATCTCTAAATATGAAATATATCAATGAATAACAGTAAATCATGATATAAAATAGTGATGCAAAATGGACGTATCAACTCCCCCAAGCTTAGACCTCGCTTGTCCCCAAGCAAAAACTGAACTCAGTAAACATGACCACAGGTTTATGGAGTGAAGTGTCAATAAAGAGAATACAGACAAGAAGCATCACATTTATCAATACACAAATCATAATAGAAAGCAACTCACTCTTATATAACTTAACTTGCAATGAGTAAGGGAGTCACAATAAAGGTGCACAAAGAAAATCATAATTTGTGATGGAAAACTTTATTCTTGGTTAGGGAACAATTAACAAATCATACTTATTTTTTAGCAAAGATTTTATAATGAGGCTTATATTGCAGGAGTCTCTTGCTCAAACATAACGGTCTCTTCACCAACAATGATAGCTTTCAAAGTTATATTCATTCGGATAAGAGCATTGTGCAAAACAAGGAACATAAGAAACAAGATTGAATAAATCAACATATAAATGATTGAATCACAACAACTCAAATGCTTGCTTGAGATAGAGAGGAATAGGTTTACTGACTCAACATAAAAGTAAAAGATAGGCCCTTCGCAGAGGGAAGCAGGGATTAACAAGTTTTATAAAGCTTCCAAAAATTATGGTACTAATTAGCTTTGAGCTCTCATTACCCCTATCATAAGCATCTTGAAGTGATTAAAGTTAATGTGAGGGCAAATACGAGTTATATGATTGAAAAATCATAAGTTGAAAATCTCACGCCCCTTGAATATGAGTACCGAGGCCTCTTGCTACTTAACTTTGGTCCCAGGTAAGTTCCTGTCATTGTAAGTATATGTGTAACATAGAGAACCGCCAACGGGGTACCCCTTGCCTCATGACACAGGAGCTATCCCATACCAAAATGACAAGGCAAAAGACAGTGGGCATCTCAACGATCTTTTTATTTGCTATTTGCATAATTTCTAATTGAGGATGCTTCATAGAATGCCCACTATGGTTTTACTGCAAGTTTCAACCATGATTAGGCATGGCTTAGGCTGGCCGCCCAGGTGTTTCTCTAACACATATACAAACTCCATGGACTTACAAGCTCCCATCTCATTTCACACCGACGACATCCATAACAAAATAATATGATATCAACTAAATAGGAATAAGTGCAATGTTGAAAGCGTGCCCTATGACAGCATGGTTTTGCTAACTCCCAACTTACAATTTGCAAGCATATAATCATCATAGATGGTCACAATGATTCAAATTTATGAAGTGCAAGAAAATAAAGTGTGCCATCAAGTTCGTGAGAGCTTTACTAAATAATTTTCTCATAACAAAATTTTTAATTTGGAAGATAGATAAAACTCGAGAATTTACTTGGAATATCAATGATGCTAATAGGTGGATATGATGGACACAAGTGGCATAGGTTTTGGTTCAAGGTTTGGATGCACGACAAGCATTCCCTCTTCGTACAGGTTTTTGGCTAGCAAGGATGGGTAGCAAGCATAAGAGTTGAGTGAAACAAGCAAACACACATGTGATAGAAACAATCATGCAATCTTCCTTGGAAGCACAAATAATCTTAACTTGAGAATACTAAGATTATGAGCCAATCAAGAAAGAAAGATAATGAAATAACAAATATACAAGTACTTTTCTCTTTTCTAGTCAAACCTCAAAGTAATGTTGCTACTGACCAATGCTAAGTTTGCCAAAACCAACTAAATTTACTTGATGCTCCCAAAGTGATACCAATACTAATAACAAGATCAATCGTATAACAGAAATTGCAAACTAAAATAAGATGTGCAAAAAGTAAATGATAAAACTTCTCATTAATATTCCATAACAGCACTCACACCAAGGGATACATGAATAACAACCTAAAGGAGAGGTACTTCCACACTACAAACCATCCTATATGATAACTTCTCTATTCATGATATGACTCTACAAAAAAGGTAAAAAGATAAAAGATAATGATGTGATACCGCCGCACTCCCCCAAGCTTGGAACAAACCAAGGGGATGCCAAAACCGATGACGAATTACTCCTTTGGTGGTGGTGGTGATTTATCGATAAGTTTTTCAACAAATTTATTCAAATCCTTAATCTCAAAGGTAAGATTACGAACAATCTCTGAATTGTGCTCAGTACGATTCATGAACATGTCGGGCTATGAGTCCCAGCTCTTGTAATTCTTTCCTGACTCTTCCTCCTTAAATTATTCTTTCCCTGCATGGTTAGAGCGAGACATATCCCGATTGGAGGGTAACTTTTCCTTAGGAATCTTTTGGATTTGATGCGTATAAGAGTATGGAATGGGTTCTTGATGCGTGGATGAAGTGACCGTGGAGGTGACCCTAGTGGTGATCGTGGAGCTAAGAAATGATGCGGAGCTCTCCCTCCTATGGCTATCCGTGCATTCCTCTTGAACTTGACAGGGTTTGCCACCACTCCAATGCTTGCAATGGTGGTGCGGGTATGTGGACGCTGGTCTTCCTCCACTTCTTCTTCAACTTCAACCTCGATCTCCTCCTCCTACTTGGGGTCTTGGAGATCATATTCTGTGGGCTTATTGCCCTTGTCATCGTTGGTGGAGACCATGGTGCTTCTAAACTTGAGAATAGCTCCTGACAGAAACAGATCAAAGTGAAAACACAACAAGAAAACGATATAAGGACCTCGAGGGATCCGAGGGATTATATATCACAAAGTTTAACGATAAAAGGAAGGTACTGGGAGAAAACGGATCGGAGACGAACTCTGAGGCGGCCACACCACCTGGTGGCGCGGCCAGGTGGTCCCGTGCCCAGGGGTGGTGTGAGCCCCCGGGACTCTGTTTCCATCCCTCTTTCGACTCATAATCTTCCATATTAAATAAAAACTAAAAAATATAAGTGGGTAAGTTTTTCGTTAACTTTTTCTTACCAAAACTATTACCTATTCAAAAATGAACTCTGTAGATTCCTGAATTTGGTCTTTAATAAATTCTTCCGGAGTCACCACTTGAATAATATTAATATCTTCATTATAAGAATCTCTAGAAATATAATGTTTGAGCCTTTGACCATTCACCACTCGCGTAGTGTTGTCTCTCAATGAAGAAATTTTTGTTGCACCTGAATGATACACCTCTTCAATAATAAAGGGTCCTTCCCATTTTGAGACTAATTTTCCTGCAAAAAATGTGAGACTAGACCTATACAATAGAACTTTCTCACCAAAATGGAACTCTCTCTTAAGAATTCTCCTATCATGCCATTTTTTAAATTTTTCTTTAAAGATTCTAGCATTTTCATAAGCTGTCACATCCCAAAATTTTCCAAATTTTGAAATGTGAAAAATAAATAAACAAAATAAATAATTGTTGAAATTTAGGGTGAAAAGAAACGTTTTGTTTCAAAAAGGAAACATCAAAACCCTTCCTGAATAAAATTTGAATAAATGGACTCCAACAAATTTCATCAAGTGAAATGCATTCATCAATGAATGTATCTTGAAATTTAAACACTTGGAAAAACAAATCAAAACCCTAATGGAAGAAAATCATTTCCAAGATCACTCTAAGACTATGGATTTGTTCCATATAAAAATTTGTCAACAAACATTTATAAGTGATCAAAATGCCAAATAAAAATATTATAAAACAATAGAAATTTGTTTCACCTAATTTGGAACCATGGATAAAAACTTATGAATTTATTAAAATAAAAGGAAATAATTTCCAAAGCTAATAAAACTCCTATCTAAAATCCATACCAAATTGTGAGCAAAATAATCCTAAAAGGATTTAAAAGGATAAACAAATAATAAATAAAATTATAAAAATTGGAATCACCAATTTGTGATCTATAAATAAAAAGATATGGATTTTATAAGGCAAAGGAAAAAATTAATAAATAAGGAATATTTAAAAAACAAAATTAAATCTTGGCTAAATCCTTAAACAAATGAAAGGTTATTGAATGATAAAAGGAGTAAAAGATCATTTCAATAAAATCATAAGGATTAAACAATATCCAACTTTATTTAAATAAAATCATAAGGATTAAATAATATCCAACTTTATTTAAATATAGAGAAATTGCCTAAATAATAAATCCCAAGATGATGTGGACATCCCTGCTATTGATACAACCGTTGTACCTATAGCAACACAAATACAAGGACCCATCACAAGATCTCGTGCCAAACAACTTAACTATCAGGTACTTTCGTTTCTTGGAACTATTCCTCACATACATGAGAATATGATACTGCCTAAATCAGATATATTTCTTACTCTTAGGAATGATGGACCAAGCATGGATGAGAGGGACAAGCATTGGAGCATGGCCATGCATGGAGATGGCGAGCATGTGATGATCCAAGAAGGCCATGATGAAGATTTGAACTTTGAGGCCACCATAATGAAGAAAGAAGGCTTGGACGAAATATTCAAGATCAATACTTTCTGAATTCGTCCATAGCTTAATATGGTCTTCGACACCTTTATTTTGGGCAGGCCCATGTAATTTTTGAGATTTTAATTAGCCACTTTTTAGAGTCCGTATTTGAGGGAAAGGACTTTTAGGGTTGGATTCGCCACCACTTCCATGGTTGGCCAAAACCCCTTTTCACCTTAAATACTCCCATAGCGACCCCCTAGACTCGGATTTTGTTTAGACATTAATTTATCCATAGTCGCAACCATGAGGCTCGGCGTCATGAGGCCTCTTGTACTTCGCACCTATTCAGGATCCCACCTCTTCAATAAAGCTTTCCTCTTAATCCGCAATATCTTGATTGCAATATTGGTTCTTACTTGTTCTCGATTTCAGGTAGGAATTAAGACCCTCGTTGGTCAGGCTGATCGTGTTCCCGCAAGATCGGTAACCTCCAGGAGATTGGCCTAGCGATTGCATTGGCGCTCGTGCTCGCACGTGTAGTCGGATCATCAAGCCCGAACTTGATAGGGCAAAGGTGTCCGATCTTTCGATGAGATGGCGATAATCGATTTGGTGGAGTTCGGGCTTGACGATCCGACTACACGTGCGATCTTGACGGGCCAATGCAATCGCTAGGCCAATCTCACGGAGGTTACCGATCCTGCGTGAACACGATCGGCTGACCGCGAGGGTCTTAATTCCTACGAAATCGAGAACAAGTAAGAACCAATATTGCAATCAAGATATTGCGGATTAAGGAAAGCTTTATTGAAAGGTGGAAGCAATCCTCTTCTGTGATCGAAAGGTGGGGTTTCATCATCTCCTAATTGAAGTCGTCGACGCAATCTCATCTTCCTCACCAAAGTAAGGCTTCAAATCTGCAATGTTAAATGTAGGACTAACTGTACCAAAGTCCGCAGGCAACTCAAGTTTATATGCATTATCATTGATTCTCTCTAACACCTTAAAGGGACCAGCGACACGTGGCATTAACTTAGACTTGCGTAAATCGGAAAAGCGATCTTTACGCAAATGTAACCAAACAAGATCGCCAACATCAAACACAACATGCTTTCTCCCTTTATCCCTGACAAGTTTATACTTAGCATTCATGTGTTCAATGTTATCTTTAGTAGTCTTATGCAAGTTTAATATCATTTCGGTAGCGTTGTGTAGCATCCAAATTATGTTGCAAGAAGAAGGTAAAAGGCAATAAATCAATAGGTGCGAGGAACAAAACCATACACAATCTCAAATGGGCACATCTTTGTGGTAGAATGCAATGAACGATTATAAGCAAATTCTATATGAGGTAAACACTCTTCCCACAATTTTAAGTTCTTCTTTAAAGCACTGTAACATAGTAGACAAAGTTCTATTTACTACTTGGTTTGACCATCGGTTTGGGGATGACATGTAGTACTAAAGAGCAATTTAGTCCCCAACTTAGACCATAAACATCTCCAAAAGTGGCTAAGAAATTTAGTATCACGATCGAGACAATAGTATTTGGCACACCATGCAAGCGAACAATTTCACGAAAGAACAAATCAGCAATATATGCGGCATCATCCGTTTTATGACGAGGAATAAAGTGTGCCATCTTAGAGAACCGATCCACAACAACAAAATACTATCCCTCATACGTGTTCGTGGCAATCCCAAAACAAAGTCCATAGAAATATCCTCCCAAGGAACACTAGGAGCAGGAAGAGGCATATATAAACCATGTGGATTAAGGCGAGACTTAGCTTTTTGACAAGTAGTGCGGCGTGCCACAAATCTCTCAACATCTCGGCATACGTGGCCAAAAGAAGTGTCGGCAAGAACATCCTCCGTCTTCTTGACACCAAAGTGTCCCATCAATCCTCCTCCATCGCCTCCTGTAATAACAAAAGGCGAGCAGAGCTATCGGAATGCATAGTTTGTTAGCAGGAACACAAATCCATCATTGAAGGCGAACTTGTTCCAAGTTCTACCATCTCTACAATTCTGCAACACATCTTTAAATTCAGCATCATGCACATATTGTTCTTTAATAGTTTCCAATCCAAATATTTTGAAGTCAAGTTGAGATAACAAAGCATAGCAGCGTGACAAAGCATCGACAATAATATTATCTTTACCCTTTTGTGTTTGATAACATAAGGAAAAGACTCAATAAATTCAACCCACTTTGCATGACGATTCAACTTAGCTTGACTACGAATATGCTTCAAAGATTCATGATCGAATGAATAACAAATTCCTTAGGCCATAGATAATGTTGCCAAGTTTCTAATGTCGAACCAACATATAATTCTTTATCATAAGTAGAATAGTTCAGACTAGCCTCACTCAATTTCTCACTAAAATATGCAACAGGTTTCCCTCTTGTAATAACCCCTCCCAAACCAATTCCACTAGCATCACATTCAAGCTCAAAAGTCTTAGTAAAATCGGAAGTTGGAGTAAGGGGCATGTGTTAGCTTATCTTTCAATATGACGAAGGCACATTGTTGTGCATCGCCCCAAACAAAGGGCACATCCTTCTTGGTAAGCTCATTCGGTGTGACAATTGATCAAAGTCTTTGACAAAGCGCCTATAAAACCAATGAGGCCAAGAAAACTCCTCACTTGTGTGGACCGTCTTGGGCTGCGGCCAATTCTCAATAGCTTCAATCTTGGCTGGATCCACTTCAATACCACGTGATGTAACAACATAGCCAAGAAAGCATAACTCGATTGGTGCAAAGGTGCACTTCTCAAGGTTACCAAACAAGCGTGCATCACGTAAAGCATTGAAAAGCACACGTAAATGGTCCAAATGTTCCTCTAAAGATTTGCTATAAATCGAATATCATCAAAGTAGACTACCACAAAGCGTCCAATGAAAGCACGTAAAACTTAGTTCATTAATCTCATGAAAGTGCTAGGTGCATTAGTTAAACCAAGCGGCATTACTAACCACTCATATAAACCGAACTTAGTTTTAAATGTTGTTTTCCATTCATCTCCTAATTTCATACGAATCTGGTGGTAACCACTCGCAAATCAACTTTAGAAAACATGGTAGAGCCACTCAATTCATCAAGCATGTCATCTAAGCGTGGAATAGGATGGCGATATCGAATAGTAATATTATTGATAGCTCTACAATCGGTACACATCTTGCGAAGAACCATCTTTCTTAGGTACCAAAATAATAGGAGCACAAAGGGCTAAGGGACTCACGAATATGATCTCTGTCGAGTAGTTCGAATTTGGCGTTGTATCTCCTTTGTCTCCTCTGGATTGGTTCTATATGGTAGCGGTTGGGCAGCGTGGCACCAGGAATTAGATCAATTTGATGCTCAATTCCTCTAATAGGAGGTAGTCTGGTGGCAACTCGGTGAAATAATCGTCCTCATATTCTGCAAAGGTTAGCAATGGTGTGGCAAAGAAGGAGGCATATCCTCAAATGAAAACAAAACCTCTTTGCAGACAATTGCATAACATTGAGTATTTACATCTAGTTCGACAATATCAATTTTATTTGCAAGCATACATGGACTCTTCAAGCAATTTCGATAGCATGTGTAGAATCAGATTTAGTGTTCTTTGGTGGTATAAAATCTGCAACAATCGATTCTCACTTTTATTTTTCTCCTCGGTTTAGCTCTACTAGCTCTAGCAAGATCATCTTTTAAAATCATTAAGTCATAGGTTTTAGACCAATTTTCTTTCCATCATGCATAAGAGAATAGTGGTTAGTTTTGCCATTATGAGCAGTTCTCTATCAAATTGCCATGGTCTACCAAGTAACAAAGAACAAGCTTGCATAGGTACAACATCACAATCAACAAAATCGAATATGTACCAATAGTAAAATGCTGCGTCGTTCTTGTTACCTTGATCTTGAGAACTCTCAAACCATTGGATGTAGTATGAATGTGGGCGTTGTCTTGTTGGGCATAAGCTTCTCTACCATGTCAACACCGGCGATGTACAACTCCCTCCATCAATGATGATCCGTATAGCTCTTTCCTTGACAACACCACGTGTTTGGAGCAGGTTGTGGCGTTGATCTTGCTCAGTTGCTCAATTGCACACTCAACACGTTGTGTAATTAAACTCTTGTATTGATCGGCGACTTGGCTCCATTACCTCTGGCTCGTCATCATCGAATTGTCTCCATCTCGGCGAAATAAGGGCTAGTGTATCTTCATCGAAGTCACTTTCATGGAATCGTATTCACCATCTTCTCACCATCATCACGTTGTGTTGCATCTCTCAATATGACCAAAACCCGGCACTTGCGGCATTGTATATCCTTAGTCTTACCGTGGAAGCCATAGAAGATGCACTGACGGGAGCATTGGATGATGGTGGAGGAGCATTGGAAATCTTGTGGTGGCCTTGGATGTGGTAGTAGGCGGAGGCGAATCACGAGGCGGATTGTCGGGATGTCCAAGTGGATGTGCGACTGCGAATTATTAGTCCTCCTCCATGGTGTTTGGCGATCCTGCACTTCACGTTCGACTTTGCAAGCAAGATGAAACAAGCAGTGATAAATTATATTCCTTATAATCTAATATGTGCTTTGAATGTCCTTGTTTAATCCACCAAAAGCGTGCAAGCATTTGTTCATTAGATTCTACAAGACCACCTAACCATCCCGTTTGCAATTCACGATAATACTCTTCTCAATTTTTCCCTTGCTCTAAGCGTGTGATTCTTTAGTAAATCACGTTGATAAGTGGGAGGTACAAAGCGAACACGCATAGCAGTTTTAAAAGTCAAGTACTAGGAATAGTAGTAGGATTTAAGCGACAATACTCGGACCACCAAAGGGAAGCAAATTTAGTAAATTCACATGTAGCGGCACTAACACGCATATTCTCGGGATATTTTAAGCATGCAAAGCGTTGTTCTACTTCCATCTCCCATGTAAGATATGCATCGAGATTATATTTACCCTCAAAAGATGGAATATTTAATTTAAGCTTTGCAACATGATCATCATCATTACGTCGGTGGGAGGCGTTGCGGTAGTAATGTCGGGGCGACCAGTACACTGTGGAGGTTGTTCAACCTCCTCGTCAAACGATCGTCGTCGAAATTAGTAGTAGTGCATCGTCATCCCCAATGTCATGACGGCGTACATGGCGAGAGCGTCGATCGCGGCCGGGAGCCGCCGTGCGGCGGCGGCAGCCGATCGAGCCGTGATCGGAATGCGTCGTGCACCATGTGGGTGCGGTCTTGGTCGGGCAATCGGTTGAAGCTCCTTGAACGAGCGTCAAGCTGGCGTTGAAGGATTTCTCGAGTCCATCGATCTTGTCCGGCGTTGGTGAGCTTGGTGTCAAACTCCTAGGCGCGTGTCCACGTCTTATTGGCGGTGACCGAGCGCGGAGAAGTGGGCATGTAGTTCTTCGTTCGTCATGGTGGCGGGGTTCCGAAGTATCATCATGGTTAGTCCTTAAAAAGCGGTATATACTACGGGAATATGGTGGAAGTCACGCGTAATCCGTCAAGCAATATCTGAAGCTCTTACAAGTTCTTACCAAGCGGCGGGGAAAAGGCGATGTGCAACCACGAGGATCGATGGGTCCAGAGATTGAACCAGCGATTACCGAGTCGAAACACGCGCGTGGAAGTATACGTGGAGCTACGGGAAGGCTTAGCAAAGGGTCGGCAATTATCAAAGCACAATGCAAAAGTTGAAAGAATGCTCAGCAGTCTTGTCTTTGGTCCTAGGCTGAACCGTACTAGAGGCGAGCCTAGATCACCAACGATGTCACGACGCGACACGGCAAGCTTGTATGATGATATAGCACCACAGCGATCAGATGAGAAAATTACTAGGATGGCGAGTGTCTAGAGGTGATCTACGGGGTCTAAAAAGAGTTAGCCCCAAAATTTTTGAAATTTTTATTTTGCTCGGAAGCGCGTAAAAAATATCGCTTCTCGGCCGATGGAGAAAAGTGATCCCCAAAGAAAACGGTATAGCGGAAAATTTTTTCGAGGCGGTTCAGACTCTTTTTTTTTTTTTGCTCTCATACGGACTTACGCGGACTCTTAGCTCGACAGTTTTAGTGAACACGGAAATAACAAAGAAGGAAAGTCAAAAGAAAAACGAGGAAGCAGTAACTCTACTCGGACTCGTACCATGAAAAACGATCGGATCGTATCATGGTAGGCGGTGGCGGAGTATTAGGGTTTTATGGTGGCGGGGTATATGGCGGAATATGGTGGCGGGGTATATGGCGGCGGTGATCGTGAGTGTGGCGGTGACTAGTATGATCGAACTCGAAACTCTAAGGGGCGAGACACTAAGACCCGAACTCGGCCGACGATGTAGACACAAATTCAACAATGCAAAAGCGAAAAGATAATGCGGCGTAGATTGGTTATGGGATGGATCTAAACTCTAAGCATGTTTTGGCTTTTAGTGGGTTATAGGTAAAAGCAGATCTAATCTCACAACGGTAAAATCTCACCGAGCAACACGAAATCGATACCACTTGATAGGGCAAGGTGTCCGATCTTTCGATGAGATGGCGATAATCGATTTGGTGGAGTTCGGGCTTGACGATCCGACTGCGTGAAACCACGGCGCCAATGCAATCGCTAGGCCAATCTCACGGAGGTTACCGATCCTGCGTGAACACGATCGGCTGACCGGCGAGGGTCTTAATTCCTACGAAATCGAGAACAAGTAAGAACCAATATTGCAATCAAGATATTGCGGATTAAGAGGAAAGCTTTATTGAAAGAGGTGGGATCTGAATAGGTCTGCAGTACAAGAGGCCTCTGCGGCCTCGAGTCTTGGCGAAGTTGCGACTATGGCTAACAATGTCTAAACAAAATCCGAGTCTAAAGGTTCGGCTATGGGCGTGTTAAGGAAAAGGTGGGGTTTGACCAGCCATGGAAGTGGTGGCGAATCCAACCCTAAAGTCCTTTTCCTCAAATCTGGACTCTAAAAAGTGGCTAATTAAAAACTGCGAAAATTACATGGGCTGGCCCAAAATAAAGGTGTCATGACACCATATTATGCTATGGACGAATTCGTAAAGTATTGATCTTGAATATTTTGTCCAAGCCTTCTTTCTTCATTATGGTGGCCTCAAAGTTCTGAAATCTTCATCCGTGGCCTTCTCTTGGATCATCACATGCTTGCTGCCATCTCCATGCATGGCCATGCTCCAATGCCTGTCCCTCTCATCCATGCTTGGTCCATCATTCCTAAGAGTAAGAAATGTATCTGACTTAGGCAGCATCATATTCTCATGTATGTAAGGAATAGTTCCAAGAAACGAAAGTACCTGATAGTTAAGTTGTTTGGCACGAGATCTTGTGATGGGTCCTTGTATGTGTGTTGCTGTAGGTACAACGGTTGTATCAATAGTAGGGATGTCCACATCAGAACTCCACCAAATCGACTATCATCATCTCATCGAAAGATCGGACACCTTTGCCCTATCAAGTGGTATCAGATTTCAGGTTGCTCGGTGAGATTTTACTGTTTTCGTAGATTAGATCTGTTTTTACCTATAACCCACGAAAAAGCCAAAAACACAGTTAGAGTTTAGATCCATCCCATAACCAATCTACGCCTCGCATTAACTTTTCAGTTTTTGCATTGTTGAATTTGTGTCTACATTGTCGCGTCGAGTTGCTGGTCTTAGTGTCTCGTCCCTGAGAGTTTCGAGTTCTGATCATAGTAGTCACCGCCACACTCGCCGATCACCGCCACCATATTCCGCCACCATATTCCGCCGCCATACACCCAGCCACCATAAACCCTAAAACTCCGCCACCGCCTTCCTACCGCGACACAGATCCGATCAGTTTTCCTGCCGTGGTACGAGTCCGAGTAGAGTTATTGTCTCCTAGTTTTTCTTTTTACTTTCCTTCTTTGTTGTTTCCGTGTTAAGCTAAAGTCCGTGTCGAGCTAAGAGTCCGGTCGTAAGTCTAGAAGGAGAGCAAAAAAAAGTCTGGAACCGCCTCTGAATTTTTTCTGGCTATACTAGTATTCGGCTTTGGGGATCACTATTCTCCATCGGCCGTTATAGCGATATTTTTTTGGCGCCTGCGCGCTTTTCGGAGCAAAATAAAAAAATTTCGAATTTTTTTTGGGGCTAACCTATTTTTATTCCGCGTAGATCAGTTCTAGACACTCGCCATCATAGTGATTTTCCACCTCTCGGTTCGATTTTCAGGGTGCATCATACATTGCTTGTTGTGTCGCGTCGTGACATCGTTGGTGATCTAGGCTCGTGTCTCTAGTACGGTCTAGCCTAGGACCAGCATAGTACCGTCGTTGAGCATTCTTTCAACTTTTGCATTGCTGTTTTGATAATTGCTAACCCCCCTTTTGATGCAGCCCGACCTACGGTCGTTACTACATCAAGGTCTCCAACTTACGCCAAGTCGCCATGGACTCCAAAGGTGAATCTGTTCCTCTATGAAAGCTCACTTCCTACCCTATTGAATGGTATGCTACTTCATACTCCGTCACATATTCATGATAGGTTCACACCGACCGAGACGGAGGCAAGGAGGAAGCACGGAGCATCAAGACCGACAAGGCGGAAGCTTGGAAGAGGAGGAGGAAGAAGCGGATCGGCATGCCGGAGTTCAAGCGGTACTACGGTCGTGAACCAAGTACTACGGTTAAGCGGTACTACCGCCTACTACCGCCGTCTTGAAGCCTGCGCCATCGCCCTTGGATGCCAGTCTTGGCTTGCGGTACTACCGCCCATAATGTACTACGGTCCCCAGCGGTACTCTTGGTGATGACGGTACTACTGGTCCCAAGTCGATTACTCGGTCATGTCGATGCTGCGTGCACTAGTTGGGCCTGACCCATGTATCCCCCCTTTACTTACCTATTCGCCTAGTTTATCCCAAACTACCCTTGTTAAGTGGTTGGCCTATAAATAGAGCCCCGCCCTCATGTATCCCTTAGGCATAGATGGTAGACTAAAGACAACCCCCATTGTGGAATCTCTAGTTTTGCCTCATCCCCTTTACCAAGGGGACCGACTATCGTCACAAACCTCGATTGGACTTTGCATCACGCATCCATCGTTGAACAAGGCCTTGGGTTCTCGGTTTCTCCCCAAGTCGTCAAGACCCTCCTCAAGGTGTTCTTCCCTCTCGATGTGGATTTGAGGAGCACGTTGGCCGATCTTTCCTTGCGAGGATTCTATCGGACGGTGGCCGTTAGAGCACTCGGCCTTGTATCGTATGAGTTTTGCGTGTGTTCATCGTGTTCTTGCGAGGTGTGTTCGCTTCCGCTACCTTCTCCCTTTCCCCTAGCTTTCCCATCGATTTGACCACGAGATCCGTGAAGATCGGGCACCCAAGAGGTTAACCCCTCCATCATACAACCATTGTACCTACAGCAACACACATACAAGGACCCATCACAAGATCTCGTGCCAAACAACTTAACTATCAGGTACTTTCGTTTCTTGGAACTATTCCTCACATACATGAGAATATGATGCTGCCTAAATCAGATATATTTCTTACTCTTAGGAATGATGGACCAAGCATGGATGAGAGGGACAAGCATTGGAGCATGGTCATGCATGGAGATGGCAGCAAGCATGTGATGATCCAAGAGAAGGCCACGGATGAAGATTTCAGAACTTTGAGGCCACCATAATGAAGAAAGAAGGCTTGGACGAAATATTCAAGATCAATACTTTCTGAATTCGTCCATAGCTTAATATGGTCTTCGACACCTTTATTTTGGGCCAGGCCATGTAATTTTCATGATTTTAATTAGCCACTTTTAGAGTCCGTATTTGAGGGAAAAGGACTTTTAGGGTTGGATTCGCCACCACTTCCATGGCTGGCGAAACCCCACCTTTTCGCCTTAAATAAGCCATTCGAACCTCTAGACTCGGATTTTGTTTAGACATTAAGTTAGCCATAGTCGCAACCGCCAAGGCTCGGCGTCATGAGGCCTCTTGTACCGCACCTATTCAGGATCCCACCTCTTCAATAAAGCTTTCCTCTTAATCCGCAATATCTTGATTGCAATATTGGTTCTTACTTGTTCTCGATTTGGTAGGAATTAAGACCCTCATTGGTCGGTGATCGTGTTCACGCAGGATCGGTAACCTCCAGGAGATTGGCCTAGCGATTGCATTGGCGCTCGTGCTCGCACGTGTAGTCGGATCGTCAAGCCCGAACTCCACCAAATCGAATATCGCCATCTCATCGAAAGATCGGACACCTTTGCCCTATCAAGTGGTATCAGATTTCAGGTTGCTCGGTGAGATTTTACTGTTTTTCCTAGATTAGATCTGTTTTTACCTATAACCCACGAAAAAGCCAAAAACACAGTTAGAGTTTCGATCCATCCCATAACCAATCTATGCCTCGCATTATCTTTTCAGTTTTTGCATTGTTGAATTTGTGTCTACATCGTCGCGTCAGGTTGCTGGTCTTAGTGTCTCGTCTCTTAGAGTTTCGAGTTCTGATCATACTAGTCACCGCCACACTCGCCGATCACCGCCACCATATTCCTCCACCATATTCCGCCGCCATATTCCCATCCACCACAAACCCTAATACTCCGCCACCGCCTTCCTACCGCGACACACATCCGATCAGTTTTCTGCTTGATGCAGTCCAGTAGAGTTACTGTTTCCTAGTTATTTCTTTTGACTTTCCTTCTTTGTTGTTTCCGTGTTCAGCTAAAAGTCCGTGTCGCGCTAAGAGTCCGGTCATAAGTCCAGAAGGAGAGCAAAAAAAAAGTCTGGAACCGCCTCCGAAAAAAATTTCTGGCTATACTATTTTTCGACCCCGGGGATCACTTTTCTCCATCGGCCGTTATAGAAATATTTTTTTTGGCGTCTGCGTGCTTTCCGGAGCAAAATAAAAAATTTCGAAATTTTTTTGGGGCTAACCTATTTTTAGACCCCGTCGATCAATTCTAGACACTCGCCATCATTGTGATTTTTCACCTCTCGGTTCGCTTTTCAGGGTGCCATATCATCATACAGTGCTTGTTGTGTCGTGTCGTGACATCGTTGGTGATCTAGGCTCGCGTCTCTAGTACGGTCTAGCCTAGGACTAGCACAGTACCGTCGTTGAGCATTCTTTCAACTTTTGCATTGCTGTTTTGATAATTGCTAACCCCCTTTGCTAAGCCTTCCCAGAGCTCCACAGATACTCTCCACGTGCGGTGTTTCGACTTCTGGTTATCGCTTGGTTCAATCTACGCACCTTGATCCTCGTGGTTGCACATCGCCTTTCTGCTGTTTGGTAAGAACTTGTAAGAGCTTTGTATATTGCTTGACGGATTCTGCGTGATTTCCACCATATTTCCGTACTATATACTGTGCTTTTAAGGACTAACCATGACAGATACTTGGACCCACCGCCACAATGAGCGAAGAATTACATGCCCACTTCTCCACGCTCTTGGTCGGTCGGCGAAGGCGTGGATCTACGCCTCGGGGAGTTTGACACCAAGCTCACCAACGTCGTGGACAAGATCGATGGACTAGAAATCCTTCAACGCCAAGCTTGACGTTCGGTTCAAGGAGTTTACGAACCGATTGCCCTTTACTTCCGGCACCACACATGGCGCCTGGCGCATTCCGATCACTGGATTCGGCTTTGGTTTGCCGCACCACTGCTCTTGCGGCTATGCGGGACGTTCCTCGGACTTCCATGGCTTCTGCTGCGACATTGGGACAGACGGCGGGTACTACTACGACCGACGGCGATCTGTTGACCTCCACGGTACTGCTGGTCGTCCCGACATTACTACCTAAGCTTCATGCCGATGCGTGATGATGATCATGTTGCAAATCTTAAATTAAATATTCCATCTTTTGAAGGTAAATATAATCTGATGCATATCTTACATGGGAGATGGAAGTAGAACAACGTTTGCCTCCTTAAAATATCACGAGAATATGCGTGTTAGTCTTTGCTACATGTGAATTTACTAAATTTGCTTCCCTTTGGTGGTCGAGTATTGTCGTTTAAATCCTACTACTATTCCTAGTACTTGGACTGCTTTAAAAACTTCTATGCGTGTTCGTTTGTACCTTCCACTTATCAACGTGATTTACTAAAGAATCGACACGCTTAGAGCAACGGAAAAATTACATGAAGAGTATTATCGGGAATTGCAAGCGGGGATGGTTAGGTGTGGTCTTGTTAAATCTAATGAACAAATGCTTGCGTTTCTTTGGTGGATTAAACAAGGACATTCGGCACATATTAGATTATAAGGAATATAATTCTATCACTCGTTTGTTTCATCTTGCTTGCAAAGCTGAGCGTGAAGTGAGATTGCCAAACACCATGGAGGAGGACTAATAATTGCAGTCACATCCACTTGGACATCCGACAATCAGCCTCCTCGTGATTCGCCTCCAGCTACTACCACATCCAAGGCCACCACAAGATTTCCAGCTGCTTCTCCACCATCATCCAATGCTCCTGCTCGTAGTGCATCTTCTATGGCTTCCACGGGTAAGACAAAGGATATACAATGCCGCAAGTTCTGGGGTTTTGGTCATATTGAGAGACACTGCACAACACAACGTGTGATGATGGTGCGCGAAGATGGTCAATACGATTCAGCGAGTGACTTTGATGAAGATACACTAGCCCTTATTTCTCCTCGAGATGGAGACAATTCTGATGCTGATGAAGAGCCAGAGGTAATGGGAGCTGAAGATGCTGATCAATACAAGAGCTTAATTACGCAATGTGTGTTGAGTGTGCAATTGAGCAAATCTGGGCAAGATCAACGCCACAACCTGTTCCAAACACGTGGTGTTGTCAAGGAAAGAGCTATACGGATCATCATCGATGGAGGGAGTTGTAATAATCTGGCCAGTGTTGACATGGTAGAGAAGCTTGCGCTTCCAACAAGACAACGCCCACATTCATATTACATCCAATGGTTTGAGAGTTCTCGCAAGATCAAGGTAACAAGAGCGATGCGTGCATTTTACTATTGGTACATATTCTGATTTTGTTGATTGTGATGTTGTACCTATGCAAGCTTGTTCTTTGTTACTTGGTAGACCATAACAATTTGATAGAGAATCTGTTCATAATGGTAAAACTAATCACTATTCTCTTATGCATGATGGAAAGAAAATTGGTCTAAAACCTATGACTCCGAACAAATTTTAAAGATGATCTTGCTAGAGCTAGTAGAGCTAAAAGCGAGGAGAAAAATAAAAGTGAGAATCAGTTGTTCTTGCAGATTTTATACCACCAAAGAACACTAAATCGATTCTACACATACTCTTGAAATTCGTTTGAAGAGTCCATGTATGCTTGCAAATAAAATTGATATTCTTTGAACTAGATGTAAACAATACTCAATGTTATGCAATTGTCTGCAAGAGGTTTTGTTTTCATTTGAGGATATGCCTCCTTCTTTGCCACCCATTGTTGCTAACCTTTTGCGGGAATATGAGGGCGTCTTTCCGTGAGTTGCCACGGGACTACCTCCTATTAGAGGAATTGAGCATCAAATTGACCTAATTCCTGGTGCCACGTTGCCCAACCGTCGCCATATAGAACCAATCCGGAGGAGACAAAGGAGATACAACGCCAAATTCGGGAACTACTCAAGAGATCATATTGAGTCCCTTAGCCCTTGTCTTTGTTCCTATTATTTTGGTACCTAAGAAAGATGGTTCTTCGCGCATGTGTACTGATTGTAGAGCTATCAATAATATTACTATTCGATATCTTCATCCTATTCCACGTTTAGATGACATGCTTGATGAATTGAGTGGCTCTACCATGTTTTCTAAGGTTGATTTGCGTAGTGGTTACCACCAGATTCGTATGAAATTAGGAGATGAATGGAAAACAGCATTTAAAACTAAGTTCGGTTTATATGAGTGGTTAGTAATGTCGTTTGGTTTAACTAATGCACCTAGCACTTTCATGAGATTAATGAACGAAGTTTTACGTTCTTTCATTGGACGTTTTGTAGTAGTCTACTTTGATGATATTCTGATTTATAGCAAATCTTTAGAGGATCATTTGGACCATTTACGTGATGTTATCAATGCTTTACGAGATGCACGTTTGTTTGGTAACCTTGAGAAGTGCACCTTTTGCACCAATCGAGTTGCGTTTCTTGGCTATGTTGTTACATCACAGGGTATTGAAGTGGATCCAGCCAAGATTGAAGCTATTGAGAATTGGC
Source organism: Avena longiglumis (assembly GCA_030063025.1). Lineage (NCBI taxonomy): Eukaryota > Viridiplantae > Streptophyta > Magnoliopsida > Poales > Poaceae > Avena > Avena longiglumis. The sequence goes on from CP125977.1 coordinate 312,109,790, forward strand.
ATGACCAAGACGGTCACACAAGTGAGGAGTTTTCTTGGCCTCATTGGTTTTTATAGGCGCTTTGTCAAAGACTTTGGATCAATTGCCTTGTTGAATGAGCTTACCAAGAAGGATGTGCCCTTTGTTTGGGCGATGCACAACAACAGCCTTCGTCATATTAAAAGATAAGCTAACACATGATCCCTTACTCCAACTTCTGATTTTACTAAGACTTTTGAGCTTGAATGTGATGCTAGTGGAATTGGTTTGGGATGGGTGTTATTACAAGAGGAAAACTGTTGCATATTTTAGTGAGAAATTGAGTGGGGCTAGTCTAAACTATTCTACTTATGATAAAGAATTATATGCGTTGGTTGGGACATTAGAAACTTGGCAACATTATCTATGGCCTAAAGAGTTTGTTATTCATTACGATCATGAATATTTGAAGCATATTAAGTAGTCAAGCTAAGTTGAATAAATCGTCATGCAAAGTGGGTTGAATTTATTGAGTCTTTTCCTTATGTTATCAAACACAAAAGGGTAAAGATAATATTATTGCTGATGCTTTGTCACGCCGTTATGCTTTGTTATCTCAACTTGACTTCAAAATATTTGGATTGGAAACTATTAAGGAACAATATGTGCATGATCTTTGAATTTAAAGATGTGTTGCGATTGTAGAGATGGTAGAACTTGGAACAAGTTCGTCTTCAATGATGGATTTGTGTTCCGTGCTAACAAACTATGCATTCGAGATAGCTCTGTTTGTCTTTTGTTATTCTGAGGCGCATGGAGGAGGATTGATGGGACACTTTGGTGTCGAGAAGGCGGAGGATGTTCTTCTTGCACACTTCTTTTGGCCACGTGTCGTCGAGATGTTGAGAGATTTGTGTACGCTTCTACTTGTCAAAAGCTAAGTCTCGCCTTAATCCCCATGGTTTAAATATGCCTCTTCCTGTTCCTAGTGTTCCTTGGGAGGATATTTCTATGGACTTTGTTTTGGGATTTCCACGAACACGAAGGGGAGGATAGTATTTTGTTGTTGTGGATCGGTTTTCTAAGATGGCACACTTTATTCCTTGTCATAAAGCGGATGATCTTTTATATTCTTGATTTGTTCTTTCGTGAAATTGTTCGTTTGCATGGTGTGCCAAATACTATTGTCTCTGATCGTGATACTAAATTTCTTAGCCACTTTTGGAGATGTTTATGGGCTAAGTTGGGGACTAAATTGCTCTTTAGTACTACATGTCATCCCCAAACTGATGGTCAAACTGAAGTAGTAAATAGAACATTGTCTACTATGTTACAAGCTGTTTTAAAGAAGAACTTAAAATTGTGGGAAGAGTGTTTACCTCATATAGAATTTGCTTATAATCGTTCATTGCATTCTACCACAAAGATGTGCCCATTTGAGATTGTGTATGGTTTTGTTCCTCGTGCACCTATTGATTTATTGCCTTTACCTTCTTCGGTGCAACATAATTTGGATGCTACACAACACGCTGAAATGATATTAAACTTGCATAAGACTACTAAAGATAACATTGAACACATGAATGCTAAGTATGAACTTGCTGGGGATAAAGGGAGAAAGCATGTTGTGTTTGATGTTGGCGATCTTGTTTGGTTACATTTGCGTAAAGATCGTTTTCCTGATTTACATGAAGTCTAAGTTAATGCCACGTCTTCATTGGTCCCTTTAAGGTGTTAGAGAAAATCAATGATAATGCATATAAACTTGAGTTGCTGCAGACTTTAGTGCAGTTAGTCCTACATTTAACATTGCATTTGAAGCCTTACTTTGGTGAGGATGATGAGATTGCGTCGAGGGCGACTTCAATTCAAGAAGGGGAGCATGATGTGGACATCCCTACTATTGATACAACCATTGTACCTCTGACACACATACAAGGACCCATCACAAGATCTCGTGCCAAACAACTTAACTATCAGTACTTTCGTTTCTTGGAACTATTCCTCACATACATGAGAATATGATCTTGCCTAAATCGGATATATTTCTTACTCTTAGGAATGATGGACCAAGCATGGATGAGAGGGACAACCATTGGAGCATGGTCATGCATGGAGATGGCAAGCATGTGATGATCAAGAAGGCCACAGATGAAGATTTCAGAACTTTGAGGCCACCATAATGAAGAAAGAAGGCTTGGACGAAATATTCAAGATCAGTACTTTACGAATTCGTCCATAGCTTAATATGGTGTTGCGACACCTTAATTTTGGGCCAGGCCCATGTAATTTTCGCAGGATTTTAATTAGCCACTTTTTAGAGTCCGTATTTGAGGGGAAAAGGACTTTTAGGGTTGGATTCGGCCACCACTTCCATGGCTGTCCGAAACCCCACCTTTTCGCCCTTAAATACACCCCATAGCCGAACCTCTAGACTCGGATTTTGTTTAGACATTAAGTTAGCCATAGTCGCAACTTCGCCAAGGCTCGAGCGTCGCAGAGGCCTCTTGTACTTCGAACCTATTCAGGATCCCACCTCTTCAATAAAGCTTTCCTCTTAATCCGCAATATCTTGATTGCAATATTGGTTCTTACTTGTTCTCGATTTCAGGTAGGAATTAAGACCCTCGCTAGTCAGGCTGATCGTGTTCACGTAGGATAGGTAACCTCCAGGAGATTGTCCTAGCGATTGCATTGGCGCTCGTGCTCGCATGTGTAGTCGGATCGTCAAGCCCGAACTCCACCAAATCGAATATGCCATCTCATCGAAAGATCGGACACCTTTGCCCTATCAATTCCTAGTACTTGGACTGCTTTAAAAACTGCTATGCGTGTTCGTTTTGTACCTCCCACTTATCAACGTGATTTACTAAAGAATCTGACACGTTTAGAGCAAGGGAAAATTTTTGTAGAAGATTATTATCAGGAATTGCAAACGGGGATGGTTCGGTGTGGTCTTAAACAAAGACATTCAGCACATCTTAGATTATAAGGAATATAATTCTATCACTCGTTTGTTTCATCTTGCTTGCAAAGCTGAACGTGAAGTGCAGGATCGCCAAACACCATGGAGGCGGACTAATAATTCTGCAGGTCGCACATGCACTTGGACATCCCGACAATCAGCGCCTCCTCGTGATTCGGCACCAGCTACTACCACATCCAAGACCACCACAAGATTTCCAGCTGCTCCTCCACCATCATCCAATGCCCCTGCTCGTAGTGCATCTTCTATGGCTTCTACGGTAAGACAAAGGATATACAATGCATAAGTCTTTGGGGTTTTGGTCATATTGAGAGGCGTGCACAACACAACGATGTGATGATGGTCGAGAAGATGGTCGTCTGATTCAGCGAGTGACTTCGATGAAGATACACTAGCCCTTATTTCTGCTCGAGATGGAGACAATTATGATGCTAATGACGAGCCAGAGGTAATGGGAGCTGAAGCTGCTGATCACTACAAGAGCTTAATTACACAACGTGTGTTGAGTGTGCAATTGAGCAAATCTGAGCAAGATCAACGCCACAACCTGTTCCAAACACATGGTGTTGTCAAGGAAAGAGCTATACGGATCATCATTGATGGAGGGAGTTGTAATAATCTGGCTAGTGTTGACATGGTAGAGAAGCTTGCGCTTCCAACAAGACAACGCCCACATTCATATTACATCCAATGGTTTGAGAGTTCTCGCAAGATCAAGGTAACAAGAACGGTACGCGTGCATTTTACTATTGGTACATATTCTGATTTTGTTGATTGTGATGTTGTACCTATCGAAGCTTGTTCTTTGTTACTTGGTAGACCATGGCAATTTGATAGAGAATCTGTTCATAATGGCAAAACTAATCACTATTCTCTTATGCATGATGGAAAGAAAATTGGTCTAAAACCTATGACTCCCGAACAGATTTTAAAAGATGATCTTGCTAGAGCTAGTAGAGCTAAAACTGAGGAGAAAAATAAAAGTGAGAATCAGTTGTTCTTTGAGATTTTATACCACCAAAGAACACTAAATCTGATTTTACACATGCTCTGAAATTCGTTTGAAGAGTCCATGTATGCTTGCAAATAAAATTGATATTCTTGAACTAGATGTAAACAACACTCAATGTTATGCAATTGTATGCGCAGAGGTTTTGTTTCATTTGAGGATATGCCTCCTTCTTTGCCACCGCTATTGCTAACCTTTTGCGGGGAATATGAGGGCGTCTTTCCATTTTGCCACGGGACTACCTCCTATTAGAGGAATTGAGCACCAAATTGATCTAATTCCTGGTGCCACATTGCCCAACCGCGCGCCATATAGAACCAATCCAGAGGAGACAAAGGAGATACAACGCCAAATTCAGGAACTACTCGACAGAGATCATATTCGTGAGTCCCTTAGCCCCTGTGCTATTCCTATTATTTTGGTACCTAATAAAGATGGTTCTTCGCGCATGTGTACTGATTGTAGAGCTATCAATAATATTACTATTCGATATCGTCATCCTATTCCACGTTTAGATGACATGCTTGATGAATTGAGTGGCTCTACCATGTTTTCTAAAGTTGATTTGCGTAGTGGTTACCACCAGATTCGTATGAAATTAGGAGATGAATGGAGAACAGCATTTAAAACTAAGTTCGGTTTATATGAGTGGTTAGTAATGCAGTTTGGTTTAACTAATGCACCTAGCACTTTCATGAGATTAATGAACGAAGTTTTACGTGCTTTCATTGGACGTTTTGTGGTAGTCTACTTTTATGATATTCTGATTTATAGCAAATCTTTAGAGGATCATTTGGACCATTTACGTGCTGTTTTCAATGCTTTACGTGATGCACGTTTGTTTGGTAACCTTGAGAAGTGCACCTTTTGCACCAATCGAGTTGCGTTTCTTGGCTATGTTGTTACATCACAGGGTATTGAAGTGGATCCAGCCAAAGACTTTGGATCAATTGCCGCGCCGCTGAATGAGCTTACCAAGAAGTATGTGCCCTTTGTTTGGGGCGATGCACAACAATAGGCCTTCGTCATATTGAAAGATAAGCTAACACATGCTCCCGTACTCCAACTTCCTGATTTTACTAAGACTTTTGAGCTTGAATGTGATGCTAGTGGAATTGGTTTTGGAGGGGTGTTATTACAAGAGGAAAACACATTGCATATTTTAGTGAGAAATTGAGTGGGGCTAGTCTGAACTATTCTACTTATGATAAAGAATTGTATGCGTTGGTTCGGACATTAGAAACTTGGCAACATTATCTATGGCCTAAAGAATTTGTTATACATTCTGATCATGAATCTTTGAAGCATATTCGTAGTCAAGATAAGTTGAATCGTCGTCATGCAAAGTGGGTTGAATTTATTGAGTCTTTTCCTTATGTTATCAAACACAAAAAGGGTAAAGATAATATTATTGCTGATGCTTTGTCACGCCATTATACAATATGTGCATGATGCTGAATTTAAAGTGTGTTGCAGAATTGTAGAGATGGTAGAACATGGAACGAGTTCGTCTTCAATGATGGATTTGTGTTCCGTGCTAACAAACTATGCATTCCGGATAGTTCTGTTCGTCTTTTGTTGTTACAGGAGGCGCATGGAGGAGGATTGATGGGACACTTTGGTGTCAAGAAGACGGAGGATGTTCTTCTTTGCACATTTCTTTTGGCCACGTGTCGTCGAGATGTTGAGAGATTTGTGGCACGCTGCACTACTTGTCAAAAAGCTAAGTCTCTCCTTAATCCACATGGTTTATATATGCCTCTTCCTGTTCCTAGTGTTCCTTGGGAGGATATTTCTATGGACTTTGTTTTGGGATTGCCACAAACACAGAAGGGGAGGGATAGTATTTTTGTTGTTGTGGATCGGTTTTCTAAGATGTCACACTTTATTCCTTGTCATAAAACGGATGATGCTGCGCATATTGCTGATTTGTTCTTTCATGAAATTGTTCGTTTGCATGGTGTGCCAAATACTATTGTCTCTGATCGTGATACTAAATTTCTTAGCCACTTTTGGAGATGTTTATGGGCTAAGTTGGGGACTAAATTGCTCTTTAGTACTACATGTCATCCCCAAACTGATGGTCAAACTGAAGTAGTAAATAGAACTTTGTCTACTATGTTGCGGGTTGTTTTAAAGAAGAACTTAAAATTGTGGGAAGAGTATTTACCTCATATAGAATTTTCTTATAATCGTTCGCTGCATTCTACCACAAAGATGTGCCCATTTGAGATTGTGTATGGTTTTGTTCCTCGTGCACCTATTGATTTATTGTCTTTACCTTCTTCGGTGCACCATAATTTGGATGCTACACAACGCGCTGAAATGATATTAAACTTGCATAAGACTACTAAAGATAACATTGAACACATGAATGCTAAGTATAAACTTGCTGGGAATAAAGGGAGAAAGCATGTTGTGTTTGATGTTGGAGATATTGTTTGGTTACATTTGCGTAAAGATCGTTTTCCTGATTTACGCAAGTCTAAGTTAATGCCACGTGCTGCTGGTCCCTTTAAGGTGTTAGATAAAATAAATGATAATGCATATAAACTTGAGTTGCCTGCAGACTTTGGTACGGTTAGTCCTACGTTTAACATTGCAGATTTGAAGCCTTAATTTGGTGAGGAAGATGAGATTGCGTCGAGGACGACTTCAATTCAAGAAGGGGAGCATGATGTGGACATCTCTACTATTGATACAACCGTTGTACCTACAGCAAGACACATACAAGGACCCATCACAAGATCTCATGCCAAACAACTTAACTATCAGGTACTTTCGTTTCTTGGAACTATTCCTCACATACATGAGAATATGATACTACCTAAATCAGATATATTTCTTACTCTTAGGAATGATGGACCAAGCATGGATGAGAGGGACAAGCATTGGAGCATGGCCATGCATGGAGATGGCAGCAAGCATGTGATGATCCAAGAGAAGGCCACAGATGAAGATTTCAGAACTTTGAGGCCACCATAATGAAGAAAGAAGGCTTGGACGAAATATTCCAGATCAATACTTTACGAATTCGTCCATAGCTTAATATGGTGTTGTGACACCTTTATTTTGGGCCAGGCCCATGTAATTTTCTTGAGATTTTAATTAGCCACTTTTTAGAGTCCGTATTTGAGGGAAAAGGACTTTTAGGGTTGGATCGGCCACCATTTCCATGGCTGGCGAAACCCCTTTGCCTTAAATACTCCCCATAGCCGACCCCTAGACTGGATTTTTTAGACATTAAGTTAGCCATAGTCGCAACCGCCAAGGCTCGGCGTCATGAGGCCTCTTGTGCCAGCACCTATTCAGGATCCCACCTCTTCAATAAAGCTTTCCTCTTAATCCGCAATATCTTGATTGCAATATTGGTTCTTACCTGTTCTCGATTTTAGGTAGGAATTAAGACCCTCGTTGGTCAGGCTGATCGTGTTCCCGCAGGATCGGTGATGTAGCCCGACCTACGGTCGTTACTACATCTTGGTATCCAACTTACGCCAAGTCGTCATGGACTCCAAAGGTGAATCCGTTCCTCTATGCGAGCTCCCTTCCTACCCTATTGAATGGTATGCTACTTCATACTCCGTCACATATGCATGATAGGTTCACATTGACAAGTACGGAGGCAAGGTGATAAGGGGTGGCCCGATCTTCTCGTTGAGCACGGCGTAGATGATGGTGGAGGTAATGGAGATAACTTGTGGGATCTTTGTGAAACACCATTTGTTCCCCATGTGATGCAGCAGATCTCAACCCGGATGGTATTCGCAACTTCACACACTTGCGCGTGGCAGTGACCACAAGCGGTTTGCAATCTACCAATTCCCAATGGAACAGCAATGAGAAACACGAAGACTTTCGATAGCAAACTCGGATCGAATCAAAGTGGAGGTATGGTAGATATTCTGATCGAATCAAAGACATATAATTTCGGATGAATGCTTGCAGCAGTTCAACGAAACAAGTATTAGTTTAATCTAAGCGTGGTCTAGCCCTAATTGTGGCGGACTGCTAGGGAATATATAAGTCTTTGGGGCGTCCTCCCCACTAAGCGGGCCTAAAACAGCCATAACTTGGCCCCAAAGCCGACTCGGTTCGACTCAAGCGATACATCTGACCCATAGATGGATTCGGTCTAATTGGCCTTGAGCCATATGTCGTGGTGCACCTCAAGCGTGTCTGGCGCCACATATCTCTCTTTATCATGCCTTCTCTCCTTATTGCTTCCTAGTGTGTCTTCCATCTCTCGGTCGCCTTCCTCCCTCTCCTCCCACTGGCGCTAGCCCGATAGATGCCAAATCTAGTCAAACAATAACACAATGATTTAGGTAGTATAAAGTTCTTATAAATCAAAGTACCATGTCCAACTAGGAATGAATTCACCTTGTGATATTTTTCAATGAGGCTCAATATTTCTTTCCGGTTCAAGCAGTTGAAATCGGCATGATCCATGATTGTATCCTCATCATCCTCCCTTTCTTCAAGAAAAGCCGTCCTCGGCGTTGGGTAAGCGAAAGTGGAAGGAACAAAAAGAACAACGTATCACAGTATATATATACATAACTTTGTATCATTTTTGTTCACGAATAATATGTCTACTATTCATCAAGCAACTTAAATTGCGGTATAAGTGAAGTACAAAGAATCATGATCATGTTGAAATCCAAATAAATATATAGTCTTGTTGTTCAATATTAAATTCAGTTTTCTCAAAGAAGATCTATGATCAAATTTGTGATGAACAAGATCAAACCAATTCAAACTATGTGAAAACCGAATTGATTCGGGCCATACTTCAACTACGCTATTCGATTATTATGAACATAATCATTTTGTTCGTATGTAATATGCAACTCAAATTGCAAATATTAGTGAAGTATATAGTAGAAGCACACTTATGCAACACGTTGTGGGACAAACACAAGGTGTATGAAAAATCGATTCAAATCTAGAAAGATTGGAACAATCCAACATAGGTAAAGTTACTTTTGTTGGATGGACTATATCAACTAGATAAGAATTTACTTTCATAGTATCACAAATTGTAGTATCTATCCCACCACAAAGATATCTTGACACATAGCATGTATGGCTAAACAGCAAGTTTCAATTCAGCAATTCTATCACATGTAATGCATATGTGATCCACAAGAAAATTTTCATCCATGCTATATTCACCAATTAGATTAAAGGTGAAATCGAGGAGAATATGTGCTAGAATTGGACATGAAATTTCAGAAATCCTATCCATAGCACAACTCATATTCATAGGTTCATTTAGCATGATGGAATACACAATATCGATGGGTGGTATTCGAGCAAGTCTTTGCTCATGTGTAATCAGTACTACATGCTTAAAATTCGAGTTTGCAAAGCATCACTCGGTCTTGAAATTTTGTTCTTGTAAAGTTACAAGAATCAACTTGACAAAGAGTAGACTCACTGAATGCCTTATTGGTTGGTTGTAGCCCCAAATCAGTGCCATTATCAATGTCATCCTCCCTATAAGTAGTAGTGATTGGAACATCTTTCTCAAGTGATGATACCCGATCGTGTGATATAGGTTGTAAAATAGGCGGCTCCGTTTTTCAAAGAAACACGCATATCACAAGGTACAACACTAAAGTAGACATGATTATGTTAGTAGACACCTCACATGTCTCATTGGCGTCCACTCTCAAAATTTGGAATAGGCCATGTGTAGTTGGACAAAAACCTAGAGCAGAAATTGCTTGAAATCCTCCCAAAGAATGTTTTACCTATGACACCATACAGGTCCTAGCGTCCTTCCACCAACGAGTTACGTGCATCGACACGTCGGCGAGAATATATTCGTATGGCGTTAAACTTGCTATCGAAATCGACATCTCAAAACCATGAGCATGTGAGATTCCCAAGGCGTATATTCGTGGATGATGCGAGCATCCAATCTCCACTTGACTTTAGTGGCATCATATGCCATGCCGACCACAATACCTAAATAGTCATGGTAAACATCATTTGATTTACGCATCTCATCAACACAAGTAGAAGTCATGATCGATTACATTAGTAAAGAAAGAAATCTGGTGGTGGAACTCTCACAACTCACTCGGCGAAAGAAAACATGTATCTTACCGTTCCAAAGTGAATTAGGATAGCTTACCAACTTGTATGAGCGAGCGTGCGGATGTGACGAAGCGAATCTGAGGAAAGATTATCACACAACAACTAGGGGTATATAGTGGAGCTTGGTATGGATACCTAACAACACCAATTGAAATCCTAGTCTTGACCGTATGACAAAGACCCACGGAAACACACAGTGGAGATAAATGGGGCAATTGCAACTCTAAAAGGAGCTCAAAAGTAAGGTATATTGGAGTAATGCTCGTGTTGCAATGCACAAGGAGAGCGCTAGCAATGACTCAACAAAGCGGCACAGTTGCTAAACTAAGCAGCCCGAAGAGCACTAAGCATGCTAGTCTCGTAGGATAGTTCTAGACACCAAGAAAGGCTTACTAAGGCTCACAAAGATAGGAACGCTATGTGGACACAGTAAAAAAAAAAAAAAAAATAATAATTTTTTTTTTTTGTTAAACTAAATAGTACCTCGGCAGTGCGAGGTCGGTGAAACCACCACGAGATTTTTTTTTTTTTTGTTTTCCGCTCTGGCTTCACGTAAGACCACAGAAATTTCTGAGGTTGAGCGAGAGGAGCGGCCGCGCGATTTTTTTTTTTTTTTTTTTTTTCTAAAATAGATCTAGCAACTCTAAAACTACCAAAATAAAAAAACGGATCTACTAGTTGGACATGGTACTTTCAACTGTTTGAACTGGAAAGAAATATTGAGCCTCATTGAAAAATATCACAAGGTGAACTCATTCCTCCATTAGACGGGTTCTTATAAATCAACGCCGTGCTCAACGAGAAGATCGGGTTGAGATTTAGGTAGTATAAAGTTCTTATAAATCAAAGTATCATGTCCAACTAGGAATGAGTTCACCTTGTGATATTTTTCAATGAGGCTCGAAATTCAATGGTCTTCACGTGAAGCAGGCGAAAAAAAAAAAAAAATTTCACGTAGCTGCCTCGCCGGACACGAGGCGTTTCTCGGCTAAATGGATGGCGAAAAAAAAAAAATCGCGGCCGCTCCTCTCGCTCAACCTCAAAATTTACGTGGTCTTCGTGAAGCGGGAAAAAAAAAAAAAAAAAAAAATCTCGTGTGGCTCCATCGGACCTCGGACACATCGGTACTCTGAAACCTAACAAAAAAAAAAATTATTTTTTTTATTTTTTTATTCTTGTGTCACATAGTTCCTATCTTTGTGAGCCTTAGTAAGCCTTTCTTGGTGTCTAGAACTATCCTCTGAGACTAGCATGCTTAGTGCTCTTGACTTAGTTTAGCAATCTGGTGCCCGTTTGTTGAGTCATTGCTAGCGTCTCTCCTGTGCATTGCAACACGAGCATTACTCGATATACCTTACTTTTGAGCTCCTTTTAGAGTTGCAATTGCCCATTTATCTCCAAATGATTCACAATTTTTGAGACATGTGGTTCTTGATGACAACAGAACATGATGGAAGAATGAGGTGAACAAAATGATATCGTGTGTGTTGATGGTGATGATTGTGGCGGCGGGCTCCTGACATCCCATTATCTCCATTACCTCCACCATCATCTACGCCGTGCTCAACGAGAAGATCGGGCCACCCCTTATCATGATGAGGATACAATCATGGATCATGCTGATTTCAACTGTTTGAACTGGAAAGAAATATTGAGCCTCATTGAAAAATATCACAAGGTGAACTCATTCCTAGTTGGACATGGTACTTTGATTTATAAGAACTTTATACTACCTAAATCATTGTGTTATTGTTTGACTAGATTTGGCATCTATCGGGCTAGCGCCAGCGGGAGGAGAGGGAGGAAGCGGCGAGAGATGGAAGACACACTAGGAAGCAATAAGGAGAGAAGGCATGATAAAGAGAGATATGTGGCGCCGGAGACACGTTTGAGGTGCACCACGACATATGGCTCATAGCCAATTAGACCGAATCCATCTATGGGTCGGTATATCGATTTGAGTCGAACCGAGTTTTGGGCCAAGTTATGGCTGTTTTTAGGCCCGTTTAGTGGGAGGACGCCCCACACTTATATATTCCTAGCAGTCACAATTAGGGCTAGACCACGTTTAGATTAAACCAATACTTGTTTCGTTGAACTGCTGCAAGCATTCATCCGAAATTATATGTTCCTCTTTGATTCGATCAGAATATCTACCATACCTCCACTTTGATTCGATCTGAGTTTGCTCTTGAAAGTCTTCGTGTTTCTGCATTCCATTGGGAATTGGTAGATTGCAAACGCTTAAGTCACGGCTACTCGTGCGCAAGTGTGTGAAGTTGCGAATACCATCTGGGTTGAGATCTGTTGCATTGGCAGCGGGGGAACAGCCGGTGTTTCACAGCATCCCACAAGTTATCTCCATTACCTCCACCATCATCTACGCCGTGCTCAACGAGAAGATCGGGCCACCCCTTATCACAAGGGAGGAAGCCCGGAGCATCAAGCCCGACAAGACGGAGGCTTGGAAGAGGAGGCGGAAGAAGACAGATCGCCAAATGCTCTACGCGGTGTACTAGGACCTGGCGGCCACGGTACTACCGCCCTTGCTACTACCGCCATCAACAGGCGACACCAATAAGCCAAATGCTCTCATCCGGTGGTACTACCGGCCCGGATCCGTACTACCGGGCCACGGCTACACCCTACTGCCTCACCGCCACCAGCAGACGGCTCAGTGGAAGCTCCAGACCGCAGCGGTACTACGGTCCTAAGCGGTACTCTGGACCAAGCGGTACTGGTCCAAGTCCGGTACTACCGCTCTTGGCGATTACTGTGGCACTAGTTGAGCCTGACCCATGTATCCCCTTTACTTACCAAACCCTAGTTTTATCCCCAAACTACCCTGTTTAGTGGTTGGCCTATAAATAGAGCCCCCCCCTCATGTATCCCTCGGGCATAGATGATAGACTAAAGAAAACCCCATTGTGGAATCTCTAGTTTTGCCTCATCCCCTTTACCAAGGCGACCGACTATCGTCACCAACCTCGATTGGACTTTGCATCACGCATCCATCGTTGAACAAGGCCTTGGGTTCTCAGTTTCTGTCCCCCAAGTCGTCAAGACCCTCCTCAAGGTGTTCTTCCCTCTCCGATGTGGATTTGAGGGAGCACGTTGACCGATCTTTCCTTGTGAGGATTCTATCGGACCGGTGGCCGGCCTTGTATCGTGTGAGTTTTGCGTGTGTTCATTGTGTTCTTCGAGGTGTGTGTTCGCTACCTTCTCCCTTTCCCCTCGCTTTCCCATCGATTTGACCACGAGATCCGTGAAGATCGGGCACCCAAGAGGTTAACCCCTCCATCATCTGGTATCAGCAGCTTTTGGTTGCCACGGATTTCTCTTCGATTTGGTCTTTTCCCCATAAATTCGAAAATTTCACCAAAAATAGCCCCAGTTTTGGATCGATCTGTGATTTGAGTGCGTTTTGGTAGGTTTTGATCCGTGGATTAATTGCTAAACTTGTTGATCTACCTTCCTTTGCGTTCCCATAGCCTAATTCCTTGTTTTCCCCCGTCGATTTGGTGTTTTTCTTGAAGATTTTCCGCAAATCGCTTCAAACTCATGAAATCGCGTCGGATCTGGTTTTCTGTCGGCGGTACCGCTCCAAAAATCTGATTACCGCAGCGGTACCAAAATCGGTACTACCGATCTGAGAAGAAAGCAGAAGTTCAGTTTCACCTCTCACCGATTTGAGCATAACTTTTGCATCCGAACTCGGATTTTGGTGTTCTTTAGCTCGTTTCGAAGCGGAGAAGGAGCTCTACATCATCATCCACGTGGTTCATGAAATCTACTCCATCCAAATTCCGTGAGAAAGGCGGAATCCAACAATAAAGGGTGAAGATCATCGACGAAAGGTATAAACATTCCGCGACTTCTCCCCACTTGCATTCCTTTGTGAACCCCACTATCTTTGCGAACAACAAACACCTATTGAGACTAGTTCCTCTTATGATTGCTTGGGCTATGCACATTTGATACCTTGTAGAATTCCGAGCAAACATTGTGAGCGCTATCTCATATAGTTATCTTGTATAGTTGTTGGCACAACGAAGAAGCAAGTGAAAAATAAAAAGAAAAAAAATAGAAAAGAAAAAGAAAGAAGTATACATGTGCCTCATAGAATAGGAAGCGCAAGCTCGATGAACATCATATAGGTGGTACTTATTATGCATATCTTGTAGCCCACCAATCTTATGCAATCGAACTAGCGTCTCTCCTTGTACTTGTGTGACACGAGCTTATAGTCTTCGCTAGGTAATCATTTGGTTCTTAGCTCACTTTCTCCGTCGCACAAGTCCCATTTATCCCACTGTGTGTGTTTCCTTGTACATATTTCCTATCTTGTGGATTAACTTGTTTGCTTTGTGATCATTGTGGTTCTTTACTTGCCATTACAACATCTTGATTTCGGATTGGTCCTTGACATGCCACTTTCCATACCTATCCACCATAGGCCTTGTGTGTGTGTGTTTTTTGGTTCGTAGTTGGTTTTGGTGTTCCGCGTGGACTTCACTTTGCTTGGTTTATTGCTCTCAAGTGTGGCCACTTATGCGATCTGATCTTCAAGGTAAAGTAAGGTTTGCCGTTGTATCCCTAACTCCCACTACCACTTCCATATACACCACTTGGTCTTGTGCATCATGTCTAGGGACTCCGGAACCGAGGATGATATCTATGAAGAATCCATGATGAGCCACCATGACTACGACTCCACAAGTATAGAGGACATGAAGGAGCACAACACCGACAATGGCTCCGCATGCTTTGAGGACCGAGCACTACCTCTGACGACTCCACATGCATGGAAGACATGGAGCTCTACGTCGACAATGGCTCCTCATGCATGGAGCCTATGGAGCACTACACCGACAATGGCTCCACATGCTTGGGTGATATGGAGTATTACACCAACAACTACTCCCCAAGCATGGACGACTTCGAGTGCGACATCGATGACGCCTCGCCAAGCATGGAGGACACGGAGAACTTCATCGACTTTGATGGCTCCTCCATGAGCCATGAAGAATTCCTCCACCGTGTGGAGATGGAAGCCTACTACGCCAAGCAAGAGGAGGCGCATCATCAAGATTCCATGACCTTCAAGGCCAAGCGTGCCACACCAAAGGGCACCACCTACTTCGATGATTCACCTCCAAGGCGATATGTGCCACCACCTAGATGGCGTCAAGCGCCACCATCTCTAAGGCACCAAGCTCCATCACCTCCAAGGCGTCAAGCTCTACCATCTCCAAGGCGCCAAGCTTCATCACCGCCAAGGCGCCAAGCTCCAACTCCTATCCAAACAAGAGTGGCGTCCAAACATCATATGCATCAAGAGGCGCCAAGAAACAAGACTCTTCATCGAAAAACATCCTCTCATGAGCATCGCCACCATAAAGAGGATACAAGACATCGTCAAAGGCATCTTCGCCATAAAGACGAAGAATTCATGATGAGCACCAACCATAATGCTCAAGCAATCTCAAGAAGGCACCACAAGCACAAGAAGAGTGCCAAGGCAAATGATCATCGTCGCGAGCGTCATGTGGATGACCAAGTGCTTCACCAACATCAACCATCGGCAAGGCACACCAATGACCTCCGTCGACACCATCATAGGGCACCTTCAACTACTCGTGCCACCACCACAATGGCACCAAGAGCAAGCCTTCCTCCTCGCCATCAAGCTTCAATGCCTACCCTTGACTTCCACGACCTCGCGAACGAGGAAAATGTAGAACTCTACTTCGCTAAGTTGGGTAGCATGAGCCTACCTCCACCACTACTACAAGATGGCCACAAGACGGTCGAGCATGGGATTTTCCCTTCGACCATGGAGGAGAGCGATGATTACCACCTTATGGCATCCACCCTTGAAGGCGACAAGGTCAAGAATGGTGAGCATGGGATTTTCCCTTCACCAACGGAGGCGCATGGAGTTGAGGAAACCGAGCCTACCCCCATATGCTTGAGTGATGATGTGGTACCAATCCCATGTGAGTATGAGAGCCACTTAGCCCACTTGAGTGAGAACAAAAGTGACATGAGTGACTCCACCTTATGTGAGATTGAGTGCTTCCACTTGGAGGGCATGAGCGATACTCCTAGTGAGTTGAGAGTGGTATTTGATAGGTCAAGTGAGACCATTTCGAATTCTAACAACTTACCCTCTACCTCTAGTGTGTTCTCTTGTGTTGTGCTAGGTTCCATGGATGAAGACGCTCCAAGCTATGAAGCAAGGATGCCTCAATTGGAGAAGATGTACATGGTGCACGAAGATGATGCGACGCCATTGCTACATGAAGAAAACGAAGTCGTCCACAACGAGGCCACTACTTCCACAACACCCACTTCATATGAGAGGTATGAACAAGGTAATAATAAGGGTGTTGATGATGCCATGATCCCACTAGTGGACATGATGAATTGTGAGGATATGCATGCTATGGATGATACTTGTGACATTACATATGCTTCATCCACTTTCCCATGTGATGCTTTGCCTTTGCATAATATTGATCATGTGGAATTGTTTGATTGCGATATCATTGCCATAAACATGCCATGCTATGCATCTTGTGTGTATCCTCCAATTGCTTTGAACTTGCCTTGTCATGCTAGTCATTCAATTTCTCCCGTTGCTTGCGATAAGATGAATGCTTGCTATTTCACTTGTTTTGCTTGCAACAATATTGATCTTATGCGTTATAATGAGATGGCCCCCATAGCTTTCTCAATTTTTGGACATTTTGATGATTGCCATGATAAGCATATTCCCCACTTGCATACTCACCATGCATCACTTTCATACTTGATTGACATTAATGGTGATGTGCACAAGAAGATATACGTCATGATGGATGATGTGTATCTCTATCATGCACACACGTTCTTCCTTTTACATATGATGTGTGTAGGTACCCGCACGAGAATGTCAACCTCGGTTGAGCACGAGTTGACAAAAAGAGCTCTAGAGAGCATCCCACGAGTAAGTTCAAGATCGAACCCAGCTCTGATACCTTTTGCATGCTTTGCATCTTTCATGTTGGCAAATTGCCCTTTCATATGGTTTGATTGCAAGCATGTTAATGGTATTATCTCCCCTTGTGACATTCATGTTTCTTCGCATCTAGATAATGATGTTTTGTGTGTTGCAACAAAAATGTTGAACATTTTCTCTTTCCAATGTTTTGGGTGCAACCACAATTCCATTAAGAGCATGTTTTGTCATGAGAGCTTCCAAGAATCTCGTCTTGTTGTTGCAACAAACATAAGGACCACTTGCTCTTTCATTTGGTTTGTTTGCAAACATAATACTTTTGTTTTGGATATGCTTCCTTGTGTGTTTTTGCCAAATTCTCCTATTCTTGCATCAAAGATGTTGTTTGAAATTTAGATCCAATGCTTTGAATGCCCCACTTCTATGTTATATGGATTTTTTGAGTTTCCACACTTGGATGATGTTCAAACGATTTCCATGCGCATTGACCATGCATATGCATTCCGTTTGCTATACTTGAGTTGTGCTAATCGTGTTGTGAACAAGAATGGACATGCCACAAATGACATGCTCCTCTATCACACACAAACATATGTTGCTTGGTCTTTGTTGTATGAAGGTACAAATGCATACACGTCAACCTCTATGGACTATATGTTGACAAGAAGAACCGATGAGAGTTACCTATGGCTACCCTTCATCGAGCTATCTCTACAAGCTAAGGCGACTTCCTTCTACTTGAGGACTCATGCTATAATCTTCGTGAATTGGCTACGCTTTGAGGGTTCCTTTGCTTTTGTTGTGAGCTTTGTAGGCTTCAAGGAAGGTGAAGGAACATTGAAGTGTCGTCAAGTCAATCTTCCCGAGGACGACTATATGGTGCACCCCAGGATCAAGAAGGTCTCTCGACCGCTTCTACTTGGTGATGAGCATGTAGAGTCGAGCAAGACTCTTTTTGAAGGGGGGGGGAGCTGATGTAGCCCGACCTACGGTCGTTACTACATCTTGGTCTCCAACTTACGCCAAGTCGTCATGGACTCCAAAGGTGAATCCGTTCCTCTATGCGAGCCCCCTTCCTACCCTATTGAATGGTATGCTACTTCATACTCCGTCACATATGCATGATAGGTTCACATTGACAAGCAGAGGCAAGGAGGAAGCTTGAGCATCAAGCCCGACAAGGCGGAGGCTTGGAAGAGGAGGAAGAAAGCAGATCGCCAAATGCTCTCATGCATGGTAGTACTAGGACTGGCGGCCAGTACTACGTCGGTACTACCGCCCTTTGCTACCGCCATCAAGCAGGCGACACCAGCGCAAGCCAAATGCTCTACATCACCGGTACTACCGGATCCGGTACTCTTGGGCGACACTACCGCCTCTGCCTACCGCCACCAACAAACGGCTCCGGTGAGCTCCAGACATAAGCGGTACTACCGGTCCCAGGCGGTACTGGGACCAGCGGTACTACGGTCCAAGTCCCGATTACCGCTCTTGGCGATTACTGCGCACTAGTTGGGCCATGACCATGTATCCCCTTTACTTACCAAACCCTAGTTTTATCCCCAAACTACCCCTGTTTAGTGGTTGGCCTATAAATAGAGCCCCACCCTCATGTATCCCTTAGGCATAGATGATAGACTAAAGAAAACCCCATTGTGGAATCTCTAGTTTTGCCTCATCCCTTTACCAAGGGACGGACTATCGTCAACCTCGATTGGACTTTGCATCACGCATCCATCATTGAACAAGGCCTTGGGTTCTCGGTTTCTCCCCAAGTCGTCAAGACCCTCCTCAAGGTGTTCTTCCTCCGATGTGGATTTGAGGAGCACGTTGACCGATCTTTCCTTGCGAGGATTCTATCGGACCGGTGGCCGTTCGAGCAATCGGCCTTGTATCGTGTGAGTTTTGCGTGTGTTCATCATGTTCTTCGCGAGGTGTGTGTTCGCTTCCGCTACCTTCTCCCTTTCCCCTCGCTTTCCCATCGATTTGACCACGAGATCCGTGAAGATCGGGCACCCAAGAGGTTAACCCCTCCATCAATCGGTAACCTCCAGGAGATTGGCCTAACGATTGCATTGGCGCTCGTGCTCGCACGTGTAGTCGGATCGTGAAGCCCGAACTCCACCAAATCGACTATCATCATCTCATCGAAAGATCGGACACCTTTGCCCTATCACAAGAAAATTATATAGAAGACAATTTAAATCTTGAATTAAATCCATAAGAAAATGGATTAAAAATAAAGATAATTCAAATAAAATAAAATAAAGAGATAAAGAATATTCCAATAAAGTTATATGGGATTAAACCATAATTCAATTATATTTAAATAAAGATAAAATCCCTAATGAAAATGATTAATTAAATCATGAGAAAATAATAAATTGGAATTTGCCCAAGTGGAATAAAAGTTACTTAATTAACTTAAATGAAATCAAAGAATTATTTAAATAAAATTTATATGGGATTAAAACCATATTTGATTTTATTTGAATAAAGACAATTGCCCCATTTAAATGATAAATAAATCATATTAAAATATTTCAATATTTCAAATTGGTCTTTAAATAAATTGAATTATTTAATACACTAATGAATAAATAAAACCTACTGGAAAAGGTTTGGTGAAAATTAGAATTCAAATAAGAGTTTGAAAATATAATTAAAATCTTATTTGAATAAAGGCAGGTGCCTAATATAAATAAATAATAAACCATAATTAAATAAAAGAATTATTCCAAAATGGTCTTTAAAATACATTAATAAATAGTATTGAAACTTACTGAAAGTTTGGAAAAGTTTTGAAATAAAATATGTGTTTGAAACATTTGAATAAATTCAAAACAGAATAAAAGAAACAAAAAAAGAAAAAGAAAGAGGAAGAAAAAAATAAATAAGAAAAGACCAGCCCAGCAACCAGGCCCAGTCCAGCCCAACAGCGCGGCCCACTCTCACTCTCCCCTCCCGAAGTGTTTTCTCACCCACAGCTAAACCCGCTCAGTCGCTGACCGCGTGACCCCATGTGATGCAGCCCGTCCTACGACCGCTTCTACATCTACCCCCACAAGCTCCCCAAGTGGACCCATGACTCGCGCCCGAGCCAAACTCCTTCAAGCTAAGGTGAACTCGCTCCTCTCCATGTGTGACTTCAATACACCCTTGGATGGCTTGCTACTTCATACCCATACCTTGTGCATCATCGTCTGAAGAGAAGAACCCGCAGACGGAGGAGCACCAAGAAGAGACCAAATGCTCGCCAATGCAGTACTACCGGACACGGCCATTACCGCTTAGATTACCGCCAAACTCTACCGCCAACGAAAGAAGGTCCCCGAGCTACCCAAACTCTCTGTCACCGGTACTACCCTGGATCCCAGATTACTGCCACAGACTACCGCCCCAACGAAGGCCCAGCAAGCCCAGGGGCGACAAGCGGTACTGGTCCAGAACTGCAGTACTACCGCATGACCGGTACTACGGTCCCTTGCCAGCGTACTACCGCCAGAGACGAGACTTTACGTGATATTTCGCCCTGTAACCCTCTCCATATTTCGCTATTTATCCCCAAACTACCCCTGTTTTTGTGGCTGGACTATATATAGCCCCCACCATCCATTGTAAACCCGAGACTTGGATAATAATAGATATTAAGGAAACCCTTTGAGGACTTATATCTAGTGGTCTCATGCTCCTACCAAGGAGCACCGGATTATCCACCCACCTCTTGGATCTTGCTTAAGTGCGTTCAAGTTGTACAAGGCCTTGGGTTCTCGGTGTCTCGCCCCAAGTCCAAGATCTCACCAAGCACCTCATCCCCGTTGTTGGCGTGGAGAGCGAGCTTACCAACACCGATCCTAGGATTATGTTGGACGGTTGCCACCGGCGTGAGGAGTAGGCGTGTATCGTGTTTTGGTGTGTGTGTGTCGTGGTTTTCATCGCCTTCATCGATTTCTTCCCCGACCACCTCGTTCCCCTCGTTTCGTGGAATTCGTGAAAGATCGGCCAACCCGTGGTCACCCCTAACATATTGGTATCAAGAGCACGGTTGATCACGAATTTCCCCAATTTTTCTTTTATCCGCTTAAAATCGAAAATCCCACCAAAAAGAGCCCCAAGTTGCCTTCGGATCGATCTCTGGATTTGGTGCGTTTTTCGTGGTTTTGGTCCATAGATCTGTTGCTTTGGGAGTCGATCTATAGCCCATGTTGTTTCTAGCCACCTTCTCAGATTTCCACGGATCCGAGGTTTGTCCGATGGATCTCGTTTCGTTTCATTACCAGTAATACCGCCGTTCAAGCGGTACTACCGCCCGTCTACCGCCACTAACAAGCGGTACTAGATTACCGCTCAGTACCGCTGTACAGCGACTACCGCCAGTAAAAGAAGGTTTTTCCTTCTTCTTGACACCTCATTTTCGTTTGCTGACCTTCCCCCTTTAGCTTGTTCGTGTTTCGCGTGTTTGTCGCCATCTTAACACAAGCTTCCGCATCAACGTCCTCCCGCGCTCAACGACACCGCGACAATCGAACATCGCCCCCCCACCAACGGTTGCAAGTCGTCAACAATACCAAAGGTATAACTTGCACCACCTTGACAGCCCTATATATTCCTTTGTGTGTATCTATCCTATGAGAGCAACTCATTTTGTGTTTGTCTAAGCATTGTGCACTTGCCTTAGGAAAGTGAGAGTGTGAGGCCAAATACAAAAGCTAACATAGTAGCATAGCAAGGGAGAAAAAGGAAAAAGAATCAAAAAAAAAGAGAACAAAAGAAAAAGAGAAAAAGATACATAGTCTCCCAATACAAAGAGAATACCAAGCTTGTAAGCCAAGAAAGAGAGAAGAAAGAGTGCTCCGCGGCAAGTGCACAAATCTATTGCTTACCCTATTTTGGAAAACGAGTTGTGGTCTCTCCTTGTGTTGGCACGACACCCGAGCGTAGTCTTCGTTAGGACCTTTTGTGCTCATTTTCATAGTCGTGCTAACCCCGTTTTTCTCCACGTGTGTGTTTTCCGTGTTTTGTAGATCGTATCCTTTTTGCTTTTGATCTTTGGTTCTTTACCACGTAGGACAATAACCTTTTGCTTGGATCGTTTGGTTTGGTTTTCCACAACACTAACCTTCCACCAAAAGCCTTTGAGAGTTTCTTGCCATTTCACTTTGCACGCTTTTCGCTCAGTTGTGTGGCAATTGGTTTGATATTATCTCCAAGGTGAGGTAAAAGGCTAACTCTCCACACCCTTTCTCTCCATATACAACCATTGTTGGCTTTGCATCATGGACAGGCATGGAGAGCCATCCCAACCACCACCACCTCCGGAGGATGATAACCAATTCATGACAAGATGGGACCATTGGAAGGTCCGAGGAGAATTCAACTATCGTTGTGAAGCTCTCGAGCGGAGCCAAGATGAACAATTTAGCGAGGCCCGTGTGGAATTCAAGAACATCGACAACCGCTTCGAAGAAGTCCGAGGCCAAATGCATGCCATGCAACACAATCTCGGGCATCAAAATGAAGCTCTTGGTCGTGCACTCACCTCAACGGATGAGAAGCTTCAACACATCATTGATGGACTCGCAAGGACACGCTCGCGCGAATCAAGCTCATCTCGGCACTCCTCAAGTGAATCAAGTGCACCTCGCCGTCACGCTTCAAGGCACCGAGATGGATCCATTCTCCACTCCATGAGCTCTTCGCAAGCGGTACCATCTTCGCGTCATGCCGCAACGTCAAGCTATGATGGTGACCTCTCCGCAAGACCCCCAAGGCGCGAAGCGAACTGGCCACAACCAAGGGCACTTGTGATTCAACAAGAGCAACCTAGCATGGACCACCAAGGCCATCGACGTCGACATGTCCCTTCAACAACGAGTGACGCTTCCGAAGAGGACGAACAAGATCATCGTCGACGTGAAGCACTCGAAGATCCTCCAAGGCGTCATAATCGACATGAGCGTCCACGTCGTCAACATGATGGTCATGGCGAGCCTCCTCTATACCAAGAAGAAGAAGAGCAGCCCATTGCGCATATGGCTCGTCGTCCTCCTCGCCACAGGGCGCACGACAATGCTCCGCGGCATCAACCACGACAAGAACAAGAGCAAGCTCCCCAAGCTCGTCGTGAGGACCATCAACCTCCTCCTCGTCCTCATCCGCGACAACAAAACGAGCTAGCTCCCCAAGCTCGTCGTCCACAACAAGTTCCACCACCAAACGCGGCACCTCAACGACCGCAAGAGCAACGCAACAATCACCAAGAAAGACATGAGAGGTCGGATGATGATGATGACCGCCCAAATCAGGGCAACCAACGCAACCGGAACCGCAATGGAGAAGAAACTTTCGGCAAGCTCAAATTCACCATGCCCAAGTTCACCGGTTCCAATGAGCCCGAGGAATATCTCTCTTGGGAACTCAAGGTCGACAAGATCTTCCGCATGCACAACTATAGCAATGAGAAGATGATGGCCATGGCATCCCTCGAGTTTGATGAGTATGCCAACCTTTGGTGGGAACAAGTCCAACTCGCTCGCGAAGCGAAAGAAGAGCCTCCAATTGCAACTTGGCAAGACATGAAGGCTCATATGAGATCCCGCTTTGTTCCTTCGCACTACACGCGTGACCTCTTCAACAAGCTTCAAACGCTTAGTCAAGGGACAAAGACCGTGGAAGAGTACTTCAAACAAATGGAGCTCAACATGATCCGTGCCAACATCGAAGAGCGAGATGAACAAACCATGGCACGCTTCCTCAATGGCTTGAACCATCCTATCAAGCGTATCACCGAGTTCCAAAAGTACAACAACATGGTTGAGCTTGTGCACATCACATCCAAGGCCGAGCGCCAAGTGCAAGAGGACATCAAGTACAACAAACCAAAGACGTACTTCACCTTCAAGCAAGCGTCAACCACTACTCCAACAACTCCAAGTGGAAGCTCCTCAAGTACAACCAAGCTTCCCTTCAAGCCAACTCTCCCTCAAGGAAAACAGCCCCCAAGTGGCAAACACACAAGGGATGATCAACCGTTCAATGGTGAATGCTACAAGTGTGGAGGCAAAGGGCACAAGTCGAATGCATGTGGAAACAAGAAAGTTTTGTTCATTCATGACAACGGCGATGAAGAATACTTGAGTGAAGAAGAGTTTGATGCAAGGGTCAAGGAAGCCATGGCAAGGCAACATTTGGAAGAGGACCAAGAACTTCTTGTGTGTGAGCATGACGCAAGTCCATCGCTTGTGGTCACGTGGTCTTGACTACCCAAGCCAATGAAAATGAAGACCAACGCTCGAACATCTTCCAAACTCGTGCGGCATCAATGGGAAGTCCATCAAAGTTGTCATCGATGGAGGAGTTGCCACAACCTTGCAAGTACGGAATTGTGTGAAACTCAACCTCACCCTCTTCCGCATAAACACCCTACCATATCCAATGGCTAAGTGACCAAGGATCCGTCAAGATCAAGCACCGTCTCGGTGGCGTTCTCAATTGGGCACTACAAGGACACGGTCGAGTGTGACGTGGTCCCAATGACGGTTTGCCATATGTTGCTCGGAAGGCCGTGGCAATATGACAAGCGTGCTTTGCATAATGGTCACTCAAACACTTACACCTTCAAATGGCTTGATAAAACTTGTGTGTTGCAACCAATGACTCCTAGCCAAATAATTGCGGACAATGCAAAGGCTTTAGCGAGGGCGCAATACGCAACAACACCTTGTGAGAAGAGTGGTGAGCGAGAGAACCACACCATAGTGAGTGAGAGCTACAAGACAAACTCGAGTGAAAAAACTAAGAGTGTTCTTCTTGCCACCAAAAGTGAGATGAGAGAAGTGCGGAACAACCCATCCATCTTGCACTATGTCCTTGTATGCAAGGGACTAGCGCAAGGAACTAACGACTTGACAAATGTTCCTCCTTCTTTGATGGCTTTTTTGCAGGAATTCCAAGATGTTTTTCCCGAAGAGCTTCCTCATGGCCTTCCTCCTCTTCGTGGAATAGAACACCGCATCGACCTCATACCCGGCGCACCACTCCCAAACCGGCTGTATCGCATTTAACCGGAAGAGACGAAGGAGATCGAGCGTCAAATCAACCAACTCGTCTCCAAAGGTTTGATCCAAGTAAGAACTAGCCCAAGCGCGGTCCCCGTGATCCTAGTCCCAAAAACGGATGATACGTTGCGGTTATGCATGGACTGTCGTCCAATCAATGCTATCACCGTGCGTTATCGACATCCTATACCGCGTCTTGATGACATGCTTGATGAGTTATGTGGAGCCACTATATTTTCCAAAATTGATCTTCGTAGTGGTTACCATCAAATTCGCATGGCTGAAGGTGATGAGTGGAAAACCGCCTTCAAGATCAAGCTTGGTCTCTATGAATGGTCGGTTATGCCCTTTGGCTTATCCAATGCCCCATCTACCTTCATGCGCCTCATGAACCATATTTTGCGATCTCTCATTGGAAAGAGTGTAGTTGTTTACTTTGATGACATCCTTGTCTATAGCAAGTCACTAGAGGAGCATGTTACTCATGTTAAGGAGGTCCTTCAAATCCTTCGTCATGAAAAGCTTTATGCTAATCTCCCAAAGTGCACTTTTGCAAAAGACAAGCTGATTTTCCTTGGTTTTGTTGTGTCTTCTAATGGCATAGAAGTGGATGTCTCAAAAGTCAAGGACATACGAGATTGGCCCATCCCAACAAATGTTAGTGAACTTCGTAGTTTTCATGGGTTGGTGGCTTTTACCGTCGCTTTGTGAAAGATTTTTCTACCATTGCTTGCCCCTCAACGAATTGACCAAGAAAAATGTCACGTTCGTTTGGGAAAATCACAACAAAGGCTTTTGATGAGCTCAAAAAGAGGCTCACGAAGCACCACTTCTTGCATTGCGGTTCACAAAAACATTTGAAATTGAATGTGACGCTAGTGGTATTGGCATTGGGGGCGTCCTTATGCAAAATGGGCGTCCTATTGCTTACCATAGTGAGAAACTTGATGGTGCACGCCTCAATTATCCTATTTATGACAAAGAACTTTTTGCCTTGGTTCGAGTTCTTCAAGTGTGGCAACACTATCTTTGGCCCAAAGAATTTATCATCCATTCCGACCATGAGTCGTTGAAGTATCTTAAGGGCCAAGCCAACTTGAGTAAAAGACACGCAAAATGGGTTGAGTTTATGGAGTCTTTTCCTTACATTGTCAAATACAAGAAAGGCAAAGAAAATGTGGTAGCGGACGCCTTGTCTCGCAAAACCACAAGCTTTCTTACACGACTCGAAGTCAATGTCTTGGGTCTTCATGACATCAAATCTTTGTACGCGTCCGACCCTTTCTTTGGACCAATATTTGCACAATGTTCCGTAGACAAAGGGATTGATGATTTCTATTTGCATAAGGGTTTTCTTTTCAAACAAAACAAGCTTTGCATTCCGAAATCGTCTCTCCAAATTTTGCTTCTTCAAGAGTCCCATGGTGGAGGCCTTATGGGCCACTTTGGCCGTGACAAGACATACGACATGCTCTCCACTCACTACTTTTGGCCAAAGATGAGCGCGGCGTGGGCGCCACGTCCAACGATGCACTACATGTATCCAAGCTAAGTCTAAGTCCAACCCTTTTGGTCTTTATATGCCATTGCCTATTCCTCATGCACCTTGGTGGGACATTAGCATGGACTTTGCGTTAGGCTTGCCTAGATCTAAGCATGGTCATGATTCCATTTTGTAGTAGTGGATCGTTTTTCAAAATGTCACATTTCATTCCGTGCCATAAGACCGATGATGCTTCACATGTAGCAAATTTGTTTTTCAGGGAAATAATTCGGCTACACGGTGTGCCAAGGACAATCGTCTCCGGCCGCGACGTAAAATTCATGAGCTACTTCTGGAAGACACTCATGGCCAAGCTCGGCATCAAGCTCCTCTTCTCGTCCTCGCATCCTCAAACCGATGGACAAACCGAGGTCGTCGAAGTCTTGGCACACTCCTCACGGGTGTTGATCAAGAAGAACCTTAAAGACGGGAGGAATGCATTCCACGCCGAGTTACTTCAACCGCGCCAAGCACGCCACCACCATGAGGAGCCGTTCATGATCGCTCTCTGGCTTGAGCCTCTCACCGCTCGATATCCTTCCACTCCCACTTCATGAACATGCCAATATGGATGTTGCCAAGCGCGCCCACACAATGAAGAAACTCCATGATGACACACGAGCTACTATCGAGCAACAAGTCCTTCGCCAAGCATCAAGGCTAAACAAGAATAAGAAAGAGATAATCTTCCAAGAGGGCGACCTTGTGTGGATACACTTAAGTAAAGACCGCTTCCCCAAGGAACGCGACTCCAAGCTAAAGCCTAGAGGAGATGGACCATTCAAAGTGCTCAAGCGAATCAACAACAACGCTTATGTCATCGATATCCCAACTTCCAAGTATCTTGTGAGCTCGACATTCAATGTCAAGGACCTCTCACCCTACCATGGAGAAGAGGAAGTCGAGCCGGTTGAAGAGTCGAGGACGACTCTTTCCCAAGGGGGGGGGAGCTGATGCAGCCCGTCCTACGACCGCTTCTACATCTACCCCCACAAGCTCCCCAAGTGGACCCATGACTCGCGCCCGAGCCAAACTCCTTCAAGCTAAGGTGAACTCGCTCCTCTCCATGTGTGACTTCAATACACCCTTGGATGGCTTGCTACTTCATACCCATACCTTGTGCATCATCAGGTACGAAGAGAAGAACCCGCAGGACGGAGGAGCACCCGAAGAAGAGACCAAATTCTCTCTGTTGCCAGCGGTACTACCGGACCTGGCGACCGGTACTACCGCCAAACGCAACCTCCAACGACAGAAGGTCCCCGAGCTACCCAAACGCTCTCTGTCACTAGCGGCACTACCGCCCTGGATCAGTACTCTGGGACTCAGATTATCGCGGCCACCGCCCTCAACAGAAGGCCCAGCAAGCCCGGGGCGACAAGCGGTACTACCGGTCCGAGGCAGGTACTACTGCATGGCAGTACTACCGGTCCATGACAGTACTACCGCCAGAGCAGAAGACTTTACATGATATTTCGACATACCTGTAACCCTCTCCATATTTCGCTATTTATCCCCAAACTATCCCTGTTTTTGTGGCTGGACTATATATAGCCCCCACCATCCATTGTAAACCCGAGACTTGGATAATAATAGATATTAAGGAAACCCTTTGAGGACTTATATCTATTGGTCTCATGCTCCTACCAAGGAGCACCGGATTATCCACCCACCTCTTGGATCTTGCTTAAGTGCGTTCAAGTTGTACAAGGCCTTGGGTTCTCGGTGTCTCGCCCCCAAGTCGTCAAGATCTCACCAAGCACCTCATCCCCCGTTGTTGGCGTGGAGAGCGAGCTTCGCCCAACACCGATCCTAGGGATTATGTTGGACCGGTTGCCACCGGCATGAGGAGTAGGCGTGTATCGTGTTTTGGTGTGTGTGTGTGTGTGTTCGTGGTTTTCATCGCCTTCATCGATTTCTTCCCCCGACCACCTCGTTCCCCTCGTTTCTCGTGGAATTCGTGAAAGATCGGGCCAACCCCAGGGTCACCCCCTAACACCATGCGCGACCCCACTCTGCCGCGTCATCGTCTTCCTCACCCCGCGACCAATTCTCTCGTTTCTTCTTGATTTCCGCGGAATGAAATTCGATTGAATGTCGCGGTTAAACCTCCCAGTAATCACTCCCATTTAATTGCCCCTCTTCCCTCTATCTTTCCCCCCCAGACGTCGCCCCTCTCTGCCTCCAGGCTGCCTGGATTTCTTCTTGCAACCTCGCTGCCCGACGACCATTCACCAGCCGATTTCGACGATAGCCAGCCTCCCCTTGCTCCCAGGCACGCACTAGATTGTTCCCCACCATCAGGCACACCTGCCCATAGCCCCAGCTTGGTCGCGCATGCCCTAGAGGCTCGGCAACTTCGACACCCGAGCGTCGCCACGGTCTGCAACAACTCCGGCGACGCCGCCTGGTATTGTATGACCTCCCCTCTCCCTCTAGATGATACGCATAAGTTCACTGATCACGTGCGCATCTAATGACACTGTCTGCTTGCCTTAGCTTGGACCGTAGCGTCGCCTCCGTCCACGGCAGTGCGTACCGTCGCCAGTAGGAACTTCGGCGAGCAATCCCCGTCGTCCTCGTGCGTCCCTTCGCTAACAAAGACAACGTCGATCTTCCCCACGTCACTACGATCACTGTGAGATAGTCTACCCTCTCCCTCGCTTCATGTATCCGCCGCAACACCGTAGCCAGAGCGCCACCGCCGCTCGCCGTCTCGCTAGCGCCGCCCATCTGTGGTTACATGCTCTAAGCTGTTAGATTTCTGATGGAGGGGTTAACCTCTTGGGTGCCCGATCTTCACGGATCTCGTGGTCAAATCGATGGGAAAGCGAGGGGAAAGGGAGAAGGTAGCGGAAGCGAACACACACCTCGCGAAGAACACGATGAACACACGCAAAACTCACACGATACAAGGCCGATTGCTCCCGAAAAGCGGCCACCGGTCCGATAGAATCCTCGCAAGGAAAGATCGGTCAACGTGCTCCCTCAAATCCACATCGGAGAGGGAAGAACACCTTGAGGAGGGTCTTGACGACTTGGGCGAAACCGAGAACCCAAGGCCTTGTTCAACGATGGATGCGTGATGCAAAGTCCAATCGAGGTTGGTGGCGATAGTCGGTCCCCTTGGTAAAGGGATGAGCAAAACTAGAGATTCCACACGGGGTTTTCTTTAGTCTATCATCTATGCCTAAGGGATACATGAGGGTGGGGCTCTATTTATAGGCCAACCACTAAACAAGGGTAGTTTGGGGATAAACTAGGCGAATAGGTAAGTAAAGGGGATACATGGGTCTGGCCCAACAGTCTTTGTGAGCACACATGACCGGTAGTACCGGTCCGAAATGATAATCTGGGTCACCGGTAATCTGCTTGGAGCGGTAGTAAGCAGGGCCTGGAGCTTGTCGGGCGCCATGGCGGCGGTAGGAGGTGCGGTAGTACCGCTCTAGTACCGCTTGCGGTCTTGGAGCATCCGTTGGAGCCATCGATGGCGGTAGAAGGGGCGGTAATACTGGACCGAGTAATCCGGTTCCGACAACCGTTAGTACCGCTTGGACAAGCATTTGTCGACTGTCTTCTTCCGTCTCCTCTTCCAAGCCTCCGTCTTGTCGGGCTTGATGTTCCGGGCTTCCTCCCTTGCCTCCGTACTGGTCGGTGTGAACCTATCATGCATATGTGACGGAGTATGAAGTAGCATACCATTCAATAGGGTAGGAAGGGGGCTCGCATAGAGGAACAGATTCACCTTTGGAGTCCATGACGACTTGGCGTAAGTTGGAGACCAAGATGTAGTAACGACCGTAGGTCGGGCTACATCAATTTCGATCGTGTGTACGCGATAGATCACTTAATCGAAGAGGTACGAGCTAATCCGCACTGTGCCATCTCACTTAGATCCAACGGCTATAGCTGTGCAATCCACACGAACTGGTACCAGCAAATAAGAAAAAGACGCGTGGCACAGTTTTATTTTAAATAGACATAAATTTGGATTTGAAAAATTCATAACTTTTGATCCACATGTCCAAATTTTGCAAACTTTATATCTTGGAATCAGTAAAAAGAATACTTTCCAACCATGCCCTTTGTTTAGTGATTTGCTTCTGGAAAATTGGTTGATTATACAGAAACATTTCTAGGCTTATTTAGAGTATAAAAATTATTCTAGAAATGATTTTTGAGTAAAATCTTTTGCAAATGTTTTGTTTTGAACCTACTGACCATAAAACCAACTTGTGGATTTAAAATTAAATTTTGTGACACTAAGGAATTAATCCTTGAATAAAAGCATTTCTAGATTAAATAAAAATATAGATTATGGTTAAAAAATTCTTTTTGAGTAAAACCTTTTGGAAATGGTTTGATTTAAACTCTCTGGACCTAAACACCAAGTTTTGGGATTTAAAAATGTATTTCATGAACCCTAGAAAAATTATTACTTTGATAAAGGCATTTCTAGTAAAATAAAATGGTGCTTGTTTTCAAAATGGTTTTTGAGTGAAACCTCTTGATGGAGGGATTAACCTCTTGGGTGCCCGATCTTCACGGATCTCGTGGTCAAATTGATGGGAAAGTGAGGGGAAAGTGATGCAGCCCGACCTATGGTCGTTACTACATCAAGGTCTCCAACTTACGCCAAGTCGTCATGGACGCCAAAGGTGAATCCGTTCCTCTATGCGAGCCCACTTCCTACCCTATTGAATGGTATGCTACTTCATACTCCGTCACATATGCATGATAGGTTCACATTGACAAGTACGGAGGCAAGGGAGGAAGCCCGGAGCATCAAGCCCGACAAGACGGAGGCTTGGAAGAGGAGGCGGAAGAAAACAGATCGCCAAATGCTCTCTGTCGCCAGTGTACTCTAGGACTGGCAGCGAGATTACTACGGTCAGTGACTACCGCCATACCACTCTTGACGGCTCAATCGTCGCTCTAGGACCATAGCGGTTACCGGTCCCAGGCGGTACTAGGTGATGACCGGTACTACCGGTCCTAAGTCGGTACTCTAGCCATGTCTGCCTGGCGCCTGGTTGGGCCACCGCATGTATTCCCCTCTTACCTATTCGCCTAGTTTATTCCCAAACTACCCTTGTTTATGTGGTTGGCCTATAAATAGAGCCCCACCCCTTATGTAACCCTTAGGCATAGATGATAGACTAGAAAACCCCATTGTGGAATCTCTAGTTTTGTCTCATCCCTTTACCAAGGGGACCGACTATCTTCACCAACCTCGATTGGACTTTGCATTACGCATCCATCGTTGAACAAGGCCTTGGGTTCTGGTTTCGCCCCAAGTCGTCAAGACCCTCCTCAAGGTGTTCTTCCTCTCCGATGTGGATTTGAGGGAGCACGTTGACCGATCTTTCCTTGCGGATTCTATCGGACGGTGGCCGGTTCGGGAGCAATCGGCCTTGTATCGTGTGAGTTTTCCGTGTGTTCATCGTGTTCTTCGCGAGGTGTGTGTTCGCTTCGCTACCTTCTCCCTTTCCCTCGCTTCGCTTTCCATCGATTTGACCACGAGATCCGTGAAGATCGGGCACCCAAGAGGTTAACCCTCCATCATCTGGTATCGTGACTTTTGGTTGCCACGGATTTCTCATCGATTTGGTCTTTTCCCCATAAATTCGAAAATTCCACCAAAACAGCCCCAATTCGTGTTTTGGATCGATCATGATTTGAGTGCGTTTTGGTAGGTTTTGATCCGTGGATTACTTGCTAAACTTGTTGATCTACCTTCCTTTGCGTTCCCATATCCTAATTCCTTGATTTCCCGTCGATTTGGTGTTTTTCTTGAAGATTTTCCTACCAACGCTTCAAACTCGCTAAATCGCGTCGGATCTGGTTTCTCTGTCGGCGGTACTACCGCTCAAAAATCTGATACTACGCTTGAGTGCAAATCGGTACTACCGTCTGAAAAAAAACAGCGGGTTCAGTTGACCTCTCACCGTTTTGGCCATAACTTTTGCATCCGAACTCGGATTTTGGTGTTCTTTAGCTCGTTTCGCATAGGAGAAGGAGCTCTACATCATCATCCACGTGGTTCATGCTATCTACTCCATTCAAATTCCGTGAGCAAGGCGGAATCCAACAATAAAGGGTGAAGATCGTCGACGAAA
This sequence comes from Avena longiglumis, assembly GCA_030063025.1. Classification (NCBI taxonomy): domain Eukaryota; kingdom Viridiplantae; phylum Streptophyta; class Magnoliopsida; order Poales; family Poaceae; genus Avena; species Avena longiglumis. Next base: position 312,142,573 of record CP125977.1, read on the forward strand.
GGTATAAACATTCCGCGACTTCTCCCCACTTGCATTCCTTTGTGAACCCCACTATCTTTGCGAGCAACAAACACCTATTGAGACTAGTTCCTCTTATGATTGCTTGGGCTATGCACATTTGATACCTTGTAGATTCCGAGCAAACATTGTGAGCGCTATCTCATATAGTTATCTTATATAGTTGTTGGCACAAGGAAGAGGCAAGTGAAAAAGAAATAAAAAGAAAAAGAAAAGAGAGATACAAAAAGAAAAAAAATAGAAAAAAAGGAAAAGAGAAAAAGAAAGAAGTATACATGTGCCTCACAGAATAGGAAGCGCAAGCTCGATGAACATCATATAGGTGGTACTTATTGTGCATATCTTGTAGCCCACCAATTTTGTTCAATCGAACTAGCGTCTCTCCTTGTGCTTGTGTGACACGAGCTTATAGTCTTCGCTAGGTAATCATTTGGTTCTTAGCTCACTTTCTCCGTCGCACAAGTCCCATTTATCCCACCGCGTGTGTTTCCTTGTACATATTTCCTATCTTGTGGATTAACTTGTTTGCTTTGTGATCATTGTGGTTCTTTACTTGCCATTACAACATCTTGATTTCGGATTGGTTCTTGACATGACACTTTCCATACCTATCCACCATAGGCCTTGTGTGTGTGTTTTTTGGTTCGTAGTTGGTTTTGGTGTTCCGCGTGAACTTCACTTTGCTTGGTTTATTGCTCTCAAGTGTCGCCACTTGCACGATACGATCTTCCAAGGTAAAGTAAGGTTTGACGTTGTATCCCTAACTCCCACTACCACTTACATATACACCACTTGGTCTTGTGCATCATGTCTAGGGACTCCGGCACCGAGGATGATATCTATGAAGAATCCATGATGAGCCACCATGACTACGACTCCACAAGTATAGAGGACATGACAGAGCACAACACCGACAATGGCTCCGCATGCTTTGAGGACCCGGAGCACTACACCTACGATGACTCCACATGCATGGAAGACATGGAGCTCTACGTCGACAATGGCTCCTCATGCATGGAGCCTATGGAGCACTACACCGACAATGGCTCCACATGCTTGGGTGATATGGAGTACTACACCACCAACTACTCCCCAAGCATGGACGACTTCGAGTGCGACATCGATGACGCCTCGCCAAGCATGGAGGACACGGAGAACTTCATCGACTTTGATGGCTCCTCCATGAGCCATGAAGAATTCCTCCACCGGGTGGAGATGGAAGCCTACTACGCCAAGCAAGCGGAGGGGCATCATCAAGATTCCATGACCTTCAAGGCCAAGCGTGCCACACCAAAGGGCACCACCTACTTCGATGATTCACCTCCAAGGCGACATGTGCCACCACCTAGATGGCGTCAAGCGCCACCATCTCTAAGGCACCAAGCTCCATCACCTCCAAGGCGTCAACCTCTACCATCTCCAAGGCGCCAAGCTTCATCACCGCCAAGGCGCCAAGCTCCAACTCCTATCCAAACAAGAGTGGCGTCCAAACATCATATGCATCAAGAAGCGCCAAGAAACAAGACTCTTCATCGACAAACATCCTCTCATGAGCATCGCCACCATAAAGAGGATACAAGACATCGTCAAAGGCATCTTCGCCATAAAGATGAAGAATTCATGATGAGCACCAACCATAATGCTCAACCAAGCTCAAGAAGGCACCACAAGCACAAGAAGAGTGCCAAGGCAAATGATCATCGTCGCGAGTGTCATGTGGACGACCAAGTGCGCCACCTACATCAACCATCGGCAAAACCGCCAATGACCTCCGTCGACACCATCATAGGGCACCTTCAACTACTCGTGCCACCACCATAATGGCACCAAGAGCAAGCCTTCCTCCACGCCATCAAGCTTCAAAGCCGACTCTTGACTTCTTCGACCTCGCGAACGAGGAAAATCTAGACGCCTACTTTGCCAAGTTGGATAGCATGAGCCTACCTCCAACACTACTACGAAATGGCCACAACACGGTCGAGCATGGGATTTTCCCTTCGACCATGGAGGAGAGTGATGATGCCCATCTTATGGCATCCAACTTTGAAGGCGACAAGGTCAAGAATGGTGAGCATGGGATTTTCCCTTCACCAAAGGAGGCGCATGGAGTTGAGGAAACCGAGCCTACCCCCATATGCTTGAGTGATGATGTGGTACCAATCCCATGTGAGCATGAGAGCCACTTAGCCCACTTGAGTGAGAACAAGAGTGAGATGAGTGACTCCACCTTATGTGAGATTGAGTGCTTCCACTTGGAGGGCATGAGTGATACTCCTAGTGAGTTGAGAGTGGTAGTTGATAGGTCAAGTGAGACCATTTCGATTTCTAACAACTTACCCTCTACCTCTAGTGTGTTCTCTTGTGTTATGCTAGGTTCCATGGAGGACGACTCCCCAAGCCATGAAGAAATGATGCCTCAATTGGAGAAGATGTACTTGGTGCACGGAGATGATGCTATGCCATGGCTACATCAAGAAGACGAAGTCGTCCACAAGGAGACCACTACTTCCACAACACCCACTTCATATGAGAGGTATGACCAAGGTACCAATAAGGGTGTTGATGATGCCATGATCCCACTAGTGGACATGATGAATTGTGAGGATATGCATGCTATGGATGATGCTTGTGACATTACATATGCTTCATCCACTTTCCCATGTGATGATTTGCCTTCGCATAATATTGATCATGTGGAATTGTTTGAGTGCGATATCATTGCCATAAACATGCCATGCTATGCATCTTATGTGTATCCTCCAATTGCTATGGACATGCTTTGTCATGCTAGTCATTCAATTTTTCCCGTTGCTTGCCATAAGATGAATGCTTGCAACAATGTTGACCACATGCGTTATAATGAGATGGCCCCCATAGCTTTCTCAATTTTTGGAGATTTTGATGATGGCCATGATAAGCATGTTCCCCACTTGCATACTCACCATGCATCTATTTCATACTTGATTGAAATTAATGGTGATGTGCACAAAAAGAGATACGTCATGATGGATTGTGTGTATCTCTACCATGCACACACGTTCTTCCTTTTACATATGATGTGTGTAGGTACCCGCACGAGAATGTCAACCTCGGTTGAGCACGAGTTGACAAAAAGAGCTCTAGAGAGCATCCCACAAGTGAGTTCAAGATCGAACCCAGCTATGATACCTTTTGCATGCTTTGCATCTTTCATGTTGGCAAATTGCTCTTTCATATGGTTTGATTGCAGCATGTTAATGGTATTATCTCCCCTTGTGACATTCATGTTTCTTCGCATCTAGATAATAATGTTTTGTGTGTTGCAACAAAAATGTTGAACATTTTCTCTTTCCGATGTTTTGTGTGCAACCACAATTCCATTAAGAGCATGTATTGTCATGAAAACTTCCAAGAATCTCGTCTTGTTGTTGCAACAAACATAAGGACCACTTGCTCTTTCATTTGGTTTGTTTCCAAACATAATACTTTTGTTTTGGATATGCTTCCTTGTGTGTTTTTGACAAATTCTCCTAGTCTTGCATCAAAGATGTTGTTTGAAATTTGGATCCAATGCTTTGAATGCCCCACTTCTATGTTATATGGAGTTTTTGAGTTTCCACATTTGGATGATGTTCAAACAATTTCCATGCACATTGACCTTGCATATGCATCCCGTTTGCTATACTCGAGTTGTGCTAATCGTGTTGTGAACAAGAATGGACATGCCAAAAATGACATGCTCCTCTATCACACACAAACATATGTTGCTTGGTCTTTGTTGTATGAAGGTACAAATGCATACACGTCAACCTCTATGGACTATATGTTGACAAGAAGAACCGAAGAGAGTTACCTATGGCTACCCTTCATCGAGCTATCTCTACAAGCTAAGGTGACTTCCTTCTACTTGAGGACTCATGATATAATCTTGGTGAATTGGCTACGCTTTGAGTGTTGCTTTGATTTTGTTGTGAGCTTTGTAGGCTTCAAGGAAGGTGAAGGAACATTGAAGTGTTGTCAAGTCACTCTTCCCGAGGACGACTATATAGTGAACCCCAGGATCAAGGATGTCCTTCGACCGCTTCTACTTTGTGATGAGGATGTAGAGTCGAGGACGATTCTTTTTGAAGGGGGGGGGAGCTGATGTAGCCCGACCTACGGTCGTTGCCACATCTTGGTCTCCAAACTTACACCAAGTCGTCATGGACTCCAAAGGTGAATCCGTTCCTCTATGCGAGCCCCCTTCCTTCCCTATTGAATGGCATGCTACTTCATACTCCGTCACATATGCATGATAGGTTCACATTGACAATCGGAGGCAAGGAGGAAGCCCGGAACATCAAGCCCGACAAGACGGAGGCTTGGAAGAGGAGGCGGAAGAAGATGATCGCCAAATGCTCTGTCGCCCAGTACTACCGGACTGGCGGCCAGGTACTACCGCAGCGATACTACCACCCACTACCGCCACCACCAGCAGCGTAATAGAAGCCAAATACTCTCTGTCTCGTGGTACTACGGATACTGGACCTGCATACTCTTGCCCTTACTACCTCCCAGCGGCTCGGTGAAGCTCCAGGACATAAGCGGTACTACAGTCCCAGGCGGTACTCTGGGACAAGCGGTACTACCGGTCCCAAGTCCCAGTACTAGCTCTGGCGATTGCTGCGTGCACTAGTTAGGCCACAGCCCTTGTATTCCCCTCTACTTACCTATTCGCCTAGTTTATTCCCAAACTACCCTTGTTTATGTGGTTGGCCTATTAATAGAGCCCCCACCCCTCATGTAACCCTTAGGCATAGATGATAGACTAAAGAAAACCCCCATTGTGGAATCTCTAGTTTTGCCTCATCCCCTTTACCAAGGGGACCGACTATCGTCACCAACCTCGATTGGACTTTGCATCACGCATCCATCGTTGAACAAGGCCTTGGGTTCTCGGTTTCTCGCCCCCAAGTCGTCAAGACCCTCCTCAAGGTGTTCTTCCCTCTCCGATGTGGATTTGAGGGAGCACGTTGACCGATCTTTCCTTGCGAGGATTCTATCGGACCGGTGGCCGCCGTTCGGGAGCAATCGGCCTTGTATCGTGTGAGTTTTTGCGTGTGTTCATCGTGTTCTTCGCGAGGTGTGTGTTCGCTTCCGCTACCTTCTCCCTTTCCCCTCGCTTTCCCATCGATTTTACCACGAGATCCGTGAAGATCGGGCACCCAAGAGGTTAACCCCTCCATCATATCCACCATAGGCCTTGTGTGTGTGTATTTTTTGGTTCGTAGTTGGTTTTGGTGTTCCGCGTGAACTTAACTTTGCTTGGTTTATTGCTCTCAAGTGTGGCCACTTGCACGATACGATTTTACAAGGTAAAGTAAGGTTTTACGTTGTATCCCTACCTCCCACTACCACTTCCATATACACCGCTTGGTCTTGTGCATCATGTCTAGGGACTCCGGAACCGAGGATGATATCTATCAAGAATCCATGATGAGCCACCATGACGACGACTCCACAAGTATAGAGGACATGACGGAGCACAACACCGACAATGGCTCCACATGCTTTGAGGATCCGGAGCACTACACCTACGATAACTCCACATGCATGGAAGACATGGAGCTCTACGTCGACAATGGCTCCTCATGCATGGAGCCTATGGAGCACTACACCGACAATGGCTCCACATGCTTGGGTGATATGGAGTACTACACCAACAACTACTCCCCAAGCATGGACGACTTCGAGTGCGACATCGATGACGCCTCGCCAAGCATGGAGGACAAGGAGAACTTCATCGACTTTGATGGCTCCTCCATGATCCATGAAGAATTCCTCCACCGTGTGGAGATGGGAGCCTACTACGCCAAGCAAGAGGAAGCGCATCATCAAGATTTCATGACCTTCAAGGCCAAGCGTGCCACACCAAAGGGCACCACCTACTTCGATGATCCACCTCCAAGGCGACATGTGCCACCACCTAGATGGCGTCAAGCGCCACCATCTCCAAGGCACCAAGATCCATCACCTCCAAGGCGTCAAGCTCTACCATCTCCAAGGCGCCAAGCTTCATCACCGCCAAGGCGCCAAGATACAACTCCTATCCAAACAAGAGTGGCGTCCAAACATCATATGCATCAAGAGGCGCTAAGAAACAAGACTCTTCATTGACAAACATCCTCTCATGAGCATCGCCACCATAAAGAGGATACAAGACATCGTCAAAGGCATCTTCGCCACAAAGACGAAGAATTCATGATGAGCACCAACCATAATGCTCACGCAAGCTCAAGAAGGCACCACAAGCACAAGAAGAGTGCCAAGGCAAGTGATCATCGTCGCGAGTGTCATGTGGACGACCAAGTGCGCCACCTACATCAACCATCGGCAAGGCACGCCAATGACCTCCGTCGACACCATCATAGAGCACCTTCAACTACTCGTGCCACCACCATAATGGCACCAAGAGCAAGCCTTCCTCCTCGCCATCAAGCTTCAATTCCTACGATTGACTTCCACGACCTCGCCAACGAGGAAAATGTAGACCTCTACTTCGCCAAGTTGGATAGCATGAGCCTACCTCCACCACTACTACAAGATGTCCACAAGACGGTCGAGCATGAGATTTTCCCTTCACCAAAGGAGGCGCATGGAGTTGAGGAAACCGAGCCTGCCCCCATATGCTTGAGTGATGATGTGGTACCAATCCCGTGTGAGTATGAGAGCCACTTAGCCCACTTGAGTGAGAACAAGAGTGAGATGAGTGACTCCACCTTATGTGAGATTGAGTGCTTCCACTTGGAGGGCATGAGTGATACTCCTAGTGAGTTGAGAGTGGTAGTTGATAGGTCAAGTGAGACCATTTCGAATTCTAACAACTTACCCTCTACCTCTAGTGTGTTCTCTTGTGTTGTGCTAGGTTCCATGGAGGAAGACGCCCGAAGCTATGACGCAATGATGCCTCGAATAGAGAAGATGTACATGGTAGATGCTACGCCATGGATACATCAAGAAGATGAAGTCGTCCACAAGGAGGCCACTACTTCTACAACACCCACTTCATATGAGAGGTATGACCAAGGTAACAATAAGGGTGTTGATGATGCCATGATCCCACTAGTGGACATGATGAATTGTGAGGATATGCATGCTATGGATGATACTTGTGACATTACATATATGCTTCACTCATATTCCCATGTGATGCTTTGCCTTTGCATAATATTGATCATGTGGAATTGTTTGATTGTGAACTCATTGCCATAAACATGCCATGCTATGCATCTTGTCTGTATCCTCCAATTGCTTTGGACTTGCCTTGTCATGCTAGTCATTCAATTTCTCCCGTTGCTTGCAATAAGATGAATGCTTGCTATTTCACTTGTTTTGCTTGCAACAATATTGATCTTATGCGTTATAATGAGATGCCCCCCATATCTTTCTCAATTTTTGGAGATTTTGATGCTTTCCATGATAAGCATGTTCCCCACTTGCATACTCACCATGCATCTCTTTCATACTTGATTGACATTAATGGTGATGTGCACAAGAAGAGATACGTCATGATGGATGATGTGTATCTCTACCATGCACACACGTTCTTCCTTTTGTGTATGATGTGTGTAGGTACCCGCACGAGAATGTCAACCTCGGTTGAGCACGAGTTGACAAAAAGAGCTCTAGAGAGCATCCCACAAGTGAGTTCAAGATCGAACCCAGCTCTGATACCTTTTGAATGTTTTGCATCTTTCATGTTGGCAAATTGCTCTTTCCTATGGTTTGATTGCAAGCATGTTAATCTTATTATCTTCCCTTGTGACATTCATGCTTCTTCGCTAGATAATGATGCTTTGTGTGTTGCAACAAAAATGTTGAACATTTTCTCTTTTCGATGTTTTGGGTGCGACCACAATTCCATTAAGAGCATGTATTGTCATGAGAGCTTCCAAGAATCTCGTCTTGTTATTGCAACAAACATAAGGGCCACTTGCTCTTTCATTTGGTTTGTTTGCAAACACGTTGTTTTTTGCTTCCGTTTGGGATACTCATATTCCCATGATATTTGCTTTTGATGATTTGTGTGTGACATCCAACATGTCGAACAATTTCTCTTTCCAATGGTTGGTTTGCACACATATTGATGTCGCTTGGGACATTCTTCCTTTTGTATTTTTGCCAAATTCTCCAAGCTTTGCATCAAAGATGTTGATAAAATTTCTATTCGATTGCTTTGAGTGCCCCACTACTATGTTATATGGAGTCTTTGTGATATGGGGTGGCCCGATCTTCTCAGCAAACACTTGTCGATGATGATGGTGGATGATAGATAACTAGCATGTAGCTATGAACTCTCCCGCTCGAACCCTGATGCCAATGCAACAGCTCTCGAACCCTATGGGATATTCACAACACCACTCTCTTGCGCACGCAGCCGTCGACCACGAACGGTAGTTTGCAATCTACTAATTCCCAATGGAACAACAGATCACACTCAATTGCAGTAGATAATTCGATCACAGGGTAATTCCAGAGGTTCTTGATAAGAAACAACTCCAAAATAGTTTTAACGTGGTCTAACCCTAACTATGGGGACGTCCCAGGGCTTATAAGGGCGGCTGGGGCGGCCAAAATCGCGAAACAAAACGTGTCCGATACAGTCAGATCCGTCCAGATCTGTTGGTAACCTCCAGGCCGGACTTTCCGCCCTAAGTAGGGGCGGATTATCCTCCCCCCCGGATTATCCTCCCTGGGGCGGATTATCCGCCCCTATACTGAGCCTCGCGCCTGAAGTCCTTAGCAGAATTCCTGGAGCAGGGCCGGATTATCCGCCCCCTAGGGACGTGTAAGTACTCGTTGGAAAGCTCTCGGAGTGAGGTTTCCAAAAAGTGCTTATTTGCTTGATTTGGAGTTCGTATGAAGAATCCACGTCCGTTTCAATTTCAGGGCTTCATGCATCCGGCTGAACCTTCCTTCTTGATGATCTTCTCTTGCGCCTTCCTCCCGCTCCTCCCTCGCGCATCCTTGGCGATCATCATGCTGGACTCCTTGCCTTCCTCCCTCTCCTTCCCGCTGACGTTAGTCCGATGGATATTGAATCTAGTCAAACAATAACACCATGGTTTAGGTAGTATAAAGTTCTTATAAATCTATGTATCTTGTCCAACTAGGAATGAAGTCACCTTGTGATATTTTTCAATAAGGTTCAATATTTCATTCCAGCTGAGACAACTAGAATCTGCATGATCCATGATTGTATCCTCATCATCCTCCCTTTCTTCAAGAAAAGCCGTCCGCGGCTTTGGGTAAGCTGAAAGTGGAATGAACAAAAAGAACAACGTGTACGCAGAGTATATGTATACATAACATGTTGTATTATTTGTGTTCACGTGAATAATATGGTTACTATACATCAAGCAACTTAAATTGCAGGTATAAGTGAAGTACAAAGAATCATGATCATGTTGAAAAACAAATAGATATATAGTCTTGTTGTACATTACTAAATTCAGTTTTCTCAAAGAAGATCTATGATCAAATTTGTGATGAACAAGATCAAACCAATTCCAAATATGTGAAAACCAAACTGATTCATGCCATGCTTCAACTGCGCTACTCTGATTATTATGAACATAAACATTTTGTTCAGTATGTAACATGCAACTCAATTTGCAAATATAAGTAAAGTATACATCAGTAGCACACTTATGCAATACATTGTGGTACAAACACAAAGGGTATGAAAAATCTGATTCAAATCTAGAAAGATTGGAACAATCCAACATAGGTAAAGGTACTTTTGTTGGGTGGACTATATCAACTAGATGTGAATGTACTTTCATATTATCAAAAATTGTAGTATCTATCCCACCACAAAGATATCTTGACAGAGAGCATCTATGGCTAAACACAGCAAGTTTCAATTCAGCAATTCTATCACATGTAATGCATATGTGATCCACAAGAAAATTTTCATCCATGCTATATTCACCAATTAGATTAAAGATGAAATATGGAGAATATGTGCTTGAATTCAGACATGAAATTTCAGAAATCTTATCCACAGCACAACTCATATTCATAGGTTCATTTAGCATGATGGAATATACAATATCGATGGGTGGTATTCGAGCAAGTATTTCCTTATGTGTAATCGGTACCACATGATCAAAATCGAATTTGGTAAACTATCACATGGTCTTTGTAACATTATTGCAAGACAAGTCACAAGGAGGTACCAACAAAGGAATAGACTCACAAAAGGTTGTGCTTGTTGGCTGTAGCTCCAAATCAGTACCGATATCTTCAGTATGCTCCTCACATGTAGTAGGCACTGGAACATCCTCCTCTAGTGACAATGCACAGTCCAGCGATGTAGTTTGTAAAATAGATGGCTCCCTTTCTTCAAAAGCAACCTGTATATCACAAGAAACAACACTAGGAGTAGAGATAATTACATTAGTAGAAACCTCATCTGTCTCACCAACTTTCACTCTCGGTTCTTCCACGATGAGATCAACATGTGGGTTTATGTTGGTGGTTACAAGTGGACAGAGGTTTTGACGCCTAATCTCTTGAAATTGCTTAATACGTGTACATGATAACCAAGTGTGCTTATCATTCCAAAAGATGGAAGGATCAGAATATTCATTACCAAACACAACCTGGAAGTGATTACACCAGTTTGTTCCCAACATGATATGGCAGGAGTTAAACGCTCTAGGAACGATAAAACAAGAAACATATCTGTGAGGGCCATAAATGGTGAGTGGAACACATGCGATCTGAGTAACTGGTAGTGCATGACCAGAAGTTGCTAACATAAATGGGATTGTTAATGCACGTGTGTATAATTGTAACTTTTCAACAACCTCAACACTAACCAAATTTATGGAAGAACAAGTATCAATGGTAGTAGCGGCATGTCTACCACAAATTTCCGTCGTGAAGTGGAACAAACCGGATTAGGCACTACTCGACTCCTCCTCCCAAAATGTATGGTGCGGTGGTATCGTAATGGAAAGGGATAATAATCGCATCCTTTTTACGCATCACATCAACACTACTAAAAGACATGATTAGTATGTTAGTGCATAAAACAAAATCTGTTGGAGGAACTCTCACAACTCACTCAAAACTAACAAGAAAGCGGATCTTCTGGTTCCAAAGTGAATAGTGATGCTTACCAATTGAATCAACAACTTATGCACGGATGTGATGAAGTGAATATCAAGGGTATAGAGAGCGATCACGGGGCACACAGGTTATTTATGGTGGAAGTTGGGTATGGAATCCTAACTACCGCAAACAAGTCCTAGTGCTGATCGTTATGATAACCCAAGAAACACACACAGTGGAGATAAACGTGGCAAAGCAATTTATGAATAGGAATATTGCAATGCACAAGAGAGACGCTAGTAATAGCTCAAAATAAACAGGCACAAGATTGCTCAATCTACAAGTGCTATGATCAACTAGGCCTCCAATAATGCACACTTTGATATCTCTTTTTGTCACGCTTGTACTCTTTTCTCTTTTTTTTTTGATATTGAATCTCTTTTCCTTTTCTGTTTTTTTTCAACTATATGACTCAATGCAAAATGAATGCAAACTAGGAGGGGGCCGGATAATCTGGTTTGTCGGGGGCCGGATAATCCGGTCTGTCGGGGCGAAAATTTTGCACTTTCAAAACCCTAATGAGCAGCCTGTTAGAGCAAAGCAACTAGTCTCGTGGGTACGTTCCTAGGCACGGATGCTGTAGATAGGTCAGAGCTAGGTTTGAAACACAAAAATGCGCTATGTGGACTCGGAAAAGTAGATGGAAAACCTGGAAAAGCGGTGATGGTGGACTCGGTGGAAAACAAGATCAAAACCCTAAACTTAAACACAAACAAAACTAGACTCCTCGAAAAACACAGATCGGATCTACGAGAAGACGACCAAAGAACTAAAACTTGAAAAACGATGCAATCTAGGCTAGGGCAAATCTTTTTGTATGGCTTTTTCTGTATAGGATGAAAACAAGAACTAATCTATGGATGGATTTGTGGATGCTCACCGAGTAAACGAGGAAATCTGATACCAAGATGATATAAGGTGGCCCGATCTTCTCAGCAAGCACTTGTCGATGATGATGGTGGATGATAGATAACTAGCATGTAGCTATGAACTCTCCCGCTCGAACCCTGATGCCAATGCAACAGCTCTCGAACCCTATGGGATATTCACAACACCACGCTCTTGCGCACGCAGCCGTCGACCACGAACGGTAGTTTGCAATCTACTAATTCCCAATGGAACAACAGATCACACTCAATTGCAGTAGATAATTCGATCACGGTAATTCGGAGGTTCTTGATAAGAAACAACTCCAAAATAGTTTTAATGTGGTCTAACCTAACTATGGCGGCGTCCTGGGGCTTATAAGAGGCTGACCAAAATCGCGAAACAAAAAGCGTGTCCGATCTGATCGGATCCGTCCGGATCATTGGTAACCTCCAGGCGGACTTTCCGCCCTAAGTAGGCGGATTATCCGCCCCAAATTATCCTCACAGGCGGATTATCCGCCCCTATCTGAGCCTCGCGCTGAAGTCATAGCGAGCAGGCAGGTTTATCCGCCCTTGTGGGGCGGATTATCCGCCCCTAGGGACGTGTAAGTACTCGTTGGAAAGCTCGGGTGAGGTTTCCAAAAAGCTATTTGCTTGATTTGGAGTTCGTATGAAGAATCCACGTCTTTCAATTTGGGCTTCATGCATCCAACCGAACCTTTCTTCTTGATGATCTTCTCTTGCGCCTTCCTCCCGCTCCTCCCTCGCGCATCCTTGGCGATCATCATGCTGGACTCCTTGCCTTCCTCCCTCTCCTTCCCGCTGACGTTAGTCCGATGGATATTGAATCTAGTCAAACAATAACACCATGGTTTAGGTAGTATAAAGTTCTTATAAATCAATGTATCTTGTCCAACTAGGAATGAAGTCACCTTGTGATATTTTTCAATAAGGTTCAATATTTCATTCCAGCTGAGACAACTAGAATCTGCATGATCCATGATTGTATCCTCATCACTTTGAGTTTCCACATTTGGACGATGTTCAAACGATTTCCATGCACTTTGACCTTGCATATGCATCCCATTTGCTATACATGCATTGTACTAATAGTGTTGTGAACAAGAATGGACATGCCACATTTGACATGCTCCTCTATCACGCACGAAAATATTTTGCTTGGTCTTTGTTGTGTGAAGGTACAAGTGCATACACGTCAACCTCTACCAACCACGTGTTGACAAGAAGAACCGAAGAGAGTTACCTATGGCTACCCTTCATCGAGTCATCTCTACACCCTAAGGTAACTTCCTTCTACTTGAGGACTCATGCTATAATCTTCATGAATTGGCTACGCTTTGAGTGTTGCTTCGCTTTTGTTGTGAGCTTTGTAGGCTTCATGGAAGGTGAAGGAACTTTGAAGTGTTGTAAAGTCAATATTCTCGAGGACGACTATATGGTGAACCCCAGGATCAAGAAGGTCTCTCGACCGCTTCTACTTGGTGATGAGCATGTAGAGTCGAGGACGACTCTTTTTGAAGGGGAGGGAGATGATGCAGCCCGACCTACGGTCGTTACTACATCAAGGTCTCCAACTTACGCCAAGTCGTCATTGACGCCAAAGGTGAATCCGTTCCTCTATGCGAGCCCACTTCCTACCCTATTGAATGGTATGCTACTTCATACTCCATCATATATGCATGATAGGTTCACACAGACCAGTACGGAGGCAAGGGAGGAAGCCCGGAACATCAAGCCCATCAAGACGGAGGCTTGGAAGAGGAGGCGGAAGAAGACGGTCGGCGGTGCCAGTCCAAGCGGTACTGGTCGGCGGAACCGGTACTACCGGTCAGTACTACCGCCGATACCGCTTCTTCATCGGCTCAATCGTCGCTCTAGGACCCAAGCGGTACTACGGTCCCAGGCGGTACTACGGTCCTAAGTCGTACTACGGCCATGTCACTGCTGCGCACCAGTTGAGCCACCGCCCATGTATTCCCCTTCTTACCTATTAGCCTAGTTTGTCCCCAAACTACCCTTGTTTAGTGGTGGCCTATAAATAGAGCCCCCACCCTCATGTATCCCTTAGGCATAGATGATAGACTAAAGAAACCCCATTGTGGAATCTCTGTTTTGCCTCATCCCTTTACCAAGGGGACCGACTATCGTCACCAACCTCGATTGGACTTTGCATCACGCATCCATCGTTGAACAAGGCCTTGGGTTCTCGGTTTCTCCCCAGTAGTCAAGACCCTCCTCAAGGTGTTCTTCCCTCTCCGATGTGGATTTGAGGAGCACGTTGACCGATCTTTCCTTGCGAGGATTCTATCGGACCGGTGGCCGTTAGAACAATCGGCCTTATCGTGTGAGTTTTGCGTGTGTTCATCGTGTTCTTCGCGAGGTGTGTTAAGCTTCGCTACCTTCTCCCTTTCCCGCTTTCCCATCGATTTGACCCGAGATCCGTGAAGATCGGGCACCCAAGTTAACCCTCCATCGAAGGGAGAAGGTAGCAGGCGAACACACTTCGAAGCTCACGATGCGATTGTAAACCACCGATAGAATCGCGAAAGATCAAGAAATCCATGAGGGTCTTGACAACTTGGAGAGATGTCGATCAAGGCCTTCAACGATGATGCGTGATGGTCAATGGTGACGATAGATCCCCTTGGTAGGATGAGGCAAAACCAGATTCCGATTTTCTTTGGCATCATGTTGAGAGCCTTATAGGCCAACAAGTAGTTGGGATAAACCAGGTGTACTAATGCAGTGAGCCTTTGACAGAAAATGATCTTAGTAGTGGCGGTGGTCTGTGCGGTACTGTGGCGGTGGTGGTCAGTGGTCGCCGTATCCGATGTATCTAGCAGAGAAGAGCATTTGGTGATCTGTCTTCTTCTGCCTCCTCTTCCAAGCCTCCGTCTTGTCGGGCTTGATGCTCTAGGCTTCCTCCCTAGCCTCCGTACTTGTCAATGTGAACCTATCATGCATATGTGACGGAGTATGAAGTAGCATACCATTCAATAGGGTAGGAAGGGGACTCGCATAGAGGAACGGATTCACCTTTGGAGTCCATGACGACTTGGCGTAAGTTGGAGACCAAGATGTGGTAACGACCGTACGTCGGGCTACATCACCTCTTGTAAATGATTTTGTTAGGGGGTAACCCTGGGGTTGGCCCAATCTTTCACGAATTCCACGAGCAACGAGGGGAGAGAGGTGGTCGGGGGATGAAATCGAGGGAAAACGATGAAAACCACGAACACACACCAAAACACGATACACGCCTACTCCTCACGCCGGTGGCAACCGGTCCAACATAATCCCTAGGATCGGTGTTGGGCGAAGCTCGCTCTCCACGCCAACAACGGGGGATGAGGTGCTTGGTGAGATCTTGACGACTTGGGGGGCGAGACACCGAGAACCCAAGGCCTTGTACAACTTGAACGCACTAGGCAAGATCCAAGAGGGGGGTGGATAATCCGGTGCTCCTTGGTAGGAGCATGAGACCAATAGATATAAGTCCTCAAAGGGTTTCCTTAATATCTATTATTATCCAAGTCTAAGGACTTACAATGGAGGTGGGGCTATATATAGTCCAGCCACAAAAGCAGGTAGTTTCGAACGAGCAGGTAAATTATAGGTAGGTTTACAAGGCACAGGCCGCACTTTAGGTATTCAGTCGGTCGGGCCGGTAGTCTCTGCAACCGGTAGTGGGTGGTGACGGTACCGCTCAGGCGGTACCGCTTGAGAACTGGAGGCTCGTCGAAAGGCTGTGGCGGTAGGAGGCGGTCGTGCATTGTCCGTAATCTGACTTGGACCGGTAGTACCTTGATGCCGCTGCGTCTGGCGGCTTGAGCTTCCGTTGGGGTGCCTGTGGCGGTAGGAGGCGGTAGTACCGCTGGCGGTAATCTGCGGTCGGCGATGCTGCGTCTGGCAATGCGTTGCTTCTCCTCCGTTCCTTGGGTCCTTCTCTTCGTGCGATGATGCACAGTGTATGTGTGAAGTAGCAAGCCATCCAAGGGTGTGTCGAAGTCACACAAGGAGAGGCGAGTTCACCTTAGCTTGAAGGAGTTTGGCTCGGGCGGGTCATGGGTCCACTTGGGAGCTCGTGGGAGTAGATGTAGTAGCGGTCGTGGGGCCAGACTCCCCCTTGGGGAAGAGTCGTCCTCGACTCTTCAACCGTCCCGACTTCCTCTTCGCCATGGTAGGGTGAGAGGTCCTTGACATTGAATGTCGAGCTCACAAGATACTTCGATGTTGGTATATCGATGACATAGGCGTTGTTGTTGATCTTCTTTGGCACTTTGAATGGTCCATCGCCTCTTGGCTTTAGCTTGGAGTCGTGTTCCTTGGGGAAGCGGTCTTTACTCAAGTGTATCCACACAAGGTCGCCCTCATCAAAGATCATCTCTTTCTTGGTCTTGTTGAGCCTTGATGCTTGGCGAAGGACTTGTTGCTCGATAGTAGCTCGTGTGTCTTCATGGAGTTTCATCATTGCTTGGGCACGCTTGAAAACGTCCATATTGGCACGTTCATGAAGTGGAAGTGGAAGGATATCGAGCGCGGTTAGAGGCTCGAAGCCATAGACGATCATGAACGGGCTCCTCATGGTGGTGGAGTGCTTGGCGCGGTTGTAGGCGAACTCGGCGTGTGGAATGCATTCCTCCCAGTCTTTAAGGTTCTTCTTTATCAACACCGGAGAAGTGTGCCAAGACTTGATTAGCTAGCTCGGTTTGTCCATCGGTTTGAGGATGCGGCGGACGAGAAGAGGAGCTTGATGCGAGCTTGGCCATGAGGTCTTCAGTAGCTCATGAATTTTACGTCACGGTCGGAGACGATTGTTCTTGGCACGCCGTGTAGCCGAATTATTTCCCTGAAAAACAAATTTGCTACATGTGAAGCATCATCGGTCTTATGGCACGGAATGAAATGTGCCATTTTTGAAAAGCGATCCACGACTACAAATATGGAATCGTGGCCATGTTTAGATCTAGGCAAGCCTAATACAAAGTCCATGCTAATGTCCAACCAAGGTGCATGAGGAATAGGCAATGGCATATAAAGATCAAAGGGGTTGGACTTAGACTTAGCTTGGATACATGTAGTGCATCGTTGAACGTGGCGCTCCACGTCGCGCTTCATCTTTGGCCAAAAGTAGTGAGTGGAGAGCATGTCATATGTCTTGTCACGGCCAAAGTGACCCATAAGGCCTCCAACATGGGACTCTTGAAGAAGCAAAAGTTGGAGAGACGATTTCGGAATGCAAAGCTTGTTTTGTTTGAAAACAAAACCCTTATGCAAATAGAAATCATCAATCCCTTTGTCTATTGAACATTGTGCAAATATTAGTCCAAAGAAAGAGTCGGACTCGTACAAAGATTTGATGTCATCAAGACCCAAGACATTGACTTCGAGTCGTGTAAGAAGGCTTGTGTTTTTGCGAGACAAGGCGTCCGCTACCACATTTTCTTTGCCCTTCTTATATTTGACAATGTAAGGAAAAGACTCCATAAACTCAACCCACTTTGCGTGCCTTTTACTCAAGTTGGCTTGGCCCTTAAGATACTTCAACGACTCATGGTCGGAATGGATGATAAATTCTTTGGGCCAAAGGTAGTGTTGCCACACTTGAAGAACACGAACCAAGGCAAAAAGTTCTTTGTCATAAATGGGATAATTGAGGCGTGCGCCATCAAGTTTCAAACTATGGTAAGCAATAGGACGCCCATTTTGCATAAGGACGCCACCAATGCCAATACCACTAGCGTCACATTCAATCTCAAAGGTTTTTGTGAAATCTGGCAATGCAAGAAGTGGTGCTTCGGTGAGCCTCTTTTTGAGCTCATCAAACGCCTTTTGTTGTCCTTTTCCCCAAACGAACGTGACATTTTTCTTGGTCAATTCGTTGAGGGGGCAAGCAATTGTAGAAAAATCTTTCACAAAGCGACGGTAAAAGCCGGCCAACCCATGAAAACTACGAAGTTCACTAACATTTGTTGGGATGGGCCAATCTCGTATGTCCTTGACTTTTGAGACATCAACTTCAATGCCATTAGAAGACACAACAAAACCAAGGAAAATCAGCTTGTCTCTTGCAAAAGTGCACTTGGGGAGGTTAGCATAAAGCTTTTCATGACGAAGGATTTGTAGGACCTCCTTAACATGAGTAACATGCTCCTCTAGTGACTTGCTATAGACAAGAATGTCATCAAAGTAAACAACTACACTCTTTCCAATGAGAGATCACAAAATATGGTTCATGAGGCGCATGAAGGTAGATGGGGCATTGGATAAGCCAAAAGGCATAACCAACCATTCATAGAGACCAAGCTTGGTCTTGAAGGCGGTTTTCCACTCATCACCTTCAGCCATGCGAATTTGATGGTAGCCACTACGAAGATCAATTTTCGAAAATATAGTGGCTCCACATAACTCATCAAGCATGTCATCAAGACGTGGTATAGGATGGCGATAACGCACGGTGATAGCATTGATTGAATGACGATCCATGCATAACCGCAACGTATCATCCGTTTTGGGACTAGGATCACGGAACGGCTTGGGCTAGTGCTTACTTGGATCAAACCTTTGGAGACGAGTTGGTTGATTTGACGCCGATCTCCTTCGTCTCTTCCGGTTTGTGCGATACTGGCGCGGTTTGGTAGTGGTGCGCGGGTATGAGGTCGATCGGTGCTCGATTCCACGAAGGAGGAAGGCCATGAGGAAGCTCTTCGGGAAATACATCTTGGAATTCCTGCAAAACAGCCATCAAAGAAGGAGGAACATTTGTCAAGTCAGTAGTTCCTTGCGCTAGTCCCTTGCATACGAGGACGTAGTGCAAGATGGATGGGTTGTTCCGCACTTCTCTCATCTCACTTTTGGTGGCAAGAAGAACACTCTTAGTTTTTCCACTCGAGTTTGGCTTGTGGCTCTCACTCACTATGGTGTGGTTCTCTCGCTCACCACTCTTCTCACAAGGTATTTTTGCGTATTGCGCCCTCGCTAAAGCCTTTGCATTGTCCGCAATTATTTGGCTAGGAGTTATTGGTTGCAACACACAAGTTTTATCAAGCCATTTGAAGGTGTAAGTGTTTGAGTGACCATTATGCAAAGCACGCTTGTCATATTGCCACGGTCTTCTGAGCAACATGTGACAAACCGTCATTGGAACCACATCACATTCCACCGTGTCCTTGTAGTGCCCAATTGAGAACGTCACCGAGACGGTGTGCTTGATCTTGATGGATCCTTGGTCACTTAGCCATTGGATATGGTAGGGGTGTCTATGTGGAAGGAGGGTGAGGTTTAGTTTCTCACACAATTCCGTGCTTGCAAGGTTGTGGAAACTCCCACCATCGATAACAACTTTGATGGACTTCCCATTGATGCCGGCACGAGTTTGGAAGATGTTCGAGCGTTGGTCTTCACTTTCATTGGCATGGGTAGTCAACACCCTTGTGACCACAAGCGATGGACTTGCGTCATGCTCACACACAAGAAGTTCTTGGTCCTCTTCCAAGTGTTGCCTTGCCATGGCTTCCTTGACCCTTGCATCAAACTCTTCTTCACTCAAGTATTCTTCATCGCCGTTGTCATGGATGAACAAAACTTTCTTGTTTCCACATGCATTCAACTTGTGCCCTTTGCCTCCACACTTGTAGCATTCACCATTGAATGGTTGATCATCCCTTGTGTGTTTGCTACTTGGGGGCTGTTTTCCTTGGGGAATAGTTGGCTTGAAGGGAAGCTTAGTTGTACTTGGGGAGCTTCCACTTGGTGTTGTTGGAGTAGTGGTTGGAGCTTGCTTGTAGGTGAAGTACGTCTTTGGCTTGTTGTACTTGATGTCCTCTTGCACTTGGCGCTCGGCCTTGGATGCGATGTGCACAAGCTCAACCATGTTGTTGTACTTTTGGAACTCGGTGATGCGCTTGATGGGATGGTTCAAGCCATTGAGGAAGCGTGCCATTGTTTGCTCATCTCGCTCTTCAATGTTGGCACAGATCATGTTGAGCTCCATTTGCTTGAAGTACTCTTCCACGGTCTTTGTCCCTTGACTAAGCGTTTGAAGCTTGTTGAAGAGGTCACGCGTGTAGTGTGAAGGAACAAAGCGGGATCTCATATGAGCCTTCATATCTTGCCAAGTTGCGATTGGAGGCTCTTCTTTAGCTTCATGACATGAGTTGGACTTGTTCCCACCAAAGGTTGGCATACTCATCAAACTCGAGGGATGCCATGGCCATCATCTTCTCATTGCTATAATTGTGCATGTGGAAGATCTTGTCGACCTTGAATTCCCAAGAGAGATATTCCTAGGGCTCATTGGAACCGGTGAACTTGGGCATGGTGAATTTGAGCTTGCCGAAAGTTTCTTCTCCATTGCGGTTCCGGTTGCGTCGGTTGCCATTATTTTGGCAGTCATCATCATCATCCGAGCTCTCATGTCTTGCTTGGTGATTGTTGCGTTGTTCTTGTGGTTGTTGAGGTGCCGCGTTTGGTGGTGGAACTTGTTGTTAACGACGAGCTTGGGGAACTTGCTCGTTTTCTTGTCGCGGATGAGGACGAGGAGGAGGTTGATGGTCCTCACGACGAGCTTGGGGAGCTTGCTCTTGCTCTTGTCGTGGTTGCTGGCGAGGAGCATTAGCTTGCGCCATGTGGCGAGGAGGACGTCGAGTCGTATGCGCAATGGGTTGCTCTTCTTCTTGGTGTAGGGGAGGCTCGTCATGACCATCATGTTGCTGACGTGGGCGATCATGTCGATGATGACGCCTTGGAGGGTCTTCGAGTGCTTCACGTCGATGATGATCTTGTTCGTCCGCTTCGGAAGCTTCACTTGTTGTTGAAGGAGCGTGTCGACGTCGATGGCCTTGGTGGTCCATGCGAGGTTGCTCTTGTTGAATCACAAGTGCCCTTGGTTGTGGCGGTTAAGCTAGCGCCTTGGAGGTCTTGCGGAGGTCACCATCATAGCTTAGCGTTGCGGCGTGACGCGGAGATGGTACCGCTTGTGAAGAGCTCATGGATTGAAGAACGGGTCCATCCCGGTGCCTTGAAGCGTGACGGCGAGGTGCACTTGATTCACTTGAGGAGTGCCGAGATGAGCTTGATTCGCGCGAGTGTGGCCTTGCGAGTCCATCAATGATGCGTTGAAGCTTCTCATCCGTTGAGGCGAGTGCACGACCAAGAGCTTCATTTTGATGCCCGAGGTTGTGTTGCATGGCATGCATTTGGCCACGGACTTCTTCGAAGCGGTTGTCGATGTTCTTGAACTCCACACGGGCCTCGCTAAATTGTTCATCTTGGCGCCGCTCGAGAGCTTCACAACGGTAGTTGAATTCACCTCGGACCTTCCAATGGTCCCATCTTGTCATGAATTGGTTATCATCCTCCGGAGGTGGTGGTGGTTGGGATGGCTCTCCATGCCTGTCCATCATGCAAAGCCAACGAGGGTTGTATATGGAGAGAAAGGGTGTGGGGAGTTTGCCTTTTACCTCACCTTGGAGATTATATCAAACCAATTTCCACACAACTGAGCGAAAAAGCGTGCAAAGTGAAATGTTAAGAAAATCTCAAAGGCTTTTGGTGGAAGGTTAGGATTGTGGATAACCCAAACGAAACGACCAAAGCAAAAGGTTATTGTCCTACGTGGGAAAGAACCAAAGATCAAAAGCAAAAGGATACGATCTACACAAACACGGAAAACACACACGTGGAGAAAAATGGGATTAGCACGACTATGAAAATGAGCACAAAAGGTTCTAACGAAGACTACGCTCGGTTGTCGTGCCAACACAAGGAGAGACCACAACTCGTTTGCCAAAAGAGGATAAGCAATAGATTTGTGCACTTGCCTCGGTGCGTTCTTTCTTCTCTCTTTCTTGGCTTACAAGCTTGGTATTCACTATGTATTGGGAGACTATGTATCTTTCTATTCTATCTTTTTTTTTTGATTCTTTTTCTTTTTCTCCCTTGCTATGCTACTATGTTAGCTTTTGTATTTGGCCTCACACTCTCACTTTTCCGAAGGCAAGTGCACAATGCTTAGACAAACACAAAATGAGTTGCTCTCATAGGATAGATACACACAAAGGAAGATAAGGAGCTGTCAAGGTGGTGCAAGTTATACCTTTGGTATTGTTGACGACTTGCAACCGTTGGTAGGGGATGATGTTCGAGTGTCGCGGTGTCGTTGAGCGCGGGATGACGTTGATGCGGAAGCTGTTGTGAAAATGGTGACAAACACACGAAACACGAACAAGCGAGATGGGAAAGGTCAGCGAACGAAATCGAGGCATCAAAGGGCAGGAAGCACGGTCAGTGGCGAGCGGTAGTACCGCTGGTAACGAGCGGTAGTACCGGTGAGTGGTAGTACCGCTTGTACTACCGGTAGTACCGGTCACTAGCGGTAGTACCGCCGCTTACCGACAAGCTTGTGGCACAGCCCGAACGAGGTGAACTTGCCAAAAACCTCAAATTCGTTGAAAATCTGACCGAAAGGCTGAGCTAGAAACAATAGGGGTTATAGATCGACTCCCAAAACAATGGATCTATGGACCAAAACCGAAAAACTCACCAAATCCAGAGATCGATCCGAAGGCAAATTGGGGCTCTTTTGGTAGGATTTTTGTTTTAAGCGGATAAAAGAAAAATTGGGGAAATTCGTGATCAACCGTGCTCTTGATACCAATATGTTGGGGTTAACCACAGGGTTGGCCCAATCTTTCACAATTCCACGAGAAACGAGGGAGAGAGGTGGTCGGGGATGAAATCGAGGGAAAGCGATGAAACCACGAACACACACCAAAACACGATACGCCTACTCCTCACGCCGGTGGTGACGGTCCAACATAATCCTAGGATCGGTGTTGGTGCTCGCTCACGCCAACAACGGGATGAGGTGCTTGGTGAGATCTTGACGACTTGGGGCGAGACACGAGAACCCAAGGCCTTGTACAACTTGAACACACTAGGCAAGATCCAAGAGGGGGGTGGATAATCCGGTGCTCCTTGGTAGGAGCATGAGACCAATAGATATAAGTCCTCAAAGGGTTTCCTTAATATCTATTATTATCCAAGTCTAAGGACTTACAATGGAGGTTGGGGGCTATATATAGTCCAGCCACAAAACAGGGGTAGTTTCGGAACGAACAGGTAAATTATAGGTAGGTTTACAAGGCATGTGGCTGCACTTTAGGTATTCGAGTCGGTCGGGCCCGGTAGTACCGTCCTGACTGTAGTACCGCTCGGAAGGCAGTGAGTACCTGGGCTTTTGTCGTCGAAGGCGCTTTGTTGCGGTAGGAGGGCGGTCATTGTCCGTAGTACCGGTTGTTGGACCGATAGTACCGCTTGGACCGGTAGTACCGATCGGCGGTACCGCTTGCGTCTGGCAGCGGCTTGAGCTTCTGTTGGGGGTGCCTGTGGCGAGCGGTAGGAGAGGGCGGTAGTACCGCTGACCGGTAGTACCGGTCGGCAGTACCGCATGTGTCTGGCAGCGACTGGTTGCTTCTCCTCCGTTCCTTGGGTCCTTCTCTTCGTACCTGATGATGCACAGTGTATGCGTGTGAAGTAGCAAGCCATCCAAGGGTGTGTCGAAGTCACACAAGGAGAGGAGCGAGTTCACCTTAGCTTGAAGGAGTTTGGCTCGGGCGCGGGTCATGGGTCCACTTGGGGAGCTCGTGGGAGTAGATGTAGTAGCGGTCGTAGGACGGGCTGCATCAGATTTTGTTTTAAAACACTTTAACCATAAACACTAACATTTGTGTTTAAAAATATATTTGGCAAACACTAGAAATTATTACTTTGATTTAAATCATTTCTAGCAAAACAAAAATGATTTAAAGTGGCCATTTTCACTAACTTAATATCAAATGGTTTTGCCACTTTTATAAATGACCAATAGGTGTTTTAAAATGTTTATAACCTATTAGGAGCCACTTTTCCAAATAAAACAATCTTTTGCATGCTTGCATGCATTGCTTTGTTTTTATTATTTTATGTGATGAATTGTTTGAATGCTAGTTTGAATATGTGCTTGCTTGATTGAATTGTAGTGAAATTTGAAGAGTGTGACTATTGCAAGATCAAGGAGTGAACTTATATTCTCTACCAAAAAGGCAAGTGGTGCTTCATACTTTTGTCCCATTATTTTCACTATGCATTAGTGATATTTTGAGTAGGACTTGCATGGAATTTTACTAAGTATGCTATGCCATGGGAAATCCTAGTAGATGATGCCTTAGTAAAATTTTCCCTAAGTTAAGATCCCTACTACTATCATACTTAGCTTAGCTAGTATAAAACAAGGGTGGATTATATTCATGCTATGAAATATTTCTAAGTCAATGACTTGTGTTTTGTTTAATAAAACAACTATATGAATGAATCACCTGGGTGGAATGGTGTGAATGGGTTATGCTGAGTGGTTACACATGGCCCCATATTTATGGCCTACCCTAGTGTATCTCACTTGTGGAAAGCCACCCAGGAACAAAGAGATTTGAGATGTCAAATGTTGAGAAGCTTCAAGTGCAACCACTTGGCAATATGGGCTCTGCCTGGATCATATAGGTTGCAATAACTTAGCCAGATGGACAGTTGGTGGTAGGGGGTGATAGGTTTGGAGCGTGTCCATTTTGGTCTAAGGGAAGGCTTATGAAAGATCTTGTCTCGATGCATGTCGAGTCTTGTGGGAAAAGTGCACCACCTCTCGAGAGAGTAAAAATCTAAGTACTTAGTCGTGTCCTCGATAATGGACAATTTGAGCATCAAGACATGGAAGCTATCAAGGATCTCCTCATCCCAATTTCTAAGTTAAAAACTTGTGGTTGAACAAGGGTTAAAGGATCTTCAATCTTTGATTGGTAGATGCCTTGGGTGATTTACAAACAAAAACTTGAGTTTTCAAACTTATAAGGAAAACCTATTTTGAGCAAAGAAAGCCTAAGCTCCACTTAGCCAAATGCATATAGATGATAGATACCACTATTCTACCATAGTATCACTTGCCAATACAATTCCAATGTATTGACCCTTGTGGTTGTAACTTATTATGTTGCTGGTTTATTTGATGTTAGTGAAGTGTGTTGATTAGGATTACAAGTCTACAACCAACATGATTGCCTGTGGCACTTAGAAGATGAAGGACTCTGATGTAGCCCGACCTACGGTCGTTACCACATCATGGTCTCCAACTTACGCCAAGTCATCATGGACTCCAAAGGTGAACTCGTTCCTCTATGCGAGCCCACTTCCTACCCTATTGAATGGTATGCTACTTCATACTCCGTCACATATGCATGATAGGTTCACACCGACAAGTACGGAGGCAAGGGAGGAAGCCCGGAACATCAAGCCCGACAAGACGGAGGCTTGGAAGAGGAGACGGAAGAAGCCACGGCTGAACCACCGGAGTCTCCGTCCTACACCGGAGTCTCCGGCCTACACCGGAGTCTCCGGTCCTGCTACACCGGAGTCTCCGGACCTACCTCCGGACCGACCCCAGCAACCGCCCGAGGCGGTCAGGCGCCACTCCGGGAGGCGACACCGGAGGCCGAGTCTCGGCCTAGACCGAGTCTCCGGACCCCACCCGGAGTCTCCGGCCTTCACAATGGGCTGCACAGCCGGCCATGGGCCTTCGGCCCATGTACCCCTCTATCTCGTCCAAACCCTAGTTTTATCCCCAAAATACCCCTGTTTATGTGGCTGGCCTATAAATAGAGCCCCCACCCCTTCATGTATCCCTTAGGCATAGATGATAGACTAAAGACACCCCCCATTGTGGAATCTCTAGTTTTGCCTCATCCCCTTTCCCAAGGGGACCGACTACCGTCACCAACCTTGATTGGACTTTGAATCACGCATCCATCGTTGAACAGGGGCCTTGGAGTTCGACGTCTCGTCTCCAAGTTGTCAAGACCCTCCCCAAGGTGTTCTTCCCTCTCCGATGTGGATTTGAGGGAGCACGTTGACCGATCTTTCCTTGCGAGGATTCTATTGGACCGGTGGCCGCCGTTCGGGAGCAATCGGCCTTGTATCGTGTGAGTTTTGCGTGTGTTTATCGTGTTCTTCGCGAGGTGTGTGTTCGCTTTCGCTACCCTCTCCCTTTTCCCTCGCTTTCCCATCGATTTGACCACGAGATCCGTGAAGATCGGGCACCCAAGAGGTTAACCCCTCCATCATCTGGTATCAGCAGCTTTTGGTTGCCACGGATTTCTCATCGATTTGGTCTTTTCCCCATAAATTCGAAAATTTCACCAAAAACAGCCCCAATTCGTGTTTTGGATCGATCTGTGATTTGAGTGCGTTTTGGTAGGTTTTGATCCATGGATTACTTGCTAAACTAGTTGATCTACCTTCCCCTGCGTTCCCATGGCCTAATTCCTTGATTTCCCCCATCAATCTGAGGTTTTGGTTCGAGTTTTTCCGCCCAAAACGCGTCCCGTTCGAGTTCTGGACGCTCTGGAATCTCCCGGACCGGAGTCTCCGGCCTAGACCGGAGTCTCCGGAATTTTTGGGCTCCAGACCGGACTCTCCGGACCTCCTGACCGGAGTCTCCGCCCCTCCCTGCAGACAGAAAAACTGCAGCACGGTTTTGAGCATAACTTTTGCATTTCAACTCGGATTTTGGTGTTCTTTAGCTCGTTTCGAAGAGGAGAAGGAGCACTACATCATCATGTGTGTTGTTCATGCTATCTACTCCATCCAAATTCTGTGAGAAAGGCGGAAGCCAACAATAAAGGGTGAAGCTCGTCGACGAAAGGTATTACATTCCGCGACTTTTCCCCACTTGCATTCCTTTGTGAACCCCACTATCTTTGGGAGCAACAAACACCTATTGAGACTAGTTCCTCTTATGATTGCTTGGGCTATGAACATTTGATACCTTGTAGATTCCGAGCAAACATTGTGAGCGCTATCTCATATAGTTATCTTGTATAGTTGTTGGCACAAGGAAGAGGCAAGTGAAAAAGAAAAAGAGAAAAGAAAAAATATAGAAAAAGAAAAAAAGAAAGAAAGAAATATACATGTGCCTCATAGAATAGGAAGCGCAAGCTCGATGAACATCATATAGGTGGTACTTATTGTGCATATCTTGCAGCCTACCAATTAATTGCAATCGAACTAGCGTCTCTCCTTGTACTTGTGTGACACGAGCTTATAGTCTTCACTAGGTAATCATTTGGTTCTTAGCTCACTTTCTCCGTCGTACAAGTCCCATTTATCCCACCGTGTGTGTTTCCTTGTACATATTTCCTATCTTGTGGATTGACTTGTTTGCTTTGTGATCATTGTGGTTCTTTACTTGCCAATACAACATCTTGATTTCGGATTGGTTCTTGACATGCCACTTTTCATACCTATCCACCATAGGCCTTGTGTGTGTGTTTTTTGGTTAGTAGTTGGTTTTGGTGTTCCGCGTGAACTTCACTTTGCTTGGTTTATTGCTCTCAAGTGTGGCCACTTGTACGATACGATCTTCCAAGGTAAAGTAAGGTTTAACGTTGTATCCCTAACTCCCACTACCACTTCCATATACACCGCTTGGTCTTGTGCATCATGTCTAGGGACTCCGGAACCGAGGATGATATCTATGAAGAATCCATGATGAGCCACCATGACTACGACTCCACAAGTATAGAGGACATGACGAAGCACAACACCGACAATGGCTCCGCATGCTTTGAGGACCCGGAGCACTACATCGACAACGGCTCCACATGCATGGAATACATGGAGCATGACATCAAGTATGGCTCCTCAAGCATGGAAGACTTGGAGCTCTACACCGACAATGGCTCCACATGCCTGGGTGATATGGAGTACTACACCAACAATTACTCCCCAAGCATGGACGACTTCGAGTACGACATCGACGATGCCTCACCGAGCATGGAGGATACGGAGAACTTCATCGAGTTTGATGGCTCCTCCACGAGCCATGAAGAATTCCTCCACCACGTGGAGATGGAAGCCTACTACGCCAAGCAAGCGGAGGCGCATCATCAAGATTCCATGACCTTCAAGGCCAAGCGTGCCACACCAAAGGGCACCACCTACTTCGATGATCCACCTCCAAGGCGACAAGCACCACCATCGACACGGCATCAAGTGCCACCACCTAGTTGGTGTCACGCTCCACCATCTCCAAGGCGCCAAGCTCCATCACCTCCAAGGCGCCAAGCTCCACCTCCTATCCCAATAAGAGTGGCGTCCAAACATCAAGAGGCGCCAAGAAACAAGAATTTTTATCGACAAACATCCTCTCATGAGCATCGCCACCATAAAGAGGATACAAGACATTGTCAAAGGCATCTTCGCTACCAAGACGTAGAATTCGTGATGAGCACCAACCATAATGCTCAATCAAGCTCAAGAAGGCACCACAAGCACAAGAAGAGTGCCAAGGCAAATGATCACCGTCGTGAGCGTCATGTGGATGACCAAGTGCTTCACCAACATCAACCATCGGCAAGGCACGCCAATGACCTCCGTCGACACCATCACAAGGCACCTTCAACTACTCGTGCCACCACCAAAATGGCACCAAGAGCAAGCCTTCGTCCACGCCATCAAGCTTCAACGCCTACGCTTGACTTCCATGACCTTGCAAACGAGGAAAATGTAGACCTCTACTTCGCCAAGTTGGATAGCATGAGCCTACCTCCACCACTACTACGAGATGGCCACAAGACGGTCGAGCATGGGATTTTCCCTTCGACTAAGGAGGCGAGCGATGATGCCCATCTTATGGCATCCAACCTTGAAGGCGACAAGGTCAAGAATGGTGAACATGGGATTTTCCCTTCACCAAAGGAGGCGCTTGGAGTTAAGGAAACCGAGCCTATCCCTATATGCTTGAGTGATGATGTGGTACCAATCCCATGTGACTATGAGAGCCACTTAGCCCACTTGAGTGAGAACAAGAGTGAGATGAGTGACTCCACCTTATGTGAGATTGAGTGCTTCCACTTTGAGGGCATGAGTGATACACCGAGTGAGTTAAGAGTGGTAGTTGATAGGTCAAGTGAGACCATTTCTATTTCTAACAACTTGCCCCCTACCTCTAGTGTGTTATCTTATGTTGTGCTAGGTTCCATGGATGAAGACGCGCCAAGCCACAAAGCAATGATGCCTCGATTAGAGAAGATGTACATGGTGCACGAAGATGATGCTACACCATGGCTACATCAAGAAGACGAAGTCGTCCACAAGGAGGCCACTACTTCCACAACACCCACTTCATATGAGAGGTATGACCAAGGTAACAATAAGGGTGTTGATGATGCCATGATCCCACTAGTGGACATGATGAATTGTGAGGATATGCATGCTATGGATGATACTTGTGACATTACATATGCTTCATTCATATTCCCATGTGATGCTTTTCCTTTGCATAATATTGCTCATGTGGAATTGTTTGATTGCGATACCATCTCCATAAACATGCCATGCTATGCATCTTGTGTGTATCCTCCAATTTCTTCGGACTTGCTTTGTCATGCTAGTCATTCAATTTCTCCTGTTGCTTGCAATAAGATGAATGCTTGCTATTTCACTTGTTTTGCTTGCAACAACATTGATCATATGCGTTATAATGAGATGGCCCCTATAACTTTCTCAATTTTTGGAGATTTTGATGATTGCCATGATAAGCATGTTCCCCACTTGCATACTCACCATGCACCTATTCCATACTTGAATGACATTAATGATGATGTGCACAAGAAGAGATACGTCATGATGGATGATGTGTATCTCTACCATGCACACACGTTCTTCCTTTTACATGTGATGTGTGTAGGTACCCGCACTATCATGTCAACCTTGGTTGAGCACGAGTTGACAAAAAGAGCTCTTGAGAGCATCCCACAAGTGAGTTCAAGATCGAACCCAGCTCTGATACCTTTTGCATGCTTTGCATCTTTCATGTTGGCAAATTGCTCTTTCCTATGGTTTGATTGCAAGCATGTTAATGGTATTATCTTCCCTTGTGACATTCATGCTTCTTCGCTTTTAGATAATGATGCTTTGTGTGTTGCAACAAAAATGTTGAACATTTTCTCTTTCCGATGTTTTGGGTGCAACCACAATTCCATTAAGAGCATGTATTGTCATGAGAGCTTTCAAGAATCTCGTCTTGTTATTGCAACAAACATAAGGACCACTTGCTCTTTCATTTGGTTTTGCAAACACGTTACTTTGGCTTCCGCTTGGGATACTCATTTTCCCATGATATTTGCTATCGATGATTTGTGTGTGACATCCAACATGTCGAACAATTTCTCTTTCCAATGTTTGGTTTGCACACATAATGATGTTGCTTTGGACATTCTTCCTTGCGTGTTTTTGCCGAATTCTCCTATTCTCGCATGAGGGACGTTGATTAAAATTCTAGTCAATTGCCTTGAGTGTTGCAACAAAAATGTTGAACATTTTCTCTTTCCGATGTTTTGTGTGCAACCACATTTCCATTAAGAGCATGTATTGTCATGAGAGCTTCCAAGAATCTCGTCTTGTTGTTGCAACAAACATAAGGACCACTTGTTCTTTCCATTGGTTTGTTTGCAAACACGTTACTTTGGCTTCCGCTTGGGATACTCATATTCCCATGATATTTGCTATCGATGATTTGTGTGTGACATCCAACATGTCGAACAATTTCTCTTTCCAATGGTTGGTTGGGACACATAATGATGTTGTTTTGGATATTCTTCCTTTTGTGTTTTTGCCAAATTTTCCTAACTTTGCATCAAAGATGTTGATCAAATTTCTATTCGATTGCTTTGAATGCCACAATAAGATGTTATATGGAGTTTTTGAGTTCCGACATTTGGATGATTTTGCAACGACCTCCATGCACTTTGACCTTGAATATGCATCTCGTTCACTATACTTGAGTTGTGCTAATCGTGTGGTGAACAAGAATGGAAATGCCACATTTGACATGCACCTCTATCACGCACGAAAATATTTTGCTTGGTCTTTGTTGTGTGAAGGCACAAATGCATACACGTCAACCTCTATGGACTATCTGTTGACAAGAAGAACCGAAGAGAGTTACCTATGGATACCCTTCATCGAGCTATCTCTACAAGATAAGGTGACTTCTTTCTACTTGAGGACTCATGCAATAATCTTCATGAATTTGCTACTCTTTGAGTGTTGCTTCGCTTTTGTTGTGAGCTTTGTAGGCTTCATGGAAGGTGAAGGAACATTGAAGTGTTGTCAAGTCAATTTTCTCGAGGACGACTATATGGTGAACCCCAGGATCAAGAAGGTCTCTCGACCTCTTCTACTTTGTGATGAGCATGTAGAGTCGAGGACGACTCTTTTTGAAGGGGGGGAGCTGATGTAGCCCGACCTACGGTCATTACCACATCATGGTCTCCAACTTACGCCAAGTCGTCATGGACTCCAAAGGTGAACCCGTTCCTCTATGCGAGCCCACTTCCTACCTTATTGAATGGTATGCTACTTCATACTCCGTCACATATGCATGATAGGTTCACACCCCAGCGACGGAGGCAGGGAGGCCGGAACATCAAGCCCGACAAGGCGGAGGCTTGGAAGAGACGGAAGAAGCCACGGTGAACCACCCGGAGTCTCGGCCTACACCGAGTCTCCTGCTGCCGAGTCTCGGACCTACCTCCGGACCGACCCAGAACCGCCCAGGGCGGTCGAGCGCCACTCCGGAGGCGACAGGAGGCAGGCCAGAGTCTCCGGCCTAGACCGGAGTCTCCGGACCCCACACCGGAGTCTCCGGCCTTCACGATGGGCCTGCGCGCCGCCAGCTGGGCCTTCGGCCCATGTACCCCTCTATCTCGTCCAAACCCTAGTTTTATCCCCAAACTACCCCTGTTTATGTGGCTGGCCTATAAATAGAGACCCCACCCCTTCATATATCCCTTAGGCATAGATGATAGACTAAAGACACCCCCCATTGTGGAATCTCTAGTTTGGCCTCATCCCCTTTCCCAAGGGGACCGACTATCGTCACCAACCTCGATTGGACTTTGCATCACGCATCCATCGTTGAACAAGGCCTTGGAGTTCGACGTCTCGTCTCCAAGTTGTCAAGACCCTCCCCAAGGTGTTCTTCCCTCTCCGATGTGGATTTGAGGGAGCACGTTGACCGATTTTTACTTGCGAGGATTCTATCGGACCGGTGGCCGCCGTTCGGGAGCAATCGGCCTTGTATCGTGTGAGTTTTGCGTGTGTTCATCGTGTTCTTCGCGAGGTGTGTGTTCGCTTCCGCTACCCTCTCCCTTTCCCCTCGCTTTCCCATCGATTTGACCACGAGATCCGTGAAGATCGGGCACCCAAGAGGTTAACCCCTCCATCAGACTCCATGCTATATAGTTATTTCTGCTGCATTCTAATGAGATAGCCAAATGAGCTATGTAAGATGTAATGAATTATTTTATTCCTGATTATAAAGTTGTATTATGACCTTTGTTTCTTGATATTACATCTTAAACTGTGGATGCCAGCTATTGATCCAGGGACTAGCATTGTAAACCCATGGTTCTCTACCTTATCAAGGTTGGGACCTCTACATAAGCTTCACTTCTCCACTCATCTAAAGAACTCAAGTCAAGTAATCTTTTCTTACCTGTAAGTTTAAAATCTCTATTAAGTTCTTTCACTGCCCAGTAAGCTTTGTGTTCTAATTCTAAAGGCTAGTGACAAGCTTTTCCATAAACCATTTTGTAAGGAGACATTCCCATAGGATTTTTATAAGCAGTTCTATAAGCCCATAAATCATCATTCAACTTACTAGCCCAATTTTTTCTAGATTTATTAACAGTCTTTTGCAAGAAAGATTTATTTTCTCCTACTTGCCCACTTGTTTGGGGATGATAAGCTGAAGCAATTCTATGATTAACATCATATCTAGCAATGGTCTTCCTAAAACCACCATGAATAAAATGAGAACCTCCATCAGTCATAAGATATCTAGGCACACCAAACCTAGGAAAAATAACATCCTTAAGCATTTTTAAAGAGGTCTCACCATCAACACTTTTTGTAGGTATGGCTTCTACCCACTTAGTAACATAATCTACAGCAACAAGAATATGAGTATAACCTTCTGAAGGGGGAAAAGGACCCATAAAGTCAAATCCCCAATAGTCAAATGGTTCAATAACTAAATAATAATTCATAGGCATTTCATTACGTATAGAAATATTATCAACTATTTGACATTCATCACATGATAAATTAGACTTTCTTGCATCTTAAAAAAGAGTAGGCCAATAAAAACCTAATTGTAGAACCTTTTGTGTGGTTCTATCTCCAACATGATGTCCTCCATAAGCACTACCATGCCATTTTCTCAATATCTCTCGTTGTTCATATTCTGGAACACCTCTTCGCATAATACCATCCACTCCTTTATATAACTGTGGGTCATCCCAAAAATAATGCCTTAAATCATAAAATAATTTCCTTCTTTGCTGAGCTGTAAAGGTTGGAGGCAAATACTTGGAAACAATAAAGTTCGCATAATCAGCATACCAAGGACTCTCTCGCGAGCTTACCTTTATTGTAGCCAACTGTTAATTTGGAAAACTATCATTAACAGGAATAGGATCAAAAGAAAAATTTTCCAATCGATTCAGCACCTTTCCTATCTACAACATGTAAATCAAACTCTTGTAAAAGCAACACCCATATAATAAGCCTAGGCTTAGCATCTTTCTTTGTCATAGCATCATGATCAGTATGAATAGTAACTTTCGAATCAACAATATAAGGTGTAAACTTATCAGAAGAATAGACTATAGCTAAGAACTCTTTTTCAGTAGTAGCATAATTCTTTTGAGCAGCATCAAGAGTCTTACTAGAATAATGAATAACATTCAACTTCTTATGTATTCTCTGTCCAAGAACAGCACCTATAGCAAAATCACTAGCATCACACATAATTTCAAAGGGTAAATTCCAATCAGGTGGTTGGACAATAGGAGCAGTAGTTAAGGCTTTCTTTATAGAAACATATGCCTTTTCCAAGTAAGAAACACAAGTCAAAGGAGGAAGAACACTACAACAAGTTTTGTGAGTGGATGAAACCTGTTCGTATATGTGAGGATGTTCCTGTTCAAGTGGCTCATAATTGCTTGGTTTTAACTAATTTTGTTGTGCTTGAGATGCTTGAAGATGATAATATGTCTATTATTCTTGGGAGATCTTTTCTTAATACTGCAGATGCTGTCATCAATTGTAATCAAGGAAGTAACATTCAATATTAATGACAAAGAGCATACTATTTATTTCCCCAAGAAGGTTGCTAAAAGTTATTGCCGGAATTCCATTGAAAATATTGAGAGCATCAAGGTTGGAGAAATATATTGTCACATTCCACAAGAAAAATTTGAAACTATTATGATTGGGACCATTGCTATCAAGTTTGAGGTAACATAATCACTTTCTGGAATGCAAAGTTTTGTTTCATATATGATTGTTTTGGTAACAAGACTTGATCAACCTTGTTAACAAAAGGATTTTAATGAACAAAATAATGTTTTCACTATGGTTATACTTGCTTTGTTTTATTTTTCTGCTTCCTAGTCTTTGCCTTTTCTCTTGTTAGTTTTGGTTTTGTTAGTTGTTTGCTTGTTAGAGTGTCTTAGAACTTCTGTAGTTTGGTTTTTTGTTTTCTTTTGCTTCTTCGAAAAAAAATCTTTTCTGCGAGAAAATCAATTTTCATACCCTGAAAATTGGCCAAAAATAAAGTTTCCCGAAAAATCCCAGAAAATTAAAAATAATTTTTTCCTTGAAAAAAGGGACAGAGGGACACCTGGAGTGACCCAGGGGGGCACCCCAGGCTAGCACATCCCTGGTGGGCGCGGCCAGCCCCAGGTGGCGCCTGGCTGGGGTGTGGCCCACCTGGGTCCCTCCAAGGTGCCTCCTCCCAACCATCTTCTTTCTCTCTCCCAAAAAACACCATAAAACTTTCTAAAGCTCGAGTTCCTGCTGTTCTTGCTCGCGATTTTCGATCACCTTGCTCATCCCATCTTTGTTGCTGATTTTTTGAGGGATTGCTCCTTGGTATGTGCCTCCTCCACTTGTCCAATTAGATTTGTGATTGGTAGATTGTATCTTGAGTATTTTGCTGCTATAGGTGCCAGGTTGTGTGAGCTTGCATTATTGTTCTATGCTTAGAGATTTCATTTTGATGCATGTGTAGCCCTCTAGCAAGTTCCTATAGTAGTTTCTCACCATTTATCAACTTGGAAATCACTTGGTTTGATGTTTGTCTAAAAATTTCAGAAAGGAAGATGATTGCTTACCCACTGAATCAATATGATTTGATGGTACCGGAGCCAATGAAAGTTCATCGTGAGGTAGTAGTCTTTCCTTCCATATATCCATGCCCTGAATTTATTAGAGCCGCGGGGATCTTCCAAGATTTCCAAACTATGATTACCAATGCAGGGTTGGAACACTTTGTTGAAGGGGAACCACTTCAATATGTTAAGTTGACCATGGTTGTTGTGCAAGACTTCCGGTTTACTTGGTCTTCATCTAATACAATATAGCTGTCGACCTGCCTTTTGCTGATTTCTGTGCGGCAATTAGAGTACCTCATTGGGGATCTTGTGAGAAGATCAAGGAGAGGCCCAAGTCACTTATGGATTTATATGCTGAGATTTGCCAAGGTTTCGACTTCTCGAAGGAAAGTGGTAAAATTCGGAAATATTTAGTTCCCATCCATTAGATATTTTCCCTATTCATTACCAAGTGTGTTCTTGCTAGAAAGATTGCTAGAAAGTTATCTTCTTTTGATCTAGCTTTTATCTCAGCTGCTCTGAATAGGGATAGATCTTATAACCTGGGTGCTTTGATAGCTTACCGTCTTACCACTAACCGCGAGAAGTGATGCAGCCCGACCAACGGTCGTTACTACATCAAGGTCTCCAACTTATGCCAAGTCGTCATGGACTCCAAAGGTGAATCCGTTCCTCTATGCGAGCCCACTTCCTACCCTAGCGAATGGCATGCTACTTCATACTCCGTCACATATGCATGATATGTTCACACCGACCAGTACGGAGGCAAGGGAGGAAGCCCGCAACATCAAGCCCGACAAGACGGAGGCTTGGAAGAGGAGACGGAAGAAGACAGGTCGATAGCTGCCAGGTCCAAGCGGTACTACCGGTTGTCGGAACCGGTACTACCGCCCCCTTCTACCGCTCGCTACTGACGGCTCCAACGGATGCTCCAAGACCGCAAGCGGTACTACCGGTCCCAGAGCGGTACTACCGGTGATGACCGGTACTACCGGCCATGTCTGCCTGCGCGCACCAGTTGGGCCACCGCCCATGTATTCCCCTTTACTTACCTATTCGCCTAGTTTATCCCCAAACGACCCTTGTTTAGTGGCTGGCCTATAAATAGAGCCCCCACCCCTCATGTATCCCTTAGGCATAGATGATAGACTAAAGAAACCCCCATTGTGGAATCTCTAGTTTTGCCTCATCCCCTTTACCAAGGGGACCGACTATCGTCACCAACCTCGATTGGACTTTGCATCACGCATCCATCGTTGAACAAGGCCTTGGGTTCTCGGTTTCTCGCCCCCAAGTCGTCAAGACCCTCCTCAAGGTGTTCTTCCCTCTCCGATGTGGATTTGAGGGAGCACGTTGACCGATCTTTCCTTGCGAGGATTCTATCGTCTGGGTGGCCGGTTAAGAGCAATCGGCCTTGTATCGTGTGAGTTTTGCGTGTGTTCATCGTGTTCTTAGCGAGGTGTGTGTTAAGCGCTACCTTCTCCCTTTCCTCGCTTTCCCATCGATTTGACCACGAGATCCGTGAAGATCGGGCACCCAAGAGGTTAACCCTTCCATCATCTGGTATCGCACTTTTTGGTTGCCACGGTTCTCATCGATTTGGTCTTTTCCCCATAAATTCGAAAATTCCACCAAAAACAGCCCCAATTCGTGTTTTGGATCGATCTGTGATTTGAGTGCGTTTTGGTAGGTTTTGATCCGTGGATTGCTTGCTAAACTTGTTGATCTACCTTCCTTTGCGTTCCCATGGCCTAATCCCTTGATTTCCCCCTTCGATTTGGTGCTTTTCTTGAAGATTTTCCGCCCAAATCACCCCAAAATCGCGAAAACGAGTCAAATCTGGGAGTTTCAGGTCCAAACGGTACTACCGGGTCCAAAAACCGGTACTACCGCACTTAACCGGTACTACCGGGCCCAAACAACCGGTACTACCATCTGAGATCCAAAACAGCAGTTCAGTTGACCTCTCACCGTTTTGAGCATAACTTTTGCATACGAACTCGGATTTTGGTGTTCTTTAGCTCGTTTCAAAGAGGAGAAGGAGCCCTACATCATCATCCACGTGGTTCATGCTATCTACTCCATCCAAATTCCGTGAGCAAGGCGGAATCCAACAATAAAGGGTGCAGTTCGTCGACGAAAGGTATAAACATTCCGCGATTTCTCCCCACTTGCATTCCTTTGTGAACCACACTATCTTTGCGAGCAACAAACACCTATTGAGACTAGTTCCTCTTATGATTGCTTGGGCTATGCACATTTGATACCTTGTAGAATTCCGAGCAAACATTGTGAGCGCTATCTCATATAGTTATCTTGTATAGTTGTTGGCACAAGGAAGAGGCAAGTGAAAAGAAAAAGAAAAAGAAAAAGAGAAAGAAAGAAAAAAAATATAGAAAAAGAAAAATAAAAAAAATAAAAAGAAAGAGATACATATGTGCCTCATAGAATAGGAAGCGCAAGCTCGATGAACATCATATAGGTGGCACTTTTGTGCATATCTTGTAGCCCACCAATTTTGTGCAATCGAACTAGCGTCTTTCCTTGTACTTGTGTGACACGAGCTTATATTCTTCGCTAGGTAATCATTTGGTTCTTAGCTCACTTTCTCCGTCGTACAAGTCCCATTTATCCCACCGTGTGTGTTTCCTTGTACATATTTCCTATCTTGTGGATTAACTTGTTTTGTTTTGTGATCATTGTGGTTCTTTACTTGCCATTACAACATCTTGATTTCGGATTGGTTCTTGACATGCCACTTTCCATACCTATCCACCATAGGCCTTGTGTGTGTTTTTTTTGGTTCGTAGTTGGTTTTGGTGTTCTGCGTGAACTTCACTTTGCTTGGTTTATTGCTCTCAAGTGTGGCCACTTGTACGATACGATCTTCCAAGGTAACGTAAGGTTTGACGTTGTATCCCTAACTCCCACTACCACTTCCATATACACCACTTGGTCTTGTGCATCATGTCTAGGGACTCCAGAACCAAGGATGATATCTATGAAGAATCCATGTTGAGCCACCATGACTACGACTCCACAAGTATAGAGGACATGACGGAGCACAACACCGACAATGGCTCCGCATGCGTTGAGGACCCGGAGCACTACACCTACGACGACTCCACATGCATGGAAGACATGGAGCTCTACGTCGACAATGGCTCCTCATGCATGGAGCCTATGGAGCACTACACCGACAATGGCTCCACATGCTTGGGTGATATGGAGTACTACACCAACAACTACTCCCCAAGCATGGACGACTTCGAGTGCGACATCGATGACGCCTCGCCAAGCACGGAGGACACGGAGAACTTCATCGACTTTGATGGCTCCTCCATGAGCCATGAAGAATTCCTCCACCGTGTGGAGATGGAAGCCTACTACGCCAAGCAAGAGGAGGCGCATCATCAAGATTCCATGACCTTCAAGGCCAAGCGTGCCACACCAAAGGGCACCACCTACTTCGATGATTCACCTCCAAGGAGACATGTGCCACCACCTAGATGGCGTCAAGCGCCACCATCTCCAAGGCACCAATCTCCAACTCCTATCGAAACAAGAGTGGCGTCCAAACATCATATGCATCAAGAGGCGCCAAGAAACAAGACTCTTCATCGACAAACATCCTCTCATGAGCATCGCCACCATAAAGAGGATACAAGACATCGTCAAAGGCATCTTCGCCATAAAGACGAAGAATTCAAGATGAGCACCAACCATAATGCTCAAGCAAGCTCAAGAAGGCACCACAAGCACAAGAAGAGTGCCAAGGCAAATGATCATCGTCGCGAGTGTCATGTGGACGACCAAGTGCGCCACCTACATCAACCATCGGCAAGGCACGCCAATGACCTCCGTCGACACCATCATAGGGCACCTTCAACTACTCGTGCCACCACCATAATGGCACCAAGAGCAAGCCTTCCTCCACGCCATCAAGCTTCAAAGCCGACGCTTGACTTCTACGACCTCGCGAACGAGGAAAATGTAGACGCCTACTTCGCCAAGTTGGATAGCATGAGCCTACCTCCACCACTACTACGAGATGGCCACAAGACGGTCGAGCATGGGATTTTCCCTTCGACCATGGAGGAGAGAAATGATGCCCATCTTATGGCATCCAACCTTGGAGGCGACAAGGTCAAGAATGGTGAGCATGGCATTTAACCTTCACCAAAGGAGGCGCATGGAGTTGAGGAAACCGAGCCTACCCCCATATGCTTGAGTGATGATGTGGTACCAATCCCACGTGAGTATGAGAGCCAATTAGCCCACTTGAGTGAGAACAAGAGTGAGACGAGTGGCTCCACCTTATGTGAGATTGAGTGCTTCCACTTGGAGGGCATGATTGATACTCCTAGTGAGTTGCGAGTGGTAGTTGATAGGTCAAGTGAGACCATGTCGAATTCTAACAACTCACCCTCTACCTCTAGTGTGTTCTCTTGTGTTGTGCTAGGTTCCATGGATGAAGACGCACCAAGCCATGAAGCAATGATGCCTCATTTGGAGAAGATGTACATGGTGCACGAAGATGATGCTACGCCATGGATAAATCAAGATGAAGTCGTCCACAAGGAGGCCACTACTTCCACAACACCCACTTCATATGAGAGGTATGAACAAGGTAACAATAAGGGTGTTGATGAT
Organism: Avena longiglumis; assembly: GCA_030063025.1. NCBI lineage: Eukaryota > Viridiplantae > Streptophyta > Magnoliopsida > Poales > Poaceae > Avena > Avena longiglumis. Next base: position 312,182,540 of record CP125977.1, read on the forward strand.
GCCATGATCCCACTAGTGGACATGATGAATTGTGAGGATATGCATGCTATGGATGATACTTGTGACATTACATATGCTTCATCCACATTCCCATGTGATGCTTTGCCTTTGCATAATATTGATCATGTGGAATTGTTTGATTGCAATATCATTGCCATAAACATGCCATACTATGCATCTTGTGTGTATCCTCCAATTGCTTCGGACTTGCCTTGTCATGCTAGTCATTCAATTTCTCCTGTTGCTTGCGATAAGATGAATGCTTGCTATTTCACTTGTTTTGCTTGCAACAATGTTGATTATATGCGTTATAATGAGATGGCCCCCATAGCTTTCTCAATTTTTGGAGATTTTGATGATGGCCATGATAAGCATGTTCCCCACTTGCATACTCACCATCCATCTATTTCATACTTGAATGACATTAATGGTGATGTGCACAAGAAGAGATACGTCATGATGGATGATGTGTATCTCTACCATGCACACACGTTCTTCCTTTTACATATGATGTGTGTAGGTGCCTGCACGAGAATGTCAACCTCGGTTGAGCACGAGTTGACAAAAAGAGCTCTAGAGAGCATCCCACAAGTGAGTTCAAGATCGAACCCAGCTCTGATACCTTTTGCATGCTTTGCATCTTTCATGTTAGCAAATTTCTCTTTCCTATGGTTTGATTGCAAGCATGTTAATGGTATTATCTCCCCTTGTGACATTCATGTTTCTTCGCATCTAGATAATGATGTTTTGTGTGTTGTAACAAAAATATTGAACATTTTCTCTTTCCGATGTTTTGGGTGCAACCACAATTCCATTAAGAGCATGAATTGTCATGAGAGCTTCCAAGAATCTCGTCTTGTTGTTGCAACAAACATAAGGACCACTTGCTCTTTCATTTGGTTTGTTTGCAAACATAATACGTTTGTTTTGGATATGCTTCCTTGTGTGTTTTTGCCAAATTCTCCTATTCTTGCATCAAAGATGTTGTTTGAAATTTGGATCCAATGCTTTGAATGCCCCACTACTACGTTATATGGAGTTTTTGAGTTTCCACATTTGGATGATGTTCAAACGATTTCCATGCACTTTGACCTTGCATATGCATCCCATTTTCTATACATGCGTTATGCTAATAGTGTTGTGAAGAAGAATGGACATGCCACATTTGACATGCTCCGCTATCACGCACGAAAATATTTTGCTTGGTCTTTGTTGTGTGAAGGTACAAGTGCATACATGTCAACCTCTACCAACCCCGTGTTGACAAGAAGAACCGAAGAGAGTTACCTATGGCTACCCTTCATCGAGCTATCTCTACAAGCTAAGGTGACTTCCTTCTACTTGAGGACTCATGCTATAATCTTCATGAATTGGCTACGCTTTGAGTGTTGCTTCGCTTTTGTCGTGAGCTTTGCAGGCTTCATGGAAGGTGAAGGAACATTGAAGTGTTGTCAAGTCAATCTTCCCGAGGACGACCATATGGTGAACCCCAGGATCAAGGATGTCCTTCGACCTCTTCTACTTCGTGATGAACATGGAGAGTCGAGGACGACTCTTTTTGAAGGGAGGGGAGATGATGCAGCCCGACCAACGGTCGTTACTACATCAAGGTCTCCAACTTATGCCAAGTCGTCATGGACTCCAAAGGTGAATCCGTTCCTCTATGCGAGCCCACTTCCTACCCTAGTGAATGGCATGCTACTTCATACTCCGTCGCATATGCATGATAGGTTCACACCGACCAGTACGGAGGCAAGGGAGGAAGCCCGGAACATCAAGCCCGACAAGACAGAGGCTTGGAAAAGGAGACGGAAGGCAGTCGATAGTCGCTGCAGTCAAGCGGTACTACCGGTTGTCGAACCGTACTACCACCCCTTCTACCGCCATCGACGGCTCCAACGGATGCTCCAAGACCAAGCGCTACTACCGGTCCCAGGCGGTACTACCGTGATGACCGGTACTACGGTCCTAAGTCCCAGATTACTGGTCATGTCACACAGCACTAATTGGGCCACAGCCCATGTATCCCCCTTTACTTACCTATTCGCCTAGTTTATCCCCAAACTACCCTTGCTTATTTGGTTGGCCTATAAATAGAGCCCCCACCCCTCATGTATCCCTTAGGCATAGATGATAGACTAAAGACAACCCCCATTGTGGAATCTCTAGTTTTGCCTCATCCCCTTTACCAAGGGGACCGACTATCGTCACCAACCTCGATTGGACTTTGCATCACGCATCCATCGTTGAACAAGGCCTTGGGTTCTCGGTTTCTCGCCCCCAAGTCGTCAAGACCCTCCTCAAGGTGTTCTTCCCTCTCCGATGTGGATTTGAGGGAGCACGTTGACCGATCTTTCCTTGCGAGGATTCTATCGGACCGTGGCCGCTCGGGAGCAATCGGCCTTGTATCGTGTGAGTTTTGCGTGTGTTCATCGTGTTCTTCGCGAGGTGTGTGTTCGCTTCCGCTACCTTCTCCCTTTCCCCTCGCTTTCCCATCGATTTGACCACGAGATCCGTGAAGATCGGGCACCCAAGAGGTTAACCCCTTCCATCAAGAAGGGTGGAATTTATGGGGGTCTCATTGCCTCTAGGTTGCTAGCTTTCCATGGTTTAGAGCCTCACCATTCAGATTATCGGTTCCCCATAGAGAGGCTTGATCTTGAATCCATGATTCAGCATAATTTTGTTTCTTTAGGGGCTACTGTGAGAAGTTTACTGCATGGATTATCTTTTGCCAAGCGTGTTTGGAGATGGGGTAGGACTGAGAAAGTAGTTTATTTGTCTGCACTTGCTTTGTTTAATTTTAGTAACAGGCAAGGATGGTCGCTCACGGAGGAGGATTTTGCCACATACGTGGCGGAACTCTCACAGCAAGAGGAGAATGTTGGAGAGGATGCCGAAGATGATTCGGTTCAGTCCTCCAACTTGGGTGAGTCTTCATACCATCAGCCCTCCTATGACCGGGGCGCGTCTTCTTCTTCATCGCAAGCGTCTGACTATGATCATTCCTATGATGACCCACTAGCTTGGAGTTCCTACCCGTGCTATTGAACCCCACTTTGGCCAAAAGCCTAAGCTTAGGGGGAGGTATACCGACATCACACTCATCTATATATCTTGTTTCGTCGGTTCTTTGTATATCCATTATTTCGCTTTCTTTTTGGTTCTTGCTGCTTTCTCAAAAACACAAAAATACCAAAAATATTTTTGTTGTTTCTCTTGGTTTGTTTCTTTGCTTTTTAGCTTTGGTTTGCCTTAAAAGAAAAATCCAAAAAGATTTTGCTTTGTTTGTTTCTGCCTTGTTTGCTTGTTTGAAAAATCGAAAACACCAAAAATATTTGTTGTTCTTCTTTGGTTTTGTGAGTTCTTTGCAGGGTTCAGCCGTCCTCAGTGGATTTTGGTTTCATGTTATTATTCAAGTCACACAAGTGAAGGGCAATACTGAAGATTAAGACAACCTGAGGTATGGTAAGAGGCTGGTAACGAACTCTATTTGTTTTCATTTTTGTACATATACTCAGTATGCTTAGTCTGTTCATGTAAGGTGTATGTTACTTATGGATGCTTAGTACTTCTTGCTTTCTTGTGATTAGCTCCAGCTTGCTAATAGTTTGTAGCATGTCATATGAATGTTTGCTTGCATTGTTTTATTCATATTTTGGTATGATATTGTGTATCCTCCTCTGAAAGTTTCATGTGAATCGACTTGGCACATGCTCACGCATGCATATGACTAAAAAATAGTTAGTAAGCCTCGATGATTTATTTTGCCTCAGAGTTCTTGTATCACTTTCATGCCATAATTAGTCATGTTTTGTTGCAACCATGATTATGACAATTATTGCTCTCTCGTTTGTGGCTCCCTCTCTATTGCTAGCCTTCACTTGCACTGAGTGTGAGCTCTACTTGTGCTTCCAACTCCCCAGAACCATTATTGCCAACTGTGTCCACCATACCTACCTATTAGCATCGTTTGCTATTTTAGTGCATATTCTATATGCCTTGTTTTCTTCCAAATAAAATGTTTGACTGCTTTGAGAAAGTTCGTTAGTAAAGCTCTCACGAACTTGATGACACGCTTTATTTCTTGCACTTAATAATTGATGCAGCCCGTCCTACGAACGCTACTACATCTACTCCCACGAACTCCCCAAGTGGACCCATGACTCGCGCCCGAGCCAAACTCCTACAAGCTAAGGTGAACTCGCTCCTTTCCTTGTGTGACTTCGACACACCCTTGGATGGCTTGCTACTTCATACGCATACACTATGCATCATCAGGTACGAAGAGAAGGACCCAAGGGACGGAGGAACCGGAGTGGAAGCAACCAGTCGCTGCCAGACGCCAGCGGTACTACCGGATCAGGAGACCAGTACTACTGGTGCAAGCGGTACTACCGGACCCAGCTACCGGACGCTCCAGAAGGAACCCCTCCACGCCCCAGATGCCGACGGTACTACCGGAGCTGGAACCGATACTACCGGTGGGCGGTACAACCGCTCCCTACTACCGCTCGCTACAGGCGACTCCGACGGAAGCTCCAGGACCGCCAGCGGTACTACCGCCCCCGGAGCGGTACTACTGGTTGCGACCGGTACTACCGGTTGCCCGACCGGTACTACCGGTCCTGACTAAACCAGATCGCATCAGTTCGGCCCAGCGCCCTGTACCCCTTCCTATATTTTACCTTTTCGTTCCGAAACTACCCCTGTTTATGTGGCTAGCCTATATATATCCCCCACCCTCTATTGTAAACCCTAGACTTGGATAATAATAGATTAAGGACACCCTTTGAGGATCTTTCATCTATTGGTCTCATGCTCCTACCAAGGAGCACCCTATTATCCACCCTCCTCTTGGATCTTTCCTAGTGCGTTCAAGTTGTACAAGGCCTTGGGTTCTCGGTTTCTCGCCCCCAAGTCGTCAAGATCTCACCAAGCATCTTGCCCCCGTTGTTGGTCGTGGAGAGAGAGCTTCGCCCAACACCGATCCTAGAGATTATGTTGGACCGGTTGCCACCGGCATGAGTTATCGGCGTGTATCGTGATTTGTGTGCGTGTGTTCGTGGTTTTCATCCCTTCTTCCCCGTCCACCGCTTTCCCCTCATTTCCCGTGGAGATTCGTAAAAGATCGGGCCACCCCAAGGGGTTACCCCATAACATATTGGTATCAAGAGCACGGTTGATCACGAATTTCCCCCCAATTTTTCTTCTATCCCCTTAAAATCGAAAACTCCACCAAAAAGAGACACAATTTGCCTTCGAATCGATCTTTGGATTTGGTGAGTTTTTTGTGGTTTTGGTCCGTAGATCTGTTGCTTTTGGAGTCGATCTATAGCCTTTTTATGTCCCTAACCCAGCCTTTTGGTCAGATCGCCACGAATTTGAGGATTTTATCAAGTTGATCTCGTTCGAGCCAGCGCTTTGGCCACTACCGGTTGTCTGCGGCGGTACTATCAAGAAACCACCGTACTCTAGAAGCACAAGCGGTACCGTCACGCCGTATTACCGGTTGCTTTGCGGTCCTACCGCCCGCCTCTGACCGTGTTTCTTTTCTCCTTTGACGCCTCAACTTCGTTTGCTGACTTTTCCACTTCACTTGTTCGTGTTTCGCGTGTTTGTCGCCATTTTAACAACAGCTTCTGCATCAAAGTCACCTCGCGCTCAACGACACCGCGACACTCGAAGATCATCCCCCCACCAACGGTTGCAAGTCGTCAACAATACCAAAGGTATAACTTGCGCCACTTTGACAGCCCCATATCTTCCTTTGTGTGTATCTATCCTATGAGAGCAACTCATTTTGTGTTTGTCTAAGCATTGTGCACTTGCCTTTGGAAAGTGAGAGTGTGAGGCCAAATACAAAAGTTAACATAGTAGCATAGAAAGGGAGAAAAAGAATCAAAAAAAATTGAAAGATACATAGTCTCCCAATACAAAGAGAATACCAAGCTTGTAAGCCAAAAAGAGAGAAGAAAGAGCGCACCAAGGCAAGTGCACAAATCTATTGCTTATCCTCTTTTGGCAAACGAGTTGTGGTCTCTCCTTGAGTTGGCACGACAACCGAGTGTAGTCTTCGTTAGGACCTTTTGTGCTCATTTTCATAGTCGTGCTAACCCCGTTTTTCTCCACGTGTGCGTTTTTCCGTGTTTTGGTAGATCGTATCCTTTTGCTTTTGATCTTTGGTTCTTTACCACTTCGAACAATAACCTTTTGCTTGGATCGTTTCGTTTGGTTTTCCACAAATCCTAACCTTCCACCAAAAGCTTTTGAGAGTTGTAGCATATTTGTGTGTGAGTTTCTTTACCATTTCACTTTGCACGTTGTTCGCTCCTTTGTGTGGCAATTGGTTTGATATAATCTCCAAGGTGAGGTAAAAGGATAACTCTACGCACCCTTATTCTCCATATACAACCCTTGTCGGCTTTGCATCATGGACAGGAATGGCGAGCCGTCCCAACCACCACCACCTCCGGAGGACGACACACAATTCATGACAAGATGAGACCATTGGAAGGTCCGAGGAGAATTCAACTACCGTTGTGAAGCTCTTGAGCGGCGCCAAGATGAACAATTTAGCGAAGCCCGCATGGAGTTCAAGAACATCGACAACCGCTTCGAAGAAGTCCGAGGCCAAATGCATGCCATGCAACACAACCTCGGTCATCAAAATGAAGCTCTTGGCCGCGCCCTCGCCTCAACGGTTGAGAAGCTTCAACGTCTCATTGATGGGCTAGCAAGGCCACGCTCGCGCGACTCAAGCTCATCTCGGCACTCCTCAAGTGAATCAAGTGCACCTCGCCGTCACGCTTCAAGGCACCGGGATGGACCCGTCCTTCAATCCATGAGCTCTTCTCAAGCGGTACCATCTCCGCGAGACGCCGCAACGTCAAGCTATGATGGTGACCTATCCGCATGACCTCCAAGACGTGAAGCGAACCGGCCACAACCAAGGGCACTTGTGATTCAACAAGAGCAACCTCACATGGACCACCAAGCCCATCGCCGTCGACATGTTATTTCAACAACAAGTGAAGCATCCGAAGAGGACGAACAAGATCACCGTAGACGTGAAGCACTTGAAGATCCACCAAGGCGTCATCATCGACATAATCGTCAACGTCGACAACATGGTCATCATGACGAGCCTCCTCCACATCAAGAAGAAGGAGAGTTGCCCATTGCGCATGCGGCTCGACGTCCTCCTCGCCACAAGGCGCAAGACAATGCTCCTCGGCATCACCCACGACAATAACAAGAGCAAGCTCCCCAAGCTCGTCGTGAGGATCAACAACCTCCTCCTCGTCCTCAACCGCGCCAACAACACGAGCAATGATAGTGCAAAGGTGTCCGATCTTTCGATGAGATGATGATAGTTGATTTGGTGGAGTTTGGGATTGACGATCTGACTACACGTGCGAGCACGAGCGCCAATGCAATCGCTAGGCCAATCTCCTGGAGGTTACCGATCCTGCGTGAACACGATCAGCCTGACCAACGAGGGTCTTAATTCCTACCTGAAATCGAGAACAAGTAAGAACCAATATTTCAATCAAGATATTGCGGATTAAGAGGAAAGCTTTATTGAAGAGGTGGGATCCTGAATAGGTGCGAAGTACAAGAGGCTTCTGCGACGCTCGAGCCTTGGCGAAGTTGCTACGATGGCTAACTTAATGTCTAAACAAAATCCGAGTCTAGGGGGACGGCTATGGGGAGTATTTAAGGGCGAAAAGGTGGGGTTTCGGCCAGCCATGGAAGTGGTGGCCGAATCCAACCCTATAAGTCCTTTTCCCCTCAAATACGGACTCAAAAAAGTGGCTAATTAAAATCCTGCAAAAATTACATGGGCCTGGCCCAAAGTAAAAGGTGTCGCAGCACCATATTAAGCTATGGACGGATTCGTGAAGTATTGATCTTGAATATTTCGTCCAAGCCTTCTTTATTCATTATGGTGGCCTCAAAGTTCTGAAATCTTCATTTGTGGCCTTCTCTTGGATCATCACACGCTTGCTGCCATCTCCATGCATGGCCATGCTCCAATGCTTGTCCCTCTCATCCATGCTTGGTCCATCATTCCTAAGAGTAAGAAATACATCTGATTTAGTCAGCATCATATTCTCATGTATGTGAGGAATAGTTCCAAGAAACGAAAGTACCTGATAGTTAAGTTGTTTGGACGAGATCTTGTGATGGGTCCTTGTATGTGTGTAGCTGTAGGTACAACGGTTGTATCAATAGAAGGGATGTCCACATCATGCTCCCCTTCTTGAATTGAAGTCGTCCTCGACGCAATCTCATCTTCCTCACCAAAGTAAGGCTTCAAATCTGCAATGTTCAACGTAGGACTAACCGTACCAAAGTATTCAGGCAACTCAAGTTTATATGCATTATCATTTATTTTCTCTAACACCTTAAAGGGACCAGCAGCACGCGACATTAACTTAGACTTGCGTAAATCAGGAAAACGATCTTTACGCAAATGTAACCAAACAAGATCTCCAACATCAAACACAACATGCTTTCTCCCTTTATCCCCAGCAAGTTTATACTTAGCATTCATGTGTTCAATGTTATCTTTAGTAGTCTTATGCAAGTTTAATATCATTTCAAGCGTTGTGTAGCATCCAAATTATGTTGCAATCAAGAAGTTAAAGGCAATAAATCAATAGGTGCACGAGGAACAAAACCATAAACAATCTCAAATGGGCACATCTTTGTGGTAGAATGCATGACGATTATAAGCAAATTCTATATGAGGTAAACACTCTTCCCACAATTTTAAGTTCTTCTTTAAAACAGCCCGCAACATAGTAGACAAAGTTCTATTTACTACTTCAGTTTGTCCATCAGTTTGGGGATGACATGTAGTACTAAACAACAATTTAGTCCCCAACTTAGCCCATAAACATCTCCAAAAGTGGCTAAGAAATTTAGTATCACGATCAGAAACAATAGTATTTGGCACACCATGCAAACGAACAATTTCACGAAAGAACAAATCAGCAATATGCGCGGCATCATCCGTTTTATGACAAGGAATAAAGTGTGCCATCTTAGAAAACCGATCCACAACAACAAAAATATTATCCCTCCCCTTCTGTGTTCGTGGCAATCCCAAAACAAAGTCCATAGAAATATCCTCCTAGGGAACAATAGGAACAGGAAGAGGCATATATAAACCATGTGGATTAAGGCGAGACTTAGCTTTTTGACAAGTAGTGCAGCGTGCCACAAATCGCTCCACATCTCGACGCATAAGTGGCCAAAAGAAGTATGCTGCAAGAACATCCTCCGTCTTCTTGACACCAAAGTGTCCCATCAATCCTCCTCCGTGCGCCTCCTGTAACAATAAAAGACGAACAGAACTATCCGGAATGCATAGTTTGTTAGCATGGAACACAAATACATCATTGAAGACGAACTTGTTCCATGTTCTACCATCTCTACAATTCTGCAACACATCTTTAAATTCAGCATCATGCACATATTGTTCCTTAATAGTTTCTAATCCAAATATTTTGAAGTCAAGTTGAGATAACAAAGTATAATGGCGCGACAAAGCATCAGCAATAATATTATATTTACCCTTTTTGTGTTTGATAATATAAGGAAAAGACTCAATAAATTCAACCCACTTTGCATGACGACGATTCAACTTAGCTTGACTATGAATATGCTTCAAAGTCTTTGACAAAGCGCCTATAAAAACCAGCGAGGCCAAGAAAACTCCTCACTTGTGTGACCGTCTTGGGCTGCGACCAATTCTCAATAGCTTCAATCTTGGCTGGATCCACTTCAATACCCTGTGATGTAACAACATAGCCAAGAAACGCAACTCGATTGGTGCAAAAGGTGCACTTCTCAAGGTTACCAAACAAACATGCATCACGTAAAGCATTGAAAACAGCACGTAAATGGTCCAAATGATCCTCTAAAGATTTGCTATAAATCAGAATATCATCAAAGTAGACTACCACAAAACGTCCAATGAAAGCACGTAAAACTTCGTCCATTAATCTCATGAAAGTGCTAGGTGCATTAGTTAAACCAAACGGCATTACTAACCACTCATATAAACCGAACTTAGTTTTAAATGCTGTTTTCCATTCTTCTCCTAATTTCATACGAATCTGGTGGTAACCACTATGCAAATCAACTTTAGAAAACATGGTAGAGCCACTCAATTCATCAAGCATGTCATCTAAACGTGGAATAGGATGACGATATCGAATAGTAATATTATTGATAGCTCTACAATCAGTACACATGCGCGAAGAACCATCTTTCTTAGGTACCAAAATAATAGGAACAACACAGGGGCTAAGGGACTCACGAATATGATCTCTGTCGAGTAGTTCCTGAATTTGGCGTTGTATCTCCTTTGTCTCCTCTGGATTGGTTCTATATGGCGCGCGGTTGGGCAACATGGCACCGGGAATTAGATCAATTTGGTGCTCAATTCCTCTAATAGGAGGTAGTCCTGGTGGCAGCTCAGCGGGAAAGACGTCCTCATATTCCTGCAAAAGGTTAGCAATAGCGGGTGGCAAAGAAGGAGGCATATCCTCAAATGAAAACAAAATGATGTGGACATCCCTTCTATTGATACAACTGTTGTACCTACAGCAACACACATACAAGGACCCATCACAAGATCTCGTGCCAAACAACTTAACTATCATGTACTTTCGTTTCTTGGAACTATTCCTCACATAAATGAGAATATGATGCTGCCTAAATCAGATGTATTTCTTACTCTTAGGAATGATGGACCAAGCATGGATGAGAGGGACAAGCATTGGAGCATGGCCATGCATGGAGATGGCAGCAAGCGTGTGATGATCCAAGAGAAGGCCACGGATGAAGATTTCAGAACTTTGAGGCCACCATAGTGAAGAAAGAAGGCTTGGACGAAATATTCAAGATCAATACTTCATGAATTCGTCCATAGCTTAATATGGTGCTGCGACACCTTTTACTTTGGGCCAGGCCCATGTAATTTTCGCAGGATTTTAATTAGCCACTTTTTAGAGTCCGTATTTGAGGGGAAAAAGACTTCTAGGGTTGAATTCGGCCACCACTTCCATGGCTGGCCGAAACCCCACCTTTTCGCCCTTAAATACTCCCCATAGCCGACCCCCTAGACTCGGGTTTTGTTTAGACATTAAGTTAGCCATAGTCGCAACTTCGCCAAGGCTCGAGCGTCGCAGAGGCCTCTTGTACTTCGCACCTATTCAGGATCCCACCTTTTCAATAAAACTTTCCTCTTAATCCGCAATATCTGGATTGCAATATTAGTTCTTACTTGTTCTTGATTTCAGGTAGGAATTAAGACCCTCGTTGGTCAGGCTGATCGTGTTCACGCAGGATCGGTAACCTCCAGGAGATTGGCCTAGCGATTGCATTGGCGCTCGTGCTCGCACGTGTAGTCGGATCGTCAAGCCCGAACTCCACCAAATCGATTATCGCCATCTAATCGAAAGATCGGACACCTTTGCCCTATCAAGTGATATCAGATTTCAGGCTGCTCGGTGAGATTTTACTGTTTTTCATAGATTAGATCTGTTTTTACCTATAACCCATGAAAAAGCCAAAAACACAGTTAGAGTTTAGATCCATCCCATAACCAATCTACGCCTCGTATTATCTTTTCAGTTTTTGCATTGTTGAATTCGTGTCTACATCGTCGCGTCGAGTTGCTGGTCTTAGTGTCTCGTCCCTTAGAGTTTCGAGTTCTGATCATAGTAGTTACCGGCACACTCGCCGATCACCGCTACCATATTCTGCCACCATATTCCGCCGCCATATACCCAGTCACCATAAACCCTAATACTCCGCCACTGCCTTCCTACCGCGACACAGATCCGATCAGTTTCCTGCTGTGGTACGAGTCTGAGTAGAGTTAATGTTTCCTAGTTATTTCTTTTTACTTTCCTTCTTTATTGTTTCCGTGTTAAGCTAAAGTCCGTGTCGAGCTAAGAGTCCGGTCATAAGTCCAGAAGGAGAGAAAAATTTTCTGGCTATACTAGTTTTCGGCTTTGGGGATCACTTTTCTCCATCGGCCGTTATAGCGATATTTTTTTGGCGCCTGCGCGCTTTCCGGAGCAAAATAAAAAATTTCAGAAAAAAATTTTGGGGCTAACCTATTTTTAGACCCCGTAGATAAGTTCTAGACACTCGCCATCATAGTGATTTTCCACCTCTCTGTTCGCTTTTTAGGGTGCCATATCATCCTACATTGCTTGTTGTGTCGCGTCGTGACATCGTTGGTGATCTAGGATCGCGTCTCTAGTACGGTCTAGCCTAGGACCAGCACAATACCGTCGTTGAACATTCTTTCAACTTTTGCATTGCTGTTTTAATAATTGCTAACCCCCTTTGCTAAGCCTTCCCAGAGCTCCACAGATACTCTCCACGTGCGGTGTTACTCGACGAAGACCTTCCTCTCCCTTGTTCCAGCAGGCAGCGGAGGTTGTAGCACTCTCCTCGCGATTCCGGCAAAGACAACGTGGTACCAAGTAGAGGGAGATCCAGGAGCTTTAAGCCGGAGCGAGTATGGTGGAGTATGAGAGAGGGCTATTAGTAGTCTAGAGATTAGACACACCAATTAGAAGGCTCTAAACCACAGGCTAAAGCAATTAGAAGCTCTAAACCAAAACGGCTCTAAACTGGAGATTAGAGGATAGGAACTTGTGTGTAGAGGAGGCCCCTCCTTTTATAGGTGGAGGGCTGGCGCCCGAGGGAGGAGTCCTCCCCAACTCGCCAAGGCTGGCCGGCTTGGAGGAGGGACTCCTCCTCCAAGTTGGTTTCAACCTCCTCTTGCTTGTTTCCCAGCTCGCTTTCCCACAGTTTCTGTTTTCCACGTTTCTGTTTTAGCTGCTTGACTTTCAAACCGCATTGACTTTTCAGTTTTGGAACAGCAAGAACACTTAGTACATGATGCAATCATTCAATGACACATTCATGTACCTCCCGGAGTGCCGGACAATCGAACCTTCTAGAACATTCCCGATGAAAACACCGATCATTCGAACTCCAAAACGGGACTTTCCTTATATGAATCTTATTCTCCGACCATTCCGGATCACCTCGTGATATCCGGATCCCATCCGAGACTCCAACAACATTCGGTCTCTTTCTCATAATACCATAACTACTCAAACAACGTCAATCCTTAAGTGTGTCTCCCTACGGTTCGTGAATTATGCGGACATGATCGAGACACTTCTCCGAACAATAACCAATAGAGGAATCTGGAAATTCATATGGCTCCCACATATTACGATTACTTTGCGATCGAATGAACCACTTACATACGATACCAATTTCCCTTTGTCTCACGATAGTTTACTTATCCGAGGTTATGATCGCTTGTATCTCTGCATACCTAGTTCAACCTCGTTACCGATAAGTACTCTTTTCTCGTTCGTGATATGTGATCTCTTGTGAGCCACCACATGCTTGCAAGCTAATTGGATGACATTCCACCGAGAGCCCAGAGTATATCTATCCGTCATATGGATGGACAAATCCACTCTTGATCCATGTGTTTCAACCAATACTTTCCAACACTCAATGCCACCTTTATAGCCACCCGATTCACGGTGTGGTGTTTGATGTCATCAAAGCATCCATCCGCAAAGGTGATATGCATGATCTCATGGTCGAAGGAATTAGGTTACTATGTATCGAAAGCATATAGCAATTGAACTTATTGAAATGACTTGATCTTTATGCTACGCTTATCTATAGGAGTATGTCCATCACATCATTCTCCTAATGATATGATCCTGTTGTTAATAACATCTCTATGTTCATGATCAGGAAACCATGATCATATATTAACCAACAAGCTAGTTTAACAAGAGGCTTTACTAGGGACTATTATTTTAGTTTACAAATCACACAAGTATTAATGTTTCCGGTTAATACAATTATAGCATGGTATGTAAACATTTATCATAAGTGTGAAGATATGATAATAACCACTTTATTATTGCCTCTTGAGTATATCTTCAACAAGTTAGCCATCATAGCAACTTCGCCAAGGCTCGAGCGTCGCAGAGGCCTCTTGTACTTCGCACCTATTCAGGATGCCACCTTTTCAATAAATCTTTCCTCTTAATCCGCAATATCTTGATTGCAATATTAGTTCTTACTTGTTCTCGATTTCAGGTAGGAATTAAGACCCTCATTGGTCGTGATCGTGTTCCCGCAGGATCGGTAACCTCCAGGAGATTGGCCTAGCGATTGCATTGGTGCTCGTGCTCGCACGTGTAGTCGGATCGTCAAGCCCGAACTCCACCAAATCGACTATCATCATCTCATCGAAAGATCGGACACCTTTGCCCTATCACTTACCAATTCGAATCAACAACTTATGCACGGATGTGATGAAGTGAATATCAAGGGTATAGAGAACGATCACAGGGCACACAGGTTATTTATGGTGGAGCTGTAGGTATGGAATCCTAACTACACCGCAAACAAGTCCTAGTGTTGATCGTTATGAGAACCCAAGAAACACACACGGTGGAGATAAATGTGGCAAAGCAATTTATGAACAAGAATATTGCAATGCACAAGAGAGACGCTAGTAATAGCTCAAAATAAACAGACACAAGATTGCTCAATCTACAAGTGCTATGATCAACTAGGCCTCCAATAATGTACACTTTGATATCTCTTTTGGTCACGCTTGTAGCTCTTTTCTCTTCTTTTTTATACTGAATCTCTTTTCCTTTTCTATTTTTTTTTTATTTTTTTCAACTATATGACTCAATGCAAAATGAATGCAAACTAGGGGGCCGGATAATCCGGTTTGTCAAGGCGAAAATTGTGCATTTACAAAACCCTAATGAGCAGCCTGTCAGAGCAAAGCAACTAGTCTCGTGGGTACGTTCATAGGCACAGATGCAGTAGATAGTCTGTAGCTAGGTTTGAAACACAAAAGTACGCTATGTGGGCTCGGAAAATTAGATGGAAACTTGCGGAAAACGATGATGGTGGACTCGGTGGAAAACAAGATCAAAACCCTAAACTTAAACACAAACGAAAACTAGACTCCTACGAGAAAAACCTGCAGATCGGATCTACAAGAAGACACGACCAGCAACTAAAACTTGAAAAACGATGCAATCTAGGCTAGGGCAAATCTTTTTGTATGGCTTTTTCTGTATAGGACGAAAACAAGAACTAATCTATGGATGGATTTGTGGATGCTCACCGAGTAAACGAGGAAATCTGATACCAAGATGATATGGGGTGGCCTGATCTTCTCAGCAAGCACTTGTCGATGATGATGGTGGATGATAGATAACTAACATGTAGGTATGAACTCTCCCGCTCGAACCCTGATGCCAATGCAACAGCTCTCGAACCCTATGGGATATTCACAACACCACACTCTTGCGCACGCAGCCGTCGACCACGAACGGTAGTTTGCAATCTACTAATTCCCAATGGAACAACAGATCACACTCAATTGCAGTATTATAACTCAATCACAGGGTAATTCCAGAGGTTCTTGATAAGAAACAACTCCAAAATAGTTTTAACGTGGTCTAACCCTAACTATGGGGACGTCCTAGGTCTTATAAGGGCGGCTGGGGCGGCCAAAATCGCGAAACAAAACGTGTCTGATACAGTCAGATCCATCTAGATCTGATGGTAACTTTCAGGGCCGGACTTTCCGCCCTAAGTAGGGGCAGCTTATCCGCCCCAGATTATCCTCCACAGGGCGGATTATCCGCCTCATACAAGACGTCGCCAAGTCCTTAGAAATGCAGAACAGACCGGATTATCTGTTGGAATTATGCCCTAGAGGCAATAATAAAGATGTTATTATTATAATTCTTGTTCATGATAAAGTTTATATTCCATGCTAGAATTGTATTAAGCAGAAATTTGATACTTGTGTGGTTTATGAACAACACCGTTTCCCTAGTACGCCTCTATGGACTAGCTCATTGATTAATAATGGTTAAGGTTTCCTAACCATAGACATGAGTTGTCGATTAATAATGAGATCATGTCATTAGGAGAATGATATGATGGATAGACCCAAATTAAGCAGAGCAATTAAATCGTGTCATCGTGTTCATCTTTGTGAAGCTTTTTCCTATGTCAAGTACTGTATTCCTTAGACCATGAGATAATACAACTCTCGGGTATCGGAAGAAAGCTTTGAGGTCATCAAACGTCATCCTATGTGAGGGTGATCATAAAGGTGTCTCTCAGGTGATCGGAAAGTACTTGTTGGGTTGTATGTATCGAGATGGAATTTGTCCTCCCGAGTCGGAGAGATATACTTCGGGCCCACTCGGTAAACGATATCAACACCGCTTGCAAGCACGTGGTTAAGGAGTTAATCACAAAGTGATATCGGATTACAGAACGAGTAAAGTACTTGCTGTGAACGATATTGAACTAGGTATGCCGATACCAACGATCGAATCTCGGGCAAGTAAAATATCACGTGACGAAGGGAATACATATATGGGATTAATTGAATCCTGACATCGTGGTTCATCCGATATGATCATCGATGAATATGTGGGAGTTAATATGGGTTTCCAGATCCCGCTGTTCATTATTGATAGAAGATCATGTCTGTATATTCTCGAACCCGTAGGGTCACACACTTAACGTGCATCGACGCTAGGATAGAATGGATAATTGGTTTATGAGTTTTTGTTCGGAGTCTCGGATGAGATCCAGGACATCACGAGAGGTTCCGGAATGGTCCGGATAATAAGATTCATATAAAGGAAAGCAGTTTTTGGATTTTGGAATCGTTTCGGAGTTTATCGGTATTGTATCGGAAGGTTCTAGAAGGTTCCGGAGTGGGACCAACGTGGGCCCACTTGACGGAGGCCTGCGTGGGCCTAAGGGGAAGTGCCCTGGCCACTTTGGGCCAAGGGCACAAGGCCCCCAAGGCCCAGCCGGCCAGCCCTAGGGGAAACCCTAGGGGAGCCTTCTAGAAGGAAGGGGGAAACTTGCCCCCCACTCCACCCTTGGGGCCGCCGCCCTAGGGCTTCAAGGAGGGGCCGGCCACCCCCCTATATAAGGAGGGCAGGGGCGCACCCTCCCCCTCTCCCACCTCTCCAACCCTAGCCGCCAACTGCTGCCCCTCCTCTCTCTCTCCCGACTGCGCGTAGGCGAAGCCCTGTCGCAGAAACTCTCCACCATAGCAACACGCCGTCGTGCTGCAGATCCAATCCATCTCTCCACCCCACTTTCTGGACCAAGGAAGGAGGAGACGTCGTGGCACCGTACGTGTGCATCTCTCGGAGGCGCCGCCACTTGCGGCATAGGATCGGATCGGATCGCGAGGAGGTGACGGCGAGTACGACTACATCAACCACGTTCTGTTGAACGTTTCCGCTGTGTGATTTCTTCAAGGGTATGAAGATCTCATCTATCTCTCTCGTTGATTGCATCTCCTAGATTAGATCTTGGCTTTCTTGTTCGCATCCGTAGAATTTTTTTGATTTACTATGCTGCAAAACCCTTCAGTGGTATCAGAGCTAGATCTATGCGTAGATGTGTTTCACGAGTAGAACGCAACATGCTTGTTGCGAGCGTTGATGTTTTCTATTGCAAGCCTCTTATTGTGTATTTCTTATGGCGCGGCATAGTGAGATCGAAGCGGTCCAGGCCAACTTTACGCGACCTCGTTCACGAGACCGGCTCCGCACTTGACGTGTGGCTTGTTCCACACATGCGGCTGGTGGATGCCAGTTTCTCTCACTATAGTAGTCATAGGATTTACACCGGATGTTAGCAACCATAATATCACCGTTGTGGCTTTCCGTAGGTAAGAATCGTTCTTAGCTTGTTACTCCCATAAGCCACGTAAAACATGCAACAACAAAGTAGAGGCGTCTAACTTGTTTTTGCAGGGAGTGTTTTGTGATATGGTATGGCCCAAGACATGATGTGTATGATGTATGCAATGATCATATTTTATAATATTTCATGACTTGCATGTCGATGAGTTCACAACCGGCAGGAGCCGTATGGTTGTCTTTATAATTGTGTATGACCTGTGTGTCAACTTCTTATACGCCATGTAATAGCTTTACTTTATCGCTAAGTAGTTAGCATTAGTTGTAGTTGCTATTCGTGGTGGAGGCAATCATGGTGAAGTGATGGAGATCATGCTGGCGTGCACAAGATGGAGATCATTGCGCGGAGATTGGCTATACCATGTCACATAAAATTATATGCATGTGATGTTTATCCTTTTATGTATCTTATTATGCTTAGATCACGACCGTAGCATTATAAGATGATTCCTCACTTAAAGATCAAGATAAAATTGTGTTCTCCCCATGTATGCACCGTTGCGAAAGTCCGTCGTGTTCAAGCACCTCGTGATGATCGGGTGCTATAAACTCTACGTTCACATATAGCGGGTGCAAGCCAGTTTTGCACACGCGGAAATACTTGGGTTTGACTTGACGAGCCTAGCATGTACAGACATGGCATCGGAACACACAAACCGAAAGGTTAAACATGAGTCATATGAATGATATGATCGACACTTTGGTGTCCACCATTGAAACCACATCTCTTCTCGTGAAGATCAAATTAGGTGTGGTGAATTTGGATCGTGTTCACTAAACAACTTGAGGGATGTTGAATTTAGTGGGAGTTCATCTAGTAATTTGATTAAGTTGAACTAGTTATCATGAACAAAGTCTAAATTGTATTTGCAAACTTTGTAGATCAAATGGCTAAGTCCAACTTCAACTTCAACGTTTTGGCTGAGAAAGAAAAACTTAAGAACAATGGGTCTAACTTCACCAACTGGTTCTGCAATATGAGAATCATTCTCGCTGGCGGACAAAAGGACTATGTACTAGAGAAAGCGCTAGGTGACGCCCATGCTACTTATGCGTCGGCTGATGAAAAAGCTGTTTATCAGTCACACAAAGATGATTATGGAGTGATTAAGAGTACCATGTTGTTTTCTATGGAACCGGACCTTCAAAATCGTTTTGAGGAGTTCGCCGGGCCCTTTGAGATACTTGAGGAACTGAAAACCATGTTTCATACTCAGGCCCGTTCTGAGAGATATGAGATCTCTGAGAAGTTCTTTAACTGCAAGATGGAGGAAGGGAGTTCCGTTAGTGAGCATGCCATTAAGATGTCGGGCTACACTCAACGTCTTGAGCAACTGGATTGCAAGATTCCAGAAGAGCTCAAGATTGACAGAGTTCTGCAACCACTCCCTCCTAGCTACAAAGGTTTTGTAGTTACTCACAATCAAATTGGTTCCACCGATCCTTTGAGCTCTTCGCTAAGCTGAAAGCTGCGGAGGTGGATATCAAGAAAGATAATCATGTGTTGATGGTCAATAAGACCCCTAGCTTTAAGAAAGGTAAGGGTGCAAAGAAATCCTTCAAGAAAGGCAGCGGCAAGCGCGTTGCCCCTGCTGAGAAGAAGCTCAAGTCTGGACCTAAGCCGGACACTGAGTGCTTCTATTGCAAGGACAAGGGTCACTGGAAGCGCAATTGTCCGAAGTACTTAGCGGACAAGAAGGCTAGCACCATTAAAGGTATATTTGATATACATGTTATTGATGTTTACCCTACTAGCGCTCATTGTAGTGCCTGGGTATATGATACTGGTTCAGTTGTTAATATTTGTAACTCGAAACAGGAGCTACGGAATAGACAGCGGCTAGCAAGGGATGAGGTGTGATGCGCGTTGGCAATGGATCAAAAGTTGATGTGATGGGCGTCGGCACGCTCTCCTTAGTTTTAACTTCGGGATTAGTTTTAAACCTTAATAAGTGTTATTATGTGCCTGCGTTGAGCATGAACATCATATCTGGATCGTGTTTATTGCAAGACGGTTATTCATTTAAATCGGAGAATAATGGTTGTTCTATTTATATGAATAACATCTTTTATGGTCATGCACCTGTCGTGAATGGTTTGTTTCTTCTGAATCTCGAAAGCAATGAAACGCACATCCATAACATTGAGGCTAAGAGATGCAAAGTAGATGGAACTCAATTGCAGCAGTATAACTCGATCACAGGGTAATTCCAAAGGTTCTTGATAAGAAACAACTCCAAAATAGTTTTAACATGGTCTAACCCTAACTATGGGGACGCCCCAGGGCTTATAAAGGCGGCTGGGGCGGCCAAAATCATGGCTAAAAACACGTCATGCGATACGAGATCCGTCTAGATCTGATGGTAACTTTTAGGGCTGGACTTTCCGCCCTAAGTAGGGGCGGATTATCCCCCCCCCCCCGGATTATCCTCCCCTGGGGCGGATTATCCGCCCCCCATACAGTATGTCGCGCCCGAAGTCCTTAGCAGAAATTTTGGAACAGGACCGGATTATCCGCCCTTGTGAGGGCCGGACTATCCGCCCCCTGGAGACGTGTAAGTACTCGTTGGAAAGCTCTCGGAATTATCTTTCCAACAAGTACTTATTTGCTTGATTTGGAGTTCGTATGAAGAATCCAAGTCCGTTTCAATTTCAGGGCTTCTGTCTGTCAGAACTGAACCTTCCTTATTGATGATCTTCTCTTGCGCCTTCCTCTCGCTCCTCCCTCGCGCATCCTTGGCGGTCATCATGCTGGACTCCTTGCCTTCCTCCCTCTTGATGCAGCCTGTCCTACGGACGCACCTCCATCTACAACACCTAGTCCCCCAAGTGGACCAATGACTCGCGTCCGAGCCAAGCTCCTACAAGCCAAGGTTAACTCGCTCCTTTCCTCATGTGATTTTGGTCTACCTTTGGATGGCTTGCTACTTCATGCAACTACGTTGTGTATCCTCAGCTATGAAGCAACATCACCACACCAAGCCCCCAAGGAAGAAGGACCAGGAGGAGACACTGCTGGAGCTCTGCACACCAGAGTCTCCGGTGTACACCGGAGTCACCGGCCTACACCGGGGTCTCCGGACCTTCCTTCGGTCCGGCCCCAAGAACCAAGCCCGGGACAGCCATAAGCCCCCTCCGGAGACGGGTCCGGAGATTGACCGGAGTCTCCGGCCCAGACCGGAGTCTCCGGACCCAACACTGGAGTCTCCAGACTGATCGACGCCAGGCATGTCAAGGCCTTTTGGGCCTGGCCCATGTGATGTGGACATCCCTTCTATTGATACGACCATTGTACCTACAGCTACACACATACAAGGACCCATCACAAGATCTCGTGCCAAACAACTTAACTATCAGGTACTTTCGTTTCTTGGAACTATTCCTCACATACATGAGAATATGATGCTGCCTAAATCAGATGTATTTCTTACTCTTAGGAATGATGGACCAAGCATGGATGAGAGGGACAAGCATTGGAGCATGGCCATGCATGGAGATGGCAGCAAGCATGTGATGATCCAAGAGAAGGCCACGGATGGAGATTTCAGAACTTTGAGGCCACCATAATGAAGAAAGAAGGCTTGGACAAAATATTCAAGGTTAATACTTCACGAATTCGTCCATAGCTCAATATGGTGCTGCAACACCTTTTTTTTGGGCCAGGCCCATGTAATTTTCGCAGGATTTTAAATAGACACTCTTTAGAGTCCGTATTTGAGGGGAAAAGGACTTCTAGGGTTGGATTCAGCCACCACTTTCATGGCTGGCCGAAACCCCACCTTTTCCTCCTTAAATACTCGCCATAGCCGTCACCCTAGACTCGGATTTTGTTTAGACATTAAGTTAGCCGTCGTAGCAACTTCGCCAAGGCTCGAGCGTCCCAGAGGCCTCTTGTACTTCGCACCTATACATGATCCCACCTTTTCAATAAAGCTTTCTTCTTAATCCGCAATATCTTGATTGCAATGTTGGTTCTTACTTGTTCTCGATTTCAGGTAGAAATTAAGACCCTCGCTGGTCAGGCTGATCGTGTTCCCGCAGGATCGGTAACCTCCAGGAGATTGGCCTAGCGATTACATTGGCGCTTGTGCTCGCACGTGTAGTCGGGTCGTCAAGCCCGAACTCCACCAAATCGACTATCATCATCTCATCGAAAGATCGGACACCTTTGCCCTATCAAGTGGTATCAGATTTCAGGTTGCTCGGTGAGATTTTACTGTTTTTGTAGATTAGATCTCTTTTTACCTATAACCCACGAAAAAGCCAAAAACACAGTTAGCGTTTAGATCCATCCCATCACCAATCTACGCCTCGCATTATCTTTTCAGTTTTTGCATTGTTGAATTTGTGTCTACATCGTCGCGTCGAGTTGCTGGTCTTAGTGTCTTGATGGGGATGCGCCTACCGGGGTATACCAGACGCGTTCCGATCGCCCAAGACACAGCGAGTGGGCACTGCGACGGCGGATCAAGGCGGCGAGGATCCAAGCGGCTGTGAGGCCCAGCGAGTAGATAGGCCCTCGGATTAGGTTAAATGAGTCCGAAGCCTTAATCGATTCGGTTGAGATATGTAAACCCTAGGAGGTGAGCCTATATAAACCTCACTGAGGCGTGTAGAGACGTTCCATCATACCCAAGCGACTCGCCAGCCAAAGCTCGCCCATTGTACCACCTTTATAATACAATCTAGCGAGTAGGTCTTTACCCTCAGGGCCGAACCTAGGTAAAACCATGTCTTTGCCCTCATCTCGCACCGCAGATGTGGCGCCTGCCCCTCGTTCTACTACTGCGCCGATTGCGGCATCTGTCGTGACCATTCCCACGGCAGTGGCGCCCACCGTGGGGCTGGCGGTGTTCTGCGGCGAGATCCAATCTGCCCATCAACGAGGCCGCCACCGCCGCATGATAGCGATCGGCGAGATGCTCCAAATCTTGCCGAGCGGCTACGTCGGCAGCGCGACCCGTCACGCCAAAGATGATCCTGGCTGGTCACGATCGACCTCTTCGTCGGCCTCACCGACGTCATCGTCTCGGAGGACTCGACTCGCATCCATGATCGCCGCCACGCCGATCGGTTCTCCGAGCGGATCCGCCGATTCATCGCCTGCCTCCGAGTACAATTCAGCCAGCGTGGCGGCGAAAACTCGGCGCAGAAGACGCGACCCTCAACGGCAGCGCCGACTCGGCGGCGTCACTCGCGGGTCCATTACGCGCTTCACCCGGGCTCCATCACCAGTCTCCAACGTGGGAGACTTGAGACCCCTCCATCCTCGGGATCTTGGTTGATTCGAATCGGAAAACTCCGACCTCCGCACGGAACGGTCGCCACGCCGACCTACATGGCGACGGCCGAGCCGCCGGAGGACCTTCTCCACCAAATTCCTCCTAACGCCACGGCGACGGAGGTCGAGGAACTCCGCTGGCGGCGGGCGGTGCAAAGGAACAAGCGGCGCGAAAAATTCGCCTCGGCGGTGGCGCAGAACTATCGCTACCATCGCAGCCGGATCGGTCGCTGAACCCCACCGTTCGAGCGCCACTGAACTTCAACGACAACGACCCGGCTGCGTGGCCAAGCGATCTGAGCACGCGCCACGGGGAAGCGCCCGACCCCTTCGAGGTCGGCGATGGTCACCCCACCTCCACCCAACCGCACACCTCCTGGACCAGCGCGGATAGTAGTCTCCTCACGGGGCGAGGCATAAGCGGTCTCCCACTATTCTCCACCCGATGGACAACCTCGTGGCATGTCGGCGGCGGCCGACAACATCACGGCCACGCGGCGGCGCCTCTACGATCCAAGATGCGTCAGGCCCGCTCGCCAAAGGCCGGCGAGCAAAGCGGGGCCGACTTCGCGGTCGGGTATACTCGCGTTCTTGAAGCAGGCGGCCTCAGCGGCCGCCCAATGGCGGCAAACACCTCAGCGCATACCGGAGCCACTGCAGCTCAACACCGACCACGAGCGGCACTCTCCACCCGACCCGGGCGACCAACTTGCGCCGCCAGCGGGCAACCCATCGATGCCGCACCCACATCATCAACAACCAAAGCTGGCGCGCCCCGCCAACGACTGCGACACACCTAACCAATCGTCGCGACGGCGAGCCCATGGGGTCGCCATCGACTCGGCCCCAAGTGCTTGGACCAATGATTCGAGGCGAAGTACCCGCCAAACTTCAAGGCGCCGAAGGAGATAGAAAAATACGACCCCTCGTAACGACCCGCCGTTGGCTCGATACATACCTCATGGCGATGGGGATCGTGAAGCCGACCGCTAGCCGCCGTTACCTCCACGATAATGGAGGGCGTCCGAACCTGGATCAACACTCTCCCCGGGGCGATGTCGATTCACGGGAGGAGATGCGCGACGCCTTCGAGCACTTGGTGCTCCTACACCCGCCATCACCATCAAGGACACGGAAGCGATCGTCCGGGGACCCGATCGACCATAGCGGGTCCAACGGTGGCAAGAACTACGGTACAGCGTCGGCATCCACCGGACACCGCGATCCATCGCTTCAAGACCTCGTGCCGCTCTGAGCCCCTGGTCGCCAAGCTCAGCGACACTCGCACACTCGACAACATCCGGACCTCCTCGAGATCGCCAAGCAGTACGCGGAGGAAGATCCAAACCAGAAATCGGCGGCAGTCAGAGGTCAACGCCTGACGAAGCGGCAGCAATGACGGTCCGACCTACGCTAAAGAACACTTGCCTCACCGGCAAGCGCCAGATGACGGGCGAGTCGACTTTCGCCAACGGAACGCTGTAACGAGCCAAGAGCTTCCGCCGCGATGGAGGACAACGCCACGGACGGCAAACTCTGAAACCAAGCCAAGGTTCGACCGCGGCCCTCCTTAACCAACCGTGCGTTTCATAGCGAGGAAGGAAGCCATAGCACACAACCGCCGATTGCCACACCCTCAGGGAGATCGAGAAGGCACGGCAAGCACGGGAGGACCCCGACAACGACCCACCAAACGGCGGAAAATTCGGCAAAGTGGCCAGCTCGCTCCATACCTTCACAGGCTTCAACACGAAGCGCGAGAAGAAGGTCATCGCCCGCGCCGTCGCCGTCAACGCGGTGGCCCAGGTGGACGTTCCCCAGTTCCTCAACTGGTCGGAGCAGCCCATCACCTGGAGCCGCCAAGACCACTCGCCACGCATAGAGTACCTAGGTCGAGTCGCCCTGGTGGTCAAGCCTAAGGTCGGCGACTACTGGCTCCCAAGACATTGATGGACGGCGGCAGCTCCATCAACATCCTGTACCTGGACACCTTCAGGCGGCTGCGGCTCCCACAGTCGATGATCGAGACAACCCACACCACGTTCCATGGCATCGTCCCCGGTCGGAAGGCGTACCCGATCGGCAAGGTCACGCTGCCAGTCACCTTCGGCACACCAGCAAACTTCCGCGCACGGCGGATCGTCTTGACTCGTGCCCTTCGACAAATTACCACTGCGTCTTGGGCGCGCGCATTCGCCAAGTTCATGGCGGCGCCCACGCTGCATAACGCGATGAAGCTCCCCGGGCCATGCGGCGTCATCACCATTAACGGCGACCCCGACATGGCCGCCGAGTGCGAGGCCAAAGGAGCCGAACTCGCTGACGCCGTCATTGCGGCGGAGACCAACCACGCCGATGAGCTCGCCAGATGCGAAGGGTCAACAACGACCCCACCATACTCAAGAAGCCCAACTCGAGGGCGCAAACACCTCAACCTTCGAGGCGACGCACCGCCGCCGTCGAGCTGGTCCCAAGCGACTCGGCGGGACGGTGACGATCGGGACGGCATGAGCCCAGCATAGGAAGGCGCGCATCGAGTTCCTCCGTGAGAACAGGACATCTTCGCATGGAAGCCCTCGGACATGCTGGTGTCCCTAGGGAGCTCGGCGAGCACAAGCTAAACGCCGACCCCAAAGTGCGACCGTCAGCGATCGCTGCGGCCTTCAATGAAGAGCGCCCGAGCAATCGCCGAGGAGGTGCGATCTACTCGCCGAGCTTCATCCGCCAATCAAATACTCCAAGTGGTGGCAAACCCAGTCTGGTCGAGAATAAACGGAACACGGAGGATGTGTATCGACTACACAAACTTGAACAGTGCCCAAAGGCGATTCGTCCTCCGCGGATCGACCAAATAATCGATTCCACCGGGCTCGGAGTCGCTATGTTTCCTCGGCGCCTACTCCGGTACAATCGAGATCAAAATTGCGATCGAGGCGAGAAGACGGCGTTCATCACGCCATTCGGAGCCTTCTGCTACACCGCGATGACCTTCGGTCTCAAGAACGCCGGGGCGACCTACCAGCGGTGCATGCAAGAGTGCCTCGCGAGCCAAATTGGCCGCAACATCCACGTCTACATCGACGACGTTGTCGTAAAGTCCGCTCGCCAGGGTGACCTACTCGCCGACCTAGCGGAAACATTCGCCAACCTGCAAAAATACAAGATAAAGCTTAACCCAGGCAAATGCACCTTCGGTGTACCAGCAGGACAACTACTGGGGTATGTCGTCTCCAAGCGAGGGATCGAGGCGAACCCCACGAAGATCGACACGATCGCCCGGCTCGGCAAACCCGAGTGCCTGCGCGACGTCCAGAAACTGGCCGGGCGAGTAGCGGCTCTTAGTCGCTTCATCCCCCGCTTGGGCGAAAAGGCGATGCCCCTATTACCGCCTGATGCGCAAGAACCCCACCTTCCAGTGGGACAAGGAGGCGGATGACGCGCTCCGCGACCTCAAGAAGGTGCTACTCGCCGCACCACTACTCGCCGCCCCCGCCAACAAAGAACCCATGCTGGTTTACGTCGCGGCTTCCGAGCGAGTCGTCGGCGCCATGATGGTCGTCGAACGACCGGAGGAAGGAAAGGAGCGCCCAGTACAGCGACCGCTATACTACATCGGCGAGGTCCTTACCGAGTCGCGCCAGCGGTACCCCCAGTACCAAAAGCTGGTATACGCGGTCTTCAGAGCTCAGCAGCGCGTGCCGCACTACTTCCAGGAGCACCCGATCACGGTCGTCTCCTCAGCACCACTGCAAGACATCATCCGCGACCGCGAGGCGACCGGGTCCGTCGAGATCGGCGCCCACAACATCAAATACGAGCCACGAAAAGCGATCAAGTCGCAGGCCCTAGCGGACTTCATCGCCGACTGGGAAGAGGCCCAGCAGAAAGGCGCCATACCTCCATTCTTGGAGCACGCGCCCGATGGCTCCAAGAACGCGGACGGCGCAGGCGCAGGGATCGTGCTAACTTCACCGAAGGGCGACAAGCTCCGCTACATCCTCTGCCTCGACTTCACACCCTGCACCAACAACATGGCCGAGTACGAGGCCTTATGATAGGGCAAAGGTGTCCGATCTTTCGATGAGATGGCGATAATCGATTTGATGGAGTTCGGGCTTGACGATCCGACTACACGTGCGAGCACGAGCGCCAATGCAATCGCTAGGCCAATCTCCTGGAGGTTACCGATCCTGCGTGAACACGATCAGCCTGACCAGCGAGGGTCTTAATTCCTACCTGAAATCGAGAACAAGTAAGAACCAATATTGCAATCAAGATATTGCGGATTAAGAGGAAAGCTTTATTGAAAGAGGTGGGATCCTGAATAGGTGCGAAGTACAAGAGGCCTCTGCGACGCTCGAGCCTTGGCGAAGTTGCGACTATGGCTAACAATGTCTAAACAAAATCCAAGTCTAAAGGTTCGGCTATGGGGCGTATTTAAGGCGAAAAGGTGGGGTTTGCCAGCCATGGAAGTGGTGACCGAATCCAACCCTAAAAGTCCTTTTCCTCAAATCTGGACTCTAAAAAGTGGCTAATTAAAATCGGCGAAAATTACATGGGCCTGGCCCAAAATAAAGGTGTCATGACACCATATTATGCTATGGACGAATTAAGTAAAGTATTGATCTTGAATATTTCGTCCAAGCCTTCTTTCTTCATTATGGTGGCCTCAAAGTTCAAATCTTCATCGTGGCCTTCTCTTGGATCATCACATGCTTCTTGCCATCACCATGCATGGCCATGCTCCAATGCTTGTCCCTCTCATCCATGCTTGGTCCATCATTCCTAAGAGTAAGAAACATATCTGATTTAGGCAGCATCATATTCTCATGTATGTAAGGAATAGTTCCAAGAAACGAAAGTACCTGATAGTTCAGTTGTTTGTACGAGATCTTGTGATGGGTCCTTGTGTGTGTTCTTTGTAGGTACAACGGTTGTATCAATAGTAGGGATGTCCACATCATGCTCCCCTTCTTGAATTGAAGTCGTCCTCGACGCAATCTCATCTTCCTCACCAAAGTAAGGCTTCAAATCTGCAATGTTAAATGTAGGACTAACCGTACCAAAGTCTGCAGGCAACTCAAGTTTATATGCATTATCATTGATTTTCTAACACCTTAAAGGGACCAGCAGACGTGGCATTAACTTAGACTTGCGTAAATCGGAAAACGATCTTTACGCAAATGTAACCAAACAAGATCGCCAACATCAAACACAACATGCTTTCTCCCTTTATCCCGAGCAAGTTTATACTTAGCATTCATGTGTTCAATGTTATCTTTAGTAGTCTTATGCAAATTTAATATCATTTCAGCGTTGTGTAGCATCCAAATTATGTTGCACGAAGAAGGTAAAGGCAATAAATCAATAGGTGCACGAGGAACAAAACCATACACAATCTCAAATGGGCACATCTTTGTGGTAGAATGCAAGAAACGATTATAAGCAAATTCTATATGAGGTAAACACTCTTCCCACAATTTTAAGTTCTTCTTTAAAACAGCCCGTAACATAGTAGACAAAGTTCTATTTACTACTTGGTTTGACCATCGGTTTGGGGATGACATGTAGTACTAAAGAGCAATTTAGTCCCCAACTTAGCCCATAAACATCTCCAAAAGTGGCTAAGAAATTTAGTATCACGATCGAGACAATAGTATTTGGCACACCATGCAAGCGAACAATTTCACGAAAGAACAAATCAGCAATATGCGACATCATCCGTTTATGACAAGGAATAAAGTGTGCCATCTTAGAGAACCGATCCACAACAACAAAATACTATCCCTCATACGTGTTCGTGGCAATCCCAAAACAAAGTCCATAGAAATATCCTCCCAAGGAACACTAGGAACAGGAAGAGGCATATATAAACCATGTGGATTAAGGCGAGACTTAGCTTTTGACAAGTAGTGCGGCGTGCCACAAATCTCTCAACATCTCGGCGACATCGTGGCCAAAAGAAGTGTGCAAGAACATCCTCCGTCTTCTTGACACCAAAGTGTCCCATCAATCCTCCTCCATCGCCTCCTGTAATAACAAAAGACGAACAGAGCTATCTGGAATGCATAGTTTGTTAGCACGGAACACAAATCCATCATTGAAGACGAACTTGTTCCAAGTTCTACCATCTCTACAATTCTGCAACACATCTTTAAATTCAGCATCATGCACATATTGTTCTTTAATAGTTTCCAATCCAAATATTTTGAAGTCAAGTTGAGATAACAAAGCATAACGGCGTGACAAAGCATCAACAATAATATTATCTTTACCCTTTTTGTGTTTGATAACATAAGGAAAAGACTCAATAAATTCAACCCACTTTGCATGACGACTCAACTTAGATTGACTACGAATATGCTTCAAAGATTCATGATCAGAATGAATAACAAATTCCTTAGGCCATAGATAATGTTGCCAAGTTTCTAATGTCCGAACCAAAGCATATAATTCTTTATCATAAGTAGAATAGTTCAGACTAGCCCCACTCAATTTCTCACTAAAATATGCAACAGGTTTTCCCTCTTGTAATAACACCCCTCCCAAACCAATTCCACTAGCATCACATTCAAGCTCAAAAGTCTTAGTAAAATCAGGAAGTTGGAGTAAGGGAGCATGTGTTAGCTTATCTTTCAATATGACGAAGGCCTGTTGTTGTGCATCGCCCCAAACAAAGGGCACATCCTTCTTGGTAAGCTCATTCAATGGTACAATTGATCCAAAGTCTTTGACAAAGCGCCTATAAAAACCAGCGAGGCCAAGAAAACTCCTCACTTGTGTGACCGTCTTGGGCTGCGGCCAATTCTCAATAGCTTCAATCTTGGTGGATCCACTTCAATACCACGTGATGTAACAACATAGCCAAGAAAGCATAACTCGATTGGTGCAAAAGGTGCACTTCTCAAGGTTACCAAACAAGCGTGCATCACGTAAGGCATTGAAAAGCACGTAAATGATCCAAATGTTCCTCTAAAGATTTGCTATAAATCGAATATCATCAAAGTAGACTACCAAAACGTCCAATGAAAGCACGTAAAACTTCGTTCATTAATCTCATGAAAGTGCTAGGTGCATTAGTTAAACCAAAGCGGCATTACTAACTACTCATATAAACCGAACTTAGTTTTAAATGCTGTTTTCCATTCATCTCCTAATTTCATACGAATCTGGTGGTAACCACTACATAAATCAACTTTAGAAAACATGGTAGAGCCACTCAATTCATCAAGCATGTCATCTAAGCGTGGAATAGGATGACGATATCGAATAGTAATATTATTTATAGCTCTACAATCGGTACACATCGCGAAGAACCATCTTTCTTAGGCACCAAAATAATAGGAACACACAAGGGCTAAGGGACTCACGAATATGATCTCTGTCAGTAGTTCCTGAATTTGGCGTTGTATCTCCTTTGTCTCCTCTGGATTGGTTCTATATGGCGTAGCGGTTGGGCAGCGTGGCACCAGGAATTAGATCAATTTGATGCTCAATTCCTCTAATAGGAGGTAGTCTGGTGGCAACTCGGTGAAATCGTCCTCATATTCTGCAAAGGTTAGCAATGGGTGGCAAGAAGGAGGCATATCCTCAAATGAAAACAAAACCTCTTTGCAACAATTGCATAACATTGAGTATTGTTTACATCTAGTTCAGCAATATCAATTTTATTTGCAAGCATACATGGACTCTTCAAGCAATTTCAGTAGCATGTGTAGAATCAGATTTAGTGTTCTTTGGTGGTATAAAATCTGCGACAACAATCTGATTCTCACTTTTATTTTTCTCCTCGGTTTAGCTCTACTAGCTCTAGCAAGATCATCTTTTAAAATCTGTTAAGGAGTCATAGGTTTTAGACCAATTTTCTTTCCATCATGCATAAGAGAATAGTGGTTAGTTTTGCCATTATGAGCAGTTCTCTATCAAATTGCCATGGTCTACCAAGTAACAATGAACAAGCTTGCATAGGTACAACATCACAATCAACAAAATCGAATATGTACCAATAGTAAAATGCACGCGTCCGTTCTTGTTACCTTGATCTTCTGAGAACTCTCAAACCATTGGATGTAGTATGAATGTGGGCGTTGTCTTGTTGGGCGCAAGCTTCTCTACCATGTCAACACGGCGGATTATTACAACTCCCTCCATCAATGATGATCCGTATAGCTCTTTCCTTGACAACACCACGTGTTTGGAACAGGTTGTGGCGTTGATCTTGCTCAGTTGCTCAATTGCACACTCAACACACGTTGTGTAATTAAACTCTTGTATTGATCGGCTTGACTCCCATTACCTCGGCTCGTCATCATCATCGAATTGTCTCCATCTCGAAAGCGAAATAAGGGCTAGTGTCTCTTCATCGAAGTCACTCATGAATCGTATTCACCATCTTCTCGCACCATCATCACGTTGTGTTGTGCCTTTGTCTCTCAATATGACCAAAACCCGGCACTTGCGGCATTGTATATCCTTAGTCTTACCGTGGAAGCCATAGAAGATGCACTACTGACGGGAGCATTGGATGATGGTGGAGCAGTGGAAATCTTGTGGTGGCCTTGGATGTGGTAGTAGGCGGAGGCGAATCACGAGGCCGATTGTCGGGATGTCCAAGTGGATGTGCGACCTGCAGAATTATTAGTCCTCCTCCATGGTGTTTGGCGATCCTGCACTTCACGTTCGACTTTGCAAGCAAGATGAAACAAGCGAGTGATAGAATTATATTCCTTATAATCTAATATGTCTGAATGTCCTTGTTTAATCCACCAAAAGCGTGCAAGCATTTGTTCATTAGATTCTACAAGACCACACCTAACCATCCCGTTTGCAATTCACGATAATACTCTTCTCTGAATTTTCCCTTGCTCTAAGCGTGTCGATTCTTTAGTAAATCACGTTGATAAGTGGGAGGAACAAAGCGAACACGCATAGCAGTTTTAAAGCAGTCCAAGTACTAGGAATAGTAGTAGGATTTAAGCGACAATACTCGGACCACCAAAGGGAAGCAAATTTAGTAAATTCACATGTAGCACTAACACGCATATTCTCGGGATATTTTAAGCATGCAAACGTTGTTCTACTTCCATCTCCCATGTAAGATATGCATCGATTATATTTACCTTCAAAAGATGGAATATTTAATTTAAGCTTTGCAACATGATCATCATCGATGCGTCTGGGTGGGCGGCGTTGCGGTAGTAATGTCGGGGCGACCAGCGGTACGTGTGGAGGTTGTTCAACCTCCTCGTCAAACAGATCGTCGTCGTCGGGTCGTAGTAGTACCCGTAAATACATCCCCAATGTCGCAGCGGCCACGGCGGAAGTCGAGGCGTCGATCGCGGCGAGAGCCGCCGGAGTGCGGCGTAGCCATCTGCGGTCCGAGCCGTGATCGGAATGCGTCGTACCATGTGGGTGCGGTCTTGGTGCGGGCAATCGGTTCAAGCTCCTTGAACCGAGCGTCAAGCTTGGCGTTGAAGGATTTCTCGAGTCCATCGATCTTGTCCACGGCGTTGGTGAGCTTGGTGTCAAACTCCCTAGGCGCGTGTCCACGTCTTGTAGCGGTGACCGGAGCGGAGAAGTGGGCATGTAGTTCTTCGTTCGTCATGGTGGCGGGGTTCATGAAGTATCTGTCATGGTTAGTCCTTAAAAAGCACGGTATATACTACGGGGAATATGGTGGAAGTCACGCGTAATCCGTCAAGCAATATCTGAAGCTCTTACAAGTTCTTACCAAACAGCGGGAAAAGGCGATGTGCAACCACGAGGATCGGTGGGTCCGGAGATTGAACCAAGCGATTACCGAGTCGAAACACCGCGTGGAGAGTATCTGTGGAGCTCGGGAAGGCTTAGCAAAGGGGTGCAATTATCAAACAGCAATGCAAAAGTTGAAAGAATGCTCAACGAGCGATGCTGTCTTGGTCCTAGGCTAGACCGTACTAGAGCGAGCCTAGATCACCAACGATGTCACGACGCGACACAACAAGCCTTTGTATGATGATATAGCACCAGAAAGCGATCCGAGATGCGTAAAATCACTATGATGGCGAGTGTCTAGAATCGATCTCTGAGGTCTAAAAGAGGTTAGCCCCAAAAATTTTTGAAATTTTTATTTTGCTCGGAAGCGCAGCGTAAAAAATATCGCTATAACGGCCGATGGAGAAAAGTGATCCCCGGGGTCGAAAAATAGTATAGCCAGAAAATTTTTTCGGAGGCGGTTCCAGACTTTTTTTTTTTTTTGCTCTCCTTCTGGACTTACGACCGGACTCTTAGCTCGACACGGACTTTAGCTGAACACGGAAACAGCAAAGAAGGAAAGTCAAAAGAAATAACGAGAAGCATAACTCTCGGACTCGTACCACAATGAAAAAACTGATCGGATCTGTGTCGCGGTAGGAAGGCGGTGGCGGAGTATTAGGGTTTTATGGTGGCAGGGTATATGGCGGCGGAATATGGTGGCAGGGTATATGGCGGCGGTGATCGGCGAGTGTGGCGGTGACTAGTATGATCAGAACTCGAAACTCTAAGGGGCGAGACACTAAGACCGACAACTCGGCCGACGATGTGACACAAATTCAACAATGCAAAAAGCGAAAAGATAATGCGGCGTAGATTGGTTATGGGATGGATCTAAACTCTAAGCATGTTTTGGCTTTTTGTGGGTTATAGGTAAAACAGATCTAATCTCGAAAAACAGTAAAATCTCACCGAGCAACTGAAATCGATACCACTTGATAGGGCAAAGGTGTCCGATCTTTCGATGAGATGGCGATAATCGATTTGATGGAGTTCGGGCTTGACGATCCGACTACGCGTGCGAGCACGGCGCCAATGCAATCGCTAGGCCAATCTCACGGAGGTTACCGATCCTGCGTGAACACGATCGGCTGACCGGCGAGGGTCTTAATTCCTACGAAATCGAGAACAAGTAAGAACCAATATTGCAATCAAGATATTGCGGATTAAGAGGAAAGCTTTATTGAAAGAGGCGGGATCCTGAATAGGTGCGCAGTACAAGAGGCCTCTGCGACGCTCGAGCCTTGGCGAAGTTGCGACTATGGCTAACTTAATGTCTAAACAAAATCCGAGTCTAAAGGTTGCTATGGGCGTGTTAAGAGGCGAAAAGGTGGGGTTTCGGCCAGCCATGGAAGTGGTGACGAATCCAACCCTAAAAGTCCTTTTCCCTCAAATACGGACTCTAAAAGTGGCTAATTAAAATCCGCGAAAATTACATGGGCTGGCCCAAAATAAAGGTGTCATGACACCATATTATGCTATGGACGAATTAAGAAAGTATTGATCTTGAATATTTCGTCCAAGCCTTCTTTCTTCATTATGGTGGCCTCAAAGTTCTGAAATCTTCATCCGTGGCCTTCTCTTGGATCATCACATGCTTGCTGCCATCACCATGCATGGCCATGCTCCAATGCTTGTCCCTCTCATCCATGCTTGGTCCATCATTCCTAAGAGTAAGAAACATATCTGATTTAGGCAGCATCATATTCTCATGTATGTAAGGAATAGTTCCAAGAAACGAAAGTACCTGATAGTTCAGTTGTTTGGCACGAGATCTTGTGATGGGTCCTTGTATGTGTGTTGCTGTAGGTACAACGGTTGTATCAATAGTAGGGATGTCCACATCACCTTACTCCACGGCATGCGAGCTGCCAAGGAGATGAATGTTAACCGCCTACGCTGCTACGGAGACTCCGACCTCGTCGCGGGGCAAGTCGCTGGCACCTGTCTCCCCCCATGGCGTCTGCATGGCGATGAACAAGTTGGGCGGACACTTCACAGGCTACTCCGTTGAGTGGATCGACAGGCGGAAGAACGAGGAGGCCGACGCCCTCTCTCGCATTGGATCGGCTCGACTCGCACCACCCGCCGGCGTCTTCCTCGACACAATAACCAAGCCATCAGTCTCCCCCCCGAGGGAGATCGACATCGGAGTCCCGCTACAGCCCGAGGCAGCCCTGGTCGCACTCGTCACCGAGCCGGACGACTGGACCAAGCCCTACATCGCCTACCTAGAGTCCGGCACCTTGCCGGCAGACGAGACGGACACTCGGATGATCGCTCACCGATGCAAGTCCTACACCATCATCGACGGCGAGCTCCACAAGCGCAGCGTCACCGGCGTGTTCCAACGCTGCGTCCAACCCGCCGAAGGACGCAAGATCCTCCACGATATCCACTCCGGTGACTGCGGCCACCATGCCGGCGCCCGCTCTCTGGTCGCCAAGGCTATGCGACATGGCTTTTACTGGCCCACCGCACGCCGATCTTTGTCGACATTGTCCAGGTGCGCCGGGTGCCGAATCGCCAACCAGACGCGTCTTGAAGCTCGGCGCTCAAAACAATCCCCATCACTGGCCATTATTTGTGTGGGGCATGGACATGGTAGGCCCCTTCAAGAAGGCTCCCTCCGGCTACACCCACCTGCTGGTCGCGGTCGACAAATTCACAAAGTGGGTGGAGGCCAAGCCAGTTCAGAAATGCGACGGGAAGACCGCAACTAAATTCCTACGCGAGCTCATATATCGCTACGGGTTCCCAAACAACATCATAACGGACAACGGCACCAACTTCGCCAAAGGAGCCATGGCCGAATTCTGCGAAGAGCACCACATCCGGCTCGACCTCGTGTTGGTCGCCCACCCGGAATCCAACGGCCAGGCGGAACGGGCGAACCAAAGAATCCTCCACGGCCTGAAGCCGCGACTCCAAGTACCACTCGAGCTCACCGCCGGGTACTGGGTCGAGGAGCTACCCTCCGTCATCTGGGGCATCCGCACCTCGGTCAACAGGTCGACAGGATTCACCCCCTTCTTCATGGTATACGGCGCCGAGGCAGTCATGCCCACCGACCTCGAGCACGACTCACCACGGGTCGTCCACTACATGGAGGCTGCAAACGAACTCGCCCGCCAAGACGGAGTCGATCAGCTCGACGAGGCAAGTGACCTCGCTCGGTCACGCACCGCCATCTACCAGCAGGGACTCCGCCGCTACCATAGCCGGCGGGTGAAACTCGCACCTTCCAGGAAGGCGACCTGGTGTTGCGTCTCATCCAGGACAAGAAGGGCATGCACAAGCTCTCCCCTCCGTGGGAGGGACCATTCGCCATCGGGCGAGTACTTGGCAATGACGCCTACTACCTCATCGACGTCCGCGGGGACGGCGAACTCGACGTCAAGCGACCATGGAATGTAAACCTCCTACGGAAGTTCTACCCCTAGAACCCCATATGTACTCTCCGATCGCTATGAAATAAAAAGAATCGTTCGCAAATTGCCTACTCTCCATGTCTTGTGCCACTACTTTTCGTAATAACAGCGTCCGACTAATCGCGAAGTCAACCTTTGGTACAGCGATCGACGCGGCTAAGTAGTGCGGTGCAAAGCACCGAGTAACCTCGGTCTTGCATCGTCCATGAAAACGCCTACCGGAGCCCCATTGAGTCGCCTAGCCGGCTTTACGAGCCAAGACAATCGCCGCTTCTTCTGCGACCATGGTCCTCCGCACCCTCGGCATAGCGACTCGAACGGCTAAGTACCACGCTCGGGGACTGACGACCAGTTCATCGCGAGCGGCTCGGGAAAACGCCAAGTAGGAGAGCATTCCCAGGACTCGCCACGCGACTGACCCAACGGGCCAGGCAGGAGTGATGCGCCCAAACTAACGCGCCAAGTCCTCATGTTAGAGGGTAACCCTGGGGTTGGCCCGATCTTTCACGAATTCCACGAGAAACGAGGGGAACGAGGTGGTCGGGGGAAGAAATCGATGAAGGCGATGAAAACCACGAACACACACACACACACCAAAACACGATACACGCCTACTCCTCACGCCGGTGGCAACCGGTCCAACATAATCCCTAGGATCGGTGTTGGGCGAAGCTCGCTCTCCACGCCAACAACGGGGGATGAGGTGCTTGGTGAGATCTTGACGACTTGGGGGCGAGACACCGAGAACCCAAGGCCTTGTACAACTTGAACGCACTTAAGCAAGATCCAAGAGGTGGGTGGATAATCCGGTGCTCCTTGGTAGGAGCATGAGACCAATAGATATAAGTACTCAAAGGGTTTCCTTAATATCTATTATTATCCAAGTCTAGGGTTTACAATGGATGGTGGGGGGCTATATATAGTCCAGCCACAAAAACAGGGGTAATTTGGGGATAAATAGCGAAATATGGAGAGGGTTACAAGGCGCTGGGCCGAAATATCACGTAAAGTCTCTGTCTCTGGCGGTAGTACTGCTGGCGGACAGTAGTACCGGTCATGCGTAATGCCGGTTCTGGACGGTAGTACCTTGTCGATCTGGGACTTCTTGGGGCCTTCATTGGGGAGGCGTGGCGGTAATCTGGGAGCCGAGGCGTAGTCTTGGTGAGAAGCGTTTGCAGCTCAGGGCCTTACATGGTTGGCGGTAGCATTAGGTGTAAGCGGTAATGTCTGCAGTGTGTCGGTAGTACCATGGCGACAGAGAGCATTGGTCTCTTCTTGGTGCTCCTCGTCCTGCGGGTTCTTCTCTTCGTACCTGATGATGCACAAGGTATGGGAATGAAATAGCAAGCCATCCAAGGGTGTATTGAAGTCACACATGGAGAGGAGCGAGTTCACCTTAGCTTGAAGGAGTTTGGCTCGGGCGCGAGTCATGGGTCCACTTGGGGAGCTTGTGGGAGGAGATGTAGAAGCGGTCGTGGGGCCAGCATCGGCTCCCCCTTGGGAAAGATTCGTCCTCGACTCTTCAACCGGCTCAACTTCCTTTTCTCCATGGTAGGGTGAGAGGTCCTTGACATTGAATGTCGAGCTCACAAGATACTTGGAAGTTGGGATATCGATGACATAAGAGTTGTTGTTGATTCGCTTGAGAACTTTGAATGGTCCATCTCCTCTAGGCTTCATCTTGGAGTCGCGTTCCTTGGGGAAGCGGTCTTTACTTAAGTGTATCCACACAAGGTCGCCCTCTTGGAAGATTATCTCTTTCTTATTCTTGTTTAGCCTTGATGCTTGGCGAAGGACTTGTTGCTCGATAGTAGCTCGTGTGTCATCATGGAGTTTCTTCATTGTGTGGCGGCAAGCGTCCATATTGCACGTTCATGAAGTGGGAGTGGAAGGATATCGGCGCGGTGAGAGGTTGACCGTGAGACGATCATGAACGGGCTCCTCATGGTGGTGGAGTGCTTGGCGCGGTTGTAGGCGAACTCGGCGTGTGGAATGCATTCCTCCCAGTCTTTAAGGTTCTTCTTTATCAACACCCGGAGGAGTGTGCCAAGACTTCGATTGACGACCTCGGTTTGTCCATCGGTTTGAGGATGCGAGGCGGACGAGAAGAGGAGCTTGATGCCGAGCTTGGACATGAGTGTCTTCCAGATATAGCTCATGAATTTTACGTCGCGGTCGGAGACGATTGTCCTTGGCACACCGTGTAGCCGAATTATTTCCTGAAAAACAAATTTGCTACATGTGAAGCATCATCGGTCTTATGGCACGGAATGAAATGTGCCATTTTGGAGAAACGATCCACTACTACAAAAATGGAATCATGACCATGCTTAGATCTAGGCCTAACACAAAGTCCATGCTAATGTCCGACCAAGGTGCATGAGGAATAGGCAATGGCATATAAAGACCAAAAGGGTTGGACTTAGACTTAGCCTGGATACATGTAGTGCATCGTTGGACGTGTCGCTCCACGTCGCGCTTCATCTTTGGCCAAAAGTAGTGAGTGGAGAGCATGTCATATGTCTTGTCACGGCCAAAGTGGCCCATAAGGCCTCCACCATGGGAATCTTGAAGAAGCAACATTTGGAGAGATGATTTCGGAATGCAAAGCTTGTTTTGTTTGAAAAGAAAACCCTTATGCAAATAGAAATCATCAATCCCTTTGTCTACGGAACATTGTGCAAATATTGGTCCAAAGAAAGGGTCGGACGCGTACAAAGATTTGATGTCATCAAGACCCAAGACATTGACTTCGAGTCGTGTAAGAAGGCTTGTGTTTTTGCGAGACAAGGCGTCCGCTACCACATTTTCTTTGCCCTTCTTGTATTTGACAATGTAAGGAAAAGACTCCATAAACTCAACCCATTTTGCGTGTCTTTTACTCAAGTTGGCTTGGCCCTTAAGGTACTTCAACGACTCATGGTCGAATGGATGATAAATTCTTTGGGCCAAAGATAGTGTTGCCACACTTGAAGAACACGTACCAAGGCAAAAAGTTCTTTGTCATAAATGGGATAATTGAGGCGTGCGCCATCAAGTTTCTCACTATGGTAAGCAATAGGACTCCCATTTTGCATAAGGACGCCACCAATGCCAATACCACTAGCGTCACACTCAATCTCAAATGTTTTTGTGAAATCCGAATGCAAGAAGTGGTGCTCAGTGAGCCTCTTTTGAGCTCATCAAAGCCTTTTGTTGTGCTTTTCCCCAAGCACGTGACATTTTTCTTGGTCAATTCGTTGAGGGGGCAAGCAATTGTAGAAAAATCTTTCACAAAGCGACGGTAAAAGCCAGCCAACCCATGAAAACTACGAAGTTCACTAACATTTGTTGGGATGGGCCAATCTCATATGTCCTTGACTTTTGAGACATCCACTTCTATGCCATTAGAAGACACAACAAAACCAAGGAAAATCAGCTTGTCTTTTGCAAAAGTGCACTTTGGGAGATTAGCATAAAGCTTTTCATGACGAAGGATTTGAAGAACCTCCTTAACATGAGTAACATGCTCCTCTAGTGACTTGCTATAGACAAGGATGTCATCAAAGTAAACAACTACACTCTTTCCAATGAGAGATCGCAAAGTATGGTTCATGAGGCGCATGAAGGTAGATGGGGCATTGGATAAGCCAAAGGGCATAACCAACCATTCATAGAGACCAAGCTTGGTCTTGAAGGCGGTTTTCCACTCATCACCTTCAGCCATGCGAATTTGATGGTAACCACTACGAAGATCAATTTTGGAAAATATAGTGGCTCCACATAACTCATCAAGCATGTCATCAAGACGCGATATAGGATGTCGATAACGCACGGTGATAGCATTGATTGGACGGCAGTCCATGCATAACCGCAACGTATCATCCGTTTTTGGGACTAGGATCACGGGACAGCTTGGGCTAGTGCTTACTTGGATCAAACCTTTGGAGACGAGTTGGTTGATTTGACGCTCGATCTCCTTCGTCTCTTCCGGTTAAATGCGATACGCCAGCGGTTTGGGAGTGGTAGGGTATGAGGTCGATGCGGTGCTCGATTCCACGAAGAGGAGGAAGGCCATGAGGAAGCTCTTCGGGAAAAACATCTTGGAATTCCTGCAAAATAGTCATCAAAGAAGGAGGAACATTTGTCAAGTTGTTAGTTCCTTGCGCTAGTCCCTTGCATACAAGGACATAGTGCAAGATGGATGGGTTGTTCCGCACTTCTCTCATCTCACTTTTGGTGGCAAGAAGAACACTCTTAGTTTTTCCACTCGAGTTTGGCTTGTAGCTCTCACTCACTATGGTGTGGTTCTCTCGCTCACTACTCTTGTCACAAGGTGTTTTTGCGTATTGCGCCCTCGCTAAAGCCTTTGCATTGTCCGCAATTATTTGGCTAGGAGTCATTGGTTGCAACACACAAGTTTTATCAAGCCATTTTAAGGTGTAAGTGTTTGAGTGACCATTATGCAAAGCACGCTTGTCATATTGCCATGGCCTTCCGAGCAACATATGGCAAACCGTCAGTGGGACCACGTCACACTCGACCGTGTCCTTGTAGTGCCCAATTGAGAACGTCACCGAGACGGTGTGCTTGATCTTGACGGATCCTTGGTCACTTAGCCATTGGATGTGGTAGGGGTGTTTATGCGGGAGGAGGGTGAGGTTGAGTTTCTCACACAATTCCGTACTTGCAAGGTTGTGGCAACTCCCTCCATCGATGACAACTTTGATGGACTTCCCATTGATGCCGGCACGAGTTTGGAAGATGTTCGTGCGTTGGTCTTCATTTTCATTGGCTTGGGTAGTCAAGACCCTTGTGACCACAAGCGATGGACTTGCGTCATGCTCACATACGAGAAGTTCTTGGTCCTCTTCCAAATGTTGTCTTGTCATGGCCTCCTTGACCCTTGCATCAAACTCTTCTTCAGTCAAGTATTCTTCATCGCCGTTGTCATGGATGAACAAAACTTTCTTGTTTCCACATGCATTCGACTTGTGCCCTTTGCCTCCACACTTGTAGCATTCACCAGTGAAAGGTTGATCATCCCTTGTGTGTTTGCCACTTGGGGGCTGTTTTCCTTGAGGGAGAGTTGGCTTGAAGGGAAGCTTGGTTGTACTTGAGGAGCTTCCACTTGGAGTTGTTGGAGTAGTGGTTGACGCTTGCTTGAAGGTGAAGTACGTCTTTGGTTTGTTATACTTGATGTACTCTTGCACTTGGCGCTCGGCCTTGGATGCGATGTGCACAAGCTCAACCATGTTGTTGTACTTTTGGAACTCGGTGATACGCTTGAAGGGATGGTTCAAGTCATTGAGGAAGCGTGCCATTGTTTGTTCATCTCGCTCTTCGATGTTGGCACGGATCATGTTGAGCTCCATTTGTTTGAAGTACTCTTCCACGGTCTTTGTCCCTTGACTAAGCGTTTGAAGCTTGTTGAAGAGGTCACGCGTGTAGTGCGAAGGAACAAAGCGGGATCTCATATGAGCCTTCATGTCTTGCCAAGTTGCAATTGGAGGCTCTTCGCTTCAAGCGAGTTGGACTTGTTCCCACC
Source organism: Avena longiglumis (assembly GCA_030063025.1). Lineage (NCBI taxonomy): Eukaryota > Viridiplantae > Streptophyta > Magnoliopsida > Poales > Poaceae > Avena > Avena longiglumis. Next base: position 312,224,417 of record CP125977.1, read on the forward strand.
AAAGGTTGGCATACTCATCAAACTCGAGGGATGCCATGGCCATCATCTTCTCATTGCTATAGTTGTGCATGCGGAAGATCTTGTCGACCTTGAGTTCCCAAGAGAGATATTCCTCGGGCTCGTTGGAACCGGTGAACTTGGGCATGGTGAATTTGAGTTTGCCGAAAGTTTCTTCTCCATTGCGGTTCCGGTTGCGTCGGTTGCCATGATTAGGGCGGTCATCATCATCATCATCCGAGCTCTCATGTCTTGCTTGGTGATTGTTGCGTTGCTCTTGCGGTTGTTGAGGTGCCGCGTTTGGTGGTGGAACTTGTTGTTGACGACGAGCTTGGGGAGCTTGCTCGTTTTGTTGTCGCGGTTGAGGACGAGGAGGAGGTTGATGGTCCTCACGACGAGCTTGGGGAGCTTGCTCTTGTTCTTGTCGTGGTTGATGCCGAGTAGCATTAGCATGCGCCATGTGGCGAGGAGGACGTCGAGCCGCGCGTGCAATGGGCTGCTCTTCTTCTTGGTGTATGGGAGGGTCATCATGACCATCATGGTGCCGACGTGGGCGGTCATGTCGATGATGACGCCTTGGAGGATCTTCGAGTGCTTCACGTCGACGATGATCTTGTTCGTCCTCTTCGGAAGCGTCACTAGTTGTTGAAGGGACATGTCGACGTCGATGGCCTTGGTGGTCCATGCGAGGTTGCTCTTGTTGAATCACAAGTTCCCTTGGTTGTGGCCGGTTCGCTTCGCGCCTTGGGGGTCTTGCGGAGAGGTCACCATCATAGCTTGATGTTGCGGCATGACGCGGAGATGGTACCGCTTGCGAAGAGCTCATGGAGTGAAGAACGGATCCATCTCGGTGCCTTGAAGCGTGACGGCGAGGTGCACTTGATTCACTTGAGGAGTGACGAGATGAGCTTGATTCGCGCGAGCGTGTCCTTGCGAGTCCATCAATGATGTGTTGAAGCTTCTCATCCGTTGAGGCGAGTGCACGACCAAGAGCTTCATTTTGATGCCCGAGATTGTGTTGCATGGCATGCATTTGGCCTCGGACTTCTTCGAAGCGGTTGTCGATGTTCTTGAATTCCACACGGGCCTCGCTAAAATCTTGGCGCCGCTCGAGAGCTTCACAACGATAGTTGAATTCTCCTCGGACCTTCCAATGGTCCCATCTTGTCATGAATTGGTTATCATCCTCCGGAGGTGGTGGTGGTTGGGATGGCTCTCCATGCTTGTCCATGATACAAAGCCAACAATGGTTGTATATGGAGAGAAAGGGTGTGGAGAGTTAGCCTTTTACCTCAACTTGGAGATTATATCAAACCAATTGCCACACAAATGAGCGAAAAGCGTGCAAAGCGAAATGGCAAGAAACTCTCAAAGGCTTTTTGGTGGAAGGTTAGTGTTGTGGAAAACCAAACGAAACGATCCAAGCAAAAGGTTATTATCCTACGTGGTAAAGAACCAAAGATCAAAAGCAAAAAGGATACGATCTACAAAAACACGAAAAACACACACGTGGAGAAAAACGGGGTTAGTACGACTATGAAAATGAGCACAAAAGGTCCTAACGAAGACTACGCTCGGGTGTCGTGCCAACACAAGGAGAGACCACAACTCGTTTGCCAAAAGAGGGTAAGCAATAGATTTGTGCACTTGCCGCGGAGCGCTCTTTCTTCTCTCTTTCTTGGCTTACAAGCTTGGTATTCTCTTTGTATTGGGAGACTATGTAGCTTTTTTTTTTGAATTTTTTTCCTTTTTCTCCCTTGCTATGCTACTATGTTAGCTTTTGTATTTGGCCTCACACTCTCACTTTCCGAAGGCAAGTGCACAATGCTTAGACAAACACAAAATGAGTTGCTCTCATAGGATAGATACACACAAAGGAAGATATGGGGCTGTCAAGGTGGTGCAAGTTATACCTTTGGTATTGTTGACGACTTGCAACCGTTGGTGGGGGGAAGATGTTCGAGTGTCGCGGTGTCGTTGAGCGCGTGATGACGTTGATGCGGAAGCTTGTGTTAAGATGGCGACAAACACGCGAAACACGAACAAGCTAAAGGGGGAAAGTCAGCAAACGAAAATGAGGCGTCAAGACGAAGGAAAAACCTTCTGTTACTGGCGGTAGTACCGCTTGGTACAGGCGGTAGTACCGGACGGCGGTAGTACCGCTTGTTACTGCCAGAGTAATCTTAGTACCGCTTGAACGCAGGCAGTACCGGTGACAGAACACGAACAAAAACGAGATCCACTTGACACAAACCTCAGATCCGTGGGAAAACTGACCGAAAGGCTTGAAGGGAATATGCCCGAGAGGCAATAATAAAGTGGTTATTATCGTATTCCTTATTTATGATAAATGTTTATTTTGCATGCTATAATTGTATTAATATGGAAACGTTAATACATGTGTGTTTAATAAACAAACAGAAAGTTCCTAGTTATGCCTCTCTCATAAACTAGCTCGTTGATTAACAAGATGATCAAGGTTTCCTGATCATGGACATTGGATGTTGTTAATAACGGGGTCACAACATTAGTGTAATGGTGTGATGAACATTCATCCGAAGTATAGCATTACGATCAAAGTCATTGAGTTTATATTGCTATAACTACTTACGAAGTGATCCTAATCCTTAGACCATGAGATCATGTCAATCACTAACACCGGAAGAGTTTCTTGATAACATCAAACGTCACACCGTAACAGGGTGATTATAAAGATGGATTCAGAACTAATAAAGTGTTATGTTGAGGCCCATGGATCGAGAGTGGAATTTGTTCATCCCGGCGGATAGATATGCTCTGGGCCCTCGGTGATATCACATTGATTAGCTTGCAAGCAAGTGATTTGATCACTAGAATGTTATATCACGGAACGAGAAAGAGTGCATGTCGTGCGAGATCAAACTAGGTATGGAGATACCGATGATCGAATCTCGGACATGTAATATATCGCGAAACAAAAGGATTAAGATACTAGCGTAAAAGGTTCCGACGATCACAAGAAAGTCATCGTTGAATGTGTGGGAGTCAGTATGGGTCTCCAGATCCCGCTTCTGATTATTGATCCAAGACGGGTCTCGATCATGTCCGCATTATTCACGAACCGTAGGGTGACACACTTAAGAGACACCGACATCCAATTGGAGCAAAAGTTTCATGCCGAAAGAATGAACAAGCGCAGGAATTTATTTCACTAGATACCGAAACAGGTTTTCGGGTGAAATTGCATAAAGTGGTTATGCATGTGAAATAGAATTCTAGTAAGGGGTTATTTGTGAATGGTTGTCATTAAAGTAATGGACAAAATTCTGAATAAAATAAAAGAGTTTTATTTAATGAGAGTTTGCATTAAATTTGGTGGAAATTTAATGGGATTTTGAGTGGGTTTTTGAGTGGAGAAATTTGAAGGGCCATTTTGTGAGTGGAGTGTCCACCCACATGAATGAGGGAGAGGTGGGGGCACCCTCCATGGCCGTGGCCATGCCTTGGGCTGCCCCCCTATATAAGGAGCCCTCCTCTCACTTCTCACTCACACCTCCTCGTGAAGGATCTCTCTCCTCTAGAATTTATCCCCATGGTCTCGGACTAGCGAGATACATGTTCCCGTGGCTTTTCGCAAGAAAGAGTTGTGCTTCCGCCGCATCATTTGGGCGAGGAGGCGGAGGTTGCTCGCCTCGAGCGTGTGCGAGCACGGATGCTTTTTGCGGCGCTAGGACTTCCTCTCGATCTTGAGATCGGCAAGATCGTCTACATCAACCACGAGATTGGACTCGTTAAGCTTTGTCGGTCTTCAAGGGTATGTTCTCTACGGATATACATCCGCCCGTTGTTTGTATCTAGTAGATAGATCTTGGTACATAGTTGTTCCCATCGTAGGAAAATTTTTTGTTTTCTATGCTGCGAACCCTACAGTGGTATCAGAGCCGGATCTATGCGTAGATGCTTTACACGGGTAGTACACATATGAGTATGTGGGCGATGATGATCATTTTATTGCTTCTTAGTTGTACTTTGGATATTGGTGGCATAGTGGGATGAAGCGGCGGACAAACTTTACATGTCCTCACATGAGACCTGTTCCACGCTTGACATGCAACTAGTTTTGCATAAGTGGCTAGCGGGTGTCTCTCCTACTATAGTCAATATCTAATTTGCAACGAGTCAACAATTTGGTTATCCTCGTTGTGGTTAATGTTCGTAGGTAAGAACGGTTCTATCTTGAAAGCCCTAAGCCACGTAAAATTTGCAATGGATAAATTAGAGGCGTCTAGTTTAGATTGTCTTTGGGCTAGTGTTATGATATGGTGATGTTGTAAGTAGAAGTATGAGATGATACTCTTACAACACACATAACGTGTAATCTCCATAGACCTTGGACTTACACATATAGGTATGATAGTCATCATACCACGGTGCACATGATAGAGATCATATGCGGGAACCATATCATTCCACTAATAAACATGTGATGTTTGATAGCATCTTATATTGCTTGATTGGCATTTTATTAGCATAATAAGATGATCCCTCTTTTAGATATCAAGATAAAAATGTGTTCTTCCTTAAGTATGCACCGACAATGTTTCGTCGCTTCAAGACATCACGTGATGATCGGGTGTACTTGAATCCATGAGCATATCTCGGGTGTAAGACAGTTACACACGCGAATACTAAGGTTCTTACTTGGCGAGCCTAGCATGTACAGACATGGCCTCGGAACACGGACCGAAAGGTTAAGCATGAGTCATATGTTTTGATAGGATGACCATATGGATGCTCGCCTTTGAAGCTACACCGACTCACGTGATGATCGGACTTGGTGTAGTGGATTTGGTTCATGTAATCACCAAAAACACACGAGGGATGTTGTTTTTGAGTGGGAGTTCATTTCTAATTTGGATTAGTAGAACTCAATTTATCATAAATTAAATCAAAGTGAATTTGCATAATTTCTTGTAGTTATTGGCATTCGTTCACCACCTTATGCTTAGTTGTAATTGAGATAATAGAACTATAGAATTCTGGATATATACTTTCTGACTGGTATCGTATTGTGTTGAGTGTCAATCCAAAGTTTAAAGTCCTATTGCAAACTTTCAGAAACTCTATTTACTCCGTGAAATTTAATAGTTGGTATTAAATCGAGAGTAACAATTCGATGTTAGTATCTTAAGTATCATGTTTGCATCCATGATTCTTGATTGGTTTGATATCAAGTTTATCTAGGAGCTGAAGAATTGTTTGAAACCATCATGTGTGGCAGATATAACGATATCTGAAACAATGTTTTGGTTGCAATATGATAGAGTATAATATATGTTCTCATATTGGATGAGAATTTACGAAGGTTGGAGATGCTAGACATCCTAATCATCCAAAAGGATTTTGGAAAGTAATGTTATACTCACGATTCTCCTTTATAAGCTAAATTGGCTTGATCATGAAAGTCGTCATGATAAGGATGAATAGAAGATGTATGTAAAGTGTTTACTACACTAAAAGATTACTAAAGAATGGATTTTGAAAGAATACCGATCATTTTGATGATGGTGATCTACTTCAAAGTGAAAGTCCAAAGGTATTATTATTTGAATATACACGCTTTGGACTATGTGTCATGTATATGGCGCCACTTTTGATGTTGATAGATTCTTTTAAAAGGAAAAGGAAATGCTGAAAGAGAATCTATAAAATATATTTGGCAGAAAAGAAAAGATTGGAAATATCCAATTTAGGTATATAGATGATATACATGTTATGGTTGTATTCTTTGCTTGTTAAACAATGTGGTTCTTGGGTATTGGACCGAATTGGTTGGTATGAAATTTCATACTGCGGAATGACGCAATTCATGAACCACAATGGCCTAAGTAACTAGCAAGAGAATATGTGATGATGTTCATCGAAAACAAACAAACCGTTGTTTGTATTTAACGTTGACATCAAAGCTTGACTTCAAGATTTGTTTTAATAATTGTTATTTGAATCAGGTATTATAAGAACAAAGGTTGTTCAAATAATTACCGTATTCCATATAAGATGGATGATTTACAAATCTAGTTGAAGAAATCACATCCATAAAACCTAATGCTAAAATGTTGCAAGACAAATGATTGAAAGATCACTTATGAAGTGACATCGCTGTTTAAATTATATTGGAAAGAAAACATGAAGAATCTCCATATTCATGGATTTTTGGAGTCTTTGATTTGATCAAGTGACGCTTGTGAGACTTTCCACGTGATAATTAAAACTTCGTTCAAAGGCCAAAGAAGTACGAACGACTAAATTATTGGAATTTATACATATCGATGTATGTAGTCCATTATGTATAGTCGTAAGCGATGGGTTTCAACTTCATATGCTTTCTCTGAAAATTTGAGTGAATGTTCACTTAATGAGAAAGAAGTATGAAATATTTGAAAAATGTTTCAAAGACTTTCAAGATGAAGTGAAAAATCATTGTAACAAGAAAAATAAATGGTTTATGATTTTATCATAAGGGATTTATTTGAGTTACAAGTGTAACAAGAAAAATAAATGAATTATGATTTTATCATAAAAGGGATTTATTTGAGTTACAAGTTTAGCAAAACACCTAGATTTACATCTCCCGAAACACCATAGGAATATGGAATGTTTAAGATTTGTAATGAAACCTTGTTTGACATGGTTGGATCAAAGGTGTTATTTATAAAACTGCCATTATGTTTTAAAAGATTAATGCTTTAGAGACTATCGCTTTTACACTGAAAAGAGCTCCATCTAGATCCGTTGAAATGACACCATGGAAGTTATGGTTCGGGGTAAAACCCAAGTTGTCATTTCTTAAATTTTGGTATGCTAAACATAAGTAAGATGTTTACAACTGAAGTCGGATGAGCATGTCTTTGTAGGTTATTTCGAATAACAATTGGTTATTCCTCCATAACACCAAGGACAAAAGGGTTTGTCGCTTGAAACGTGAAGTTTCTTGAAGAAGGAATTTTTCATAAATGTTAAGTGGGAGGACAATAGAACTTGGATAAGGTTAACGAACCTTAGCTATATGTGATGAGTTGCGCAGCACCGGAAAATGTTCCGGAGGCTTCCATAATGCTCATAGCTTATGTGCCTCAAAGGTTGTGGTCACGGAGATCTAAGTTCTTATTGAACCAAGTCAGTCGAATAAACAATCAAATACTAAGATTTGAGAGTAAATCATTATTGTTTGACAATGATGAACCGACTATATGCAAAGAAGCGATGATGGGCCCTGGCTCCGTCAAATGGCTTGAAGCCATAAAATCCGTGATAGTTCCATACACGAGAAATCAAGTTTTGAACTTGGAAGACCCTCCGGAAAGGTGTAAAAACCTATCGGTCGTATTTGGATCTATAAAGAAACAGACATGGATGTCTCACATCTATGAAATATTCGACATGTCGTAAAGTATTTTATGATAATGTTCAAAGAGTTGACTATGACAAGATTTGATCTTTCATAGCGATATTTAGTCTGAACGGATTAAAGTAGCAACCACTACATATAATTTGGTATATGGTAGATGAATAAACAAAACAAAGTTCTTCTAATAGAATGGTTACCTAGGGCGTGTACATGACACGGTCCAAAGGGTTTTGTTAAATTCAAAGGATGCTAAAGGGCATGCAAACTTCAATGGTTGAAGTAAGCATCGCGGAGTTGGAATCTTCACCATGATGAAAAAGGAGTTTTCATCAGGAGACGATGAAGATGCTTGCATTTGCAAGAAATTAAGTGGGAGTGCTAAGACATATTTCTAATACATTATGTGGAGGACATCTTGTTGATTGGAAATGATGTATCTTTTATTGACAAAGGTTAAGAATTTCATTTTGATGAAAGACTTAGGCAAAACCGAATATTTAGCGTGAATGTCTATAGTGGATGTATGTGACGCCAATATGGTTATGCCAAACGTACATATATGAGATATTGAAGGAGTTCAATATAGAAACGACAAGAAAAGCAACTTGTTGCATGGAAAGGAATTGAATCAAGATTCAAGTGTATCGACACTTGATAAGTGAAACAAGATTCAAGTGCTTTGACACTTGATGAGTGCAATCACGAGAATGTTTTGATCAATCATACCATGATATGTACACATCCAGATATGTCCTATGCTCTAATTGTTATGAGCATATACCAGAATGAATCATAAAATGATCATTGGACGATAGTGAGGATATTCTTATGATCTTTTGGAAGAACTAAGAATATATTTGTGTAGAGGTGACAAACAATTACAAATAGTTCATTGTAAAGCGTTACATTGATACTAGTTTTGTCACAAGATACAAATTAAGTTTATCTCAATTTAAACTATGGGTGGCACAATGTAATGGAAAGGAGATTCCATGATGGATTTGGAAGAGTTCCAAAGTTAAGACATTGTGACAAATATTACAACAAAAGGCTAAGTATATGACTGCTATAGTAGCAGCAAAGGAGGGAATTTGTGTCAAGTAGTTTGTTATCAAACTAAGGTGTGGTTCGCAACGGGCTAACACTAAAGATATATTGTATGACAATAGTATCAATGTGTTTTAACCCAAAGGAACTAAAAGTCTCACCAAAAGACCAAATTTATACAATGCCATCTCATTGGAGAATGAGTGATGCGTGGAGACGCAAAGACATGCAAATACACATGGACCTGAAGCGTCAGATCCGTAGATTATGTTAACCACTTGCAATTGCGTATTTGGAACACCAGAAAGCCATAGGTGTTCAATAAACAAAGTTCTCAAACTAGATTATTGTCTCTAGTGCAAGTGGGAGACTGAAGGGAATATGCCCGAGAGGCAATAATAAAGTGGTTATTATCGTATTCCTTATTTATGATAAATGTTTATTTTGCATGCTATAATTGTATTAATATGGAAACGTTAATACATGTGTGTTTAATAAACAAACAGAAAGTTCCTAGTTATGCCTCTCTCATAAACTAGCTCGTTGATTAACAAGATGATCAAGGTTTCGATCATGGACATTGGATGTTAATAACGGGGTCACAACATTAGTGTAATGGTGTGATGAACATTCATCCGTATAGCATTACGATCAAAGTCATTGAGTTTATATTGCTATAACTACTTACGAAGTGATCCTAATCCTTAGACCATGAGATCATGTCAATCACTAACACGGAAGAGTTTCTTGATAACATCAAGCGTCACACCGTAACGGGGTGATTATAAAGATGGATTCAGAACTAATAAAGTGTTATGTTGAGGCCCATGGATCGAGAGTGGAATTTGTTCATCCCGATGACGATAGATATGCTCGGCCCTCTCGGTGATATCACATTGATTAGCTTGCAAGCAAGTGATTTGATCACTAGAATGTTATATCACGAACGAGAAAAGAGTGCATGTCGATGCGAGATCAAACTAGGTATGGAGATACCGATGATCGAATCTCGGACATGTAATATATCGCGAAACAAAAGGATTAAGATACTAGCGTAAAAGGTTCCGACGATCACAAGAAAGTCATCGTTGAATGTGGGAGTCGGTATGGGTCTCAGATCCCGCTTACGATTATTGATCCGAGAGGGTCTCGATCATGTCCGCATTATTCACGAACCGTAGGGACACACTTAAGAGACACACATCCAATTGGAGCAAAAGTTTCATGCCGAAAGAATGAACAAGCGCAGAATTTATTTCACTAGATACCAAACAAAGCAGTTTTCGGGTGAAATTGCATAAAGTGGTTATGCATGTGAAATAGAATTCTAGTAAGGGGTTATTTGTGAATGGTTGTCATTAAAGTAATGGACAAAATTCTGAATAAAATAAAAGAGTTTTATTTAATGAGAGTTTGCATTAAATTTGGTGGAAATTTAATGGGATTTTGAGTGGGTTTTTGAGTGGAGAAATTTGAAGGGCCATTTTGTGAGTGGAGTGTCCACCCACATGAATGAGGGAGAGGTGGGGGCACCCTCCATGGCGTGCCATGCCCCTGGGCTGCCCCCTCCCTATATAAGGAGCCCTCCTCTCACTTCTCACTCACACCTCCTCGTGAAGGATCTCTCCCTCTAGAATTTATCCCCATGGTCTCGGACTAGCGAGATACATGTTCCAGTGGCTTTTCGAAGAAAGAGTTGTGCTTCCATTGCATCGGAGCGAGGAGGCGGAGGTTGCTCGGTGCCTCGAACGTGTGTGCGAGCACGGATGCGCTTTGTTTTGGCGCTAGGACTTCCTCTCGATCTTGAGATCGGCAAGAGATCGTCTACATCAACCACGAGATTGGACTCGTTAAGCTTTGTCGGTCTTCAAGGGTATGTTCTCTACAGATATACATCCGCCCGTTGTTTGTATCTAGTAGATAGATCTTGGTACATAGTTGTTCACATCGTAGGAAAATTTTTGTTTTCTATGCTGCGAACCCTACAAGGCTGGCTAGGAACAACAGGGGCTATAGATTGACTCCCAAAGCAACAGATCTATGGACCAAAAGCACGAAAAACGCACCAAATCCAGAGATCGATCCGAAGGCAACTTGGGGCTCTTTTTGGTGGGATTTTCGATTTTAAGGCGGATAAAAGAAAAATTGGGGGGAAATTCGTGATCAACCGTGCTCTTGATACCAATATGTTAGAGGGTAACCCTGGGGTTGGCCCGATCTTTCACGAATTCCACGAGAAACGAGGGGAACGAGGTGGTCGGGGGAAGAAATCGATGAAGGCGATGAAAACCACGAACACACACACACACACACACACACACCAGAACACGATACACGCCTACTCCTCACGCCGGTGGCAACCGGTCCAACATAATCCCTAGGATCGGTGTTGGGCGAAGCTCGCTCTCCACGCCAACAACGGGGGATGAGGTGCTTGGTGAGATCTTGACGACTTGGGGGCGAGATACCGAGAACCCAAGGCCTTATACAACTTGAACGCACTTAAGCAAGATCCAAGAGGTGGGTGGATAATCCGGTGCTCCTTGGTAGGAGCATGAGACCAATAGATATAAGTCCTCAAAGGGTTTCCTTAATATCTATTATTATCCAAGTCTAGGGTTTACAATGGATGGTGGGGGGCTATATATAGTCCAGCCACAAAAACAGGGGTAATTTGGGGATAAATAGCGAAATATGGAGAGGGTTACAAGTATTGGGCGAAATATCACGCAAAGTCTACATCTCTGGCGGTAGCTTTGGCGGCCAGGGAATAGTACGTCATGCGGTAGTACTGGACCGGTAGTACCGCTTGTCGCCCCGACTTGCTGGGCCTTCTGTGGGCAGAGGCGGTGGTAGAGTAGTCTGTAATCTTGGAGCCGTGGTAGTGCTTGGTGACAGAGAGCGTTGCAGCCTGTGGCCTTCGTTGGCGGTAGCATTGGGCGGTAGTACCGCCGCTGTGTCCCAGAGTACTGACAGAGCATTTGGTCTCTTCTTCTGTGCTCCGTCCTGCGGGTTCTTCTCTTCGTACCTGATGATGCACAAGGTATGGGAATGAAATAGCAATCCATCCAAGGGTGTATTGAAGTCACACATGGAGAGGAGCGAGTTCACCTTAGCTTGAAGGAGTTTGGCTCGGGCGCGAGTCATGGGTCCACTTGGGGAGCTTGTGGGAGTAGATGTAGAAGCGGTCGTAGGACGGGCTGCATCACCTCAACCACCCTCGAGTCGTGCCTAGAACAACCAAGTACCACGCTCGGGGACTCGGCCACCCGACTCTGTTCGCGCAAGGGAAAACGGTGAAGTATAGAGCGTTCAAGGGAGTCGCCCTGCGACTGGCTCTTCGAGCTCGGGCGAGTAGACCACAATAACAAAACATTACAAAAAAACAAACATATCACACACAAGGTAAACCCCACAAAAGGGCGGACGCGCTCGGGGACTCGTTCAAACCACAATCACAAAACACATGACAAATTCCAACACAGACACGATGTCTCATTCAATAGCATGTCGCATTATCTCACATTACAAAATATGCCCATACGACAGACCTGCTACTAACGCCTCAGGGCAAACTACCCTATTCTCGGAAGCTTGACGACGACTCGCCAAAGACCCCGGATCGCGAATGAACGGCGTATGGGTTTGGCGGTACGTCGGCTCACCACCCGCCATCGCCGTGCTGAAAGGTCGACCTTGAAATCCAGTGCGGTCGCTAATGATTAGCGCGATGGCGTCTCTCGGTACGGAAGGAGGTCGCCCATTGCCCGAACACGCTCCAAGTACACCGCGCGGTCCATCAACAGAGCACCTCGGAAGCTCCACCGCCCGGTCGACGAAGGGTAGCCGTCACGTCGTCGAGGTCGAAGTCCTCCGAAGTGAGCAAGTCCAAGGCTCAGCGCCGTTGCTGCTCCGCGTCGAAACGCCGACCGCGTCATGAATTCAACAACCGAGGCGCCTTCTCCAAGTACTTCCACACCTCGACGAGGTCGCTGGGAATCACCTCCGTGGGTGATATATCCTGGAGGTAGGCTCGGATGCACGTTGCCGGAAACGCCGCCGAGTCAACGAGCGTGCCCACACCGCCGCGTAACGAGCTCGCCTCTTCCGCACTATCAATGATGCAACTCGAGTAGACAACAACGGAGTATGTTGGACATCACAAAAGCACAAGCCTTTGGCGAGGCAAATGCACTTACCAATCGGGCGGGCGAGATCCGTGATGAAGCGTTGCGCGAGATGATCACAAGCCCAAGAACAAGGGCGTCCGACACTTTACGATCTTCTTCAGCGGATGTAATGGCGGCCTTGGCTCGCCCATCACCGAGCTCGCTTCTTCCTTCGCTTCCCAGCCTCGCGCCGAGATCGGCGATCCGCTTTCACCGAGCTCAAAGCCGATTGTGCCGCCAATTCACCCATGGGACAAGTCCTCGCAGCTTCCTCCGCCTTAAAGAATCCGAAGCCCCTTATTCACCTCTTGACGGCTGCCGTTCCTTCTTGGCATGCTTCGCTGCCAATCGGTCAGCTGATTCACGTTGCAGACCCTGCACATCGGTCAAACAGTTAATCAAAAACTTCCTAAGTGCCCACCCGCTGAAATTCAGCGAGTACGCACTCGGGGACTGGCAATCAAAACCTTCCTAAGTGCCCACCCGCCGAAATTCAGCGAGTGCACACTCGGGGACTGGACGCGCAAAATAACAAATTATATGCCAAAGGATCGCATCAAAAAAACACCTGATCCTCGGGGACTGGACAGACCTGGATGGCTACGCCAAGCATGCCATGAAGTTGTATCGCGTCCACGGACGCGAGGAGGGCTGGCGTGTACCCACGACGCTGGTCGACTTCCGCATCGGCGACCCCAGGTGCACGGCTCAAGGGTGAAGTTCCACTCGCCGCGGCCTCTTTGGCCATGAAGCGCGGGAACGTCGCGATGGAGGCACCCGCCCCAAAGGAGGTCGGCTCGGCCGTTCGAGCGAGAGCGCCCTCGCCGTGGATGCGCCGCCTGTTACGAGCTCTGCTGGCGACGCCGTGTCATCAGAAATCGTGATGACGTCATCACCCTTGGCCTTCTTGCTGCCATCCGTAGGGACGACGACCTCGTCCGCCTTCCTCTTACGGGAAGGATCCTCCTCGCTGGCGACGGACGGCACATTAGCCACGGTCGGGTGGCCCATCCTCTTCACTCCGGTCCTGTACATCAATCATGTAAGCAAAGATAATTCAAGCTGCTATGGAAGACAAAGGAGGGTGAGGGTACTCACTTGGCGACTGGAATAAAGCGTAGCCCCGTGCGGAGGCCGGCTTCTTCTCGAGGCCTAGTTGGCAATCGAGCCCCATCTCCGGGCGTCGCGTGCCCAAGACACGGACTGGCTGCCGAGGCCGCAACGAGCCTCGAGATATCTTCGACAGAGCCTCCCTGCGGTGGCCAGAGCCGGAGCATCCCCGGCCGTAGACGGGCGAACGGCGAGGCATCGAAGCTGGCACCTGACGGCGTGGCCAAGACGGCTGCCGCCGGCGCGCCGCCCTGGCCGCTGGGGCGAACTGTCGCCGAGTGCGGTGGCGAGGCCGGCCTCGTCGGCTTCGTCTTCCTCTTCGGAGGGGCCTTTGCCTCCTTCTCTTTCTTCTTCTTCTTCGACGGAGTAGCCTGGCGGCGCGAGGTGGTCTTCGGAAGTTCTTCGTCGTCATCGTGACGCTCGAGGCTTTTACTCGCCTCAAGCTCACGCTGTCGCTGCCCGCGGGTCTTGCGAACCAGCGGGGCGACCTCCTCCTCGGACTCGTCGTCGTCATTGTTCTCGTCGATCCCGGAATCGCCTTTGGCGGGAGGCGACTCGCCCATGTCCTGGACGAACGAGCTCGAATTCTCGTCGTCCGAAGGCGGGAGCCATCCTTCCTCCACTTGGAACAGCTGCAAAGAACGCAAGATGAAATTAGAATTACTGCGACAGCAAAAACTGCGACTGCGAATGAAGCGAGGTGATTACCGTTGGGGCTGGACGCTTTGCGGTGTAAGGCAACCCCACCAGCGCCCGTACACACCGGGTGATCTTCTTCGATCTTGGGATGTAGTCCTCGAGCTTCCACTCGGCGAGGCCTTCGCCGAGTCTTCCCGTGTCTTGGTACATATAGTGGTCGCGGCGAGCCAGAGGGACGAGCCGCCGCCCGAGCCAGCAGTTGTATAGGTTGATCGTCTGGAGGCCCTTCTTCTTCAAACCGTGGATGGTCTGGAGCATTTCGTCAACGACCATCCGCTGGTCGTTGGGGAGCTCGCCGACTTGAAGACGGCGCGGCTCGGACCGGTTGGCGGAGTATCGCGGGATCGCTGCCTCGCCTCGGTCGCAACATAGAACCACGACTTCTTCCAGTCGCTCGCCGCCTTAGCGGGCAGCATCAAGTCGAAAAATGAAGCCTTCGACTTCAACTGGAAGGTTAGGCCACCCGCGGCAAGCATTGGGCCGCCCGCCTCCTCGCGGCTGATCCGTCCGTGGAACAGATCTTGCCATAGAGGGAAGTAGGGCCGGCAGCCCAAGTAGCACTCGCAGAACGCCACGGAGATGGCGAGCTTTCGATCATCGGGCGACCCGATCCGATGGTTGGATCCATAGGCGCAGAAGCGAGAGAACAGGACGTGGGAACCCTAGCCCCGTTCAAGATGGTGGTGAAGCGATGAATTCCCTATCTCGCGGGTTCGGTCACCTCTCCGCGAGGATGCGCCAAAACCGCTCGCAGGATCCGGCCTCCTTAAAGGAAGCGATTCGCCCTCGTGCACTTAGATCTACCCCAAGGTTCGGTGGAGAGGCCATGGAAAAGATTTGTGGGGGTCGAGGATTTCGTCGGCTGGATCGCGATGCGAAGGCGAAAAGTGCGTGATCGGAAGAAATGGTGAGAAGGTGGTTCTCGATCGCTGTCATTCCCCTTATATAGCGGTTGTTACCCGCCAAATCAGGAGCCGTTACTACCGGTGATTACGCCAAAGTTACCGCTGAATTAATTACCCCAACGGCTAGTTTGACCGTGTTTAACGGTCCAACTTCACCACTTCACGGCAATCTTACCACTACGACGGTGTTTTCCTTTATACAGAGCCCGCCGACGATTCGAGATGTCTACTCACGTCAGATATCCGATCGCCAGCCCACCTCGCCTAATCGACGACGGCCTCGGGACTACGATGGGGATGTGCCTACCAGGTATACCCAGCAGACGCTTCCGATCGCCCAAGACTCAGCGAGTGGGCTGCAGGACGGCGGCGGATCAAGGCCCTGAGGATCCAAGCGATCGAAGTCAAGGCCCAGTAGTAGATAGGCCCCAATGGATTAGGTTAACGAAAATCAAGCCTTAACCGATTCGGTTGAGATATGTAAACCCTAGGGAGGTGAGCCTATATAAACCTCCCAGGCGTAGAGAGACGTTCCATCACACCAAGCGACTCGCCGCCGAGCTCGCCCATTGTACCACCTTCATAATACAATCTAGCAGAGTAGGTCTTTACCCTCCGAACTGGGTAAAACCCTGTGTCTTTGCCCTCATCTCGCACCGCAGATGGCTGGCCGCCCTTGCCCCTCGTTCTACTACTCGCTGCCGATTGCAGCATCTGCCGTGACCATTCCCACGACATGTCTCATCCCTTAGAGTTTCGAGTTCTGATCACAGTAGTCACTGCCACACTCGCCGATCACAATCACCATATTCCGCCACCATATTCCACCGCCATACACCCAGCCACCATAAACCCTAAAAAAACTCCGCCACCGCCTTCCTACCGCGACACGGATCCGATCACCTATCCTGCCGCGACACGAGTCCGAGTTCAGTTATTGTTTCCTAGTTATTTCTTTTTTACTTTCCTTCTTTGTTGTTTCCGTATTTAGCTAAAGTCCGTGTCGAGCTCAGAGTTCGGTCGTAAGTCCAGAAGGAGAGCAAAAAAAAATTCTGGCTATACTGTTTTTCGACCCCGGGGATCACTTTTCTCCATCGGTCGTTATAGCGACATTTTTTGGCGCCTGCGCGCTTTCCGGAGCATAATACAAAAATTTCAAAAAAAAAAATTGGGGCTAACCTATTTTTAGACCCCGTAGATCAGTTTTAGACAATCGCAATCATAGTGATTTTTCGCATCTCGGTTCGCTTTTCAGGGTGCCATATCATCAGACATAGCTTGTTGTGTCGCGTCGTGACATCGTTGGTGATTTAGGCTCGCGTATCTAGTACGGTCTAGCCTAGGACCAGCACAGTACCGTCATTGAGCATTCTTTCAACTTTTGCATTGTTGTTTTGATAATTGCTAACCCCCTTTGCTAAGCCTTCCCGGAGCTCCACAGATATTCTCCACGTGCGGTGTTTCGACTCCTAGTAATCTCTTGGTTCAATCTCTGGACCCACTGATCCTCGCGGTTGCACATCGCCTTTTCCTGCTGTTTGGTAAGAACTTGTAAGAGCTTCGTATATTGCTTGACGGATTACGCGTGCCTTCCACCATATTTCCGTAGTATATACCTGTGCTTTTTAAGGACTAACCATGACAGATATCATGAACCCCGCCACAATGACGAACGAAGAACTACATGCCCACTTCTCCGAGCTCTTGGTCACCGCTACAAGACGTGGATACACGCCTAGGGAGTTTGACACCAAGCTCACCAAAGCCGTGGACAAGATCGATGGACACGAAATCCTTCAACGCCAAGCTTGACGCTCGGTTCAAGAAGATTTTGAACAGATTGCCCGCACCACACACATGGCGCGCATCGCATCCCGATCACGGACGGATCGCTGGTTCGGTGCCGCCACACCCAGTGCGGCTATCTGCTATGGCCGACGACTCGGACTTCCATGGCTTTGCCGCGACATTGGGAGATGCACGACGGGTACTACTACGACCCCGACGACGACGATCTGTTTGACGAGGAGGTTGAACAACCTCCATATGTACCTGCTGGCCGTCCCCGACATTACTACCGCAACGCTCGACCACCGGTACGTGATGATGATCATGTTGCAAAGCTTAAATTAAATATTCCATCTTTTGAGGGTAAATATAATCCTGATGCATATCTTACATGGGAGATGGAAGTAGAACAACATTTTGCATGTTTAAAATATCCTGAGAATATGCGTGTTAGTGCTGCTACATGTGAATTTACTAAATTTGCTCCCCTTTGGTGGTCTGAGTATTGTCGTTTAAATCCTACTACTATTCCTAGTACTTGGACTGCTTTAAAAACTGCTATGCGTGTTCGTTTTGTACCTCCCACTTATCAACGTGATTTATTAAAGAATCTTACACGTTTAGAGCAAGGGAAAAATTCTGTAGAAGAGTATTATCAGGAATTGCAAACGGGGATGGTTCGGTGTGGTCTTGTTGAATCTACTGAACAAATGCTTGCACGTTTTTTTGGTGGATTAAACAAGGACATTCAACACATATTAGATTATAAGGAATATAATTATATCACTCGTTTGTTTCATCTTGCTTGCAAAGCTGAACGTGAAGTGCAGGATCGCCAAACACCATGGAGGAGGACTAATAATTCTGCAGGTCGCACATCCACTTGGACATCCCGACAGTCAGCACCTCCTTCTCGTGATTCGCCACCCGCTACTACCACATCCAAGGCCACCACAAGATTTCTAGCTGCTCCTCCACCGTCATCCAATGCTCCTTCTCGTAGTGCATATTCTATGGCTTCCGCGGGTAAGACAGAGGATATACAATGCCGCAAGTGCTGGGTTTTTGGTCATATTGAGAGACAGTGCACAACACAACGTGTGATGATGGTGCGGGAGGATGGTCAATACGATTCAGCGAGTGACTTTGATGAAGATACATTAGCCCTTATTTCTGCTCGAGATGGAGACAATTCTGATGCTGATGAAGAGACAGAGGTAATGGGAGCTGAAGCTGCTGATCAATACAAGAGTTTAATTACACAATGTGTGTTGAGTGTGCAATTGAGCAAATCTGAACAAGATCAACGCCACAACCTGTTCCAAACACGTGGTGTTGTCAAGGAAAGAGCTATACGGATCATCATTCATGGAGGGAGTTGTAATAATCTGGCTAGTGTTGACAAGGTAGAGAAGCTTGCCCTTCCAACAAGACAACACACACATTCATATTACATCCAATGGTTTGAGATTTCTCGCAATATCAAGGTAATAAGAACGGTACGCGTGCATTTTACTATTGGTACATATTCTGATTTTGTTGATTGTGATGTTGTACCTATGCAAGCTTGTTCTTTGTTACTTGGTAGACCATGGCAATTTGATAGAGAATCTGTTCATAATGGCAAAACTAATCACTATTCTCTTATGCATGATGGAAAGAAAATTGGTCTAAAACCTATGACTCCCGAACAGATTTTAAAGATGATCTTGCTATAGCTAGTAGAGCTAAAACCGAGGAGAAAAATAAAAGTGAGAATCAGATTGTTGCTGCAGATTTTGTACCACCAAAGAACACTAAATCTGATTCTACACATGCTACTGAAATTCGTTTGAAGAGTCCATGTATGCTTGCAAATAAAATTGATATTGTTGAACTAGATGTAAACAATACTCAATGTTATGCAATTGTCTGCAAAGAGGTTTTGTTTTCATTTGAGGATATGCCTCCTTCTTTGCCACCCGCTATTGCTAACCTTTTGCAGGAATATGAGGACGTCTTTCCCGCTGAGCTGCCACCAGGACTACCTCCTATTAGAGGATGAGCATCAAATTGATCTAATTCCTGGTGCCACGTTGCCCAAACGCGCGCCATATAGAACCAATCCAGAGGAGACAAAGGAGATACAACGCCAAATTCAGGAACTACTCGACCGAGATCATATTCGTGAGTCCCTTAGCCCTTGTGTTGTTCCTATTATTTTGGTACCTAAGAAAGATGGTTCTTCGCGCATGTGTACTGATTGTAGAGCTATCAATAATATTACTATTCAATATCGTCATCCTAATCCACGTTTAGATGACATGCTTGATGAATTGAGTGGCTCTACCATGTTTTCTAAAGTTGATTTGCGTAGTGGTTACCACCAGATTCGTATGAAATTAGGAGATGAATGGAAAACAACATTTAAAACTAAGTTCGGATTATATGAGTGGTTAGTAATGCCGTTTGGTTTAACTAATGCACCTAGCACTTTTATGAGATTAATGAACGAAGTTTTACGTGCTTTCATTGGACGTTTTGTGGTAGTCTATTTTGATGATATTCTGATTTATAGCAAATCTTTAGAGGATCATTTGGACCATTTACGTGCTGTTTTCAATGCTTTACGTGATGCACGTTTGTTTGGTAACCTTGAGAAGTGCACCTTTTGCACCAATCGAGTTGCGTTTCTTGGCTATGTTGTTACATCACAGGGTATTGAAGTGGATCCAGCCAAGATTGAAGCTATTGAGAATTGGCCGCAGCCCAAGACGGTCACACAAGTGAGGAGTTTTCTTGGCCTTGCTGGTTTTTATAGGCGCTTTGTCAAAGACTTTCGATCAATTGCCGCGCCGCTGAATGAGCTTACCAAGACGGATGTGCCCTTTATTTGGGGCGATGCACAACAACAGGCATTCGTCATATTGAAAGATAAGCTAACACATGCTCCCTTACTCCAACTTCCTGATTTTACTAAGACTTTTGAGCTTGAATGTGATGCTAGTGGAATTGGTTTGGGAGGGGTGTTATTACAAGAGGGAAAACATGTTGCATATTTTAGTGAGAAATTGAGTGGGGCTAGTCTGAACTATTCTACTTATGATAAAGAATTATATGCGTTGGTTCGGACATTAGAAACTTGGCAATATTATCTATGGCCTAAAGAATTTGTTATTCATTCTGATCATGAATCTTTGAAGCATATTCATAGTCAAGCTAAGTTGAATCGTCGCCATGCAAAATGGGTTGAATTTATTGAGTCTTTTCCTTATGTTATCAAACACAAAAAGGGTAAAGATAATATTATTGCTGATGCTTTGTCGTGCCGTTATACTTTGTTATCTCAACTTGACTTCAAAATAATTGGATTAGAAACTATTAAGGAACAATATGTGCATGATGCTGAATTTAAAGATATGTTACAGAATTGTAGAGATGGTAGAACATGGAACAAGTTCGTCTTCAATGATGGATTTGTGTTCCGTGCTAACAAACTATGCATTCCGGATAGTTTTGTTCGTCTTTTGTTGTTACAGGAGGCGCATGGAGGAGGATTGATGGGACACTTTGGTGTCAAAAAAACGGAGGATGTTCTTGTTGCACACTTATTTTGGCCACGTATGCGTCGAGATGTTGAGAGATTTGTGGCTCTCTGCACTACTTGTCAAAAAGCTAAGTCTCGCCTTAATCCACATGGTTTATATATGCCTCTTACTGTTCCTAGTGTTCCTTGGAAGGATATTTCTATGAACTTTGTTTTGGGATTGCCACGAACACAGAAGGGGAGGGATAGTATTTTTGTTGTTGTGGATCGGTTTTCTAAGATGGCACACTTTATTCCTTGTCATAAAACGGATGATGCTGCGCATATTGCTGATTTGTTCTTTCGTGAAATTGTTCGTTTGCATGGTGTGCCAAATACTATTGTCTCTGATCGTGATACTAAATTTCTTAGCCACTTTTGGAGATGTTTATGGGCTAAGTTGGGGACTAAATTGCTGTTTAGTACTACATGTCATCCCCAAACTGATGGACAACAAGTAGTAAATAGAACTTTGTCTACTATGTTGCGGGCTATTTTAAAGAAGAACTTAAAATTGTGGGAAGAGTGTTTACCTCATATAGAATTTGCTTATAATCGTCATTGCATTCTACCACAAAGATGTGCCCATTTGAGATTGTGTATGGTTTTGTTCCTCGTGCACCTATTGATTTATTGCCTTTACCTTCTTCGGTGCAAAATAATTTGGATGCTACACAACGCGCTGAAATGATACTAAACTTGCATAAGACTACTAAAGATAACATTGAACACATGAATGCTAAGTATAAACTTGCTGGGGATAAAGGGAGAAAGCATGTTGTGTTTGATGTTGGAGATCTTGTTTGGTTACATTTGAGTAAAAATCGTTTTCCTGATTTACGCAAGTCTAAGTTAATGTCGCGTGCTGCTGGTCCCTTTAAGGTGTTAGAGAAAATAAATGATAATGCATATAAACTTGAGTTGCCTGCAAACTTTGGTACGGTTAGTCCTACGTTTAACATTGCAGATTTGAAGCCTTACTTTGGTGAGGAAGATGAGATTGCATCGAGGACGACTTCAATTCAAGAAGGGGAGCATGATGTGGACATCCCTTCTATTGATACAACCGTTGTACCTACAGCTACACACATACAAGGACCCATCACAAGATCTCGTGCCAAACAACTTAACTATCAGGTACTTTCGTTTCTTGGAACTATTCCTCACATACATGAGAATATGATGCTACTTAAATCAGATGTATTTCTTACTCTTAGGAATGATGGACCAAGCATGGATGAGAGGGACAAGCATTGAAGCATGGCCATGCATGGAGATGGCAGCAAGCATGTGATGATCCAAGAGAAGGCCACGGATGGAGATTTCAGAACTTTGAGGCCACCATAATGAAGAAAGAAGGCTTGGACGAAATATTCAAGATTAATACTTCACGAATTCGTCCATAGCTCAATATGGTGCTGCGACACCTTTATTTTGGGCCAGGCCCATGTAATTTTTGCAGGATTTTAAATAGCCACTTTTTAGAGTCCGTATTTGAGGGGAAAAGGACTTCTAGGGTTGGATTCGGCCACCATTTCCATGGCTGGCCGAAACCCCACCTTTTCCTCCTTAAATACTCCCCATAGCCGTCATCCTAGACTCGGATTTTGTTTAGACATTAAGTTATCCATCGTAGCAACTTTGCCAAGGCTCGAGCGTCGCAGAGGCCTCTTGTACTTCACACCTATACAGGATCCCACCTTTTCAATAAAGCTTTCCTCTTAATCCGCAATATCTTGATTGCAATATTGTTTCTTACTTGTTCCCGATTTCAGGTAGGAATTAAGACCCTCACTGGTCAGGTTGATCGTGTTCCCGCAGGATCGGTAACCTCCAGGAGATTGGCCTAGCGATTGCATTGGCGCTCGTGCTCACACGTGTAGTCGGGTCGTCAAGCCCGAACTCCACCAAATCGACTATCATCATCTCATCGAAAGATCGGATACCTTTGCCCTATCACCATGTAACCCCCAATTTCGCCCAAACTTCCAGTTTTATTCCTAAACTACCCCTGTTTAAGTGGCTGGCCTATATAAAGCCCCACCCCTCTATTGTAAACCCTAGACTTGGATAATAATAGTTGAGGACACCCCTTTGAGGATCTTTCATCTATTGGTCTCATGCTCCTACCAAGGGGCACCCTATTATCCACAACCTCTTGGATCTTGCCTAGTGCGTTCAAGTTGTACAAGGCCTTGGGATCTCGGTTTCTCGTGCCCAAGTAGTCAAGACCTCACCAAGCTCCTCGCTTGTTGTTGGAGAGAGAGCTTCGCCCAACACCGATCCTAGGGATTATGTTGGACCGGTTGCCACCGGCGTGAGTTATCGGCGTGTATCGTGTTTTGTGTGCGTGAGTTCGTCGGGTTCTTCGTGTGCGTGTGTTCGTGGATTTCATCCCCTTTCCCCTTCCACCGTTTTCCCCTCGATTCCCGCGGAATTCGTGAAAGATCGGGCCACCCCAAGGGGTTACCCCATAACACCTCTCCTTCCCGCTGGCGTTAGTCCGATGGATATTGAATCTAGTCAAACAATAACACCATGATTTAGGTAGTATAAAGTTCTTATAAATCAACGTATCTTGTACAACTAGGAATGAAGTCACCTTGTGATATTTTTCAATAAGGTTTAATATTTCATTCCAGCTGAGACAACTAGAATCAGCATGATCCATGATTGTATCCTCATCAGTGGATGACACAAGTACAATATCTACCTGGATGTGCGTATGATCTGAAAACGGCTGGAGGCTGGGGCACCTCGCGGACCGGGAGCTGTGTCTCACGCGAAGGAGACCTTGATGCCGAGCAGGGCCAACCACCGGGGACTGTCGGTGCAAGCGCCACCGCATCGAGTGAAGCTTGTTGGAGTCGTTTCAGCCGCCGCCGCATCGGTTTGCCTCACCGAAGACCTCCAAATCTTCGACCGCATCCTCCTCACAAGAATTCATTTTTACTCCCTAGTTAGGGTTCGCGGATGGAGGGCCACCACATTAGGCGCGTGAGAAGTTGGGCGAGAGAGGTGCGGCGGAGAGGAGTCATGGGCGGCGAGAGGCGAGCCAACGAGAGCGCAACGCCGATGACGAAGGAGATGAGGCGGAGTAAGAAGGGGATGTCGACACGAGGCGAGGGATCCGATGGTTTGTTAAAAAAAACCGTAGACGGTTTTGTAAAAAGTCGTTCGCGAACAATAAAACAGACCGGAGGGAGTATGTTTTTTAGACAAACTATTTTTTCTACACGTGGATGCAGCAAAAACAGGGAGGTTTTTGCTAAGTAAAAATAAAAGTGGGTTTTTTGGGTATAAGTGGACACGTGTGAGGTTCATTGGACAGACGCTCAGCAGTTCCAGGGACCTCTGCTGTGCTTCTTCTCCGAGGGCTGTAAACCCTCGGATTTCCTCATCTCGACACCAGCGCGACTCCTTCCGCCCGAGACCGACATGGCCGCCACCGCCGCAGCCGCTGCTTTCCCAGACGCTACTCCAGCCGCCGCGTCCCCGGCCCCGTCCGCGCCGCATCATACCTTTCCTGGTGCGCCTACCCCCCGCGCGCTTTTCTCGTTTCGTTCGCACTCCAGCTGTTACCAGAAATCGGTACACCCGTCTTTGCTTCTCGCGCCTAAGTATTTGGTTTGGTAAGATGCATTCGTCGATTAGTCATGTGGTATCTTCATATTGGTCGAACATTTCGAGTATGCCCTAGAGCACGGGACCGCCCTCGGATTATGGTTCGTGTAAATCACACAATCTAGGTGGACGATGATCGGTTGTTCCTCTTCCTTAGGGCCTATATAGATTAATGTTTTTTTGAGAGTTTTGCTACTGATCTAATACATCCAAGCAAGCACTTAGTCAGTTTGTGATATAATTGGTGAATGAATCTGGCTTGGCTGCCTTTGTGGTTCCTACTCTTGAAGAGTTCCTACTCTTGAAGAGTATGATATTTAATCAGTGGAATTGCGTGAATTTTGCCTGCATTTGTGCAAACTGTTTAATCTTGTTTTACAAGAAGTGCAAAAGGCGTACTCCCTTGGTTTCGGTAAATAAATGCTTGTTTTCTGAGTACCAGGTGGTCGTTTCCCTCTCATGCTGTGTTAAGTGTGCCATGGTGCCAGATTCAACCGGCTAAGGAGACAGCTGGCAAAGGATTACTGGTCCCGCACTGTATTGCATGGACGGCTCCCTGCACGCCAGCCACGGGCTGTTAGCCTGTTACAGTTCGCACGCACAACCAAATTCCCCGCTGTCGTCTTGTTACCTTTTCTAACCCAAATGATGTTTATCTCAAGTTTGTGGAGTCAACACCCTAGTATTGCACTTCCTTCTGTAAGACGACTGAACAAGATATCAATAATTAATATATGCTTTTACAATGTATAAAACTAAGCGTTTTTACATTTTATTTATGTGGCCTGCTTGTATATCTTTTGCTGGGACATTATTTGGGAGTCAAGGTCTTGTGAAGGAATGAAACCAGTTAATAGATGTTCTATTGTACTTACTTGTGAGCTTCTGTTATGCAGACAAATGTCCTTCTTATAAAAACCGTTTGCAAGAATGGACTCAACAGAACAATCAGAAGTTTCCAGTTTACCATACTGAGTCGAAAGGTGAGCTGCATCAATGTGAGTTCAGAAGCACTGTTGAGGTGGGTGGCGAGCGGTTTCCATCAAATCATAGTCATAGTCGCCTCAAGGATGCAGAGCAGGATGCTGCCAGAATGGCTTATGAGAACTTGGTAACAAAGAGAACAGATGATCAGAAAGATTTACTTGGGCTGATTGATCAGGTATTTTCTTGGTACTGCCCCTTCTTTCCATTGTTTATCATATATTTCATTTCATATTTAAATTTTTTCTGTGAGTTCTGCTATATTGTATCCTAAATCAGATTGCTTCGTCATTTTTCCTAATAAATGCAATTGCAGTCTTGCATAGTTTACTCATCAAAAAGAATGTTCGGGATTGTTTTCCTTGTTGCTTTCTTCGGGAAAAAGACTGTTTATTCTGGTTTATCTATACCTTACTGTATTCTTGTATGTGTAACTCATTTAACTACTAATTGATATGTCACAAAAACAGATAATCTCCATCTGTTGTGATATAAGTTATCATTTTAATAATCATGCCTAAACGGAAAGAATTGATTTCTGTCTAATATGCATGTTTCCTTTTCTTCTATTCAGGATGTTATGTTCTGCAAATCAATTCTCAATGAATTCGCTGTTAAGACAAAAGCCACTCAGCCCACTTACTCTGTAGATCGTCCAGAAGGGTTCGCACCCATGACCTTGTTTATTTCATCCGTGTCGTTCGCTGGGAGCATTTATACTGGTGGAGCTGCAAGAAATAAGAAGGACGCGGAGCAGAAGGCAGCTCGTGCTGCAGTCGTATCTATTTTAGGTAATTTTTGTTTCGTTGTTCATGATTAGAAAAAGCTCCAGAACCTTTTTATAAACTTCTTATATCGAGAATTATTAGCAGACTTTAAGGAGTATGACTAATGATTTGCTATGCTGTTGCAGCTACAAGCAACGCTTCTATGCAGCAAATTATTAGATCAAAGAAACAGCAAATCATTGCCATCACATCAGCTGGGCTCAACAAAGAAAGAGTTGTAGGCCAGGAAAACTGCAATGCTCCAAAAAATGCCATAACAGCTGTCGCTCCTATAACATTTGTGCGTGCTGGTGGAGCTGACATCATTCCAGCAGCTGGTCCATCTGCCCAAGATGTATCTTTCTCAAAGAAGCGCAAGAAGCACAGAACTGCAGAGCTGGGTGATACCGATCGTAACATGAGGTCAGTTTTGTTCTAAAATCTAGTGACTTAAGAGTCTCTTCCGGGAGATCTTTTATTGTTTAGCAGAAGGTTTGTGTAATCTCATGGAGTGAACTATCTATTCACTTAGCTCCCATAATGTTACGAATGGATCACACTGTATCACAAATGCGATCCATTCCCACCACCATTCTCACCAACGCCACTCAATATCACAACTGGATCACACTGTACTGATGAGGTTCAAAGAGCTAATATCAAGGGGATGAATTGGACTTTTTGTATGTGTTAGTATTAATAATAATATTCCCGATCTGGTTGTCTGCTCTACTTTGAATAACATCATATCTTGATAATATTTTTATGCATCAGTGTCTTGTATCTCTCATGTATGGGAATATATGTAGGCTTGAAGTTGATGGATAGGAATGATGTTTTGTTGTATACCTTGACCATCCACATACTTGCTATTGTCAAGATGTATGAAATTGACTAGTAGGTTGCGTGATTGATGCTTTGCTTGACATCAACTGTGCCCCTCGTGAAAAAAATGAAGTCTTATTGGATAATAGCTTCCTTAATTTTCATCCTTGCTGCATCAAACCATGCCTGTCAAATGTTCTAAAGAACTTTATTAAGAGTTGCAGCAACTAAAGGAAGTAAACAATTAGCTGTCATTGTGTAACCCTTAGGAGCATGGATGACGCATGTCTTATGCAGGTGAATGCACAAAATAGACACCATTTTAATGGCCACGGAAATTACTGTCACATGTGCGTGCAAGGTCTTTTCCCAAAGCACTGGTCACACCTGCCTGAAATATATTTGAAACATTGCAATTTATCTTAAAAGCTCGATGTAGTATATGCCAGTAATGTTGCTCCGGTTGCTTGGGCAAGTTCATTTTTAACGTTGACCACCGGGGAATGATCCCTTGTTGGCTATACGTTGTTAGCTTTTGGGGTGAGACCTCTCGGTGCTTTTACATAACGGATAGCACCCCGATCGGTCCATGCGTTTACACGAACTCGAACCCGGGTGGTTCATTTAGCTGAAGTGCTCATTTATCTTGTACAAGACCAGCTGAAATGTTATTGGGTTGTATATACTTGGACCAGTTTGGCTAAAATCTGGTACAATTGAATTGAGTATATACTACCTCCGTTCCACAATATAAGCCTTTTTAGCAAACTAAAACTTGGTAAAAAGGCTTATATTGTAAAACAGAGGGAGTATTTGTTATTAGATCAGTCTTGCTACCTATACTTTGCAACTTTTGCCTACACGCAGAACTAACTGAGCCTCTTGACTGATTGACAGGTCCGTGTAAGGTTTTGTCATATATGGTGGTGGAAGTGAAAGGATGGGTCAAAGTATGGTGCCATATGAAGACATGATTTTAGATCATCAGTAGGATACTTGTTGGAATGGTGGTAGCTAGCCATCATACCTTCCGTAGATTTCCGTAGTTAGCTTCAGTCGGTGTCAGGAACTGAGAATTTCTGTGCTGTAACTGGTGGTTTGTTGTATGGTTTCCGACTTGTGTCTGTCAGATCTCTTAATTGGTAGACTCCTGATGCTAAGCAGTGTTGGGTACTGATGATTTTTCTTACAATGTTCTCTGGAGAAGTTGGTTTCCTATGCTTTATCATAATCTCCAGAAAGATAGTCTCTGTTTCTCGGAGGTGGTATTTTTTGGCTCATAGGTGTAAATGCACTTATTGTGAAAATGTCAAAAAGAAAAAATCGTGTGTACATCTGAACATTCTATGTTGGCACATAAAGTTTCACAAAGAAAGAACATTTTTTTTGGCTTGTGCAAAAAAGACAAAAAAGATCTTGTGAATAGTCGTTAGGGCATTGAATATTGTCTTTTTTCCCTAAGCCACAAAAAATGTTCTTTTGCATCAAAACTTTGTTTGGAAACATGAAATGTCTGAATGTATATTTTAAAATATGTATTTAGACAATAGATGCATTTTAAAATATGTATTTAGACAATAGATGCATCTACAGTCAAAGTAGATTTCCCTTAGCTCACAGCCTCCATCCAACCATGCAAAGTGTTAGGGTTGATCTCTTAGGGTTGTCCGATCTTTCACAAATTTCTGTGGAAATCGAGATGAAGGCGAGTGGGAGGAAAGTAAGGATGAAATCCAAGGACTCACACGCGAAGAACTTGATTACGCGCACACACACACGAATACGTGATACAAACCAATAGCTCACACTGGCGACTACCGGTCCGGCATAATCCTTAGGATTGGTGACAGTCAAGACACTCTCCTACTACCAACAATGGGGTGAGAGGCTTGATGAGATCTTAAAAGCTTGTTCAACTTAAACGCATTAGGCAGAATCCAAGAGGTTGGGGGATAATTGATGCTCCTTGTCAAGGAGCATGAGACTAGAAATAGATAGATCCTCTAAGATTTCTTCTATTACATTTATCCAAGTCTAGGAATTACAAGGGAGGATAGGGGCTATTTATAGGTCAGCCACTTAAACAAGGATAGTTTGGGCACAAAAAAATAAAGTCTAGACGAAATAAGGAATTACATGAACTAAACCCGAAAGTTGACTCGAATCTAAGAGGTTCCGACGATAAGTCCGACAATGCCCTTTTTTCCGATCGTCTACCAAAACGGCGTGGGGTTTAGTTCGCTAGGATCTGCGCTGGAAATTCCAACGGGGAAACCGGTTCGCCAGGTGTGACATCGGTTTGTCCTAAAGCTTCTTCTCATGCTGCCTTGGGCATGGGGTTCATGGCTAAGGATGCACAAAGTGTTGGCATGAAGTAATAAGCCATCCAAAGATGTATTAAAATCAGATGAGAAGAGAAATGAGTCAAGCTTAGCTTGTAGGAGCTTGACTATGTCATTTGGTCCACTTAAGGAACTAGAGGAGGATGTACAGACGTCTCGTGGAACGGGCTGCGTCACAAACTCTACGTCTCATAGAGTAAATTGACAGAGCAGCTATTTGGATTGATTTGACATTACAAGAACATACAGAAATGACTATCTACTCATACGTGAGAAGTTAAATATAATTGTTCAGCAACCAGTACTTCTATTTGTTTTTCATGTTCCATGGATGAAACAAAACAATCTTGCAGTCATGACACCCCCAAAAGGAACTTCTGATTTGTAAATTCCGTCCAACTACAACAGTTTAGTTTGCCACTAGAATGGAAAACCGTTCCTATTGGAGTTAATGTTAACTACACAGAGAAAAACAAGGGAGCAGTGCAGAGTGCAACAGCATACATATCAATTTTTCTAAAGTTGAAGCAAAAGAGATGTACTCTCTCAGTTTCAAAATATAAGATGTTTTAGTTTTGTGAAAAAAATGTGTTTAAACTTCTTTTAGCGTGCATATTCATTCCAAACCTGAGTAAACCTACATACTAAAAGAAGTCTAGATACATTTGCTTCACAAAGCTAAAACATCTTATATTTTGAAACAAAATGAGTACTTTAGGACTAGCTACAGCTCAAGATCCACATACTCCCCTTCCCTCATTTCCCTCTCACTCCGAAGAACCTCGGTACGTGTCGATCTTGCCAGCTCCAGGGCTAATAGCAGCAAGAATAACAAGAGCTCCCAGCAGTACCAGTAGCATCCCCAGCAAGTTCATCAGCATTGCTTCCATGGAGAAGCGCCCTATCATTTTCGCGCTCTGCATGAAGATTGACTTCTCCAGAAGTCCTGACACACTTGTAGCGATGGCAAGAACATAGAGGAATACACCGAAGAATACATGCCAGGGGAGCAGGGACGCTCTGCCGCTTCTAGATCCACCAGGGTACCAGAAGGTCCAAAATCCAGCAGCCCACTGTGGAGATTAAATGACAAGGAGAATAAATTAACCTCTTTATCTCTACAATTTTATACTGAAAACAGAATAACTACACATAAAATTGGTATCTCTCATCTACCTGTATGCTGAAGAGGATGATACAAGAAAGGCCCAACCAGGAGTGGAGTGTGTACAAGTGGTCAATTGCCTTTTCATTGTGGAACTTCCAGACAGCCCAGAGGCCTACTATACTCAAAATCATGGCGATGAACTGCAATGAAAGGTGTACTAACTTCTTCAGTTTCTTGGTTCCTGATACTGTCTTGTACGCCAAAATAGCTGCATGAAGGAAAGTATACGACCCATTAATAAAGTTACCTCCACAAACGTGAACACAGACTTACATCACCAATACATGTTAAATAACTCAATTGCAGTTCACCAAAATCTTATTCACGGGAAAGCCAACCGAAAGATTTGATTCGGACTTCGTAGAGCCAGTGCTGCTGCTGTCTGCGTAGGGCTGTCCCCCACTCCTGTCCCGGGGTGCTAAGGGGTTTTGTTTTAGGAACAAACGGTGGTGGTTTGCTGACGCCTTGAATCAACGCTTTTGTTGCGACATGCTAAGTTTTTTTTTTGAGGGACATGCGTCCCCTATTGTGCAGTACACTCGCTAAGAAATCGTACATCTTGTGAGCTATCTGTATTGTCTTGTTTCTAAGTCTCCAAACCTTTGACAATATTTATATCAATGATAGCAGAGGCAGGCAAAAAAGCTGCTCAAATGGGAAGGCAGGATGATCGAGTTCGTGCTCGGGGAGGATGAAATTAGAACCCCTGCCTATCTGGCAGAAGTTTACACAAAACTTTGTGAGTGTGGAATCTATTCTGCCTATTGGCAGATGGTTCTAAAAGTGTCTTGGAGTGGTTTCTCAGGGTTTTACTAGTTGCATCAACAACAAAAATTGACAGTTCTAATATTTGAAGCTGAAAGATACAACTATGGAACTCAGCTAGGAATAAGATTGGCTTTCAGATACAGAAATGCGTAAACACCCACATATTTTTCTTCTAAGTCTTTCCCTATATTTTTAGTAGACGTGTTAATTTGAGTGAATCGAGCTCGGCTAAAATAAATTGCAACATGCCACAAATTAGTATCATTAGGTATAAATATCATAGTTTCTACATATGGTTTACCAGGATATAAGATTCAACACCAACATAGTCTAGTTCGAGTACAATGAAGGATAATGTACTATATACATCTAAAATATTACACTGTTATATGACATGCCGGAAGTAACCAAAACAAAAAAAATTGACATGCAATTGAATGAGGCCATAAAAATATTTATATGCCATAATAAATATTAAATTTTATTCTCAGGTCAAGAGTTGATATCACTAACCTTCACCATTCAAGACTACAAATCCTATCAGCATAAGCACAGGGTGCACCTGAAAAGATAAAATGCATATTACTATCATGATAAGATTAGATTGATATACACAATATTTAGTATGTACTAGTGGATGCAATTACAATTTACAATAACCGACTTTAATTTGGTATGCAAAATCTGCACAATTAATTATTTATGGTATACATGGCACACTAAAATGGTTTGCCATGACTTGAAAACATGCAAACTCCAGCTTTGGTTTATCAGTTGACAAAATTTATAGGTGACATCAGGGAAGGAGCTACGTTGAAGCCAAACTGGGCCGTGGCCTGCCCAGCCCAGCCCAAAACACTGAAGAGTGAGAGATAAACTGGCCCATGAAAGAAAAAATTGTGTTCTTCTTTGGGCTGGTCTGCCCAACAGTCTTGCTGTAGCTCTGCTAGTGGGTGACATTTTACATGGTTGGCTGTTCATTCTGTCGGGAGGTTGACCCCCGGGTGGAGCAAGCCAGGCCTAAGCTGGCCGGCTCTAGAAGTAACTGGCCGGATGGCCACAAGACAAAGGATCTCCAACCGGGTGGACTGCTCCAACCGGCTGGAGCTCAAGGTTTCCTGGATGGCCCATCTAGCCGGATAACCAGAAGAACCGGCTGGGTGTCCGCTTCCACCCGGCCCGCCTCGATTCGGTGGCGAGATATGGAGGGGGTGACACTCCATATCTTTACCTTGTGTTTGCGTTGCGCTCATCGTGTTCATCGGGTTTCCCCTCACTCCCCGCCTCAAATCCGTGAAGATCGGGCCACCCTAGGGTCAACCCCTCAAGGGAACCCATATCAACTGGTATCGGCAGCTTTTGGTTGCTACGGATTTGACTTCGTTCACCGATTTTCACCATAAATTCGAAAATACTAAAATATTACCCCAAATTGCTTTTGGATCGATCTCTCGATTTGGTGAGTTTTTCGTGGTTTTGGTCTATAGATCCGTTGCTTTGGGTGTCAATCTACATTCCTTGACCTATCCCTAGCCCAATTTCGACGGTTTTTTGACAAATTTCTCGTTTTGACTTTTTGGAGTTCGTCACGAACAATTTTTGGCGAGAATTCCGGCGAACCGGTTCTGCCACCGAAAATTCCTGCGAGAATTCCGGCGCCACCAAAATCCCGACCGAAATTTCCGGCGACAGAACCGACATCTTGTACATACCGCGCTCTCGAACACCGCGACACCCGAGCATCTTCCCCAACACCGGTAACAACTCGTCAACAATACCAAAGGTATAACTTGCACCACCCTTGTATAGCCCTTTCTTCCTTTGTGTGATACATAACCTATCGAGAGTAGCTCGTTTTGTGTCTGCCGAAGCATTATGCGCTTGCTCTTGCGAAGTGATAGTGCATAGGCAATAGCAAAAGTTGACTTCATAGCATAGAAAGAAAAGAGTTGTCAAAAAAAGAGAAAAAGCAAAAAAAAAAAAAGATACCATTATAAAAGAGAGTCCAAAGCTTCTAAGCAAGAGAGCGAGTTAGAGCAAGGCAGGCGTGCAAATCCGTTGCTTCTCAATCTTGTTGCAAATGAGCTACAGTCTCTCCTTGTGTTGGCATAACCCCAAGCTTAGTCATCGTTAGGACATTTTGTGCTCATTTTCATAGTCGTGCTAAGCCCATTCATCTCCACGTGTGTGTTTTCCCCGTGTTTTGTAGATCGTATCCTTTTTTGCTTTTGATCTTTAGTTCTTTACCACTTTTGATAATAACCTTTTCATATGGTTGTTCCATTTGTTATCCACCTTCCTAACCTACCACCGTAGGCCTTTGTGTGTGTCTTGTGTACCCGCTATTCGCTTTGCTCTCGGCAAGAACAATCTTTTCAATTTTTGACTCTGATGAGGCAAAGTAGCAATTACCATTCCACCGATATCACCATCTCTATCACATGTGTTTGTGCACAATGTCTAGGGGAAGTGGAGCTAGTGGAGATAGCAACTTCAAAAACCAAGACGGTTTTGCCACGCGCCACAACTTATGGGCGCAACGCCAAGAATTCAATACTCAATTCGAGCGACTTGAGCACCGTCTCGATGATACTTTTCGAGAATTTGAGTACCGTAACCGGCAACGTCAAGAGGAGCACCACGCACAATTTCAAGCTCTTCACCAAGCTATTGCCAATCTTGGCAACCGACATGGTCACCGCTCAAGCTCATCAAGTTCATCCCGCAAACACTCCTCAAGTCGACATGGCGAGTCTTCAAGGTCCAACTCCCGCCGCGGAGAACCCTACCACCACAATGGGGACCATCAAGCTCGTCATCGCCATGCTCAAGCGGTGGACCCAAATGCTCCTCAACCTCAACGACAACGCCAAGAGCATGGTCCACCACCACAACAAGCAATCATCGACGTGCAACACCCACGGGACCATCATGATGAAAACAACAACAACGATAGGCGTAGCCATCCTCCTCACGACCACCATATGCCTCTTCCACAAAATGAAGCACCGGCATGGGATATAAGCGATGATGATGCGGATGCGCGCCAAGCTAGACGCAACAACCGGCATGCACAACACCACCGACACCGACAAGCTATGAATGCTAATGATGCCGAGCAAAGGCGAAGAAGGGACTTCGAGCATCACCAAGCTCATCCTCCACCACCCCTTCTAGGCAATCAAGATCCTCCTCCTCCACTTCCACGCCCACCAAGTGACGCAAGTATGCACAAATGAACGCCACAACAACCACCATGAGCGTGATGATGGCAAGTTCGGGAAGCTCAAGTTCATTATGCCCAAGTTCAAAGGAGATGAAAATGCCGATGCATATCTTGAATGGGAGCTCAAAGTTAACAAGATCTTCCGAGTCCACAACTTTCCCGAAGAAAAGAAAGTTGCAATGGCAACTTTTGAGTTTGAGGACTACGCCAATGTTTGGTGGGAAGACTACCAAAGCAATCGTAAGAAGCTAGAGGAACCACCGGTTACCACTTGGACTGAGATGAAGAACGTGATGTATGCAAGATTTGTCCTCGAGCACTTTAGGGCTGGAATTATAACTCGAAACTCGCGAGCTAAATGAGTAACTCATGACATAGCTCGACTCGGCTCGAACTCGGTGTCTAACGAGTCGAGCCAAGTTTTTGATTTGAGCTTGTTTGTTCACCCAAGCTAAATGAGCTACTCGCGAGCTACTCATTTAGCTCGTTAAACTCGTTCAAATATAGAGTTTGAAATTTTTATAGATAAGTGCCATACTATGAATGTTCCTTGAACTTGTAATGGTGTAGAGCTACTATATTTTTTATTGATCTTCCTTCGTGTTATTATGGAAGTACTATTGTTGTTCTAGTTTCAAATTAGTATAATAATTACTAGTTTTTCTTATATGTGCTCATATTCATAACTTAAAATAATCTAAATGAGCTGCTCGCGAGCTACTCGTGAGTTTACCGAGTCGAGCCGAGTTTTAAATATGAGCTCGTTCTGTAAACGAGCCGAGTCGAGCTAACTTGTTAGTTGAACGAGCTTTAGCGAGTCGAGCCGAGTTGGCTCGGCTCGGCTCGAATTCCAGCCCTAAGCACTATCGACAAGACCTTTTCAACAAGCTACAAAACTTGAAGCAAGACACAAAGACAATTGAAGAGTTTTACAAGAAAATGGAGATGACTATGATGAGAGCCGATGTGAAAGAGCTTGAGGAGCAAACAATAGCACGGTTCCTCAATGGATTGAGCCGCCCAATACGCAAAATAGTCGATTTCCAACCTTACAAGACTCTAGTGAACCTCCTACACCAAGCCAACAGACCAAGCACCAAGCTTCTCCAAGCAACCCAAGACGTCTATGGCACCCTCCTCCAGCACAACAACGGATAGTCAAGTCATGTGCTACAAGTGTGGGGGAAAGGGCCACAAGTTTTATGAATGCATAAACACGAGAGTTATGCTAACAGATGAGCATGACGCCACCTACTCCGTGAGTGAAGAAGAATATGAAGCTTTGACTCAAGCCGCTATCGCAAAGGACACAACAATGCAAGTTGAGGACACTCATATGCGAGCATGATCCTAGTCCTTCACTTGTCATCACGCAAGTCTTGACAACACACTCCATTCCAAGAGAGGACCAACGCCTCAATATCTTCCAAACACGAGCCCGAATTGATGGCAAGTCTATAAAGGTAATCATTGATGGAGGAAGTTGTCACAACCTTGCGAGCATCGAACTTTGTGAGAAACTCAAGTTACCATACATGGAGCACCCTCATCCATATCATGTCAAATGGCTTGATGACAATGGTATCCTCAATATCAAACACAAGGTCAACGTCTCCTTCAAGATTGGACCCTATCAAGACACCGTCGAGTGTGATGTCGTGCCAATGACCGTGTGTCACATGCTTCTTGGAAGACCATGGCAATACGACAAGGCGCACTACATGATGGTACCTCCAACCAATACTCTTTCAAGTGGAATGACAAGACGTTTGTGCTCCAACCTATGACGCCAAGCCAAGTTATCACTTCCAACATGACGTCGCTGCCCAAGATAAAACAAGCTAAGGACCCTTGTGAGATGAGTGGTGAGAGAGTGAACCACTAGCACGTGAGTGAGCGCCACAGGCCTCAAATGAGTGGAAAAATCATGAGTGCCGCGTCGCATGCCACCAAAAGTGAGATGAGTGATTTGAGTGTGACCCATACTAACAATCCATCATACAACTCTCTCTCTCTTTGTTGTCGGTTTTGCAATGTACACAAGCTCAACAACCACCAATAAGGAACACGCTACAAAATCTCCAACCACGCCTTGATGACAAGCTCAACTTCAAAATCTTTAACCAATTTGAACAAGGCTACGACACCGGAGATCCAGCCGCATACAAGCTCAAGACCATGGGTACACCTCTCTTCTTCCATGATGATGGAACTTCGTCGAGGGCGACTCGTTTTCAAGCGGGGGGAGATGATGTAGCCCAACACATGGCATTCACCATTGGTACACCGACCAAACCCATAAAGGTGAATTCGTTCCATATCTCGCCTTCCTTCGGTTATCATGTGAATGGGATCCTACTTGAGACAAGTGCTAATGCTATGACCAGGCCCATGACCATGAGACCAAGAGGAGACAACAAGAAGACCCTAGGAACCAAGACCCCCAAGCAAGAAACATGGAAGAGAAGATGGAAGAAGGCGATCCTAAGAAGACCTTGAAACTTGGCGAATCTAACCAAATGAACCGCCGCCTAAAACCACCTCAGATGCCCTACCGATCGAAATCCCCGGGCCGAAATCTCGGTGCCAATTCCGGCGACGCCGGACTTATCACCGAAAAAGCCAGTCTGCGCACTGTGAAGGGTTTGATGCCCAGAATATTCCCTCCTACCTACTCCCTTCGCCCCTAGTACTATAAATATCCCCCTTGTGGCTCAGATCTACTTGGAGTTGATGATGAATGAAGGCTTATGCCTAATCCTAGATAGGAACCCCTCTCTATAGTTAATCTATGAGTTGTACAAGGCCTTAGAGTTCGGTTTTCGTCTCCAAGTCGTCAAGACCCTCCTCAAGTGTTTGGTCTCTCCTTGTCAAAGATTCTAGTAGTGCTAGATATCTCCCCTTTGGGATTATACTTGGTTGCTACTCCTTTGATTTGGATTCTATCATTCGCTTGCCGATCTCTCCTTAGGCGATTCTACCTCACGGTCTCTTGCCGAGGATTCTATTGGATTGGTTGTTCGAACCAACGGGAGCAAATCGAATCGGATTGTATTTGCGTGCGTTTGTATCTTTACCTTGTGTTTGCATTGCGTTCATCGTGTTCACCGGGTTTCCCCTCACTCCCCGCCTCAAATCCGTGAAGATCGGGCCACCTTAGGGTCAACCCCTCAAGGGAACCCATATCAGAAACAGCTTAAGGAGCACTTGTATTGGGCATACGCCCCTGATATAGTAGATCTTGCAGGAGTAGGGGTGTTACCTCGTCGAGAGGGCCCTGAACCTGGGTACATCCCTGTGTTTGCAGTTCTTGTATCCAACCCGTCACGTGAGCCACCGATTGCATCCTGAGTGTCCCTCTTAAACCATCCCCGATGGTACTGCTATGTTCCACACCACAATAGCTGGCGCCAACCGTGGGGCACAGCGCTTCGGCTGGGATCGTCTTTCCACAGGACTTCCGCTCGTCGCCGGTGAGCGTGTGGCCTCAGACCTCATTCTCACTCTCGGCTCCTTCGACTGCGTCATCGACAACGCATCGTGCTTCGCCGGAGAGACGTTTCCCGTCAACGGCTCCATCCTCCACTTCAGGGACCACTGCGTCTATGTCGCCACCGTCCTGAAGCTTTCCCTCGCGGGGTCGTCAGCGTATCTGACGCGGCGCTCGGCTTCACCGCTTCCCGCGCCACTGGGACCAGCAGCAGCGTCGAGGTCATGATGGCAGGATCTGACGAAAACCGTTGCCCACCTCTGGAGCGTCGGGCAGGAGGCAACGACGCCATGCGCGAGCAGGACCAAGATCCGCTCACCGCCTCCATCCAGCACCTCCGCGCCCCAGTCGTCCCCAAGGCAGATCCGGCGACAGCCACGGCCACGCTGGAAGCGACTCGGCAAAAACTCCTAGAGGAGGCCAACAAGGTCGCCTCCGCCCAGCGCCGACTAAACGCCACCATGCACGAGTACAACACCGCCCACGGCTTCAACCGGCAGATCCAACACCTAGGCCACGACCTCGCCTCGGAGCTAGACTGCGCTGCTGACCCACGCACTCCCGTGGTTCAGCCGGTTTACAACACTCCCGCCAAGAACATGAGGGTGGCAGAGGCGGCCGCCGCGGAACTGAGGCACCTCGAAGGTGAAGAACTTCGTCGCCAGCAGGAGCGCGCCCAGCTCCTCGTCGCCACGGCTAACAAACAACAGGCCAAGGGAGCTCCAAGCCAAGGAGGCAACAGCAGAGACATAGTTCCCCGCTGAGTGGTGACTCCAGGAGGTAGCAGGCACCAGCAAGCCTCTTCACCAAACGGCACAAGGCAAAACAGCCGCCCGCATGGCCGATCAGGCAACCACGGCCAGCACTACCATGAGGCTGCAATGACCAGCAAGAGTCGCTACCGACGGCCGGCGAGGAAAACAAAACCATGCACCGACGACGGAATGGTGGAAGTCACGCCCCGTGTCGTCTCGGGCGACTCGGCCCATGGCCGAGACGCCCACACACGCATCGACCTCCTGGTCCAGTCGCGTGTGGTGGAAGAAGAAAGTCCGGCTGGCCCAAAATGCTTCGGTCCATGCATTCGGAACAAACCGTTTCAAAAGGGATTTTCGCTCTCAAGAGACGCGCCAAAGTTAACGGCACCATCAAGCCGAAGGACTGGTTGGTGGACTACATAACCGCTGTAGGCATTGTAGGCGGCAACCGCCGGGTGCGCGTGTGTTACTTCCCGCTTATGCTCCTCTACTCGGCAAGAACGTGACTCAACAGCCTCCCCGACAACAGCATCAACACCTAGCTGGACTTTGAGGAGACATTCGTCCGCAACTTCACCAGCACCTACAAAAGGCCAGGCCGGCCTCGCGAGCTCGCCCTTTGCCCTTTGCGTCCAAGGCAAGGACGAATCCGGTGCCTACCTCACCCGGTGGACGAGCATGCACAACTCCTGCGAAGGGGTGCATGAGCACCAGGCAATCGACTTTTTCACCAATGACTGCCGAGACGGTACCATGCTAAAGCACAAACTCAGTCGGGCGGATCCTCGAACTATGGCCAAGGTCATGGCTATCGCGGACAAGTACGCCACCACCGACGCGGCAATGAAGAAGCCCATCGTGGTGGACGACCAAGGCCAAATCGTCACGGATGACCCGACGGAGCGATGCCAGTCGGGTGAACATCACCACTCCAGACGGCATGGCCATAGCAACCGTCATGGCAAAAGGAAGGATGACTAGCCGGATAATCGATATGGCACCAAGCAAGTGGCGGCAGTCCACGAGGATTCGGCTGCAGGAGGCAGCCGCAGGCAGAAGCCGGATGATAGGCCCCTAGGGCCCAAGTACACTATTGAGTCAATGCTCGATGGGCCATGCTAGTTCCACAGCGGTGGCAACAAGCCGGCCAACCACACAACACACCAATGCAGCTGGACGAAGAGGATGACTGAAGCCGATGGATTACCACCACCACCCCCGCCTCCGCCAGCCGATGGGCCACCGGACAACCGCGAGCGCCAGAACCGCCAAGACGACGATGATGGTAAGTACCCTCGCCAAGTGGGCAACTACCACATCTTCCTCACCGAGCCAGAAATGAAGCATAGCAAGAGGCGCCGTGAGGTAGAGGTGAACGCTATCGTTCCCCCCGTCCCTAAATACTTGCACTGGTCCGAGCAAGAGATCACATGGAGCAGGGAGGATCAGCCGGTTGTGCTAACTAACCCCGGCAGCTACGCGATGGTCCTGGATCCCATCATTATCTCCAAGAAGCACTCCTGCAGGTTTTCATGCGTCCTTGTCGATGGAGGCAGCAGCATCAACCTTCTATACCGCAGCACGCTCGACCGGCTCGGCATCAACGAGTCTCAGCTTCATGCCTCCAACACCTCCTTCCACGGAGCTGTCCCGGGCCCGTCGCACTCGCCAATTGGCAAGATCCGGCTGGACGTCATTTTCAGCATAGAGGGCAACTTCCGTCGCAAGACCATCTGGTTTGAGGTGGTCAACCTCTCCAGCGCATACCACGTCATACTCGGGCGGCCAGCTATCACCAAGTTCATGGCGGTGCCACACTATGCATACCTCAAGATTAAGCTCCCCAGACCTAAGGGAGTGATCACCATCGCCGGCTGCTACAAGCGGTCGATGAAATGCGCCACTGACAGCTCCAAGCTAGCCAAGGCCATGATCATGGCAGAAGAGAAGCGCGTCATAATGCAGAACGTGGCGGCCCTGCAGGCAGACATGCCAGCTAGAGAGCCAAAGCTAGCCGGAGAGGCACAGTTCAAACCATCCAAGGTCACAAAGAAAATTCTGCTCAACGAAGCGGCCCCAAGCAAGTTCGTCCTGGTCGAAGACGGCCTTGACAGCAAATAGGAAAGCGCGCTCGTCGACTTCCTCCGTGAGAATCGGAATATCTTTGCATGATGCCTCAATGACATGCCAGGTGTCCCGAGGGAACTCGCGAGCACTCTCTTCACGTTCAACCGGATGCAAAGCCGATCAAGCAGTCTCTATGTCGCTTTGCAGAGGAAAAGAGGAAAATGATTGGTGAAGAAATTACCCGGCTCCTTGCAGCCGGTTTCATCATGGAAGTCTACCACCCGGAATGGTTGGTGAACCCAGTGTTGGTGCTAAAGTAAAACAAGACATGGCGCATGTGCGTGGACTACACCAGTCTCAACAAGGCCTGCCCCAAAGATCCATTTGTCCTGCCGTAGATAGATCAAGTGATCCATTCCACGGCTGGCTGCGACCTGTTGTCTTTTCTGGACACCTACTCGGGCTACCACCAGATCAAGCTAAATGGAACTGATCAAATAAAGACATTGTTCATAACCCCGTATGGGGCTTACTGCTATACCACTATGCCGTTTGGATTGAAAAATGCATGAGCAACCTACCAGCGCTATATGCAGAAATGCTTGCAAACGCAAATTGGTAGAAACATACACGCTTACGTCGATGCCGTGGTGGTGAAAACCAAAGAGCGGCACACGCTCCTCGAAGACTTGAAGAAAACATTGGCTAACCTCCGCCGGTTCCAGATGAAACTGAACCCAGAGAAGTGCGTCTTCAGCGTTCCAACCGACCAGCTCCTCGATTTTCTCGTTTCAGAACAAGGAATCGAGGCCAACCCGGAGAAGATAGGCGCAATCGAACGAATGCAGCCGCCGCAAAACTTGTGCGACGTGCAGAAGTTCCTTGTATGTCTGGCCTCCCTCAGTCGGTTCGTCAGCCGGCTGGGCGAGAAAGCACTCCCTCTGTACCAGCTCATGAAGAAAACGGACAAGTTCGTCTAGACGGCCCAAGCGGATGAAGCCTTCTATGATCTCAAGCGCATTCTCTCCTCCCCACCCGTACTGGCGGCCCCGACTGCAAAAGAACCCATGCTAATGTACATTGCAGCCACCAACCAGGTTGTTGGTATCGTACTCGTGGTAGAGAGGCCAGAAGAAGGGAAGGCGCAGCCGGTTCAACGCCCGGTGTACTACCTGAGTGAGGTACTCTCGCTCTCGAAGCAGAACTACCCTCACTACCAGAAGCTGGTGTACGGCGTGTGGCATTGGCATCCGGGTGGTGGCACTACTTCCAAGAGCACTCCATCCGGGTGGTGGCATTGGCACCGCTTTCGAAGATCATCGTCAACAAAGATGCCACTGACCAGGTGGCAAAATGGACAATAGAGCTCGCCGCTCACAACATCCAGTACGAGCCAAGAACTGCGATCAAGTCTCAAGCACTGGCCGATTTCCTCATCGATTGGGCAGAAACACAATACATGCCACCGGCTCCCGACTCCATGCATTGGAAGTTACGCTTCGATGGCTCCAAGATGCGTGGAGGGCTCGAAGCCGGCATTGTCATCACCTCTCCCATAGGAGACCGGCTGGAGTACGTGCTGTAGATCCACTTCAAGGCGTCAAAGAACGTCGCCGAATGCGAAGCGGTCATCCATGGCCACAAGATGGCAAAAGAAATCGGCATCCCAAGGATCCTTTGCTTCGGCGACTCGGACCTGGTGATGCAGTAAGTTTCAGGCGATTGGGACGCCATGGACGCGAATATGACACTATACCGCTTCTTCGTCCAGCAGCTATGCGCCTGCTT
Organism: Avena longiglumis; assembly: GCA_030063025.1. Taxonomy (NCBI): domain Eukaryota; kingdom Viridiplantae; phylum Streptophyta; class Magnoliopsida; order Poales; family Poaceae; genus Avena; species Avena longiglumis. The sequence goes on from CP125977.1 coordinate 312,266,891, forward strand.
TGAAGGGTGCGAGTTCCACCATGTTCCTTGAGCCAACAACGAGGCCGCCGACGCACTCGCTCGAGCACTCGCTCAAGTCAGCTCAACAAGACAAGCAATTCCGCCTGGAGTCTCCCTCGAGCATCTGCGCAATCCGACTCCATCGTCCTAGACGTGGACCCGGGGATTGTCGGCTCCATCCACCCAAAGATCACCGCGAAGGACCCGGGGACTTCCAAACCAGTCCCGGGGACTGCCGGGTCAAAAGCCACGACACCCCGAACCAGCCACAGCAGCCCGGGGACTGCCGGCTCCGAACTTCCGCCCGACAGGCCACCCGCCGAGCTAGATCCGGTCGACCGCGAGGAAATCAAGCTGATCATGCAAACTGTGTACGCCATCCGGGAAAATCCTGCTTAGGCTAAGCCCTTCATGGATTACCTGGCCAGGGGTGAGCTCCCCGACGAAGAAGTGGCAGCACGACAAGTCAAACGCAGAGCAAGTGCATACACCATCATCAACAACGAGTTGTACAAGCGCAGCGTCGAAGGCATTTACCAACATTGCGTAAGCCAAGACGAAGGAACCCAGCTCCTAGTAGAAAACTAGAAATCCACCAAGGCGAGTGCGGCCACCACGCATCATCAAGGGTCATAGTGGCTAAGGCATTTCGCCACGGCTTCTACTGTCCGACTGTGCTAGAGGACGCCGAGCAAATGGTGAAAGCTTGCAACGGTTGCCAGCGTTTCAGCCAGCAAAAGCACACTCCGGTCGCAGCACTCAAAACGATCCCCATCACCTGGTCGTTTTCCGTCTAGGGGTTGAATATGGTCGGCCCTTTCAAGACAGCAAGATCCGGCATGACACATCTGTTGGTGGCGGTGGACAAGTTCACCAAGTGAATCGAGGCAAAGCCTATCAAGAAGCTGGACGGAGCAACGGTGATCAAGTTCCTCACAGACATCATCACACGCTTCGGCTACCCCACAACATCATCACCGACAATGGCACAAACTTCGCCAAAGAGGCCTTCGCGCGCTTCTATGGAGAAAAGAGCATCCGCCTGGACCTGGCATCCGTCGCACACACCCAGTCAAATGAGCAATGTGAGCAAGCAAACGGTCTGGTCCTAGCCGAAAACAAACCAAGACTGATCAAGCCACTGATGAGGTCTCCCGGATGCTGGATAGAAGAGCTGTCGGCTGTGCTATGGAGCCTGCGCACCATGCCCAACCGGTCTACCGGCTACACACCGTTCTTCCTCGTCTATGGTGCGGAGACGGTCCTCCCGACTGACATTCAGTTCGATGCACCCGGCAAGCTGCTATACACGAAGCAGAAGCTAAAGAAGCACGCGAAGACAACGTCGATCTGCTCGAGGAGGCGCGCAAGGGCCTTGTCCAGATCCGCCATCTACCAGCAAAACCTATGCCGCTACCATGCCAGCCGGATTCGACCCATCTCATTCCGAGAGAGCGACCTCGTGCTGCGACTGGTACAGAGCACCAAGGGGATGCACAAGTTGTCTCCCCCTTGGGAAGGGTCGTTCATCATCAGCCGGATGATGCACAACAACTCGTACTACCTCATCGATGCCCAGCAGCCGGCAAAGAACAAGGCGGACCGCTCCGACAAAGAAACTAAGCACCCCTGGAATGTGAATCTACTTCGCCCATTTTACACTTGAGAAAGAAGTGCATGTATCTTACTTTTATGTATAATGAATGAACAAGCTGAGGAGCCTCGACGGTCTTTGGGACACCGTCGTGATTTGGTATTTCTTGCTGCATCGTTTGCTCTCCGGCTCCGGCAGTCTCTCCCGGGGACTCGTCGGCTGGCTTAGACGCCTGCATTCTCCAAACGACCAAGTACTATACGCGGCTCCAAGAGCCCACTCTTCGGTTCTGGCTGCAGACCGCAACCCGGCTGCCAGCCCGGCAAGAGCAAAAGCCTGAGGGCCCTTACACGAAAAATCGTAAGGAAGACAAGAACATCTGGACATTTAACGCTCTCGCCGCCCAACGCCGTAATGTAAATCAAGTATCGGCAAGACGCTTGTTAGCTACCCTTTGCCCGGTTCATAGCGAACCCTACCGCAATCGGCAAGGACAAAGCTTAAATGGCCAATGCTCACCGAGAAAAGGACAAAGTTGTTGGCCTAACGCGAAACGACAAACTTACTAACATTCCAAACAACTGCAAGCTATGTCCTACATGTGGATATCTAATGCAAAAACTATTGCTTGTGTTTTTTTTTTGCACGAGCTAAAACTTCACCAAGTGCCCGAGCCGGACACTGGTCACAACCGGCAAAGCAGCAGGCAGAAATGAGCCGGCCCGAACCTTGGGGAATACTCCTAGTGGGTGCGCTCCAGCGCCCCCACACAAAGACGCACAGACAAAAAAACAGATGCAAAAATGGCATAATTCAAGGAAGGCGAAGCTTCCATCAAAGTGTGGCATCCCATAAGTTGTTCACAGGCATCAGCAAAATAAAGGACAAGTTTCAAATGGTACAGCTACTCTCGTCATCCCGGGGAATTAGACTTGGGGTTCCATGGAGGGGTCAGAAATATCCACAGCTGATTCGGGTGAAGGAGCGCTTGTCACGGGTCGCAGTCACGGAGTCATGGCTGGCCGGAGTCTGTCGGCGGAACCCACGTGTGACCCTCCCAACAGGGTCGCTAAAGTCCCGGTCCAGCTGCACGCAACTCACAATCTTGACCCCGCACGAACAGATATCAGGGTTCTCCCGGCGAAGGCTTTCGTAGCTGGTCCCTTGGCGGAATCCACATGGAAGACTACGGAGATCTGCACCCAGGTATCAAGACTTCAGCAGAGCGAGCGCCATCTCCACGCCTCGCTACGCCCACTCCATGAAGTCTCCATGAGGTCGTGTCAAGTCCAAATCCGGCAAGTCAGCGCAGGACAAGGGCCGAGATATGATCTCCACTGGCGTGGTGCGGCTGGGCCTCCTCACGATGACATACCGTGTCTTTAGGGGTCAGATCGCGCCCAACCTCCACCGCGGGCAGACGGGCATTGCCTTGGTCGGTCGACTCGGGATAATGAGCTGCAGACGGCAAGAGTGCAAGATTACAACCGGCTGAAGCAAGCGAAAAAGTCCTCAGCAAAGAAAAGAGAGAACTTACTGACAGACCAGCTCGGCGATACATTCCAGCTGCGCCGCCGTCTCCTGCTCGCGAGCCTAGACCTGCTTTAGCATCTCCTCCTGTTTGCCATACGCCTCCTCCAGATTCTTGAAAGCCTCGGCGCGAGTCTCCGCGAGCTTCTTGGAATTCCCGACTGAGTTCTCCAGTTTGCCCTTCAGCACCACCAGGTTGTCAATCTGACCCTGGCGCGTGTTGTTGGAATCATGTAGCCAGGTCACCTCCGCCTTCGGCCTCTCCACCTCCTTTTCCCTATACACTATCATGGTTGCAGGATTGTACCTGATGGTCAACAAAAATTGGGAAAATTTGCATAATCACCAAGACATGTCTGAGGAAGCAATCTTACGCTCCAAGTCCTGCGTATTCTTCGCAACTTTAGAAAAACCTTTCTGCAGAAAGAGAGAAGTGAGGAAAGAATGGCGAAAAAAACGACCGAGAAAACCAACAAAAGTATGGAGAGAAAATTTACCTCTAGAGAAACACTCAAATTCTTCGCCTCGCCAAGCCCCCGCTCCATCACCTCAACCAGGTGGCGCGCCTGGTCGAGGGAGACTGGTGCCGAGCCGAAGAGCTGGGCGGGGATGGCGCCTGGCGTCAGCACGGCTGGGGCCAGCTTGAAGCCGATCACCTGCACCTCCTCCTCGTCATCAGCAGCGGCACGCGAAGTCGTCGCCACAACCATCTCGGCTCCGCCGGAGGCCAACGCAGCCATGATCGCGTGTCAAGCGCTGGTGAACGGTGGAACCATTGAGCATCGCCCATCCGGGTTCACGCCACCGCCGACGAGCCGGGGAGCGGCGCCATGCTCGGCCGCAAAGAGCTCTGCAATGCATGAAGTGGCCGGGGAGCGATGCAAAGGCACCGACGTAGCCGGCGAGGCCAAAGTCGACGCAGGCGGCAGGGACGCGGCCCTACTCGTCGCAGTTGGGGAAGGCGCAGCCAGCTCCACGGACGAAATCGGAGCGGGCGTGGCGGTGGCGACGCCAGAGCCGTCCAACACCATCGGGTCGGTAAAAGAGCAAACAAAAGGCTCAGCGAAAAAGCCAACTCAACAAAACAAAAAAGGCCACAAAGATCGGCAGAGCACTTACCCGGCAACGGAAGGCATGACGGTCACCGGTCTGACCCGGCGTGCTTTCTTTGCGCCCCCGGCGGCAGGAGCGGTGCTGGGCACCACCCGTTTCCCCTTAGCCTTCGTCGTGGCGCCGGTGGCAAGGGGTCCCTCGTCACCGTCCGCAACTGCAAAACATGTGCAAAACGTCAAGATCCGGCTAAAAGAACCAGCCGGCTAATTAGCAGGAGCGGAAAACCCTTACCATGCGGGTCCATCGCGCCATTATCGAATCGGGTGGGGAAGCGCTCCGCCTCCATCTGCGGGTACTTTGGCAGCAGCCGATCAGCGGAGAAGGTGGAGAGAGCGTGGTCACCGATACCATCTTCCGCTAGCTGCGTCGTAAAAAGCTACTCAAAAGGGAAAGATAAGAAACACGAAGAAACCCTTCAGGAAAAATCCATCCGACGGGAAGAAAATGCTAACCCTAGGCGGCATGCGGCCTCGGTGGTACGGCGGGCAGGAGTAGTCCCTACCGTTCTCCAGGCGCATCTTCAAGATCATGGCGAGCCAATCCCGAAGAGCCTCGTACGGCACGTCAAGCCAGGAGGTCCGAGTCGGATCGTCCACGGTCGACAGGTGGCACATCTTGTGTGACCGCCGCTATAGCGAGAGCACCCGGCGGGCCATCCAAGACAACGTAATGTCTCGGGCCCACTTCGTCACCACCATCGCCTCCACTCGTGCGGCCACACGGTCGATGTCCGCCTGGGCGCCCAGCTCCTTCGCAGTCTAGCCCTTCCGGGTAGAGGGGAGGTTGGCGAAGACAGGGAGCCGACTCTAGTCGGTGGCATTGCTCACATAGAAACATGAACTCTGCCACAGCTTCACCGTGTCGGGGAGGTCAAACCGCGGCATCGGCGAGGTGCCTCGTGGGTAGATGGCGCAGCAGACGGTCTCCACCAGCGGCCCGCCCTGGCGCACCGTCTGCACCTTAAAGTTGAAGAACTTGAGGAAGTTCGCCGCATCGGGGCAAACTCCCAGGTAGGACTCGCAGCAGGCTGCGCGATGTCGTTGGCCCCCAGGTGATGAAGCTAGAGGTCAAAGAAGGCGAACATCTCCAAGATGAAGTCGCTCACCGGCAAGCCAAAGCCGCGAGCGAAGTGGGCGAGGAAGACGACGGCTTCGCCATCCCGAGGATGCGAGACGCGCTCCCCCTCTGGCGCCAGCCAATGCTTCACCAGTCGCTGCGGCGGGAGGAACTTCTCACGTCGGTACTTGTAGATGAGGTCCTCCGTGACGAAGGAGCCACACCACCCTCCGCGCTGCTCCAGGATCATGTCGTCTAGCGTGGAGGCCATGGTGGAAAGGCGAGGTCCCGTCGTCACAAAGGCTCACAACGGCGTCGACGACCTAAATCTGGCAGTGCAAGAATAGAAGAGCGCAAGGAAAAGGATATCAAGGGCAAGAAGGAAAGCGAAGTGGGGAATACACAGCCCCCGCGGCCCTATTTATCGCCGCGTGTCAGGCACGCCTCCTCCGCTCCCCTCTGCCACGTGGCAGGCAACCACCCACCTTCCCCGCGATGGGGCTGCGGATATGGTGTGCCGACGCGATCCCGCGCAAAAGATCCGTAGGCGTTACTGTGGGAGGCGAGGCAAGACGTGGGCACGGTTACCAAAAATTGGCGCCGCGGTGCAAACGGTCAAACTGACGGGACATGCGTCAGAACCGCCGGTCATGGATGATGTAGGCGCTGATCTCAGCGGACAAACGTTTCATCTCCTTCACTTCGGCTGCGCCAGTCGGCCCTGCCTTCGTTGTTCACACCCAGTGGGTGGCCACCGACTCCGTAGTTGGTTGAACCCAGCCGGAAAGGAGCAAGCACATCAAGCAAGAACTGCAACCGGATTTTCATTACGAAACACTTCAACTCGTAATGAAACACTTCAACTCAACCAATGAGCATGCAAGGACTTCTCTACATGCGAAGCCCTAACGCGCTCGGGGACTAGTGTCGGGGGGTTGACCCCCGGGTGGAGCAAGCCAGGCCTAAGCTGGCCTACTCTAGAAGTAACTAGCCGGATGGCCACAAGACAAAGGATCTCCAGCCAGGTGGACTGCTCCAACCGGCTGGAGCTCAAGCTTTTTCGGCTGGCCCGTCTAGCCAGATGACCAGAAGAACCGACCGGGTGGCCGCTTCCACCCGGCACGCCTCAGATTCGGTGGCGAGATACGGATGGGGTGACGCTCCCTGCAAAGCACGCCTCTGGCTCCTCGCATCACCAGACAGGGCGCCGCCATACTGCTACTGCATAACCACACCACCAGTGATAAAGCGAAAGTGGCAATTGCCGGTGACCGCTAAAGCGTCGGCTGACCGTTAAAGCGAAGGATAACGCCTAAAGGATGGCGTGGGGGTACTATAGCATTGTCCCCCCTTGTACGTCTAGCCAGACTGGGTCCTGGTCCACCGGCTGGACCCTACAGCCGGCCCGCTTTGTAAACCCAAAGCCCAAACAGTAACCCTAGAGCCCACATTGTAACCTACCTCTCCTAGCCAGTATATAAGGGAGAGTAGAGCAAGGGTTCTAGGTAGATTCAGTTGAGTTCTCTCTGGTTCATCTTCTTCCTCTCTCTCTTGATAGTAGCTAAGGAAACAGCTCAAGGAGCACTTGTATTGGACATACGCCCCTGATTTAGTAGATCTTGCAGGAGTAGGGGTGTTACCTCGCCGAGAGGGCCCCGAACCTAGGTACATCGATGTGTTTGCAGTTCTTGTATCCAACCCATTGCGTGAGCTACTGATTGCATCCTGAGTGTCCCTATTAAGCCATCCCCGATGGTACTGTTGTGTTCCACACCACAACACATTCTTTCCTTTTGTATCGACCTAAATTTCATGACCACAGTCCATAACACATCCGCCGCACATAAGTTTCTGTTCCTAATAAACTTGTCATTATACAAGTAAAGTCTACCACAAAAGAACTTGCCTCATTATACAAACTTATTAGTTAGGTAACTGTGACATGTTAACTACTTTAATTGGCATGATCTTGCTTGCAGCAGTGTTACTGAAAGATGGCTTGAAGCAAATCCTCAATACACAAACATGACTGAAATAGTCCAACTTCTATTGTTAGTGCAGAGGACATGTACATGAGCAATTACACAAAGATACATACGTATGGAGCAAAAGTTTCCTCCCAACTAGCAGCACACGTGGAGCATTACTATGCGCAACACAAGCTACATCACAAAGTATCAAAGCAGAATCTTAGATCCAAACCATTTGCACAATCAACCCCTCCCAAGAAAAATCACCTCTTTCCCTTATATTTGTCATTTCCTGGTCATTCTTGAGATATAAGATTTATCGAATGGCACGTACAAGAAATGTATGAATAGGTAAACCCTAAACTCAAGCACTCACCCTTGCATGTACAAAATCCACTCTCGTTTTTGGACAGAAAGGTTGATGTTTCAGATGGGACGAAACAGAAAAGGCCATTTTCAAAGAAATAAAACCATATCCCTATTTTTGCTTAGAGACTCATATAGTGGGTCACATAGAGAAACACTTCTCATGTAATGCTACCTAAAAGGCTTAAATGGATACCTGGGTTTCAAAATTTTATTTTCTGACCTGATATTTTCTTGTTTATTTCCTAGTTGAATATCTAAAACATAAACAAAATTTCCAAATGAGTTCGAGACACCATTCTCCACCGAGACCTTCAAATTGTCGAGATACTCATTGTGCCAAGTGTTATTTTCATGCTCCTAGTTTCGCACATTCCAAACACAACAAAACACTAGCCTACATGGCTATATGACGACTAAAATTCTAGTTTCTACCTACAGGGTCAGCAACTAACTCTAGGAAAGCACTAGTGACAGATCATGAGATCAACCTATTTATTGTTAAAATCCTAAATTCCTGAGTCCCAACCCAATTGCAAGGAATAAGGAGAAGAAAAACAATAAACAACAAATCACTACAAACTGCAATAACACCGGAACCAAAACCACAGGTAAAAAAATGGTGAAAAGGAGCTCCTATCTGTAAAATTCACCCAAGTCACAATGGCGATAGGCTACAGCAACCTAAATCTTGAGTAGTTTACATGGTCTAAGACGCAACAACTATTCGTTCTATTACTCCATGATACTGTGAACAGAAATGGACTGGTTTTGGAGGTGTTGCTCCGTGCATAATAGTGGAATCTAAACCCGTTAATCCGAATGCCAGGACCAACAAAAAGAACTCCCCACTAGGCGACAGCAAGATCAACACGTAATTCCGCGGTCCGAAACGAGATATGCAATAGAATGGAAGTAAGAGATCTTTGTTTCTCGATTACGTTGAATATGAGGAGCTTGTCTTTCTCGGAGGAGAGCGCCATGCCGCCGCGGAAGTGGACGGCCCAGACGAGGATGGCCGCCGACGCGGCCAAGCCAAGCAGCCGGACGAGACCGAACACCGGGAACCGTACCACCGGTGCGGCCGCCATCGTCACTAATCTCCCCGGCGAGATCGAACGTGCAGAGCGGAAGATGGGGAGGGGGCCAAGGGGGAGAGGAGAGGCAAAGCAAAGACGGGCATCACAGGCTCACAGCATAACTAATGGACATTGTAAACTGCCTAAACCCGATAAAATTTGGGCAGCCCTACGCGTCACCGCGATTTATGTTTTTTATGTTCCGGCTAGCCAATCACGTGTCTTTTTTTATCAAAATCTCGTTTTTATTATAAAAGTCATATTTTTCTATAACTAGTTCCGTTTTCCAAGAAGAAAACGGTTCGGCCTAAAAAATAAAAAATTAGACTGGACCTTGCCGGAGATCCCGCTGGCGACCGTGTAGTAAAAAAGTTGTGTTAATATAAAAAACTCGACCTCCCCGAAGACTCGCCGGTAGATCTTTCTGGAGGTTTTCGCCGAAGACCTCGCCGGAGTTTCGCCGGAAACTATGTACGAAAAGAATTGTGCTAATGTAGCAAAACTGGAGAACAAGTGTAGCAAAACCTTTACGCTATTGTAGCAAAACCGCTAAAAGTTTATAGAAAAAATGTCTAGCAAATTCAACTTCGTCGGAGACCTCGCTGAAGATCTCATAGCAAAACATTTATAATATTGTAGCACCACTGTCGGGACGCATGCAGCAAAACATGACGCCACGTGTAGCACCACTGCTGGCCGCACGTAGCACCGCCGCCAACCCCATGTAGCAAACCTCGACGACGTATGTAGCAACGCTGGTGACCTTCTGTAGCAATGTTGGTGCCCTTGCGTAGCAACGTCGGCACGGCTGAGCAGCTTTGCTAGAGCGAGGCCATGGCAGGAAGGCGCTCACATCGTCCTCGATGCCGGTACACGCAGCACGAGCGGCAGGACTGCAGCAGCTTGGGGCAGGGCCAGCCATGGCGGGAAGACCGGGTGCCTGCTCCGGTGGGCCGGATCCCGCAGCGATGGGTGTCTTCTCCGGCGGCGGCGGCATCTGCTTGCTCCGGTGGCCGGATCCCGCGGCGATGGGTGCCTTCTCCGACGATGGCGGCGGCAGCTGCTTGCTTCCGGTGTGCCGGATCCGACGCGGGTTGTGCTCTTCGATCCCTCAGTGCGAAGATGCCTAGTCGTACTAAAGAGGACAGTTACGTAATGGACCCACCATGATGCACGCGAAGTAAGAGCGACCCAGGGAACCGTATCATTTTCCATAAAATTTTGGCGGATTTAAGTTTTATGGACCGGATGTGGAGTTAATAAAAAATGTAAACTGCTCTGCCCGAATTTATCTTTCACTGGTCCCTGCTCGGCTCCCCCCCCTCCTACTTCTACTGGTCGTCGCGGTGAACATAGGTCAAAATCCGCACTCCTCACTATCGCGAACTCTACCATTGCAGTGTCGTTGCTTTCCGTTACTAGCTCCGGCAAGAAATAGCGGGGCGTTCAAGCATGGGTCGGAGTCGCCAAAAGCCCCATGTATTTTCTATAGCAACGATATGGCCAGGGGGTGGACGTAGAAGCGGGGGGAGCGGCCACTGAGGCAACGGAGGAGACGACATCGGCGGAAGGCGCCTGTGCGACGACGGGCTCCACTAGAAGTGGGTCCTCTCCGTCGGCGCAAGGAAGCGGGCGGCACGGCGGTGGACGAAGTGGGAACTAAGTCCTTCACCGTCGTCGCTCTGCCCGTATGTGGAGGATCTCTCTGAGAAAGCTCCGTCGTCACCGGAGCACATCCCCTTTGAAAGGGCATGTATGTCCTTATATGTGGTTTTGATAATTAGTGATAATCTCATATGGGGTGGCCCGATCTTCTCAGCAAACACTTGTCGATGATGATGGTGGATGATAGATAACTAGCTTGTAGCTATGAACTCTCCCACTCGAACCATGATGCCAATGCAACAGCTCTCGAACCCTATGGATATTCACAACACCACGCTCTTGCGCACGTAGCCATCGAGCACGAACGGTAGTTCGCAATCCACTAATTTCCAATGGAACAACAGATCACACTCAATTGCAGTAGATAATTCGATCACAGGGTAATTCCAGGGGTTCTTAATAAGAAACAACTCCAAAATAGTTTTAACGTGGTCTAACCTTAACTATGGGGGCGTCTCGGGGCTTATAAGGGCGGTTGGGCGACCAGAAACCGAACTAAGACGCAAACGACTCAAACTGATACAACCTGATTCGAACCAGGATTCTGTCGGGGCGGACAGTCTGGTTCATATAGGCCGGACAGTCCGGTGGGGGCGGATAATCTGGTGCATACGGGCCGGACAGTCCGGTGGGGGCGGATAATCTGGTGCATACGGGCCGGACAGTCCGGTCCTGCCGAAAACTTTGAAGTTTCCGGGCACTGACCGATCTGGGGTACTGGCTGTCCACGCCTCGGGGCCTCTTGGGAGGGCCGGACACTCCAGTTGGAGTGGCCAGACACTTCGGTCCTGGCGGTGAATTTGGCATTCTTTTTTGGTGATCTTCCCTCGCGCCTTCCTCCCGCTCCTCCCTCACGCATCCTTGGGCGATCATCATGTTGTGCTCCATGTGCTTCATCTCTGATGAGTGCAGTAGCACTTCGTTGGGAGACCCCAAGCGGAAGGTATGATGCAGTACATCAGGCAAGTTTCTCTCAGTAAGAAACCGAGGTTATCGAACCAGTAGGAGGAAGGAAACGTCCCAAAGGTGCTACAAGCAACGTGGAAACCTGCACAACACAAACTTAAGACTTTGTCCCAACTAACAGTGAGGTTGTCAATCTCACCAGTTGCTATAACAAAAGAATTAATTGTATGGTGTGGAAGGTGCTGATGGTTTGCAGCAAGTAAATAGTAATAGTGGAAGATGTATAAATAGCAAAGATTGGATCGGGGTCCATAGTTCAGTAGAGGTGCTCTCCTTAGATAAACAACATGGCATGAAGGGTAAATAAATTACAGCAGGGCAATTGATAGGAACTAAGCAAGGCATAACAATGCAATACTAGACAAAAAGATCCTATGAGATTCGATTGGGCAATAAAACAATATACATAGACCGCCATCCAACTGCATCTATGACTAGAAGTCCACCTTCAGGTTATCATCCGAACCCCCTCCAGTATTTAGTTGCAAGCAACAGACAACTGCTTTAAGCAAAGTGTGTAAGGTAAACAATCAACTTGTTCCATGAACAAGAGACCGTTGTTTTCTCCCTAGTGGCAATAGCACATCTACAATCAAAGAGATTTCTATCACTTCCCTTAGAAACTAGAGGCATGAACCCACTATCGAGCATAAATACCCCCTCTTGGAGTCACTAGCAACTACTTGGCCAAGATAGCTACTAACAACAGAGAGCATGCAAGATCACAAACAACACATACATGATAGAATCAAATAGACAAAACCATTAATCAATCTGACATAGTAATCTCAATATTCATCGGATCCCGTAAACACAACATGCATGATTACAAATAAATTAGATCTTGATCATGAATGGAGCTCACAAGATCTATACATGAAAGCACAAGGAGGAGATACAACCATCTAGCTACTACATGGACTTGTAGTCCAAGGTGGAACTACTCACGCTTCATACCGGAGGCTGGCATGATGAAGAATGCCTCCGGGATGATCTCCCCTCCGGCAGGGTGCCGGAAAGAACTTCAGATCCCCCCGATCTAGGGACTATGGTGGCGGCGGCTATAGAAGGTTTCGTGGAGTTTTGATCGGGTGCCTAGGGTTTCTGTATCGGAGGCTTCTTATAGGCGAAGGGGCGAGCTGGGGCCACTAGGCTGGCACCCCCTGTGCGTGGGCCCACCATGTGTGGCCCCCTGGTGAGCCTTCTCCTTCTTGTCTTCTGGCTTCGTGTTGCTCACGATAAAATATTAACTTTGGCTTTTTTCCCGTCTAGTTCCGAGAATATTGATTTTCTGCCTTTCTGGAACCAAAAACAGAAGAAAACAGGTAACTGACACTGTGGCAACTTGTTAATAGGTTAGTTCCAAAAAACATATAAAACACCTCAAAGTTTAGACAAAGCAAAGCAAAGTAGATACTAAACAAGCATGGAGCATCACAAATTATAGATACGTTTCCGACGTATCAAGCATCCCCAAGCTTAACTCCTGCTTGTCCTCGAGTAGGTAAGTGATAAAATAATAATTTTTGAGGTGACATGCACCATCAAAACCAAGATCAAACCATTTGCAAGCATTGAAATCTAGGATCAAAGAACTCTAAACATATGCATGAAAGATGGAGTTCTAACAATAAGACAAAGTAACTATGCATGCAACATGAAAGGCTACAAACAAAGATCATGAATAACATGCATTGAAAAACGTTTGTTTGGTTCACATACAGAAAACATGGCATAGTGGCATTCAGCTTGTCCCTCATGGAGTAGCAAATAGATGCATAAGACACCTTCAAAGTTTATAAGGGTGACTAGATACAAATAGCACAAGAACATGTAATATCACAATATGCATCAATCAATAAGTTTGGGGATACTGCACATAGAACTAAGAATGGCAACTATTCTCTCTTAATGGTGCCTAAAGGTAGAAGGTGGAGACTCGGTATAATAGTGGAAGAAAGACCCTTCATAAAGGGAAGCAGGGATTTCAAGTTTCAAAAAGAGCTTCCAAAAATTATGGTACTTGTTAGCTTTCATCCCTCATTGCCCCTATCATAAGAATCTTGAAGTAATTAAGGTTAAAGTGAACAAACTATGGATTATATCCTTGACAAAGTATAAGTTGGCAATCTCATGTCCCTTGAATATGAGGGCCACACCTCATGCTACTCAACTTCAGTCACCTATAAGTTCTTATCATAGTAAGGACATGCGTATCATAGAGAACCGCCAACGGGGTACCCCTTGCACATGGTACAGGAGCTATCCCATAACCAAAATGACAAGGCAAGCAGACAATGAGCATCTCAACCATATTTTTATTTACTATGTGCATAGCTTTTTATTAAGGATGCTTCACAGAATGCTCATTATGGTGATGCTGCAAGTTTCCACCATGATTAGGCATGGCTTAGGCTAGCGGCCCAGGCATTTCTCTAACACAAAATACATAACTCTATGGACTTACAAGCTCCCTCTTTATTTCACACCGGTGACATCCATAGACAAAAGAGCATGATATCAATTGTGTACAAAGTACAAGTGCAATGTTGAAAACGTTCTCCATGACAGCATGGTTCTGCTAATTCCAACGTATAAGTGCAAGCATATACAACATAGATAACACAATGGTTCAGTTTTATTAGGGCAAATAATATAAAGTGTGCCATCAAGTTCGTGAGGGATTTAATCACTAAGTTTTCACATAACAAAATACTTTTAATTGGAAGATAGCTGAAAACAAGAATATACTTGGAATGGTGTAACACACCATGCATAGGAGTTTATAGTGGACACTTTGGAATAACTTGGTTTCTTGGGAGTTAGAAGCATGAGTAGAGTTTACTCATACAAGTGGAGGCTAGCAAAAGACTGGGAGCAACCAACTAAGAGAGCAATAATGGCCATAATCATGCAGAGCGACAAAACATTACTAATCAAAGCATAGAGTGGTACTACAAGTCAAGGACTAAATAATCATAGAGGCAATGGCGACTTGTTTATAGTCATAACATGGTGTGAGGATGTGCCAAGTCAACCCAAACAAAGCATCAAAGGAGAATACCACAATACTATGCTTTTGTATGCTAAAACAACGCATAATTCTTTCAAGGCACACTAAGCAATCCCAATTGTTTGGAACAAGAAATGCTTCAGCAATAATCACTAAGCATATGGTCAAAATAACACCTAGCATGTCATGCTAAAGTCTAAGTCACAGTCAATGCAAGCTCCTTTTGCACTTTCAAGCAAGAACTTTCTACTCCTTTCCAACACCAATTGACTTATTTGAAACAACACAGCGAGAATGAGGGTCCAAACTACTTTATTCAAGCCAACTAAACAAACTAAGCAAAGCAAACGAAAATTAAAACGCTCCAAGAACAACACAACAATGCATGAAACAATAAAAATGAAGTGTCTAGAAAGACCTGAGCTTTTTATTGATGAAGAAGGGGATACCTTGGGCATCCCCAAGCTTTGACGCTTGTACCTCTTAGATATTTCTTGGGGTGACACCGGGGTGGCATCCCCAAGATTGGGATTTTGTCCATTCTTCATCTCATTACATCATTCTCTCTCTGCACCTGAAATTTTTCCTTCATACAAAACTTCACACAATCTTCATTAGCAACATTAGTGTATTCAAAAGATAATAGACCTTTGGGATTAGCTGTGGAACAACAAAACTTTTCAATAAAAACACAAGCTACTGTAGCAACTCCTTAAAAAAGCTCAATTCCCCAAAAGAGAACTCAAAAAAGGAATCAATAAGAAGCAAATGCAAAAAATGGCAGAAATCTGTCAAAACAGACCAGCAGGTAGAAAAACCAATTTTTTCGAAAATCTTTTGTTGCTCAAATAAAAAAGTGTTGAACTAACAAAAGTTAGCTAACATACTAGGTATTTATTCATAAATTGTCAGCTCAATATGACTTACAGAGACTCCTCACGATTTTTTATGGTGGAGGACAGAAATCTTTTTCGGGATAGCGACTCTCCAAATCTTACTTCCCTCTCATTAGAGGTCATTCCTGGCACAAAAAGCAAACAAAAAAGGATAAGGAGAGGTCATTACTGAAGTAATAACTTCCAAGACTCAGGGAAACTCTTGGGTTATCTCCCAACAAGTACTTTTCTTTAACGCCTTTAAGTTAGGCACAAGAAGCAAGAAATCAAGTATTTTCAAATGAGGAAGCATTAACATCAAACCTTGCTTTCAAAGGAGGAGCAAAAAGCAACTTCTCTCTCCTCATAGGGAAGTGTTCAATACCTTTCTTGAATGGAAATTGATATTTAATGGTGCCTTCTTTCATATCAATGATGGCACCAACAATTCTAAGAAAAGGTCTTCCCAAAGTAATAGGATAAGAAGCATTGTATTCAACATCCAAAACATAGAAATCAACAGGGACATAAGCATTGTTAACCGTAATGATAACATCATTAATACTCCCCATGAGTTTCTTTTTAGCATTATCATCAAGTGGAACATCCAAATAACAATTTTTTAAAGGTGGCAAATCAAGCATCTCATAAATCTTCCTAGGCATAATAGAGACACTAGAACCAAGATCACATGAAGCTTTGAGATCAAAGTCATTCACTTGCATATTAATAATGGGTTCCCAACTATCTTCTACTTTCCTAGGAATATAAGCTTTGTGTTTTAACTTCTCTTCCTTAATCTTAACAAGAGCATCTATAATGTGTTTGGTGAAAGCAGCATGCATATCACTAGCATCAGGACTTCTAGCAAGATTTTGCAGGAACAGAATCACTTCAGAAATATTGCAACCATCTATATCAAAATCAAACTTAGCATCACTAGTAGTAGACTCACTAGGCTTAGGCATTGTAGGAGGAGGAATAGGGACTTCTTGTGGTTTAGTGGTGATGGTGAACACACTATTGTTTCTATCAATTTCAGTTTTCCTTTCCCACTTAGCATGAAGTTGAGCTAACAGTCTAACATTTTCATCAATAGTAACTTGTATGGCATGAGTAGCAGCAAAGGTACTTTCCATGGTTTCAGGTTTAGCAACCATTTTATTAATCAAGGAGGACTGTGCTTCAGACAAAAAGGAAATATTCTTCTCAACAGTTAAAACTTTTTCCTCCACGGTCTTGTTGAAAGCGGTTTGTTTACTAATAAAATCTTTGAGCATAACTTCAAGTTTAGAGGGGGCACTTCTAGCATTGTTGTAGTAGTTTCCATAGGTATTGCCATTATTAGGAGGATAAGGCCTATAGTTGTTACCACCAAAATTATTCCTATAGGCATTGTTATTGAAATTGTTGTTTCTAATGAAGTTCACATCAACTTGCTCTTCTTGAGAAACCAAAGAGGCTAAGGGAACATTATTTGGATCTAAAGGAGCTTTCCCATTAACAAGCATAGCCATAATGACATCAATCTTATCACTCAAAGATGAGGTTTCTTCAACATAATTTACCTTCTTACCATGTGGACCTCCTTCAGTGTGCCATTCAGAGTACTACCATCATATTATCAAGGAGTTTTGTTGCAACACCCAAAGTGATGCCCATAAAGGTACCTCCAGCAGCTGAATCCAACAGGTTTCTTGAAGAGAAGTTCAAACATGCATAAAAAGTCTGGATAATCATCCAAGCAGTGAGTCCATGAGTGGGACAATTCTTAACCAAAGATTTCATTCTTTCCCAAGCTTGAGAAACATGTTCATTATCAAGTTGTTTAAATTTCATAATGTCACTTCTCATAGATATAATATTAGCAGGACGATAGTTGATACGGGGTGGCCCGATCTTCTCAGCAAGCACTTGTCGATGATGATGGTGGATGTAAGATAACTAGACTGTAGCTATGAACTCTCCCGCTCGAACCCTGATGCCAATGCAACAGATCTCGAACCCTGTGGGATATTCACAACACCACGCTCTTGCGCACGCAGCCGTCGTCCACAAATGATAGTTTGCAATCTACTAATTCCCAATGGAACAACAGATCACGCTTAATTGCAGTAATATAACTTGATCACAGGGTAATTCCAGAGGTTCTAAAAAGAATCAACTCCAAAATATTTTAACGCGGTCTAACCGGAAAGAAACGGTACCCCCATCTATTTAAGAGAGATGGGGCGACTAGGCTAAGAGTCCAAGACGCATACGACTACAACTAAGATACATGCTGACCCAGGTGGGACAGCTTTCTAGGCGCACAAGCCTGTTTCCTGCTGTGGCAGCATATTGGGCCTAAAACGTGTCGCGGTAGGACTCTCTGCCGTGGCAGGATTTCAACCACTTTTTGTGTCATGCCGACTTGGCAGGTGATTTGGCATCGTTCTTCCGCCATGGCTGAGACTCTGCCAGGTGTTGATTCCTTCCTTTGTAGCTCCTTGCACTTCCTCCCTCTCCTCCCTCGCGCTTGCTTCCTTGATCAACACGCCTTGCTCCATGTGCTTCACCTCCTTGCTCCGTGCTATGCCTCTCCTCCAATGTACCTGATCATACAATAATACAAATACTTAGGCAATATAAAATTCTCATCAAGTAAAACATCAGGCTCATTAAGGAACAAATGCACCTGTTATTCTAGTAGCTTAGCACGAGATCTTGTAATTGGTCCAATTCTAATCTCATTGGACTTATCCTTGTTAGTAGCAGCTAGAACATCATCAGTAGTAACTGGGGTAGGTGTAAGTATAGGGATGTCCTCATCATCTCCCCCCTTCAAAAGGCGTCGACCTCGATGCTCCAAGGTCTTCTCCATCATAGGTGATAAATCAGCAATGTTGAAACTGTTGCTAGCTCCACCAAATTCAGCAATAGGTATATCAATCGAGTAGGCATTATCATCAATCGTGGCTAACACCTTGTAAGGACCAGCACCACGCGGCTTCAACTTGGATTGGCGCAGCAATGGGAACCTATCCTTGCGTAGATGTACCCAAACCATATCACCAGGCTTGAACAACATTTCCTTCCTTGCTTGATTTACCTTCTTACCATGTGGAGCTCTCTCAGTGTGCCATTCAGAGTATTAACCATCATATTACCAAGGAGTTTTGTTGCAGCACCCAAAGTGATGCCCATAAAGGTACCTGCAATAGCTGAATCCAACAGGTTTCTCGAAGATAAGTTCAAACCTGCATAAAAAGTCTGGATAATCATCCAAGAAGTGAGTCCATGAGTGGGACAATTCTTAACCAAATATTTCATTCTTTCCCAAGCTTGAGCAACATGTTCATTATCAAGTTGTTTAAATTTCATAATATCACTTCTCATAGATATAATCTTAGAAGGAGGATAGTTGATATGGGGTGGCCCGATCTTCTCAGCAAGCACTTGTCGATGATGATAGTGGATGTAAGATAACTATCCTGTAGCTATGAACTCTCCCGCTCGAACACTGATGCCAATGCAACAGATCTCGAACCCTGTGGGATATTCACAACACCACGCTCTTGCGCACGCAGTCGTCGACCACGAACGGTAGTTTGCAATCTACTAATTCCCAATGGAACAACAGATCACGCTCAATTGCAGTAGTATAACTTGATCATAGGGTAATTCCAGAGGTTCTAAAAAGAATCAACTCCAAAATATTTTAATGTGGTCTAGCCGGAAAAAACGGTACCCCCATCTATTTAAGAGAGAGGGGCGGCTAGGCTAAGAGTCCAAGACGCATACGACTACAACTAAGATACATGTCGACCCAGGTGAGACAGCTTTCTAGGCGCACAGGCCTGTTTCCTGTCGTGGCAGCATATTGGGCCTAAAACGTGTCGCGGCAGGACTCTCTGCTGTGGCAGGATTTCAGCCACTTTCTGTGCCGCGGCAGCCTGCCATGGCAGGATTTGGCATCGTTTCTCTATCGCGGCAGAGACTCTGCCAGGTGTTGATCCCTTCCTTTGTAGCTCCTTGCGCTTCCTCCCTCTCCTCCCTCGCGCTTGCTTCCTTGATCAACATGCCTTGCTCCATGTGCTTCACCTCCTTGATCCGTGCTATGCCTTCTTTTCCAACGTACCTGATCATACAATAATACAAAGACTTAGGCAGTATAAAATTCTCATTAAGTAAAACATCAGGCTCATTAAGAAACAAATTCACCTATTGTTCTAGTAGCTTAGAACGAGTGATGTGGACATCCATTCTATTGATACAACCGTTGTACCTACAACTACACACATACAGACCCATCACAAGATCTCGTGCCAAACAACTTAACTATCAGGTACTTTCGTTTCTTGGAACTATTCCTCACATACATGAGAATATGATGCTGCCTAAATCAGATGTATTTCTTACTCTTAGGAATGATGGACCAAGCATGGATGAGAGGGACAAGCATTGGAGCATGGCCATGCATGGAGATGGCGAAGCATGTGATGATCCAAGAGAAGGCCACGGATGGAGATTTGAACTTTGAGGCCGCCATAATGAAGAAAGAAGGCTTGGAGAAATATTCAAGAATAATACTTCACAATTCGTCCATAGCTTAATATGGTGTCATGACACTTTATTTTGGGCCAGGCCCATGTAATTTTCGCAGGATTTTAAATAGCCACTTTTTAGAGTCCGTATTTGAGGGGAAAAGGACTTCTAGGGTTGGATTCGGCCACCACTTCCATAGCTGGCCGAAACCCCACCTTTTCCTCCTTAAATACTCCCCATAGCCGTCACCCTAGACTCGGATTTTGTTTAGACATTAAGTTAGCCATCGCAGCAACTTCGCCAAGGCTCGAACGTCGTAGAGGCCTCTTGTACTTTGCACCTATTCGGGATCCCACCTTTTCAATAAAGCTTTCCTCTTAATCCGCAATATCTTGATTGCAATATTAGTTCTTACTTGTTCTCGATTTCATGTAGGAATTAAGACCCTCGCTGGTCAGGCTGGTCGTGTTCCCGCAAGATCGGTAACCTCCAGGAGATTGGCCTAGCGATTGCATTGGCGCTCGTGCTCGCACATGTAGTCGGATCGTCAAGCCCGAACTCCACCAAATCGACTATACCCATCTCATCGAAAGATCGGACACCTTTGCCCTATCAAGTGGTATCAGATTTCAGGTTGCTCGGTGAGATTTTACTGTTTTCGTAGATTAGATCTGTTTTATCTTTAACCCACGAAAAAGCCAAAAACACAGTTAGCGTTTAGATCCATCCCATCACCAATCTACGCCTCGCATTATCTTTTTAGTTTTTGCATTGTTGAATTTGTGTCTACATCGCCGAGTTCTTTGGTCTTAGTGTCTCGTCCCTTAGAGTTTCGAGTTCTGATCATAGTAGTCACCGCCACACACGCCGATCACCACCACCATATTCCGCCTCCATACACCCAGCCACCATAAACCCTAAAAACTCCGCCACCGCCTTCCTACCGCGACACGGATCCGATCACCTATCCTGCCGCGGCACAAGTTCGAGTTCAGTTATTGTTTCCTAGTTATTTCTTTTTACTTTCCTTCTTTGTTGTTTCCGTGTTTAGCTAAAGTCCGTGTCGAGCTCAGAGTTCGGTCGTAAGTCCAGATGGAGAGCAAAAAAAAAGTCTGGAACAGCCTCCGAATTTTTTTCTGGCTATACTGTTTTTCGACTCCGGGGATCACTTTTCTCCATCAGCCGTTATAGCGACATTTTTTTGGCGCCTGCGCGCTTTCCGGAGCATAATAGAAAAATTTCGATTTTTTTTGGGGCTAACCTATTTTTAGACCCCGTAGATCAGTTTTAGACACTCGCCATCACAGTGATTTTCCGCATCTCGGTTTGCTTTTCAGGGTGCCATATCATCATACATTGCTTGTTGTGTCGCGTCGTGACATCGTTGGTGATCTAGGTTCGCGTCTCTAGTACGGTCTAGCCTAGGACCAAAGACAGCTGTCGTTGAGCATTCTTTCAACTTTTGCATTGCTGTTTTGATAATTGCTAACCCCTTTGCTAAGCCTTCCCAGAGCTCCACAGATATTCTCCACGTGCGGTGTCTCGACTCCCGGTAATCGCTCGGTTCAATCTCTGGACCCACTGATCCTCGCGGTTACACATCGCCTTTCCTACTATTTGGTAAGAACTTGTAAGAGCTTCGTATATTGCTTGACGGATTACGCGTGCCTCCACCATATTTCCGTAGTATATACCTGTGCTTTTTCAAGGAGTAACCATGACAGATACTTCGCAGAACCCTGCCACAATGACGAAGAAAGAACTACATGCCCACTTCTCCGAGCTCTTGGCCTAGGGGAGTTTGACACCAAGCTCACCAACGCCGTGGACAAGATCGATGGACTCGAGAAATCCTTCAACGCCAAGCTTGGCGCTCGGTTCAAGGAGATTTTGAACAGATTGCTCGCACCCGCACCTGCCCATGGCGCACGGCGCATTCCGATGACGGTCTGACCGCTAGTTAAGCCGCCAAGACTCAGGCGGCATCACAGCCGACGCACCGGACTTCCGGCCGTCACTGCGACATTGGGGATAGACGACGGTACTACGACCCGACGACGACGATCTGCTTGACGAGGAGGTTGAACAACCTCCACGGTACCGCCGCCATCCCCGACATTACTACCGCAACGCTCGACCACCGGTACGTGATGATGATCATGTTGCAAAGCTTAAATTAAATATTCCATCTTTTGAGGGTAAATATAATCCTGATGCATATCTTACATGGGAGATGGAAGTAGAACAACATTTTGCATGTTTAAAATATCCTGAGAATATGCGTGTTAGTGCTGCTACATGTGAATTTACTAAATTTGCTTCCCTTTGGTGGTCTGAGTATTATCGTTTAAATCCTACTACTTTTCCTAGTACTTGGACTACTTTAAAAACTGCTATGCGTGTTCGTTTTGTACCTTCCACTTATCAGCGCGATTTTCTAAAGAATCTGACACGTTTAGAGCAAGGGAAAAATTATGTAAAAGAGTATTATCAGGAATTGCAAACAGGGATGGTTAGGTGTGGTCTTGTTAAATCTACTGAACAAATGCTTGCACGTTTCTTTGGTGGATTAAAAAAGGACATTCAGCACATATTAGATTATAAGGAATATAATTCTATCACTCGTTTGTTTCATCTTGCTTGCAAAGCTGAACGTGAAGTGCAGGATCGCCAAACACCATGGAGGAGGACTAATAATTCTGCAGGTCGCACATCCACTTGGACATCCCGACAATCAACGCCTCCTTCTCGTGATTCGCCACTAGCTACTACCACGTCCAAGGCCACCACAAGATTTCCAGCTACTCCTCCACCGTCATCCAATGCTCCTGCTCGTAGTGCATCTTCTATGGCTTCCACGGGTAAGAGAAAGGATATACAATGCTGCAAGTGCTGGGGGTTTGGTCATATTGAGAGACAGTGCACAACACAACGTGTGATGATGGTGCGGGATGATGGTCAATACGATTCAGCGAGTAACTTTGATGAAGATACATTAGCCCTTATTTCTGCTCGAGATGGAGACAATTCTGATGCTGATGACGAGACAGAGGTAATGGGAGTTGAAGTTGTTGATCAATACAAGAGCTTAATTACACAACGTGTGTTGAGTGTGCAATTGAGCAAATCTGAGCAAGATTAACGCCACAACCTGTTCCAAACACGTGGTGTTGTCAAGGAAAGAGCTATACGGATCATCATTGATGGAGGGAGTTGTAATAATCTGGCTAGTGTTGACATGGTAGAGAAGCTTGCACTTAAAACAAGACAACGCACACATTCATATTACATCCAATGGTTTGAGAGTTCTCGCAAGATCAAGGTAACAAGAACAGTACGCGTGCATTTTACTATTGGTACATATTCTGATTTTGTTGATTGTGATGTTGTACCTATGCAAGCTTGTTCTTTGTTACTTGGTAGACCATGGCAATTTGATAGAGAATCTGTTCATAATGGCAAAACTAATCACTATTCTCTTATGCATGATGGAAAAAATTTGGTCTAAAACCTATGACTCCCGAACAGATTTTAAAAGATGATCTTGCTAGAGCTAGTAGAGCTAAAACTGAGGAGAAAAATAAAAGTGAGAATCAGATTGTTGCTGCAGATTTTGTACCACCAAAGAACACTAAATCTGATTCTACACATGCTCGAAATTGCTTGAAGAGTCCATGTATGCTTGCAAATAAAATTGATATTGTTGAACTAGATGTAAACAATACTCAATGTTATGCAATTGTCTGCAAAGAGGTTTTGTTTTCATTTGAGGATATGCCTCCTTCTTTGCCACCCGCTATTGCTAACCTTTTGCAGGAATATGAGGACGTCTTTCCTACAACGCCACCGTGACTACCTCCTATTAGAGGAATTGAGCACCAATTTGATGTAATTCCTGGTGCTACGTTGCCCAACCGCGCGCCTTATAGAACCAATCCAAAGGAGACAAAGGAGATACAACGCCAAATTCAGGAACTACTCGACAGAGATCATATTCGTGAGTCCCTTAGCCCCTGTGATATTCCTATTATTTTGGTACCTAAGAAAGATGGTTCTTCGCGCATGTGTACTGATTATAGAGCTATCAATAATATTACTATTCGATATCGTCATCCTATTCCATGTTTAGATGGCATGCTTGATGAATTGAGTGGTTCTACCATGTTTTCTAAAGTTGATTTGCGTAGTGGTTACCACTAGATTCGTATGAAATTAGGAGATGAATGGAAAACAACATTTAAAACTAAGTTCGGTTTATATGAGTGGTTAGTAATGCCATTTGGTTTAACTAATGCACCTAGCACTTTTATGATATTAATGAACGAAGTTTTACGTGCTTTGATTGGACGTTTTGTGGTAGTCTACTTTGATGATATTCTGATTTATAGCAAATCTTTAGAGGATCATTTGGACCATTTACGTGCTGTTTTCAATGCTTTACGTGATGCACGTTTGTTTGGTAACCTTGAGAAGTGCACCTTTTGCACCAATCGAGTTGCGTTTCTTGGCTATGTTGTTACATCACAGGGTATTGAAGTGGATCCAGCCAAGATTGAAGCTATTAAGAATTGGCCGCAGCCCAAGACGGTCACACAAGTGAGGAGTTTTCTTGGCCTCGCTGGTTTTAATAGGCGCTTTGCCAAAGACTTTGGATCAATTGTCAACCATTGAATGAGCTTACCAAGAAGGATGTGCCCTTTGTTTGGGGCGATGCACAACAATAGGCCTTCGTCATATTGAAAGATAAGCTAACACATGCTCCCTTACTCCAACTTCCTGATTTTACTAAGACTTTTGAGCTTGAATGTGATGCTAGTGGAATTGGTTTGGGAGGGGTGTTATTACAAGAGGGAAAACCTGTTGCATATTTTAGTGAGAAATTGAGTGGGGCTAGTCTGAACTATTCTACTTATGATAAAGAATTATATGCGTTGGTTCGGACATTAGAAACTTGGCAACATTATCTATGGCCTAAAGAATTTGTTATACATTCTGATCATGAATCTTTGAAGCATATTCATAGTCAAGCTAAGTTGAATCGTCATCATGCAAAGTGGGTTGAATTTATTGAGTCTTTTCCTTATGTTATCCAACACAAAAAGGGTAAAGATAATATTATTGCTGATGCTTTGTCGCGCCGTTATACTTTGTTATCTCAACTTGACTTCAAAATATTTGGATTAGAAACTATTGAGGAACAATATGTGCATGATGCTGAATTTAAAGATGTGTTGCAGAATTGTAGAGATGGTAGAACATGGAACAAGTTCGTCTTCAATGATGGATTTGTGTTCCGTGCTAACAAACTATGCATTCCGGATAGTTCTGTTCGTCTTTTGTTGTTACAGGAGGCGCATGGAGGAGGATTGATGGGACACTTTGGTGTCAAGAAAATGGAGGATCTTCTTGCTGCACACTTCGTTTGGCCACGTATGCGTCGAGATGTTGAGAGATTTGTGGCACGCTGCACTACTTGTCAAAAAGCTAAGTCTCGCCTTAATCCACATGGTTTATATATGCCTCTTCCTGTTCCTAGTGTTCCTTGGGAGGATATTTCTATGGACTTTGTTTTGGGATTGCCACGAACACAGAAGGGGAGGGATAGTATTTTTGTTGTTGTGGATCGGTTTTCTAAGATGGCACACTTTATTCCTTGTCATAAAACGGATGATGCTGCGCATATTGCTGATTTGTTCTTTCGTGAAATTGTTCGTTTGCATGGTGTGCCAAATACTATTGTCTCTGATCGTGATACTAAAATTCTTAGCCACTTTTGGAGATGTTTATGGGCTAAGTTGAGGACTAAATTGCTGATGGACAAACTGAAGTAGTAAATAAACTTTGTCTACTATGTTGCGGGTTGTTTTAAAGAAGAACTTAAAATTGTGGGAAGAGTGTTTACCTCATATAGAATTTGCTTATAATCGTTCGCTGCATTCTACCACAAATATGTGCCCATTTGAGATTGTGTATGGTTTTATTCCTCGTGCACCTATTGATTTATAGCCTTTACCTTCTTCGGTGCAAAATAATTTGGATGCTACACAACGCGCTGAAATGATATTAAACTTGCATAAGACTACTAAAGATAACATTGAACACATGAATGCTAAGTATAAACTTGCCGGGGATAAAGGGAGAAAGCATGATGTGTTTGATGTTGGAGATCTTGTTTGGTTACATTTGCGTAAAGATCGTTTTCCTAATTTACGCAAGTCTAAGTTAATGCCGCGTGCTGCTGGTCCCTTTAAGGTGTTAGAGAAAATAAATAATAATGCATATAAACTTGAGTTGTCTGCAGACTTTTGTACGGTTAGTCCTACGTTTAACATTGCAGATTTGAAGCCTTACTTTGGTGAGGAAGATAAGATTGCATCGAGGACGATTTCAATTCAAGAAGGGGAGCATGATGTAGACATCCCTTCTATTGATACAACCGTTGTACCTACAGCTACAGACATACAAGGACCCATCACAAGATCTCGTGCCAAACAACTTAACTATCAGGTACTTTCGTTTCTTGGAACTATTCCTCACATACATGAGAATATGATGCTGCCTAAATCAGATGTATTTCTTACTTTTAGGAATGATGGACCAAGCATGGATGAGAGGGACAAGCATTGGAGCATGGCCATGCATGGAGATGGCAGCAAGCATGTGATGATCCAAGAGAAGGCCACGGATGGAGATTTCAGAACTTTGAGGCCACCATAATGAAGAAAGAAGGCTTGGATGAAATATTCAAGATTAATACTTCACGAATTCGTCCATAGCTTAATATGGTGTCATGACACCTTTATTTTGGGCCAGCCCATGTAATTTTCGCAGGATTTTAAATAGCCACTTTTAGAGTCTCAGATTTGAGGAAAAGGACTTAGGGTTGGATTCGGCCACCACTTCCATGGCTGGCCGAAACCCCACCTTTTCCTCCTTAAATACTCCCCATAGCCGTCACCCTAGACTCGGATTTTGTTTAGACATTAAGTTAGCCATCGCAGCAACTTCGCCAAGGCTCGAGCGTCGCAGAGGACTCTTGTACTTCACACCTATTCAGGATCCCACCTTTTCAATAAAGCTTTCCTCTTAATCCGCAATATCTTGATTGCAATATTAGTTCTTACTTGTTCTCGATTTCAGGTAGGAATTAAGACCCTCGCTGGTCAGGTTGATCGTGTTCCCGCAGGATCGGTAACCTCCAGGAGATTGGCCTAGCGATTGCATTGGCGCTCGTGCTCGCACGTGTAGTCGGATCGTCAAGCCCAAACTCCACCAAATCGACTATTCCCATCTCATCGAAAGATCGGACACCTTTGCCCTATCAACGAGCTCTTGTAATTGGTCCAATTCTAATCTCATTGGACTTATCCTTGTTAGTAGCAGCTGGAACATCATCAGTAGTAACTGGGTTATGTGTACGTATAGGGATGTCCTCATCACCTCCCCCCTTCAAAAGGCGTCGACCTCGATGCTCCAAGGTCTTCTCCATCATATGGTGATAAATCAACAACGTTGAAACTGTTGCTAGCTCCACCAAATTCAGCAATAGGTATATCAATCGAGTAGGCATTATCATTAATCCTGGCTAACACCTTGTAAGGACCAGCACCACGCGGCTTCAACTTGGATTGAAGCAGCAATGGGAACCTATCCTTGCGCAGATGTACCCAAACCATATCACCAGGCTTGAACAATATTTCCTTCCTTGCTTGATTTCTTGCAGCAGCAATGTTCTTGCCTTTCTTATCAATAGCCTCCCAAGTCTTCTCATGAATCCTTTTCACATATTCTGCACGTCTTGATGCCTCCATATCAACTCTCTTATGTAATGGTAGAGTCAACAAATCCAGTGGTGTCAATGGCTTGAAACCATACACCACCTCAAAAGGACAAAGCTGAGTGGTTGAATGCACTGCCCTATTGTAAGCAAACTCGACATCTGGGAAGCACTCTTCCCACTCTCTCAGATTCTTCTTTATCATAGTCCTTAATAGATGTGACAATGTTCTATTCACCACTTCTGTCTGACCATCTGTCTGGGGATGTCAAGTTGATGTGGACATCCCTACTATTGATACTACCGTTGTACCTACAGCAACACACATACAAGGACCCATCACAAGATCTCGTACCAAACAACTTAACTATCAGGTACTTTCGTTTCTTGGAACTATTCCTCACATACATGAGAATATGATGCTGCCTATATCAGATATATTTCTTACTCTTAGGAATGATGGACCAAGCATGGATGAGAGGGACAAGCATTGGAGCATGGCCATGCATGGAGATGGCAGCAGGCATGTGATGATTCAAGAGAAGGCCATGGATGAAGATTTCAGAACTTTGAGGCCACCATAATGAAGAAAGAAGGCTTGGACGAAATATTCAAGATCAATACTTTACGAATTCTTCCATAGCTTAATTTGGTGTTGCGACACCTTTATTTTGGGCCAGGCCCATGTAATTTTCGCAGGATTTTAATTAGCCACTTTTCAGAGTCCATATTTGAGGGGAAAAGGACTTTTAGGGTTGGATTCGGCCACCACTTCCATGGCTAGCCGAAACCCCACCTTTTCGCCCTTAAATACTCCCCATAGCCGACCCCCTAGTGATGTGGACATCCCTACTATTGATACAACCGTTGTACCTACAGCAACACACATACAAGGACCCATCACAAGATCTCGTGCCAAACAACTGAACTATCAGGTACTTTCGTTTCTTGGAACTATTCCTTACATACATGAGAATATGATGCTGCCTAAATCAGATATGTTTCTTACTCTTAGGAATGATGGACCAAGCATGGATGAGAGGGACAAGCATTGGAGCATGGCCATGCATGGTGATGGCGAAGCATGTGATGATCCAAGAGAAGGCCACGGATGAAGATTTGAACTTTGAGGCCACCATAATGAAGAAAGAAGGCTTGGACGAAATATTCAAGATCAATACTTTACTTAATTCGTCCATAGCATAATATGGTGCGACACCTTTATTTTGGGCCAGCCCATGTAATTTTCAGGATTTTAATTAGCCACTTTTTAGAGTCCGTATTTGAGGAAAAGGACTTTTAGGGTTGGATTCGGTCACCACTTCCATGGCTGGCCGAAACCCCACCTTTTCGCCCTTAAATACGCCCCATAGCCGAACCTTTAGACTCGGATTTTGTTTAGACATTAAGTTAGCCATAGTCGCAACTTTGCCAAGGCTCGAGCGTCGCAGAGGCCTCTTGTACTTCGCACCTATTCAGGATCCCACCTCTTTCAATAAAGCTTTCCTCTTAATCCGCAATATCTTGATTGCAATATTGGTTCTTACTTGTTCTCGATTTCAGGTAGGAATTAAGACCCTCGCTGGTCAGGCTGATCGTGTTCACGCAGGATCGGTAACCTCCAGGAGATTGGCCTAGCGATTGCATTGGCGCTCGTGCTCGCACGTGTAGTCGGATCGTCAAGCCCGAACTCCACCAAATCGATTATCGCCATCTCATCGAAAGATCGGACACCTTTGCCCTATCAAGTGGTATCACTAGCCCTTATTTCTGCTCGAGATGGAGACAATTCTGATGATGATGACGAGCCAGAGGTAATGGGAGCTGAAGCTGCTGATCAATACAAGAGTTTAATTACACAACGTGTGTTGAGTGTGCAATTGAGCAAATCTGAGCAAGATCAACGCCACAACCTGTTCCAAACACGTGGTGTTGTCAAGGAAAGAGCTATACGGATCATCATTGATGGAGGGAGTTGTAATAATCTGGCCAGTGTTGACATGGTAGAGAAGCTTGCGCTTCCAACAAGACAACGCCCACATTCATACTACATCCAATGGTTTGAGAGTTCTCGAAGATCAAGGTAACAAGAACAGGCAGCGTGCATTTTACTATTGGTACATATTCGATTTTGTTGATTGTGATGTTGTACCTATGCAAGCTTGTTCTTTGTTACTTGGTAGACCATGGCAATTTGATAGAGAATCTGTTCATAATGGCAAAACTAACCACTATTCTCTTATGCATGATGGAAAGAAAATTGGTCTAAAACCTATGACTCCGAACAGATTTTAAAAGATGATCTTGCTAGAGCTAGTAGAGCTAAACCGAGGAGAAAAATAAAAGTGAGAATCGATTGTTGCAGATTTTATACCACCAAAGAACACTAAATCGATTCTACACATGCTACCTGAAATTCGTTTGAAGAGTCCATGTATGCTTGCAAATAAAATTGATATTGCTGAACTAGATGTAAACAATACTCAATGTTATGCAATTGTTCAAAGAGGTTTTGTTTTCATTTGAGGATATGCCTCCTTCTTTGCCACCCCATTGCTAACCTTTGCGGAATATGAGGACGTATTTCCCGAGTTGCCACCAGACTACCTCCTATTAGAGGAATTGAGCATCAAATTGATCTAATTCCTGGTGCCACGTTGCCCAACCGCGCCATATAGAACCAATCCGGAGGAGACAAAGGAGATACAACGCCAAATTCGTGAACTACTCGATGAGATCATATTCGTGAGTCCCTTAGCCCTTGTCGTTCCTATTATTTTGGTGCCTAAGAAAGATGGTTCTTCGCGCATGTGTACTTGATTGTAGAGCTATAAATAATATTACTATTCGATATCGTCATCCTATTCCACGTTTAGATGACATGCTTGATGAATTGAGTGGCTCTACCATGTTTTCTAAAGTTGATTTGCGTAGTGGTTACCACCGTTATTCGTATGAAATTAGGAGATGAATGGAAAGCATTTAAAACTAAGTTCGGTTTATATGAGTGGTTAGTAATGCCGTTTGGTTTAACTAATGCACCTAGCACTTTCATGAGATTAATGAACGAAGTTTTACGTGCTTTCATTGGACGCTTTGTGGTAGTCTACTTTGATGATATTCTCGATTTATAGCAAATCTTTAGAGGAACATTTGGACCATTTACGTCTTTGTTTTCAATGCTTTACGTGATGCACGTTTGTTTGGTAACCTATGGTGCACCTTTTGCACCAATCGAGTTGCGTTCTTGGCTATGTTGTTACATCACGGGGTATTGAAGTGGATCCACCAAGATTGAAGCTATTGAGAATTGGCATGACCCAAGACGGTCACACAAGTGAGGAGTTTTCTTGGCCTCATTGGTTTTTATAGGCGCTTTGTCAAAGACTTTGGATCAATTGTCACACTGAATGAGCTTACCAAGAAGGATGTGCCCTTTGTTTGGGGCGATGCACAACAACAGCCTTCGTCATATTGAAAGATAAGCTAACACATGCTCCTTACTCCAACTTCCCGATTTTACTAAGACTTTTGAGCTTGAATGTGATGCTAGTGGAATTGGTTTGGGAGGGTGTTATTACAAGAGGAAAACCTGTTGCATATTTTAGTGAGAAATTGAGTGGGGCTAGTCCGAACTATTCTACTTATGATAAAGAATTATATGCGTTGGTTCGGACATTAGAAACTTGGCAACATTATCTATGGCCTAAGGAATTTGTTATTCATTCCGATCATGAATCTTTGAAGCATATTCGTAGTCAAGCTAAGTTGAATCGTCATGCAAAGTGGGTTGAATTTATTGAGTCTTTTCCTTATGTTATCAAACACAAAAGGGTAAAGATAATATTATTGTTGATGCTTTGTCACTGCTATGCTTTGTTATCTCAACTTGACTTCAAAATATTTGGATTGGAAACTATTAAAGAACAATATGTGCATGATCTTTGAATTTAAAGATGTGTTGCGAATTGTAGAGATGGTAGAACTTGGAACAAGTTCGTCTTCAATGATGGATTTGTGTTCCGTGCTAACAAACTATGCATTCGAGATAGCTGTTTCGTCTTTTGTTATTACAGGAGGCGCATGGAGGAGGATTGATGGGACACTTTGGTGTCAAGAAGACGGAGGATGTTCTTGCTGCACACTTCTTTTGGCCACGTGTGCGTCGAGATGTTGAGAGATTTGTGGAACGCTGCACTACTTGTCAAAAAGCTAAGTCTCGCCTTAATCCACATGGTTTATATATGCCTCTTCCTGATCCTAGTGTTCCTTGGGAGGATATTTCTATGGACTTTGTTTTGGGATTGCCACGAACACAGAAGGGAGGATAGTATTTTTGTTGTTGTGGATCGGTTCTCTAAGATGGCACACTTTATTCCTTGTCATAAACGGATGATGCGCATATTGCTGATTTGTTCTTTCGTGAAATTGTTCGTTTGCATGGTGTGCCAAATACTATTGTCTCGATCGTGATACTAAATTTCTTAGCCACTTTTGGAGATGTTTATGGGCTAAGTTGGGGACTAAATTGCTCTTTAGTACTACATGTCATCCCCAAACCGATGGTCAAATGAAGTAGTAAATAGAACTTTGTCTACTATGTTACGGGCTGTTTTAAAGAAGAACTTAAAATTGTGGGAAGAGTGTTTACCTCATATAGAATTTGCTTATAATCGTTCTTTGCATTCTACCACAAAGATGTGCCCATTTGAGATTGTGTATGGTTTTGTTCCTCGTGCACCTATTGATTTATTGCCTTTACCTTCTTGATTGCAACATAATTTGGATGCTACACAACGCTACCGAAATGATATTAAACTTGCATAAGACTACTAAAGATAACATTGAACACATGAATGCTAAGTATAAACTTGTTTGGGGATAAAGGGAGAAAGCATGTTGTGTTTGATGTTGGCGATCTTGTTTGGTTACATTTGCGTAAAGATCGTTTTCTCACGACGCAAGTCTAAGTTAATGCCACGTCTTTGGTCCCTTTAAGGTGTTAGAGAAAATCAATGATAATGCATATAAACTTGAGTTGCTGCAGACTTTGGTACAGTTAGTCCTACATTTAACATTGCATTTGAAGCCTTACTTTGGTGAGGAAGATGAGATTGCGTCGAGGGCGACTTCAATTCAAGAAGGGAGCATGATGTGGACATCCCTACTATTGATACAACCGTTGTACCTCTGACAACACACATACAAGGACCCATCACAAGATCTCGTACAAACAACCTGAACTATCGTGTACTTTCGTTTCTTGGAACTATTCCTTACATACATGAGAATATGATGCCCTAAATCGGATATGTTTCTTACTCTTAGGAATGATGGACCAAGCATGGATGAGAGGACAAGCATTGGAGCATGGCCATGCATGGTGATGGCGGCGACAAGCATGTGATGATCCAAGAGAAGGCCACGGATGAAGATTTCAGAACTTTGAGGCCACCATAATGAAGAAAGAAGGCTTGGACGAAATATTCAAGATCAATACTTTACTTAATTCGTCCATAGCATAATATGGTGTCGACACCTTTATTTTGGGCCGAGCCCATGTAATTTTCGCCGATTTTAATTAGCCACTTTTTAGAGTCCGTATTTGAGGAAAAGGACTTTTAGGGTTGGATTCGTCACCACTTCCATGGCTGGCGAAACCCCACCTTTCGCCCTTAATACGCCCCATAGCCGAACCTTTAGACTCGGATTTTGTTTAGACATTAAGTTAGCCATAGTCGCAACTTCGCCAAGGCTCGAGGCGCAGAGGCCTCTTGTACTGCACCTATTCAGGATCCCACCTCTTTCAATAAAGCTTTCCTCTTAATCCGCAATATCTTGATTGCAATATTGGTTCTTACTTGTTCTCGATTTCAGGTAGGAATTAAGACCCTCGCTGGTCAGGCTGATCGTGTTCACGCAGGATCGGTAACCTCCAGGAGATTGGCCTAGCGATTGCATTGGCGCTCGTGCTCGCACGTGTAGTCGGATCGTCAAGCCCGAACTCCACCAAATCGATTATCGCCATCTCATCGAAAGATCGGACACCTTTGCCCTATCACCTAGACTCGAATTTTGTTTAGACATTAAGTTAGCCATAGTCGCAACTTCGCCAAGGCTCGAGCGTCGCAGAGGCCTCTTGTACTTCGCACCTATTCAGGATCCCACCTCTTCAATAAAGCTTTCCTCTTAATCCGCAATATCTTGATTGCAATATTGGTTCTTACTTGTTCTCGATTTCAGGTAGGAATTAAGACCCTCATTGGTCGGTGATCGTGTTCCGTGGGATCGGTAACCTCCAGGAGATTGGCCTAGCGATTGCATTGGCGCTCGTGCTCGCACGTGTAGTCGGATCGTCAAGCCCGAACTCCACCAAATCGATTATCATCATCTCATCGAAAGATCGGACACCTTTGCCCTATCAAGTGGTATCAGATTTCAGGTTGCTCGGTGAGATTTTACTGTTTTCGTAGATTAGATCTGTTTTTGCCTATAACCCACGAAAAAGCCAAAAACACAGTTAGAGTTTAGATCCATCCCATAAGCACTCTACGCCTCGCATTATCTTTTCAGTTTTTGCATTGTTGAATTTGTGTCTACATCGTCGCGTCGAGTTGCTGGTCTTAGTGTCTCGTCCTTTAGAGTTTCGAGTTCTGATCATACTAGTCACCGCCACACTCGCCGATCACCGCCACCATATTCCGCCACCATATTCCGCCGTCATATACCCAACCACCATAAACCCTAAACACTCCGCCACCGCCTTCCTACCGCGACACGGATTCGATCACCTATCCTACCGCAGCACGAGTCTGAGTTGAGTTATTGTTTCCTAGTATTTATCTTTACTTTCCTTCTTTATTGTTTCCGTGTTCAGCTAAAGTCCGAGTCGAGCTCCGAGTTCGGTCGTAAGTCCAGAAGGAGAGCAAAAAAAGTCTTGAACCGCCTCCGAAAAAAATTTTCTGGCTATCCTAGTTTTCGACCCCGGGGATCACTTTTCTCCATCGGCCGTTATAGCGATATTTTTTTGGCACCGACGCGCTTTCTAGAGCAAAATAAAAAAATTCGAATTTTTTTTGGGCTAACCTATTTTTAGACCCCGTAGATCAGTTCTAGACACTCGCCATCATAGTGATTTTCTGCATCTCGGTTCGCTTTTCAGGGTGCCATATCATCATACATTGCTTATTGTGTCGCGTCGTGACATCGTTGGTGATCTAGGCTCGCGTCTCTAGTACAGTATAGCCTAGGACCAGCATAGTACCGTCGTTGAGCATTCGTTCAAATTTTGCATTGCTGTTTTGATAATTGCTAACCCCCCTTGCTAAGCCTTCCCAGAGCTCCACAGATATTCTCCACGTGCGGTGTTTCGACTCCTGGTAATCGCTTGGTTCCATCTCTGGACCCACTGATCCTCGCGGTTGCACATCGCCTTTTCCTGCTATTTGGTAAGAACTTGTAAGGACTTAGTATATTGCTTGACGGATTACGTGTGACTTCCACCATATTTCCGTACCATATACCTGTGATTTTTAAGGACTAACCATGACAGATACTTCGCGGAACCCTGACACCATGACGAACGAAGAACTACATGACCACTTCTCCGTGCTCTTGGTCAGTCGTGCTGAAGACGTGGATACGCGCCTAGGGGAGTTTGACACCAAGCTCACCAACGCCATGGACAAGATCGATGGACTCGAGAAATCCTTCAACACCAAGCTTGACGTTCGGTTCAAGGAGATTTTGAACAGATTGCCCGCACCCACACATGGCGCCGCTAGCGTTCGATCATGGGTCGGATGCCGGTTCACAATGGCTACCGCTGCCGACGCACCTCGGACTTCACGCATTGCTGCTGCGACATTGGGGACATACGACGAGTACTACTACGACCCCGACGACGACGATCTGTTTGACGAGGAGGTTGAACAACCTCCACAGGTATCTGCTGGCCGTCCCCGACATTACTATAACGCCGCCATGCCGATGCGTGATGATGATCATGTTGCAAAGCTTAAATTAAATATTCCATCTTTTGAGGGTAAATATAATCCTGATGCATATCTTACATGGGAGATGGAAGTAGAACAACGTTTTGCATGCTTAAAATATCCTGAGAATATGCGTGTTAGTGCTGCTACATGTGAATTTACTAAATTTGCTTTCCTTTGGTGGTCTGAGTATTGTCGTTTAAATCCTACTACTATTCCTAGTACTTGGCCTGCTTTAAAAACTGCTATGCGTGTTCGTTTTGTACCTCCCACTTATCAACGTGATTTACTAAAGAATTTGACACGTTTAGAGCAAGGAAAAAATTCTGTAGAAGAGTATTATCAGGAATTGCAAACGGGGATGGTTCGATGTGGTCTTATTGAATCTAATGAACAAATGCTTGCACGTTTCTTTGGTGGATTAAACAAGGACATTCAGCACATATTAGATTATAAGGAATATAATTCTATCACTCGTTTGTTTCATCTTGCTTGCAAAGCTGAACGTGAAGTGCAGGATCGCCAACCACCATGGAGGAGGACTAATAATTCTGCAGGTCGCACATCCACTTGGACATCCCGACAATCGGCGCCTCCTCGTGATTCGCCACCAGCTACTACCACATCCAAGGCCACCACAAGATTTCCAGCTGCTCCTCCACCATCATCCAATGCTCCTGCTCGTAGTGCATCTTCTATGGCTTCCACGGGTAAGACAAAGGATATACAATGCCGCAAGTACTGGGATTTTGGTCATATTGAGAGACAGTGCACAACACAACGTGTGATGATGGTGCGAGAAGATGGTCAATACGATTCAGCGAGTGACTTTGATGAAGATACACTAGCCCTTATTTATGCTCGAGATGGAGGCAATTCTGATGTTGATGAAGAGACAGAGGTAATGGGAGCTGAAGCTGCTGATCAATACAAGAGCTTAATTACACAACGTGTGTTGAGTGTGCAATTGAGCAAATCTGAGCAAGATCAACGCCACAACCTGTTCCAAACACGTGGTGTTGTCAAGGAAAGAGCTATATGGATCATCATTGATGGAGGGAGTTGTAATAATCTGGCCAGTGTTGACATGGTAGAGAAGCTTGCACTTCCAACAAGACAACGCCCACATTCATATTATATCCAATGGTTTGAGAGTTATCGCAAGATCAAGGTAACAAGAGCGGTAAGCATGCATTTTACTATTGGTACATATTCTGATTTTGTTGATTGTGATGTTGTACCTATGCAAGCTTGTTCTTTGTTACTTGGTAGACCATGGCAATTTGATAGAGAATCTGTTCATAATGGCAAAACTAATCACTATTCTCTTATGCATGATGGAAAGAAAATTGGTCTAAAACCTATGACTCCCGAACAGATTTTAAAAGATGATCTTGCTAGAGCTAGTAGAGCTAAAACCGAGGAGAAAAATAAAAGTGAGAATCAGATTGTTGCAGATTTTATACCACCAAAGAACACTAAATCGATTCTACACATGCTACTGAAATTCGTTTGAAGAGTCCATGTATGCTTGCAAATAAAATTGATATTGCTGAACTAGATGTAAACAATACTCAATGTTATGCAATTGTCTGCAAAGAGGTTTTGTTTTCATTTGAGGATATGCCTCCTTATTTGCCACTCGCTATTGCTAACCTTTTGCAGGAATATGAGGACGTCTTTCCCATGAGCCGCCACCAGGACTACCTCCTATTAGAGGAATTGAGCACCAAATTGATCTAATTCCTGGTGCCACGTTGCCCAACCGCGCGCCATATAGAACCAATCCAGAGGAGACAAAGGAGATACAACGCCAAATTCAAGAACTACTCGACAGAGATCATATTCGTGAGTCCCTTAGCCCCTGTGTTGTTCCTATTATTTTGGTACCTAAGAAAGATGGTTCTTCGCGCATGTGTACTGATTGTAGAGCTATCAATAATATTACTATTCGATATCGTCATCCTATTCCACGTTTAGATGACATGCTTGATGAATTGAGTGGCTCTACCATGTTTTCTAAAGTTGATTTAGGTAGTGGTTACCACCAGATTCGTATGAAATTAGGAGATGAATGGAAAACAGCATTTAAAACTAAGTTCGGTTTATATGAGTGGTTAGTTATGCCGTTTGGTTTAACAATGCACCTAGCACTTTCATGAGATTAATGAACGAAGTTTTACGTGCTTTCATTGGACGTTTTGTGGTAGTCTACTTTGATGACATTCTGATTTATAGCAAATCTTTAGAGGATCATTTGGACCATTTACGTGCTGTTTTCAATGCTTTACGTGATGCACGTTTGTTTGGTAACCTTGAGAAGTGCACCTTTTGCACCAATCGAGTTGTGTTTCTTGGCTATGTTGTTACATCACCGGGTATTGAAGTGGATCCAGCCAAGATTAAAGCTATTGAGAATTGGCCGCAGCCCAAGACGGTCACACAGGTGAGGAGTTTTCTTGGCCTCGCTGGTTTTTATAGGCGCTTTGTCAAAGACTTTGGATCAATTGCCGCACCGCTGAAAGAGCTTACCAAGAAGGATGTGCCCTTTGTTTGGGGCGATGCACAACAACAGGCCTTCGTCATATTGAAAGATAAGCTAACACATGCTCCCTTACTCCAACTTCCTGATTTTACTAAGACTTTTGAGCTTGAATGTGATGCTAGTGGAATTGGTTTGGGAGGGGTGTTATTACAAGAGGGAAAACCTGTTGCATATTTTAGTGAGAAATTGAGTGGGGCTAGTCTGAACTATTCTACTTATGATAAAGAATTATATGTGTTGGTTCAGACATTAGAAACTTGGCAAGATTATCTATGGCCTAAAGAATTTGTTATACATTCTGGTCGTGAATCTTTGAAGCATATTCGTAGTCAAGCTAAGTTGAATCGTCGTGATGCAAAGTGGGTTGAATTTATTGAGTCTTTTCCTTATGTTATCAAACACAAAAAGGGTAAATATAATATTATTGCTGATGCTTTGTCGCGCCGTTATACTTTGTTATCTCAACTTGACTTCAAAATATTTGGATTAGAAACTATTAAGGAACAATATGTGCATGATGCTGAATTTAAAGATGTGTTGCAGAATTGTAGAGATGGTAGAACATGGAACAAGTTCGTCTTCAATGATGGATTTGTGTTCCGTGCTAACAAACTATGCATTCCGGATAGTTCTGTTCGTCTTTTGTTGTTAGAGAAGGCGCATGGAGGAGTATTGATGGGACACTTTGGTGTCAAGAAGACGGAGGATGTTCTTGCTGCACACTTCTTTTGGCCACGTATGCATCGAGATGTTGAGAGATTTGTGGCACGCTGCACTACTTGTCAAAAAGCTAAGTCTCGCCTTAATCCACATGGTTTATATATGCCTCTTCCTGTTCCTAGTGTTCCTTGGGAGGATATTTCTATGGACTTTGTTTTGGGATTGCCACGAACACAGAAGGGGAGGGATAGTATTTTTGTTGTTGTGGATCGGTTTTCTAAGATGGCACACTTTATTCCTTGTCATAAAACGGATGATGCTGCGCATATTGCTGATTTGTTCTTCCGTGAAATTTTTCGTTTGCATGGTGTGCCAAATACTATTGTCTCTGATCGTGATACTAAATTTCTTAGCCACTTTTGGAGATGTTTATGGGCTAAGTTGGGGACTAAATTGCTCTTTAGTACTACATGTCATCCCCAAACTGATGGTCAAACTGAAGTAGTAAATAGAACTTTGTCTACTATGTTGCGGGCTGTTTTAACGAAGAACTTAAAATTGTGGGAAGAGTGTTTACCTCATATAGAATTTGCTTATAATCGTTCGCTGCATTCTACCACAAAGATGTGCCCATTTGAGATTGTGCATGGTTTTGTTCCTCGTGCACCTATTGATTTATTGCCTTTACCTTCTTCGGTGCAACATAATTTGGATGCTACACAACGCGCTGAAATGATATTAAACTTGCATAAGACTACTAAAGATAACATTGAACACATGAATGCTAAGTATAAACTTGCTGGGGATAAAGGGAGAAATCATGTTGTGTTTGATGTTGGCGATCTTGTTTGGTTACATTTGCGTAAAGATCGTTTTCCTGATTTACGCAAGTCTAAGTTAATGCCACGTGCTGCTGGTCCCTTTAAGGTGTTAGAGAAAATAAATGATAATGCATATAAACTTGAGTTGCCTGCAGACTTTGGTACAGTTAGTCCTACGTTTAACATTGCAGATTTGAAGCCTTACTTTGGTGAGGAAGATGAGATTGCGTCGAGGATGACTTCAATTCAAGAAGGGGAGCATGATGTGGACATCCCTACTATTGATACAACCGTTGTACCTACAGCAACACACATACAAGGACCCATCACAAGATCTCGTGCCAAACAACTTAACTATCAGGTACTTTCGTTTATTGGAACTATTCCTCATATACATGAGAATATGATGCTGCCTATGTCAGATATATTTCTTACTCTTAGGAATGATGGACCAACCATGGATGAGAGGGACAAGCATTGGAGCATGGCCATGCATGGAGATGGCAGCAAGCATGTGATGATCCAAGAGAAGGCCACGGATGAAGATTTCAGAACTTTGAGGCCACCATAATGAAGAAAGAAGGCTTGGACGAAATATTCAAGATCAATACTTTACGAATTCGTCCATAGCTTAATTTGGTGCTGCGACACCTTATTTGGGGCCAGGCCCATGTAATTTTCGCAGGATTTTAATTAGCCACTTCTTAGAGTCCGTATTTGAGGGGAAAAGGACTTTTAGGGTTGGATTCGGCCACCACTTCCATGGCTGGCCAAAACCCCACCTATTTCGCCCTTAAATACTCCCCATAGCCGACCCCCTAAACTCGGATTTTGTTTAGACATTAAGTTAGCCATAGTCGCAACTTCGCCAAGGCTCGAGCGTCGCAGAGGCCTCTTGTACTTCGCACCTATTCAGGATCCCACCTCTTCAATAAAGCTTTCCTCTTAATCCGCAATATCTTGATTGCAATATTGGTTCTTACTTGTTCTCGATTTCAGGTAGGAATTAAGACCCTCATTGTCGGTGATCGTGTTCCCGCACGATCGGTAACCTCCAGGAGATTGGCCTAGCGATTGCATTGGCGCTCGTGCTCGCACGTGTAGTCGGATCGTCAAGCCCGAACTCCACCAAATCGATTATCATCATCTCATCGAAAGATCAGACACCTTTGCCCTATCACAAGTAGTACTGAATAGTAGCTTCGTTCCCAATGTCCCCCATAAAGTCTTCCAAAAGTAGCTCATAAACTTCACATAACGATCAGAAACAATTGTTCTTGGTACTCCATGTAATCTCACAATGTTCCTGAAAAACAGGTTAGCAACATGATAGGGCAAAGGTGTGTGATCTTTCGATGAGATGGTGATAGTCGATTTGGTGGAGTTCGGGCTTGACGATCCGACTACACGTGCGAGCACGAGCGCCAATGCAATCGCTAGGCCAATCTCCTGGAGGTTACCGATCCTGCGGGAACACGATCAAGCTGACCAGCGAGGGTCTTAATTCCTACCTGAAATCGAGAACAAGTAAGAATTAATATTGCAATCAAGATATTGCTGATGTGGACATCCCTACTATTGATACAACCGTTGTACCTACAGCAACACACATACAAGGACCCATCACAAGATCTCGTGCCAAACAACTTAACTATCAGGTACTTTCGTTTCTTGGAACTATTCCTTACATACATGAGAATATGATGCTGCCTAAGTCAGATACATTTCTTACTCTTAGGAATGATGGACCAAGCATGGATGAGAGGGACAAGCATTGGAGCATGGCCATGCATGGAGATGGCAGCAAGCATGTGATGATCCAAGAGAAGGCCACGGATGAAGATTTCAGAACTTTGAGGCCACCATAATGAAGAAAGAAGGCTTGGACGAAATATTCAAGATCAATACTTTACGAATTCGTCCATAGCATAATATGGTGTGCGACACCTTTATTTTGGGCCAGCCCATGTAATTTTCGCAGTTTTTAATTAGCCACTTTTTAGAGTCCGTATTTGAGGAAAAGGACTTTAGGGTTGGATTCGCCACCACTTCCATGGCTGGCGAAACCCCACCTTTTCGCCTTAATCGCCCATAGCGAACCTTTAGACTCGGATTTTGTTTAGACATTAAGTTAGCCATAGTCGCAACTTCCCAAGGCTCGGCGTCGCAGAGGCCTCTTGTACTCGCACCTATTTAGGATCCCACCTCTTTCAATAAAGCTTTCCTCTTAATCCGCAATATCTTGATTGCAATATTGGTTCTTACTTGTTCTCGATTTCGTGAGAATTAAGACCCTCGTGGTCGGTGATCGTGTTCACGCAGGATCGGTAACCTCCGGAGATTGGCCTAGCGATTGCATTGGCGCTCGTGCTGCGCCGTAGTCGGATCGTCAAGC
Source organism: Avena longiglumis (assembly GCA_030063025.1). Classification (NCBI taxonomy): domain Eukaryota; kingdom Viridiplantae; phylum Streptophyta; class Magnoliopsida; order Poales; family Poaceae; genus Avena; species Avena longiglumis. Next base: position 312,308,837 of record CP125977.1, read on the forward strand.
CCGAACTCCACCAAATCGATTATCGCCATCTCATCGAAAGATCGGACACCTTAGCCCTATCAAGTGGTATCGATTTCGGGTTGCTCGGTGAGATTTTCTTTTTTTCGTAGATTAGATCTGTTTTACCTATAACCCACGAAAAAGCCAAAACACGATTAGAGTTTAGATCCATCCCATAACCAATCTACGCCTCGCATTATCTTTTCAGTTTTTGCATTGTTGAATTTGTGTCTACATCGTCGCGTCGAGTTGTTGGTCTTAGTGTCTCGTCCCTTAGAGTTTCGAGTTCTGATCATACTAGTCACCGCCACACTCGCCGATCACCGCCGCCATATACCCTGCCACCATATTCCGCCGCCATATACCCTGCCACCATAAAACCCTAATACTCCGCCACCGCCTTCCTACCGCGACACAGATCCGATCAGTTTTTCTGCCGTGGTACGAGTCCGAGTAGAGTTACTGTTTTCTCGTTATTTCTTTTGACTTTCCTTCTTTGTTGTTTCCGTGTTCAGCTAAAGTCCGTGTCGAGCTAAGAGTCCGGTCGTAAGTCCAGAAGGAGAGCAAAAAAAAAAAAAAAAGTCTGGAACCACCTCCGAAATTTTTTTCTGGCTATACTATTTTTCGACCCCGGGGATCACTTTTCTCCATCGGCCGTTATAGCGATAGTTTTTTGGCGCCTGCGCGCTTTCCGGAGCAAAATAAAAAATTTCAAATTTTTTTTTTGGGGGCTAACCTCTTTTTAGACCCCGTAGATCAGTTCTAGATACTCACCATCCTAGTAATTTTCTGCATCTCGGATCGCTTTTCAGGGTGCTATATCATCATACGATTGCTTGTGTCGGCGTCGTGACATCGTTGGTGATCTAGGCTCGCGTCTCTAATGCGGTCTAGCCTAGGACCAAGACAGACCGTCGTTGAGCATTCTTTCAACTTTTGCATTGCTGTTTTGATAATTGCGACCCTTTGCTAAGCCTTCCCGAGCTCACGATACTCTCCACGTGCGGTGTTTCGACTCTGGTAATCGCTTGGTTCAATCTGGACCCACCGATCCTCGTGGTTGCACATCGCCTTTTCCTGCTGTTTGGTAAGAACTTGTAAGAGCTTCAGATATTGCTTGACGGATTACGCGTGACTTCCACCATATTCACTGTAGTATATACCGTGCTTTTTAAGGACTAACCATGACAGATACTTCGGAACCCCGCCACCATGACGAGCGAAGAACTACATGCCCACTTCTCGCGCTCACGGTCGTCGGCGAAGACGTGGACACGCCTAGGGAGTTTGACACCAAGCTCACCAACGCTGGACAAGATCGATGGACTCGATAAATCCTTCAACGCCAAACTTGACGTTCGGTTCAAGGAGCTTGAACCGATTGCCCGCACGCCGCCGGCACCCACACATGGTGCCGGCGCATTCCGATCACGGCTCGGATCTGATGCAGTACGCCGCACCCGGCGGCTCTGCTGCGGCCAGCGTTCCTCGGACTTCGCGGCTGCTGCTGCGACATTGAGACGGGCAGCGGGTACTACTACGACCCGGCGGCGACGATCTGTTTGACGAGGAGGTTGAACAACCTCCACAGTACTGCTGGTCGTCCCGACATTACTACTTCGCCCATGCCGATGCGTAATGATGATGATCATGTTGCAAAGCTTAAATTAAATATTCCATCTTTTGAGGGTAAATATAATCGATGCATATCTTACATGGGAGATGGAAGTAGAACAACGTTTTGCATGCTTAAAATATCACGAGAATATGCGTGTTAGTCTTTGCTACATGTGAATTTACTAAATTTGCTTCCCTTTGGTGGTCCGAGTATTGTCGTTTAAATCCTACTACTATTCCTAGTACTTGGACTGCTTTAAAAAGCTGCTATGCGTGTTCGTTTTGTACCTCCCACTTATCAACGTGATTTACTAAAGAATCGACACGCTTAGAGCAAGGGAAAAATTACGTAGAAGAGTATTATCGAATTGCAAGCGGGGATGGTTAGGTGTGGTCTTGTAGAATCTAATGAACAAATGCTTGCGTTTCTTTGGTGGATTAAACAAGGACATTCAGACATATTAGATTATAAGGAATATAATTCTATCACTCGTTTGTTTCATCTTGCTTGCAAAATTTGAGCGTGAAGTCTTGAGATCGCCAAACACCATGGAGGAGGACTAATAATTCTGCAGTCGCACATCCACTTGGACATCCGACAATCAGCGCCTCCTCGTGATTCGCCTCCATTACTACCACATCCAAGGCCACCACAAGATTTCCATCTACTCCTCCACCATCATCCAATGCTCCCTTTCGTAGTGCATCTTCTATGGCTTCCACGGGTAAGACTAAGGATATACAATGCCGCAAGTCTTTGGGGTTTTGGTCATATTGAGAGACGATGCACAACACAACGTGTGATGATGGTGCGAGAAGATGGTGAATCTGATTCCATGGTGACTTGATGAAGATACACTAGCCCTTATTTACGCTCGAGATGGAGACAATTACGATGATGACGAGCGGAGGTAATGGAGCTGAGCTGATCAATACAAGAGTTTAATTACACAACGTGTGTTGAGTGTGCAATTGAGCAAATCTGAGCAAGATCAACGCCACAACTGTTCCAAACACGTGGTGTTGTCAAGGAAAACTATCTGGATCATCATTGATGGAGGAGTTGTAATAATCGGCGGTGTTGACATGGTAGAAGCTTGCGCTTCCAAGACAACGCCCACATTCATACTACATCCAATGGTTTGAGAGTTCTCGCAAGATCAAGGTAACAAGATGCAGGCGTGCATTTTACTATTGGTACATATTCGATTTTGTTGATTGTGATGTTGTACCTATGCAAGCTTGTTCTTTGTTACTTGGTAGACCATGGCAATTTGATAGAGAATCTGTTCATAATGGCAAAACTAACCACTATTCTCTTATGCATGATGGAAAGAAAATTGGTCTAAAACCTATGACTCCGAACAGATTTTAAAAGATGATCTTGCTAGAGCTAGTAGAGCTAAAAGCGAGGAGAAAAATAAAAGTGAGAATCAGTTGTTCTTTGATTTTATACCACCAAAGAACACTAAATCTGATTCTACACATGCTACTGAAATTTGTTTGAAGAGTCCATGTATGCTTGCAAATAAAATTGATATTGCTAAACTAGATGTAAACAATACTCAATGTTATGCAATTGTCTGCAAAGAGGTTTTGTTTTCCTTTGAGGATATGCCTCCTTCTTTGCCACCATTGTTGCTAACCTTTTGCGGGAATATGAGGGCGTATTTCCCGAGTTGCCACCGGGACTACCTCCTATTAGAGGAATTGAGCATCAAATTGATCTAATTCCTGGTGCCACGTTGCCCAACCGCGCCATATAGAACCAATCCGGAGGAGACAAAGGAGATACACGCCAAATTCGGAACTACTCGACAGAGATCATATTCGTGAGTCCCTTAGCCCTTGTCTTGTTCCTATTATTTTGGTACCTAAGAAAGATGGTTCTTGGCGCATGTGTCTTGATTGTAGAGCTATCAATAATATTACTATTCGATATCGTCATCCTATTCCACGTTTAGATGACATGCTTGATGAATTGAGTGGCTCTACCATGTTTTCTAAAGTTGATTTGCGTAGTGGTTACCACCAGTTCGTATGAAATTAGGAGATGAATGGAAAACAGCATTTAAAACTAAGTTCGGTTTATATGAGTGGTTAGTAATGCCGTTTGGTTTAACTAATGCACCTAGCACTTTCATGAGATTAATGAACGAAGTTTTCGTTCTTTCATTGGACGTTTTGTGGTAGTCTACTTTGATGATATTACGATTTATAGCAAATCTTTAGAGGAACATTTGGACCATTTACGTCTGTTTTCAATGCTTTACGTGATGCACGTTTGTTTGGTAACCTTGAGAAGTGCACCTTTTGCACCAATCGAGTTGCGTTCTTGGCTATGTTGTTACATCACAGGGTATTGAAGTGGATCCACCAAGATTGAAGCTATTGAGAATTGGCGCAGCCAAGACGGTCACACAAGTAAGGAGTTTTCTTGGCCTCATTGGTTTTTATAGGCGCTTTGTCAAAGACTTTGGATCAATTGCCGCCATGAATGAGCTTACCAAGAAGGATGTGCCCTTTGTTTGGGCGATGCACAACAATGCCTTCGTCATATTGAAAGATAAGCTAACACATGCTCCCTTACTCCAACTTCCTGATTTTACTAAGACTTTTGAGCTTGAATGTGATGCTAGTGGAATTGGTTTGGGAGGGTGTTATTACAAGAGGAAAACACATTGCATATTTTAGTGAGAAATTGAGTGGGGCTAGTCTGAACTATTCTACTTATGATAAAGAATTATATGTTGGTTTGGACATTAGAAACTTGGCAACATTATCTATGGCCTAAGGAATTTGTTATTCATTCTGATCATGAATCTTTGAAGCATATTCGTAGTCAAGCTAAGTTGAATCGTCGTCATGTAAACTGGGTTGAATTTATTGAGTCTTTTCCTTATGTTATCAAACACAAAAGGGTAAAGATAATATTATTCTTGATGCTTTGTCACTGCCGTTATGCTTTGTTATCTCAACTTGACTTCAAAATATTTGGATTGGAAACTATTAAAGAACAATATGTGCATGATGCTTTGAATTTAAAGATGTGTTGCGAATTGTAGAGATGGTAGAACTTGGAACAAGTTCGTCTTCAATGATGGATTTGTGTTCGTGCTAACAAACTATGCATTCGGATAGCTCATTCGTCTTTTGTTATTACAGAGGCACATGGAGGAGGATTGATGGGACACTTTGGTGTCAAGAAGGCGGAGGATATTCTTCTTTGCACACTTCTTTTGGCCACGTCGTCGAGATGTTGAGAGATTTGTGGCACTGCACTACTTGTCAAAAAGCTAAGTCTCGCCTTAATCCACATGGTTTATATATGCCTCTTCCTGTTCCTAGTGTTCCTTGGGAGGATATTTCTATGGACTTTGTTTTGGGATTGCCACGAACACGAAGGGGAGGATAGTATTTTTGTTGTTGTGGATCGGTTCTCTAAGATGGCACACTTTATTCCTTGTCATAAAGCGGATGATCTTTGCCCATATTGCTGATTTGTTCTTTCGTGAAATTGTTCGTTTGCATGGTGTGCCAAATACTATTGTCTGATCGTGATACTAAATTTCTTAGCCACTTTTGGAGATGTTTATGGGCTAAGTTGGGGACTAAATTGCTCTTTAGTACTACATGTCATCCCCAAACTGATGGTCAAACTGAAGTAGTAAATAAAACTTTGTCTACTATGTTACGGGCTGTTTTAAAGAAGAACTTAAAATTGTGGGAAGAGTGTTTACCTCATATAGAATTTGCTTATAATCGTTCATTGCATTCTACCACAAAGATGTGCCCATTTGAGATTGTGTATGGTTTTGTTCCTCGTGCACCTATTGATTTATTGCCTTTACCTTCTTGATTGCAACATAATTTGGATGCTACACAAGCATTGAAATGATATTAAACTTGCATAAGACTACTAAAGATAACATTGAACACATGAATGCTAAGTATAAACTTCTTTGGGGATAAAGGAGAAAGCATGTTGTGTTTGATGTTGGCGATCTTGTTTGGTTACATTTGCGTAAAGATCGTTTTCTGATTTACGCAAGTCTAAGTTAATGCCACGTCTTCTGGTCCCTTTAAGGTGTTAGAGAGAATCAATGATAATGCATATAAACTTGAGTTGCCTGCAGACTTTGATGCAGTTAGTCCTACATTTAACATTGCGATTTGAAGCCTTACTTTGGTGAGGAAGATGAGATTGCGTCGAGGGCGACTTCAATTCAAGAAGGGAGCATGATGTGGACATCCCTACTATTGATACAACCGTTGTACCTGACAACACACATACAAGGACCCATCACAAGATCTCGTGCCAAACAACTTAACTATCGGTACTTTCGTTTCTTGGAACTATTCCTTACATACATGAGAATATGATCTTTGCCTAAGTCGATACATTTCTTACTCTTAGGAATGATGGACCAAGCATGGATGAGAGGACAAGCATTGGAGCATGGCCATGCATGGAGATGGCGACAAGCATGTGATGATCCAAGAAGACCACGGATGAAGATTTGAACTTTGAGGCCACCATAATGAAGAAAGAAGGCTTGGACGAAATATTCAAGATCAATACTTTACAATTCGTCCATAGCATAATATGGTGTGCGACACCTTTATTTTGGGCCAGCCCATGTAATTTTCGCAGTTTTTAATTAGCCACTTTTTAGAGTCCGTATTTGAGGGAAAAGGACTTTTAGGGTTGGATTCGGCCACTTCCATGGCTGGCGAAACCCCACCTTCATCGCCTTAAATCGCCCCATAGAACCTTTAGACTGGATTTTGTTTAGACATTAAGTTAGCCATAGTCATAACCAAGGCTCGGCGTCATGAGAGGCCTCTTGTGCCCACCTATTCGGGATCCCACCTCTTTCAATAAAGCTTTCCTCTTAATCGCAATATCTTGATTGCAATATTGGTTCTTACTTGTTCTCGATTTCGGCAGGAATTAAGACCCTCATTTGGTGATCGTGTTCACGCAGGATCGGTAACCTCCAGGAGATTGGCCTAGCGATTGCATTGGCGCTCGTGCTCGCACGTGTAGTCGGATCGTCAAGCCCGAACTCCACCAAATCGATTATCGCCATCTCATCGAAAGATCGGACACCTTAGCCCTATCAATTGCGGATTAAGATGAAAGCTTTATTTAAAAGGTGGGATCCTGTATAGGTGCGAAGTACAAGAGGCCTCTGCGACGCTCGAGCCTTGGCGAAGTTGCTATGATGGCTAACTTAATGTCTAAACAAAATCCGAGTCTATGACGACTAAAGCAGTATTTAGGAGGAAAAGGTAGGTTTTGCCAGCCATAGAAGTGGTGGCTATGGAATCAGCTAATTCTGAAGTATTAATCTTGAATATTTCGTCCAAGCCTTCTTTTCTCATTGGGGGCCTCAAAAGTTCTGAATCTTCATCCGTCGTCTTTCTCTATCATCATGCTTGCCGCATCTCCATGCATGGCATGCTGGCTGCTGCCTGTCCACATGCGACGCATCGTCGCTTTTGTGGCAGGCAATAAAATGAGCCATCTTAGAGAATCTATCTACTACCACAAATACAGAATCATGCCTTCTCTGAGTTTTAGGTTGACCTAGCACAAAATCCATACTAATGTCTTCCCATGGTGTAGTTGGCGCAGAGAGAGGGGTATACAAACCATGAGGCTTCAATTTGGATTTCGACTTGTGGCATGTAATGCATCGGCTCACAAATCTGTACACATCACGCCTCATCTTGGGCCAATAAAAATGATCAGCAAGCATGAGTAATGTCTTCTCACGCCCAAAGTGACCCATCAAACCACCAGTATGTGATTCCTGCACTAAGAACAAACGCAACAACGATTCTAGAATACATAGTTTATTAGCTCGAAACAAATATCCATCATGTATATGATACTTATCCTATGCGTTTCTAAGAGCACACAAACGATATGGTTCAGCAAAATCATTGTCAGTTGCATAAAGTGCACAAATACTCTCTAATCCAGGAATTGTAACATCAAGATTGGTTAATAGCATGTTTTTTCTAGACAAAGCATCAACAACTACATTCTCTTTTCTCTTTTTATATTTAATGATGTATGGAAAAGATTCAATAAACTCAACCCATTTAGCTAATCTCCTATGCAAGTTTGATTGAGCTTTTAGATACTTTAAAGCTTCATGATCAGAATGTATGATAAACTCCTTTGGCCACAAGTAATGTTGCCAAAATTCTAGTACTCTAACAAGTGCATACAATTCTTTATCATATATATAGGATAGTTCAATCTAGCACCAGTAAGTTTCTCAGAAAAATATGCTATAGGGCAACCCTCTTGCATCAAAACGCCACCAATACCTATACCACTAGCATCACATTCAACTTCAAATTGCTTTGAAAAATCAGGCAATGCAAGTAATGGTGCAGAAGTAAGCAAATGTTTCGATGTATCAAATGCAATGTCTTGGGCTGCGCCCCACGCAAAGGGCACACCTTTCTTCGTCAAATCATTCAATGGTGCAACAATAGTGCTAAAATCCTTCACAAAACGTCTATAGAATCCAGCTAATCCATGGAAACTACGCACTTGACTAACATTCATGGTAATAGGCCAATCCTGAATTGATTCAATTTTAGATTGATCTACTTCTACCCCATGCTTAGATACAACATACCCAAAAATATGACCTTATCTTTTGCAAATGTGCACTTCTCAAGATTAGCATACAATTTATTGTCTTGCAACACTTGCAAAACTTGTCGGATATGATTACAATGTTCAGTTTCGTTGTGGCTATAGATAAGAATATCATTAAAATAAACAACCACAAAACGACCAATTTTTTTTCCATACAATCCCCCAAAAAGAGGGATCGGGTTCCATTATCAACAGATAACGGAACAACAACCACACATATCCACAACACACAGACGTAGTACTGACCCACCTAGGGGGTCAAAGCGACTTAGGTATCCATATTACAAACCAAAAGACAGACTAAACAGATGAAAGGGGAGACGGCTGGAGACGCAAGAACACCGCCCTCAGGCTAGTGGGAACAATTTTTGCAAAACACGACGAGGAACTACTATTCCAGACCAACGAAGGAACCACGAGAGAGGCAAACTCATATTCTTCTCGTTAGACAGCTTTAGGTTCTCCTTCTTTTCTCCCGCCCCCTTTCCAGTTCCGGAGCTTCATGAGCGCGATCTTCAGGGATTGCCGGCAGTCCCAGAAAAGGAACAGGGGCCACATCCATAGCCGCAGCATCAGCCAGTGCATTCTGCTGCAGACTATCAGCTCCAGCTTGCAACACCGCCCGGTCCTCCTCTCCATGCAGCCCTGCCCAATAACGGATGAACACACAAGCATATATAACCAAATCAGCAGGCGAATTAATAAGCTTTTTTTTCAAAACAGGCCCTATTCCCGAGCTTCCAGATAGCCCAACAAATTGCCGCCACCACCGTAATTTGCACATTCCTGCTGACTCCCAAGAACTGAGGAGCCCACCAAAAGTATTGAGAAAAGGACCCAGGCCTATTCACAACACCAATAGCTTTGGCAACCACTCCCCAAACATATCTAGCAGCCACACAAGTAAAGAACAAATGCCCAATGTTTTCATCAACACGACAAAATCTACAGGTAAAATCCCCTACCCAATTTTTCTTCCTCATGTTATCTTTGGTGAGAATAGCATTGTGCCAAATCAGCCACAACCAAATTTTAATCTTCAGGGGAATTTTTGTTTTCCACAGATGTTTGAAACTCCTGTCAATCCCTACATTCGACAGATGGGAATACATCGACTTAACAGAAAACTTGCCAGATTTATTCCACATCCACCGGGTCCGCTCTTTTCCCGACTCAACCTCACCCCATTCAGATTTTTTCAAGCTCCTGCTGATTCAACCCATCAACATCCAACCACCTTCTAAAAGAGCATCTCCAGCTTTTTCTTGCCATATCAGCCACAGTAATCATTTGATTCTGGCAGATATCAAACAGACCAGGAAACTTATCCTTCAGAGGCATATCTAAGCACCAAGCATCATGCCAAAAATCAGTCAACTCTCCATTACTAATTCTCATTTTCCTACCAGCCAGATAGAGATCCCTAATCTTAATCAAATCATTCCAACATGGAGAATCATTCTGCCTATGCTTCACAACACTGATCCCTCCCTTCTTCATATACTTCTTTCTTACAAAAACTTGCCATGGACCCTCCTCAACTTCAAGGCGCCACCACCACTTGCAGAGCAAGCAAATAATAAATAATCTAATGTTTTTAATCCCCAATCCACCTTTTTTTCTGGGCCTACACACAAATTTCCATTTGACCAGATGATATTTTCTTTTGCCCACCTTCCCATACCAAAAGAAGGCTCTGGTTTGCTTCTCAATTTCCTCCACATTTGTTTTGTGTAAAAGAAACATAGTCATGGGATAAACAGCCACACTGGAAACACAAGCAGTGATTTTAACATGCCTCCCTCCCAGAGATAAAGCACCCCCATCCAACCATCTAATTTTTTCCTCAACCTGTCTCCAATAAAGCCCATCTCAGCCACTGTGCATCTTCTGCTACAAATCAGCAGCCCCAAGTACTTAATTGGCCAACTACCTTTCTAACAGTTGAACATTTCAGCATAGTTGGATAATTTCACCTCATCATCCAACACCATCATCACCTCACTCTTCTCAAAATTAATCTTGAGACCAGACATGGATTCAAATAAATACAACAGCAACTTCAAATTTTCTAGGCCCCCCAAAATCATCTTTAATGAAAAGGATAGTATCATCAGCATATTGCAAAATGGCAATCCCTTTATCAAATAGATTATCAGCCAACCCTGTAAACAACCCACCAGCCTGTGCATTGAGCACCATCTTAGCCAAACATTCCCCTGCCAAATTAAATAGGAATGGAGAGAAAGGATCCCCTTGCCTAACCCCTTTAAAACTACCAAAATAAGGACCAGTTACTCCATTCACTTTAACATTGACAGTACCCTGAGTCACAGCACTTTTCAACCAAATCATCCAATCATCACTGAGACCTTTCTGCTTACAGCAATAGAACAAAAAATCCCAATTGACTTTGTCATAAGCTTTTTCAAAGTCAATTTTTAACACCACACCCTGCTGCTTCTGACTCTTTGATTCTTTCAAAATCTCATGTAGCAAAGTCACCCCATCTGCAATAAACCTCCCCTTAATAAAAGCAGTCTGACATGTGTCAATTAATTTCCCCATTACAGGTTCAGTTCTAACTGTCAAAGTCTTAGTAAAAAATTTAAACAACACCTGGAGCAAACAAATAGGCCTATATTTCTGGATTCTATCATCATCATTACCTTTAGGTAGCAGAGTAATCACCCCATAGTTAATGCTCCTCAAATCAATCTTATGAGAAAAAAAAATCATCAAACACAGCCATAACATCTGTTCTTATAATCATCCAGCAATGCTGATAGAATTCAATAGGAATCCCATCAGGGCCAGCAGCTTTATTTTTCTCCATCTGATCAATAACCTCCTTAACCTCTTTCTCAGTAAACGGCACCCCCATTTTTCCCTGTCCTCATATTAAGTTTCTCCCAATTTTGCCAATTGTTATCTGCAAGCCTAATAGAGGACCCACCAGCAGGACCAAACAAAGTTTTATAATAATTGGTGGCATGCTGCAGGAGATCATGAGTCCCCTGAATCTCATTCTCCCCATCTTTCATAGAAAAGATCATTTTCTTTCTTCTCACCCCGTTAGCAATCCTGTGGAAATATTCAGTGTTGTTGTCACCTTTTAATAGCCAATTATCTCTTGATCTTTGCTGCCAATTTTTTCCTCATTCTCATACATTTCCAGCAATTCTTTCTGAATAACTGCTTTTCGTTTCAGCTATTCTGCATTGAGCAGAATCAACTCTTCAATTTTTCCAGTTCCTGAAGCTCGTCCACCAAAACCTTCTTCTTCTTTTTATCCACACCCCTTATATGAGCACCCCATCCTTTCAAATCATGTCTAACATTCTTAAGTTTCTTCTGCAACCTATCAAGACTGTTTTTACCATTCACATGTTTTTTCCAAACTTTCTCCACTCTGAGCAGAAAATCATCACACTGTAACCAGCTTTTTTCAAACCTGAATTCCCTGCCACCCCCTTCCCGCCCTTCCATAGTATCCAGGATCAAAGGACTATGATCAGAAACTTCTCTAGATAACTTGTGCACTGTAGTAAGAGGGAACAACTTCTCCCATTCCTTACAAACTAGTATCCTGTCAAGATTCTCCAAAGTAGGATTTTTCTGGTTATTGGACCAAGTAAACTGTCCCCGAGACATGAGAATCTCCCTTAAACCATATGCATTAATAATTGAGTTAAACATGTGCCCCCACTTATTCAGAGAATGACCTTTTTTTTTCTCAGAAACACACCTGATCACATTAAAATCACCACCCACCAACAAAGGAATGGGCTGATCCTGGCAAACATCAGCTAATTCTAACAAAAACTCCTCTTTATTCTCCTCTTGAGCAGCCCCATATACCACCACCAAATGCCACTGAATTTGTTTCAAAACATAAAACACCCTCATCTTAACATGAAATCTGCCCACAGACACACCGAGCTGAGTCAATTTAGAGGAACGTAGGCCCCCCAAAATGCCCCTAGATCTTCCCACAGAAGGCAACCAACTCCAGGAGAATTGATTCATAGGATCAATTCTCCTAAAAATGCATCAGAATAATCCTTCTTAATAGTCTCCTGCAAACCAATAAAATCCACTCTCTCTTGTCTCAACAAGTCATTCAAATAAGCACTCACACCCTTCTTTCCCACACCTCTAATATTCAAGATAACACCTATCATAATACATACTTTCTCTCCCTTGTTCCAGTCACAACACCACTCATAGGGTGATAGTTGTGGACCTTCACAACTGCTGCCTTTAACTTTTTATCCTTCACACCAGAACCAGATCTCAACTTTTTCTTTTTTTTTCCTAGAAACCACAGGAGTGAAATCCTCCTCATCATTACTATCACCCTTCCAATCCAGAAACAAGACCTTCTCATTCATATCAACATCAACCTCATTCTCAACCTGTCTCCTATCCTGCAAACTATGCCTAGCAATTTCTAATTCTTTCAGAGAATTAATATGATCTAAAGATATAGAAGAAGCATCCACCCCCATCTCCAAAGCTCTATGCATAATAACATCATCATCTAGCACAACAAAAGAATTATGCAAAGTTAAGTTTGTACCTGACAAATCTCTAGGAGGTTGCTGAGCCAAATGTCTTTCTGCCATGTTTCCAGCCCCACCTTGAGCAGCCACCCTTGAACTCATCCTTATAGCTTGTTCTTCTACACCAGCCATAGTCTCAGACTGTGAACCCACACTTTCCTGAGTAGAAAGAACTTCAGGTTGAGATAGGTCAACAGCCACCACTTCCTGATCTTGATTGACAACCTCCATCTCTTGAGCTCCCTCCACCACAGACCCCCCATCAGCACCCTTCTTTCCACTATCAGAAGAAGAGCCAAAAGATTCATTAGTAGATCCATTGGCATCCCTTTCCTGGCCACCCTCATCCTGTTCTTCTTCCTCTTCCAACAAATGCCCATACTACTTCCTGAGCTCATAGTATTTATCACTGCTCCTGTCCTTCAACAAGCCCCTGATAAAATCATCAAACCTTTGTGGACCAGCAGCAACATCAGAACTGGTGTCTTTAACCAGGGTGGAGGATAAATTCTAGACGACTTCCATGTGGACATCACCCAACCCACCACTATGTGTCACATTCTCCTGAGTACCAACTTGCAACCCCACATCAGCTGTTCTGGTTTGGGCATCTATACCACCACCATTGCCACCTTCCACATTCTCTCTGATAACAATCCCTCTTGAATGACCATCACCTCCAGAGCTAGCCCAAATATTAGCCATTTTGGTTCCAAAAGAAACTCCACCAGAATCTTCTTGCTCCACCATAACCCTCTTACCCTTGTCCATCCCAGCTCCACCAGCATCACCACCACCATGTTGATGACCACCACAATCCAACCACCACCTGTACCAGGTCCAGTCCCTTGCCCATTATTCCCACCAGGCCTCATATGTTCAGCTTCCTCCTCAGTCCTCTTATCCAACACATTGTCACCATCCTGTCCATCAATACCCATAAAAACAGGAAAGGTAGGCACTGCATCAGGGGCAAAAATCTCCCTAGTATATTTGAATTCATAAATTCCCCCTGCATCTCCCCCTTCTGGTATTAGGAACCAAAGAAACATCTAAACAAGCAATCTTCACGCTCACATAGGCCAAATTCCTCAAACTGTTCCTGTCGAGGGCCAAAGGTTTACCCACCAAAGAAGCAACATAAAAAACAGTTGATTTTTCCCTGTATTTCATAGGGATACCAACAATCCTAAACCAGGCCTCTTCCAACCATTCAACAGGTTCCAGGTCCCCATTCCACTTGGACAATTGGATAACAACATATGGAATTGTCTTCATAAAAACTTTCCCAAAGTGGAAATCATCAATAGATCTGGCAGAAGGAAATCTCATCAAGAATTCCACATCATTAATAGGTCTAGCATTAAACCTCCACCCAGACCCCAAAGCATCAGCCCACACCTGAAATTCCTTCTCCAAATCTTTCCCAGTAACATCACCTCTGACCACACTTATGTGAGCATAATGGAGCTTCTCCATAGACTGAACATTAGATTCCACAACAGGAGTAGAGTGGAAACCCTGTTCAAAATCAGTAGTGCCAAAGAAAAGGGGAACATATTCCCATGGTTTCCTCTCTTGACAGACCAAAATGTTATGATCCTTCCCAGAGTTCTCACACACCACTTCTTCCTGAATCACATCCATCAGCTGTAAATCTCCAGAAGCCCCAACCACATTCCCATCTCTCAGCACACTTACTACTGGTGGTGGTACGGAGGACCCCACCAGAGTAGTGGTCACCGCATCTGATTGATTAATTGACAAAATTGGAGATAAATTCACAGGACGATTCCCTCCCACGGGCACATTAACAGAGGTCGATGCAGAGGTGTTCAAGCCAGAGACGGAACGATTCACAGGAACAGCAGTGTTCACCATAACCCTAGGTATGGCAACCTGCTCCATAGTACGAGCAAAAACAGGCTCTCCTCTCATAGGATTCGTATCAGAATTACCTGATCTGCCTGGAAACGACGAATCAGTGGCATCCGAGCCCGATCCTTGCTGCATCTCAGGACGATGGCTCCAACGACCCCGGTTGCGTGCCTATTCCACTTCACGACGACGAGCCTCAGACAAATCCCTCTCCTGCGCCATGGCTTCCCGGCGCTGATCCTCTAGTCTGGCTTCATTCTCCGCCTGCCGCAACTCATCTCTGTGCCTCGCATCCCGACGCCGCGCTTCATCGCGACGTCGTTCCTGCTCCCGAATCCAACCACTCTCTTTGTGATCATCTTCCAGCACCCTACGATCAACAGGAAAACGTCCTTGCCCATACCCAGATCCAAATCTGTTCGCATAGGGACCAGATCGGACTAGAGGACGAGACAGCGAACCACGCCCACCACGAAACCGCCGTTCAATGGGTGAATCCGCAGCCACAACCTGAGCAAAAGATCTGATATCACCCGAGACAACCCCACTCCACCTCACCGGAGAAACAACACACGACGATGAAGGATGAAAAATTGGCGGCTCCCGAACGAAAACCACTCTACACACTTCGCGAGATCTGGAGTTTGCGAGAGACAAAGGAGAGCCGGCTCTCGATCTAGGGTGAGAGGAAATGGAAGACGAGGAGAAAACTGACTGGAGAACGTGCTCTGGTGTACTAGTACCCCTCGCCTCCTCTGGCAGGTGGCCCTCCTCCACCGAAGTCCCACCGTCAGCGCTTGCATCTCTCCTGGAACCGCCGAGCCATATCACCCGGCACGTACGCGCATAGGGCGGCACGCCGGTGACACCGCGGGGAACTGCCCCCTGCACCGCAATCGCTGGACCCACGAGAACGTGCTAGCTCTTATATACCAAACGCGTCCCGAACGAAATATCCACCGTCGAACTCCAACTCGCCAGAATTCGCCCCGAATCATCCCGCAGCGACACCTGTCTCGAATCATCCCTCGTGATCGAGCCCTGCCGACAAGGACTGATCATCGCACCCACCACGACCCTGATTATGGCCCTCCACCTCCCGATCAAGCTAGGGTGATCACCGGCGGAAATCGCCGTCGGGGAGAGAGAGGAGAGGAGAAGGGAGAGCCATCCCCGCGGTCAAGCTCTTTGTTATAGATATGCTTTTCATCTCAGACACGCAACATGTTCTGCAATTTTTGGCCTTCCACAAAACGACCAATGAATTCTCTCAAAACATGATTCATTAATCTCATGAATGTACTAGGTGCATTAGTAAGCCCAAAAGGCATGACTAGCCATTCATATAAGCCAAATTTATTTTTGAAAGCAGTTTTCCACTCATCCCCTTCTTTCATCCTAATTTGATGATAACCACTACGCAAATCAATCTTAGAGAAAATAGCAGCACCACTCAATTCATCAAGCATATCTTCTAAGCGTGGAATAGGATGACGATATCGAATAGTGATGTTATTAATAGCTCTACAATCTACACACATACGCCATGTACCATCTTTCTTAGGAACTAAAATAACAGGAACAACACAAGGGCTAAGAGAAACACGAATGTACCCTTTATCGAGAAGTGCTTGTACTTGTTTCTGTATCTCCTTAGTTTCTTCGGGGTTGGTCCTGTAGGGTGCATGATAGGGCAAAGGTGTCCGATCTTTCGATGAGATGATACTGGTCGATTTGGTGGAGTTCGGGCTTGACGATCCGACTACACGTGCAGGCACGAGCGCCAATGCAATCGCTAGGCCAATCTCTTAGGGGTTACTGATCCTGCGGAAGCACGATCAGCCTGACCAGCGAGGGTCTTAATTCCTACCTGAAATCGAGAACAAGTAAGAACTAATAATGCAATCAAGCTATTGCGGATTAAGATGAAAGCTGTACTGAAAAGGTGGGATCCTGTATAGGTGCGAAGTACAAGAGGCCCCTACGACGCTCGAGCCTTGTCGAAGTTGCTATAATGGCTAACTTAATGTCTAAACAAAATTCGAGTCTAAGGTGACGTTAAGGGGATTATTTAAGGAGGAAAAGGTGGGGTTTCGGCCAGCCATAGAAGTGGTGGCCGAATCCAACCCTAGAAGTCCTTTTCTCCTCAAATACGGACTCTAAAAAGTGGCTATTTAAAATCCTGCGAAAGTTACATGGGCCTGGCCCAAAATAAAGGTGTCGCAACACCATATTAAGCTATGGACGAATTTGTGAAGTATTAATCTTGAATATTTCGTCCAAGCCTTCTTTCTTCATTATGGTGGCCTCAAAGTTCTGAAATCTTCATCCGTGGCCTTCTCTTGAATCATCACATGCTTCCTGCCATCTCCATGCATGACCATGCTCCAATGCTTGTCCCTCTCATCCATGCCTGGTCCATCATTCCTAAGAGTAAGAAATACATTTGATTTAGGCAGCATCATATTCTCATGTATGTGAGG
The DNA here is from genome assembly GCA_030063025.1 of Avena longiglumis. Taxonomy (NCBI): domain Eukaryota; kingdom Viridiplantae; phylum Streptophyta; class Magnoliopsida; order Poales; family Poaceae; genus Avena; species Avena longiglumis. The sequence continues at coordinate 312,326,065 of CP125977.1, forward strand.
AATAGTTTCAAGAAACGAAAGTACCTGATAGTTAAGTTGTTTGGCACGAGATCGAGTGATAGGTCCTTGTATGTGTGTAGCTGTAGGTACAACGGTTGTATCAATAGATGGGATGTCCACATCTTGCACCTACTGATTTATTGCCTTTACCTTCTTCGGTGCAAAATAATTTGGATGCTACTCAACACGCTGAAATGATATTAAACTTGCATAAGACTACTAAAGCTAATATAGAACACATGAATGCTAAGTATAAACTTGCTGGGGATAAAGGGAGAAAGCATGTTGTGTTTGATGTTGGAGATCTTGTTTGGTTACATTTGCGTAAAGATCGTTTTCCTGATTTACGCAAGTCTAAGTTAATGCCACGTGTTGCTGGTCCTTTTAAGGTGTTAGAGAAAATAAACGATAATGCATATAAACTTGAGTTGCCTGCAGACTTTGGTACGGTTAGTCCTACGTTTAACATTGCAGATTTGAAGCCTTACTTTGGTGAGGAAGATGAGATTGCGTCGAGGACGACTTCAATTCAAGAAGGGGAGCATGATGATGGTGGGGTTAACCTCTTGGGTGCCCGATCTTCACGGATCTCGTGGTCAAATCGATGGGAAAGCGAGGGGAAAGGGAGAAGGTAGCGGAAGCGAACACACACCTCGCGAAGAACACGATGAACACACGCAAAACTCACACGATACAAGGCCGATTGCTCCCGAACGGCGGCCACCGGTCCGATAGAATCCTCGCAAGGAAAGATCGGTCAACGTGCTCCCTCAAATCCACATCGGAGAGGGAAGAACACCTTGAGGAGGGGCTTGACGACTTGGGGGCGAGAAACCGAGAACCCAAGGCCTTGTTCAACGATGGATGCGTGATGCAAAGTCCAATCGAGGTTGGTGACGATAGTCGGTCCCCTTGGTAAAGGGGATGAGGCAAAACTAGAGATTCCACAATGGGGGTTGTCTTTAGTCTATCATCTATGCCTAAGGGATACATGAGGGGTGGGGGCTCTATTTATAGGCCAGCCACTAAACAAGGGTAGTTTGGGAATAAACTAGGCGAATAGGTAAGGGAATACATGGGTGTGGCTCAACAAAAGTGTGCACACATGACCGGTAGTACTGCTCCAAGAACCGTAGTACCGGTCGTCACCGGTAGTACCGCCCGGGAGTAGTACCGCTTGGCCTTGGAGCATCCGTTGGAGCCGTCGATGGAAGCGGTAGGAGGGCGGTATCACGACCGGTAGTACCGATTCACGACAACCGTAGTACCGCTTGGACTGGCAGCTATCGACCTGCCTCTTCCGTCTCCTCTTCCAAGCCTCCGCCTTGTCGGGCTTGATGTTCCAAGCTTCCTCCCTTGCCTCCGTGATGGTCGGTGTGAACCTATCATGCATATGTGACGAGTATGAAGTAGCATACCATTCAATAGGGTAGGAAGGGGCTCGATAGAGGAACGGATTCACCTTTGGAGTCCATGACGACTTGGCGTAAGTTGGGGACCTTGATGTAGTAACGACCGTAGGTCGGGCTGCATCATCTCCCCTCCCTTCAAAAAGAGTCGTCCTCGACTCTCCATGTTCATCACGAAGTAGAAGAGGTCAAGGACATCCTTGATCCCGGGTTCACCATATAGTCGTCCTCGGGAAGATTGACTTGACAACACTTCAATGTTCCTTCACCTTCCATGAAGCCTACAAAGCTCGCGACAAAAGCGAAGCAACACTCAAAGCGTAGCCAATTCATGAAGATTATAGCATGAGTCCTCAAGTAGAAGGAAGTCACCTTAGTTTGTAGATATAGCTCAAAGAAGTGTAGCCATAGGTAACTCTCTTCGATTCTTCTTGTCAACACATGGTACATAGAGGTTGACGTGTATGCATTTGTACCTTCATACAACAAAGACCAAGCAACATATGTTTGTGTGTGATAGAGGAGCATGTCATTTGTGGCATGTCCATTCTTGTTCACAACACGATTAGCACAACTCAGGTATAGCAAATGGGATGCATATGCATGGTCAATGTGCATGGAAATCGTTTGAACATCATCCAAATGTGGAAACTCAAAAACTCCATATAACATAGAAGTGGGGCATTCAAAGCATTGGATCCAAATTTCAAACAACATCTTTGATGCAAGAATAGGAGAATTTGGCAAAAACACACAAGGAAGCATATCCAAAACAAAAGTATTATGTTTGCAAACAAACCAAATGAAATAGCAAGTGGTCCTTATGTTTGTTGCAACAACAAGACGAGATTCTTGGAAGCTCTCATGACAATACATGCTCTTAATGGAATTGTGGTTGCAAGCAAAACATCGGAGCGAGAAATTGTTCACCAATTTTGTTACAACACACAAAACATCATTATCTAAAAGCAAAGAAACATGAATGTCACAAGGGGAGATAATACCATTAACATGCTTGCAATCACACCATAGGAAAGAGCAATTTGCCAACATGCAAGATGCAAAGCATGCAAAAGGTATCAGAGCTGGGTTCGATCTTGAACTCACTTGTGGGATGCTCTCAAGAGCTCTTTTTGTCAACTCGTGCTCAACCGAGGTTGACATGATAATGCGGGTACCTACACACATCAAACACAAAAGGAAGAACGTGTGTGCATGGTAGAGATACACATCATCCATCATGACGTATCTCTTCTTGTGCAAATCACCATTAATGTCAATTAAGTATGAAATAGATGCATGATGAGTATGCAAGTGGGGAACATGCTTATCATGGCAATCATCAAAATCTCCAAAAATTGAGAAAGCTATGGGGGCCATCTCATTATAACGCATATGATCAATATTGTTGCAAGCAAAACAAGTGAAATAGCAAGCATTCATCTTATCGCAAGCAACGGGAGAAATTGAATGACTAGCATGACAAGGCAAGTCCAAAGCAATTGGAGGATACACACAAGATGCATAGCATGGCATGTTTATGGCAATGAGTTTGCAATCAAACAATTCCACATGATCAATATTATGCAAAGGCAAAGCATCACATGGGAATATGGATGAAGCATATGTAATGTCACAAGTATCATCCATAGCATGCATATCCTCACAATTCATCATGTCCACTAGTGGGATCATGGCATCATCAACACCCTTATTGTTACCTTGTTCATACCTCTCATATGAAGTGGGTGTTGTGGAAGTAGTGGCCTCCTTGTGGACGACTTGCCTTCTTCATGTAGCCATGGTGTAGCATCATCTTCGTGCACCATGTACATCTTCTCCAATTGAGGCATCATTGCTTCATAGCTTGGCGCTTCTTCATCCATGGCACCTAGCACAACACAAGAGAACACACTAGAGGTAGAGGGTAAATTGTTAGAAATCGAAATGGTCTCACTTGACCTATCAACTACCACTCTCAACTCACTAGGAGTATCGCTCATGCCCTCCAAGTGGAAGCACTCAATCTCACATAAGGTGGAGTCACTCATCTCACTCTTGTTCTCACTCAAGTGGGCTAAGTGGCTCTCATACTCACATGGGATTGGTACCACATCATCACTCAAGCATATGGGGGTAGGCTCGGTTTCCTCAACTCCATGTGCCTCCTTTGGTGAAGGGATAATCCCATGCTCACCATTCTTGACCTTGTCGCCTCCAAGGTTGGATGCCATAAGATGGGCATCATTTCTCTCCTCCATGGTCGAAGGGAAAATCCCATGCTCGACCGTCTTGTGGCCATCTCGTAGTAGTGGTGGAGGTAGGCTCATGCTATCCAACTTGGCGAAGTAGGCGTCTACATTTTCCTCGTTCGTGAGGTCGTAGAAGTCAAGCGTCGGCTTTGAAGCTTGATGGCGTGGAGGAAGGCTTTCTCTTGGTGCCATTATGGTGGTGGCACGAGTAGTTGAAGGTGCCCTATGATGGTGTCAACGGAGGTCATTGGCGTGCCTTGTCGATGGTTGATGTAGGTGGCGCACTTGGTCGTCCACATGACACTCGCGACGATGATCATTTGCCTTGGCACTCTTCTTGTGCTTGTGGTGCCTTCTTGAGCTTGCTTGAGCATTATGGTTGGTGCTCATCTTGAATTCTTCGTCTTTATGGCGAAGATGCCTTTGACGATGTCTTGTATCCTCTTTATGGTGGCGATGCTCATGAGAGGATGTTTGTCGATGAAGAGTCTTGTTTCTTGGCGCCTCTTGATGCATATGATGTTTGGACGCCACTCTTGTTTCGATAGGAGTTGGAGCTTGGCGCCTTGGCGGTGATGAAGCTTGGCGCCTTGGAGATGGTAGAGCTTGACGCCATCTAGGTGGTGGCACATGTCGCCTTGGAGGTGAATCATCGAAGTAGGTGGTGCCCTTTGGTGTGGCACGCTTGGCCTTGAAGGTCATGGAATCTTGATGATGCGCCTCCTCTTGCTTGGCGTAGTAGGCTTCCATCTCCACACGGTGGAGGAATTCTTCATGGCTCATGGAGGAGCCATCAAAGTCGATGAAGTTCTCCGTGTCCTCCATGCTTGGCGAGGCGTCATCGATGTCGCACTCGAAGTCGTCCATGCTTGGGGAGTAGTTGTTTGTGTAGTACTCCATATCACCCAAGCATGTGGAGCCATTATCGGTGTAGTGCTCCATAGGCTCCATGCATGAGGAGCCATTGTCGACGTAGAGCTCCATGTCTTCCATGCATGTGGAGTCGTCGTAGTTGTAGTGCTCCGGGTCCTCAAAGCATGCGGAGCCATTATCGGTGTTGTGCTCCGTCATGTCCTCTATACTTGTGGAGTCGTAGTCATGGTGGCTCATCATGGATTCTTCATAGATATCATCCTCGGTTCCGGAGTCCCTAGACATGATGCACAAGACCAAGTGGTGTATATGGAAGTGGTAGTGGGAGTTAGGGATACAACGTCAAACCTTACTTTACCTTGGAAGATCGTATCGTACAAGTGGCCACACTTGAGAGCAATAAACCAAGCAAAGTGAAGTTCACGGAACACCAAAACCAACTACTAACCAAAAAACACACACACACAAGGTCTATGGTGGATAGGTATGGAAAATGGCATGTCAAGAACCAATCCGAAATCAAGATGTTGTATTGGCAAGTAAAGAACCACAATGATCACAAAGCAAACAAGTCAATCCACAAGATAGGAAATATGTACAAGGAAACACACACGGTGGGAAAAATGGGACTTGTGCGACGGAGAAAGTGAGCTAAGAACCACAAGATTACCTAGCGAAGACTATAAGCTCGTGTCACACAAGTACAAGGAGAGACGCTAGTTCGATTGCACAAAATTGGTGGGCTACAAGATATGCACAATAAGTACCACCTATATGATGTTCATCGAGCTTGCGCTTCCTATTCTATGAGGCACATGTATATTTGTTTCTTTTTCTCTTTTCCTTTTTTCTATTTTTTTTCTTTTTGGATCACTCTTTTTCTTTTATTTCTTTTTCACTTGCCTCTTCCTTGTGCCAACAACTATACAAGATAACTATATGAGATAGCGCTCACAATGTTTGCTCGGAATTCTACAAGGTATCAAATGTGCATAGCCCAAGAAATCATAAGAGGAACTAGTCTCAATAGGTGTTTGTTGCTCGCAAAGATAGTGGGGTTCACAAAGGAATGCAAGTGGGGAGAAGTCGCGGAATGTTTATACCTTTCGTCGACGATCTTCATCCTTTATTGTTGGATTCCGCCTTGCTCACGGAATTTGGATGGAGTAGATAGCATGAACCACGTGGATGATGATGTAGGGCTCCTTCTCCTCTTCGAAACGAGCTAAAGAACACCAAAATCCGAGTTCGTATGCAAAAGTTATGCCCAAAACGATGAGAGGCTGAAATCTGGAACTTGCTGTTTTTGATCAGAATGGGGCGGTAGTACCAGTCTTTTGGGTCCGGTAGTACCGGTTAAGTGCGGTAGTACCGGATTTTGGACCCGGTAGTACCGCTTGGACCTGGGATGCCCAGATTTGACGCGTTTTCGCGATTTTGGGGTGATTTGGGCGGAAAATCTTCAAGAAAAACACCAAATCGAAGGGGGAAATCAAGGAATTAGGCCATGGGAACGCAAAGGAAGGTAGATCAACAAGTTTAGCAAGCAATCCACGGATCAAAACCTACCAAAATACACTCAAATCACAGATCGATCCAAAACACGAATTGGGGCTATTTTTGGTGGAATTTTCGAATTTATGGGGAAAAGACCAAATCGAAGAGAAATCCGTGGCAACCAAAAGCTGCTGATACCAGATGATGGTGGGGTTAACCTCTTGGGTGCCCGATCTTCACGGATCTCGTGGTCAAATCGATGGGAAAGCGAGGGGAAAGGGAGAAGGTAGCGGAAGCGAACACACACCTCGCGAAGAACACGATGAACACACGCAAAACTCACACGATACAAGGCCGATTGCTCCCGAACGGCGGCCACCGGTCCGATAGAATCCTCGCAAGGAAAGATCGGTCAACGTGCTCCCTCAAATCCACATCGGAGAGGAAGAACACCTTGAGGAGGGCTTGACGACTTGGGGCGAAGCCGAGAACCCAAGGCCTTGTTCAACGATGGATGCGTGATGCAAAGTCCAATCGAGGTTGGTGACGATAGTCGGTCCCCTTGGTAAAGGGGATGAGGCAAAACTAGAGATTCCACAATGGGGGTTGTCTTTAGTCTATCATCTATGCCTAAGGGATACATGAGGGGTGGGGGCTCTATTTATAGGCCAGCCACTAAACAAGGGTAGTTTGGGAATAAACTAGGCGAATAGGTAAGTAAGGGGAATACATGGGCTGTGGCCCAACAAAGGTCAGTGAGCACACATGACCCAGTACTGCTCAAGAACCGTAGTACCGGTCGTCACCGTAGTACCGCCCGGAGCGGTAGTACCGCTATGATCTTGGAGCATCCGTTGGAGCCAAGAGCGAAGCGGTAGGAGGGCGGTAGTACCGACGGTAGTACTGCTACGACAACCGGTAGTACCGCTTGGACCTGGCAGCTATCGACCTGTCTTCTTCCGTCTCCTCTTCCAAGCCTCCGTCTTGTCGGGCTTGATGTTCCGGGCTTCCTCCCTTGCCTCCGTACTGGTCGGTGTGAACCTATCATGCATATGTGACGGAGTATGAAGTAGCATACCATTCAATAGGGTAGGAAGGGGGCTCGCATAGAGGAACGGATTCACCTTTGGAGTCCATGACGACTTGGCGTAAGTTGGGGACCTTGATGTAGTAACGACCGTAGGTCGGGCTGCATCACATGATGTGGACATCCCATCTATTGATACAACCGTTGTACCTACATCTACACACATACAAGGACCTATCACTCGATCTTGTGCCAAACAACTTAACTATCAGGTACTTTCGTTTCTTGGAACTATTCCTGACATACATGAGAATATGATGCTGCCTAAATCAGATGTATTTCTTACTCTTAGGAATGATGGACCAAGCATGGATGAGAGGGACAAGCATTGGAGTATGGTCATGCATGGAGATGGCAGCAAGCATGTGATGATTCAAGAGAAGGCCACGAATGAAGATTTCAGAACTTTGAGGCTACCATAATGAAGAAAGAAGGCTTGGACGAAAATATTCAAGATTAATACTTCACAAATTCGTCCATAGCTTAATATGGTGCCGTGACACCTTTATTTTGGGCCAGGCCCATGTAATTTTCGCAGGATTTTAAATAGCCACTTTTTAGAGTCTGTATTTGAGGAGCAAAGGACTTCTAGGGTTGGATTCGACCACCACTTCTATGGCTGGCCGAAACCCCACCTTTTCCTCCTTAAATACTCCCCTTAGCCGTCACCATAGACTCGGATTTTGTTTAGACATTAAGTTAGCCATCATAGCAACTTCTTCAAGGCTCGAGCGTCGCAGAGGCCTCTTGTATTTCGCACCTATAGAGGATCCCACCTTTTCAATAAAGCTTTCATCTTAATCCACAATATCTTGATTGCAATATTAGTTCTTACTTATTCTCGATTCCAGGTAGGAATTAAGACCCTCGCTGGTCAGGCTGATCGTGTTTCCGCAGGATCAGTAACCTCCAGGAGATTGGCCTAGCGATTGCATTGGCGCTCGTGCCCGCACGTGTAGTCGGATCATCAGGCCCGAACTCCACCAAATCGACCATTATCATCTCATCAAAAGATCGGACACCTTTGCCCTATCAACAACACAAACTCAAGACTTTTCCCCAACTAACAGTGAAGTTGTCTATCTCACCGGTTGCTGTAACAAAGGATTAACTGTATGGTGTGGAAGGTGATGATGGTTTGCAGCAAGTAAACAGTAACAGTGGAAGATGTATCAATGGTAAAGATTGGACCAGGGTCCATAGTTCACTAGAGGTGCTCTCCTTAGATAAACAACATGGCATGAAGGGTAAACAAATTACAGCAGGGCAATTGACAGTAACTGAGCAAGGCATAACAATGCAATACTAGACAAAAAGATCCTATGAGATTCGATTGGGCAATACAACAATGTACATAAACCGCCATCCAACTGCATCTATGACTAGAAGTCCACTTTTAGGTTATCATCCGAACCCCCTCCAGTATTAAGTTGCAAGCAATAGACAACTACTTTAATCAAAGTGTGTAAGGTAAACAATCCACTTGTTCCATGAACAAGAAACCGTTGTTTTCTCCCTTGTGGCAACAAGACATCTACAACCGAAGAGATTTCTATCACTTCCCTTGGAAACTAGAGGCATGAACCCACTATCGAGCATAAATACTCCCTCTTGGAGTCACTAGCAACTACTCCCTCCGTTTCAAAATATAAGATGTTTTAGTTTTGTGAAGAAAATGTATCTAGACTTGTTTTAGTGTTTTGATTCACTCCAAACCTGAGTGAACCTACATACTAAAAGTAGTCTAGATACATTTGCTTCACAAAGCTAAAACATCTTATATTTTGAAACGGAGGGAGTACTTGGACAAGATAGCTACTAACAACGGAGAGCCTGCAAGATCACAAACAACATAGACATGATAGAATCAAATAGACAAAACCATTAATCAATCTCACATAGTAATCTCAATATCCATCGGATCCCGACAAACACAACATGCATGATTACAAATAGATTAGATCTTGATCATGAACGGAGCTCACAAGATCTATACATGAAAGCAAAAGGAGGAGATTGATGGTGCTGACGTGGAGCACTTCGTTGGAAACCCCAAGAGCAAGGTGTGAAGCAGCAAGCAGCAAGTCTTCCCTCAGTTGAGACCGAGGTTATCGAACCAGAAGGAGAAAGGAAATGTCACACAGGTGTTGCAAGCAATGCGGAGACCTGCACAACACAAACTCAAGACTTTGCCCCAACGAATCAGTGAGGTTGTCAAGCTCACTAGTTTGCTGTAACAAAGGATTAAACGTATGGTGTGGAAGGTAATGTTTGCAGCAAGTAAACAGGTAACAGTGGAAAATGTATCGATGGTAAAGATTGGACCAGGGTCCATAGTTCACTAGAGGTGCTCTCCTTAGATAAACAACATGGCATGAAGGGTAAACAAATTGCATCGAGGTAATTGACAGGAACTGAGCAAGGAATAACAATGCAATTACTAGCCAGAAATATCCTATGAGGTTGATTGGGCAATACAACAATATACATAGACCGTCATCCAACTGCATCTATGACTAGAAGTCTACCTTCAGGTTATCATCCGAACCCCCTCCAGTATTAAGTTGCAAGCAACAAACAACTTCTTTAAGCAAAGTGTGTAAGGTAAAACAGTCCACATGTTCCATGAACAAGAGACCGTTGTTTTCTCCCTAGTAGCAACGACACATCTACAACCGAAGAGATTTCTGTCACTTCTCCTGGAAAATAGAGGCATGAACCCACTATCGAGCATAAATACCCCCTCTTGGAGTCACTAGCAACTACTTGGCCAAGATAACAACTAGCAACAAAGAGCATGCAAGATCACAAACAACACAGACATGATAGAATCATAAAGATAAAACCATTAATCAAACCAACATAATAATCTCAATATCCATCGGATCCCTGCAAACACAACATGCATGATTACAAATAGATTAGATCTTGATCATGAACGGAGTTCACAAGATCTATACATGAAAGCACAAAGGAGGAGATACAACCATCTAGCTACTACATGGACCCATAGTCCAAGGTGGAACTACTCACGAATCATACCGGAGAGAAGGCCTCCGGGATGATCTCCCCTCCGGCAGGGTGCCGGGAAGAACTTCAGATCCCCCCGATCTAGGGACGATGGTAGCGGAGGCTACGGACGGTTTCGTGGATTTCTGATCGGGTACTCAGGGTTTCTGCATCGGGGGATTCTTATAGGCGAAGGGGCGAGACTGGGAGGCGGCCAGGTCCACCAAACCCTAGCCAGGCGCGGGCCCACCTGCCCCTGCGCCTAGGTTGGGTCTGGCCCCCCTGGCCGGCCCTTCCGGTTCTCCTCTGGATTTCTTGTTCCCCACGGAAAGTAATTGACTTTGACGTTTGTCCCGTCCAATTCCGAGAATATTTCTTTACTAACTTTTCTAAAACCAAAAACAGCATAAAACATGCATCTGGCACTGTTGCAACTTGTTAATAGGTTAGTACCGGAAAACATGTAAAAAGCACCTCAAAGTGAGGACAAGTAAAGCAAAGTACATACTAAACAAGCATGGAGCATCAAAAATTATAGATATGTTTCCAACGTATCAGCATCCCCAAGCTTAACTCCTCCTCGTCCTCGAGTAGGTAAGTGATAAAAAGAATAATTTTTGAGGTGACATGCACCCTCACAATAAAGATCCAACCATTTGCAAGCATTGAAAGCTGGGATCAAAGAACTCTAAACATGTGCATGAAAGATGGAGTTCTAACAATAAGACATAGTAACTATGCATGCAACATGGCAAGCTACAAACAAAGATCACGAATAACATGCATTGAAAAACGTTTGTTTGTTTCACATGTAGAAAACATACCATAGTGGCAATCAGCTTGTCCCTCATAGAGTAGTAATATAATGCATATGACACCTGCAAAGTTCACAAGGGTGACTAGAAACAAATAGCACAAGAGCAAGTAATAACACAATATGCATCAATTAATAAGCTTTGGAACACTGCACACAGAATGACAACTATGCTCTCTTAATGGTGCCTAAAGGTACGAGGTGTAGACTCAATAATGGTGGAAGAAGGGCCTTTTTGTAAAGGAAGTAGGGATTAAAAGTTTCAAAAAGAGATTCCAAAAATTATGGTACTAGTTAGCTTTCAGCCCTCATTGCCCCTATCATAAGCATCTTGAAGTGGTTAAGGTTAAAGTGGCAAAGCTGGAGTATATGCTTGACGAAGTATAAGTTGGCAATCTCATGCCCCTTGAATACGAGGGCCACATGATGTGGACATCCCATCTATTGATACAACCGTTGTACCTACAGCTACACACATACAAGGACCTATCACAAGATCTCGTGCCAAACAACTTAACTATCAGGTACTTTCGTTTCTTGGAACTATTCCTCACATACATGAGAATATGATGCTGCCTAAATCAGATGTATTTCTTACTCTTAGGAATGATGGACCAAGCATGGATGAGAGGGACAAGCATTGGAGCATGGCCATGCATGGAGATGGCAGCAAGCATGTGATGATCTAAGAGAAGGCCACAGATGAAGATTTCAGAACTTTGAGGCCACCATAATGAAGAAAGAAGGCTTGGATGAAATATTCAAGATTAATACTTCACAAATTCGTCCATAGCTTAATATGGTGCTGCGACGCCTTTATTTTGGTCCAGGCCCATGTAATTTTCGGAGGATTTTAAATAGCCACTTTTTAGAGTCCGTATTTGAGGAGAAAAGGACTTCTAGGGTTGGATTCGGCCACCACTTCTATGGCTGGCCGAAACCCCACCTTTTCCTCCTTAAATACTCCCCTTAGCCGTCACCTTAGACTCGGATTTTGTTTAGACATTAAGTTAGCCATCATAGCAACTTCGCCAAGGCTCGAGCGTCGCAGAGACCTCTTGTACTTCGCACCTATACAGTATCCCACCTTTTCAATAATGCTTTCATCTTAATCCGCAATATCTTGATTGCAATATTAGTTCTTACTTGTTCTCGATTTCAGGTAGGAATTAAGACCCTCCTCATGGTCGACCGATCGTGCCCGCAGGATCGGAACCGTGAGATTGGCCTAGCGATTGCATTGGCGCTCGTGCCCGCACGTGTAGTCGGATCGTCAAGCCCGAACTCCACCAAATCAACAATTATCATCTCATCGAAAGATCAGACACCTTTGCCCTATCAGTGCACGAGGAACAAAACCACACACGATATCAAACGGGCACATCTTTGTGGTAGAACCGTAGAGAACCGCCAACGGGGTATCCCTTGCACATGGTACAAGAGCTTTCCCATAACCAAAATGACAAGGCAAGCAGACAATGAGCATCTCAGCAATTCTTCTTATGTACCATGGGAATATGCTGCTTTTTTCTCTCTTCCCTCTTTTCTCAATGTGTCTCTTTTTTATAAGAAGAATGCTTCATAGATGTCACTATGGTGATGCTGCAAGTTTCCACCATGATTAGGCATTGCTTAGGCTAGCGGCCAAGGAGTTTCTCTAACACAGGATACAAACTCCATGGACTTACAAGTCCCTCTTTATTTCACACCGGTGACATCGATAGACAAAAGAACATGATATCAACTGAGTACAACAAGGTACAAGTGCAAAGTTGAAAACGTTCCCCATGACAACACGGTTCTGCTAATTCCAACTTATAAGTGCAAGCATATAAAACAAAGTTGTCACAATGGGAAAAGAATAAAGTGTGCCATCAAGTTTGTGAGGGCTTTAATCACTAAGTTTTCACATAACAAAATAGTTTTTAATTGGAAGATAGATGAAAACAAGAATATACTTGGAACGGTGTAACACACCATGCATAGGAGTTTATAGTGGACACTTTGGAATAACTTTGTTTCTTGGGAGTTGGAAGCATGAGTAGAACTTACTCATACGAGTGGAGGCTAGCAAAAGACTGGGAGCAACCAACTAAGAGAGCAATAATGGCCAAAATTATGCAATGCAACAAAGCAAAATAATCAAAGCAAAGAGTGGTACTACAAGTCAAGGACTAAATGATCATAGAGGCTAATGGTGAATTTTCATAGTCATAACATGGTGTGAGCATGTGCCAAGTCAACCCAAGCAAAACATCAAAGGAGAATACCACAATACTATGCTTTTGCATGCTAAAACGACGCATAATTTCTTCAAGGCACACTAAGCAATCCCAATTGTTTGGAACAAGACATGCTACAACAATAATCACTAAGAATAATGTCAAAACAACACCTAGCATGTCATGCTAAAGTCTAAGTCACATTCAATGCAAGCTCCTCTTGCACTTCAAGCAAGAACTTACTACTCCTTTCCAAACCCAAGCAAACTTATTTGCAAAACAACACAGCGAGAACGGGGGTCCAAATTACTTAAGAAAACTAAACAAACTAAGCAAAGCAAACGAAATCTAAGACGGTCCAAGAACAACACAACTATGCATGAAACAATAAAAACGAAGTGTCTAGACAGACCTGAGCTTTTTATTGATGAAGAAGGGGATGCCTTGGGCATCCCCAAGCTTTGACGCTTGTACCTCTTGGCTATTTCTTGGGGTGAAACCATGGTGGCATCCCCAAGCTTGATCTTTTATCCATTATTCATCTCATTGCATCATTCTCTCTCCACACCTGAAATTTTTCCTTCATACAAAACTTCACACAATCTTCATTAACAACATTAGCTTATTCAAAAGATATTAGACCTCTGGCAAAGCTTTGGAACAACAAGGCTTTTCACTAAAAACACAAGCTACTGTAGTAACCCCTTCAAAAAGCTCAATTTACCTGAAGAGAACTGTCACATCCCAAAATTTTCCAAATTTTGAAAAGTGAAAAATAAATAAACAAAATAAATAATTGTTGAAATTTAGGGTGAAAAGAAACTTTTTGTTTGTAAATGGAAACATCAAAACCCTTCTTGAATAAACTTTCAATAAAATGGAATCCAACAAATTTCAATCAAGTGAAATGCATTCATCAATGAATGTATCTTGAAATTTAAAGCTTTGGAAACATAAACCAAAACCTTAAAACCCTAATGGAATAAAACATTTCCAAGATCTCCCTAAGACTATGGATTCGATCCATATAAAAATATATCAACAAACATTTTTGAATGATCAGGAATGATAAATAAAAATATTAAACCATAGAAATTGGTTTCACTCAATTTGGATCCATGGATAAAAACTTATGAATTTAATAAGGATAAAGGAAATAATTTCCAAATCTAATAAAGCTCCTATCTAAAAATCCATGCCAAACTTATGAACAAAGTAAATCCTAAAAGGAATTAGAAAGATAAACAAATATCAAATAAAATCATACAAATTGGAATCACCAATTTTGGATCTATAAATAAAAAGATATGAATTTTATAAGATAAATAAATAGGGAATATTTAAAATCCAAATTTAATCTTGGCCAAATCCATAAACAAATGGAAGATATTAAATAATAAAAAGAAATAAAATATTATTTAAATAAAACTATATGGACTTTGAACCATATCCAATTTTATTTAAATAAAGACAAATTGCCTAAACTAAATAATAAATCCCAAGAAAATTATTTGGAAGACAAATTAGAACTTGAATTAAATCCACAAGCAAATGTAATAAAGATAATCCAAATCCAAATAAAATAAAGGGATAAAGATTATTCAATTAAAATTATTTGGACTTTAACTAAATTCAATTTTATTTGAATAAAGATAATTGCCCAATTAAAATGATTAATAAATCATATTAAAATATTTTAAATAATTCAAAATGAATTATTTGACACACTATTGAATAAATAAAACCTACTGAAAAAGGTTTGGTGAAAATTAGAATTCAAATAAGAGTTTGAAAATATAATTAAAATCTTATTTGAATAAATGCAAGTGCCTATTATAAATAAATAATAAACCATAAATGAATAAAAGAATTATTCCAAAATGGTCTTTAAAATACATTAATAAACAGTATTAAAGCTTACTGAAAATTTGGAAAAGTTCTGAATTCAAATGGGTGTTTGATTTATTTGAACAAAATGAAAACAGAAAAAGAAATAAGAAAAAGAAAAGAAAACAGAAGAAGGAAAAAATAAAAGAGACCCAAAGAACTGGCCTAGTCCATTGAAGAAGAAGCCCATCTCCCTCCCCCTCCCCGAAACGATTTCTTACTCGCGCAGCTACCCTCCACCCCTCTCACAGATCGACCCCACCGCCAGGTCATCGCCTTTCTCCACCAAGGTGACCGCCTCCTCCCTCTTAATTTCTACCGTTTACGCGCAAATAAATTGGATAAATTCGAGTAAACGCCACACTGAATCCACCCAGAGACCACGCGCGTTAAAATCTCCTCCCTTTCCTCTCCATTTCCCCCAGACGCCACACCCTCTCTGCCCCAGGGCTGCTCGAATTGCTCGCTTCAAACCTCCTGCCTCCGACGAGCTTCTCGATAGATTCCGGCGAGCACGACCTTCCCCTTGCCTCCTAGTTTCCACGAGGACACTCCCCACCCCCTTGCGCATCATCCAGTACCCTTAGCTTGGCCGCGCATGCCCCAGAGACTCGACAACAACGACACCTCCTCGCCACCGTCGACTGCTTGAACTCCGGCAAGAGGTTGTCGATGATTCATCACGCCCCTTGCCCTCTAGTAGGTCCCCTCGCAACCTCTGCAACCGTGCGCACCTCCCTGACATGTTGCCTTGCCTTCTTACGCCTCAGGAGCTCGCCCCCGACAACAACAGTACGTGTCCCGACACCGTCGTGAACTCCGACAAGCAATCCCCTTCGTTCTCGTGCGCCCCTTGGACAACTGCGACCACCTCGAGCATCAGCACGTCGCCACGAACCTGGTAAGATCCGTCCCCATCTCCTTTGCTTCGTGGTTACGCTGGACCGTCGCTGACAAAGCGCGCCGCCGTCGTGCATCGTCGCAGCGCCGCCCACCTACGGTCAATACGATTTGGGCCGTTAGATCTGGATCGTAGGTGTGAGATTAGAACTTAAACTGAAGCCGTATGTTTGCTTCTGTGCCATGCGATTTAAATAGATCTAACGGCTATAGCTGCTCGATCCAGCCGAACCGGTACGCGCCAGTTAGGTTAAGACACGTGGCCCTGTCTATTGATTTAAAAGTAGAAACTTGTCAATTAAATGGTTAGATTTGAAAAAAATCATAACTTTTAATACACACGTCCAAAATTTGCAAATTTTATATCATTGGAATCAGGAAAAAGAATAATTTCCAACCATGCCCTTAGTTTAACATTTTTCTTCTGGAAAATTGATTGTTTTTGCAGAAACTTGTTTAGGCTTATTTTGTGTATAAAATTTATTCTAAAATTGTTTTTAGGGTAAAATATTTTGTAAATGGTTTGATTTGAACCTACTGACCATAAAAACCAACTTTTGGATTTAAAAGTATATTTTGTGACACTAAGGAAATTATTCCTTGAATAAAAGCATTTCTAGTTAAATAAAAATGTTGATTATGTTTTAAAAATGCTTTTTGAGTAAAACCTTTGGAAAATGATTTTATTTAAACTCTTTGGCCCTAAACACTAAGTTTTGGATTTAAAAATGTATTTGATTAACCCTAGAAAATTATTACTTTGATTAAAGGCATTTTTAGTAAAATAAAAATGTTGCTTTGATTTAAAAATGGTTTTTGAGTGAAACCTTTTGTAAATGGAATTGTTTTAAACACTTTGACGATAAACACTAACATTTTGTGTTTAAAAATATATTTGGCAAACACTAGAAATTATAACTTTGATTTAAATCATCTCTAGCAAAATAAAAATGATTTAAATGGCCATTTTCATTAACTTTTTTTCAAATGACCTTGCCACTTTTATAAATGACCAAAAGGTGTTTTAAAATGTTTATAGACTATTAGAAACCACCTTTCCAAATAAAACAATCTTTTGCATGCTTGCATGCATTGTTTTGTTTTTATTATTTTATGTGATGAATTGTTGAATGCTAGATTGAATTTGTGCCTTGACTGAATTGTAGTGAAATTTGAAGAGTGTGACTATTACAAGATCAAGGAGTGAACTAATATTCTCTACCAAAAGGCAAGTGGTGCTTCATACTTTTGTCCCATTATTTTCACTATGCATTAGTGATATTTTGAGTAGGACTTGCATGGAATTTTTACTAAGTATGCTATGCCCTGGGAAATCCTAGTAGATGATGTCTTAGTAGAATTTTCCCTAAGTTAAGATCCCTACTACTATCATGCTTAGCTTAGCTAGTAGAAAACAAGGGTGGATTATATTCATGCTATGAAATATTTCTAAGTCTATGACTTGTGTTTTGCTTAATAAAACAACTATGTGAATGAATCACCTGGGTGGAATGGTGTGAATGGGTTATGTTGAGTGGTTACACAGGGCCCCATATTTATGGCCTACCCTAGTGTATCTCACTTGTGGAGAGCCACCCAGGAACAAAGAGATTTGAGATATCAAATGTTGAGAAGCTTCAAGTGTGCCATCAAGTTTGTGAGGGCTTTAATCACTAAGTTTTCACATAACAAAATAGTTTTTAATTGGAAGATAGATGAAAACAAGAATATACTTGGAACGGTGTAACACACCATGCATAGGAGTTTATAGTGGACACTTTGGAATAACTTTGTTTCTTGGGAGTTGGAAGCATGAGTAGAACTTACTCATACGAGTGGAGGCTAGCAAAAGACTGGGAGCAACCAACTAAGAGAGCAATAATGGCCAAAATTATGCAATGCAACAAAGCAAAATAATCAAAGCAAAGAGTGGTACTACAAGTCAAGGACTAAATGATCATAGAGGCTAATGGTGAATTTTCATAGTCATAACATGGTGTGAGCATGTGCCAAGTCAACCCAAGCAAAACATCAAAGGAGAATACCACAATACTATGCTTTTGCATGCTAAAACGACGCATAATTTCTTCAAGGCACACTAAGCAATCCCAATTGTTTGGAACAAGACATGCTACAACAATAATCACTAAGAATAATGTCAAAACAACACCTAGCATGTCATGCTAAAGTCTAAGTCACATTCAATGCAAGCTCCTCTTTCACTTCAAGCAAGAACTTACTACTCCTTTCCAAACCCAAGCAAACTTATTTGCAAAACAACACAGCGAGAACGGGGGTCCAAATTACTTAAGAAAACTAAACAAACTAAGCAAACCAAACGAAATCTAAGACGGTCCAAGAACAACACAACTATGCATGAAACAATAAAAACGAAGTGTCTAGACAGACCTGAGCTTTTTATTGATGAAGAAGGGGATGCCTTGGGCATCCCCAAGATTTGACGCTTGTACCTCTTGGCTATTTCTTGGGGTGACACCATGGTGGCATCCCCAAGCTTGAGCTTTTATCCATTATTCATCTCATTGCATCATTCTCTCTCCACACCTGAAATTTTTCCTTCATACAAAACTTCACACAATCTTCATTAACAACATTAGCTTATTCAAAAGATATTAGACCTCTGGCAAAGCTTTGGAACAACAAGGCTTTTCACTAAAAACACAAGCTACTGTAGTAACCCCTTCAAAAAGCTCAATTTACCTGAAGAGAACTGTCACATCCCAAAATTTTCCAAATTTTGAAAAGTGAAAAATGAATAAACAAAATAAATAATTGTTGAAATTTAGGGTGAAAAGAAACTTTTTGTTTGTAAATGGAAACATCAAAACCCTTCTTGAATAAACTTTCAATAAAATGGAATCCAACAAATTTCAATCAAGTGAAATGCATTCATCAATGAATGTATCTTGAAATTTAAAGCTTTGGAAACATAAACCAAAACCTTAAAACCCTAATGGAATAAAACATTTCCAAGATCTCCCTAAGACTATGGATTCGATCCATATAAAAATATATCAACAAACATTTTTGAATGATCAGGAATGATAAATAAAAATATTAAACCATAGAAATTGGTTTCACTCAATTTGGAGCCATGGATAAAAACTTATGAATTTAATAAGGATAAAGGAAATAATTTCCAAATCTAATAAAGCTCCTATCTAAAAATCCATGCCAAACTTATGAACAAAGTAAATCCTAAAAGGAATTAGAAAGATAAACAAATATCAAATAAAATCATACAAATTGGAATCACCAATTTTGGATCTATAAATAAAAAGATATGAATTTTATAAGATAAATAAATAGGGAATATTTAAAATCCAAATTTAATCTTGGCCAAATCCATAAACAAATGGAAGATATTAAATAATAAAAGAAATAAAATATTATTTAAATAAAACTATATGGACTTTGAACCATATCCAATTTTATTTAAATAAAGACAAATTGCCTAAACTAAATAATAAATCCCAAGAAAATTATTTGGAAGACAAATTAGAACTTGAATTAAATCCACAAGCAAATGTAATAAAGATAATCCAAATCCAAATAAAATAAAGGGATAAAGATTATTCAATTAAAATTATTTGGACTTTAACTAAATTCAATTTTATTTGAATAAAGATAATTGCCCAATTAAAATGATTAATAAATCATATTAAAATATTTTAAATAATTCAAAATGAATTATTTGACACACTATTGAATAAATAAAACCTACTGAAAAAGGTTTGGTGAAAATTAGAATTCAAATAAGAGTTTGAAAATATAATTAAAATCTTATTTGAATAAATGCAAGTGCCTATTATAAATAAATAATAAACCATAAATGAATAAAAGAATTATTCCAAAATGGTCTTTAAAATACATTAATAAACAGTATTAAAGCTTACTGAAAATTTGGAAAAGTTCTGAATTCAAATGGGTGTTTGATTTATTTGAACAAAATGAAAACAGAAAAAGAAATAAGAAAAAGAAAAGAAAACAGAAGAAGGAAAAAATAAAAAGACCAAGCCAGCAACCAGGCCTAGTCCAGCCCAGCAGCAAGCCCATTTCCCTCCCCCTCCCCGAAACGATTTCTTACTCGCGCAGCTACCCTCCACCCCTCTCACAGATCGACCCCACCGCCAGGTCATCGTCTTCTCCACCCGCGCGTGACCAGTTCCCCTCCCCTCTTAATTTCTCTACCGTTTCTGGCGCAAATAAATTGGATAAATTCGAGTAAACGCCACACTGAATCCACCCAGAGACCACGCGCGTTAAAATCTCCTCCCTTTCCTCTCCATTTCCCCCAGACGCCACACCTTCTCTGCCCCAGGGCTGCTCGAATTGCTCGCTTCAAACCTCCTGCCTCCGACGAGCTTCTCGATAGATTCCGGCGAGCACGACCTTCCCCTTGCCTCCTAGTTTCCACGAGGACACTCCCCACCCCCTTGCGCATCATCCAGTACCCTTAGCTTGGCCGCGCATGCCCCAGAGACTCAACAACAACGACACCTCCTCGCCACCGTCGACTGCTTGAACTCCGGCAAGAGGTTGTCGATGATTCATCACGCCCCTTGCCCTCTGGTAGGTCCCCTCGCAACCTCTGCAACCGTGCGCACCTCCCTGACATGTTGCCTTGCCTTCTTACGCCTCAGGAGCTCGCCCCCGACAACAACAGTACGTGTCCCGACACCGTCGTGAACTCCGACAAGCAATCCCCTTCGTTCTCGTGCGCCCCTTGGACAACTGCGACCACCTCGAGCATCAGCATGTCGCCACGAACCTGGTAAGATCCGTCCCCATCTCCTTTGCTTCGTGGTTACGCTGGACCGTCGCTGACAAAGCGCGCCGCCGTCGTGCATCGTCGCAGTGCCGCCCACCTACGGTCAATACGATTTGGGCCGTTAGATCTGGATCGTAGGTGTGAGATTAGAACTTAAATCAAGCCGTATGTTTGCTTCTCATATGCGATTTAAATAGATCTAACGGCTATAGTCGCCGATCCAAATTAACCGTGCCGCCAGATTAGGTTAAGACACGTGGCCCTGTCTATTGATTTAAAAGTAGAAACTTGTCAATTAAATGGTTAGATTTGAAAAAAAATCATTAATTTTAATACACACGTCCAAAATTTGCAAATTTTATATCATTGGAATCAGGAAAAAGAATAATTTCCAACCATGCCCTTAGTTTAACATTTTTCTTCTGGAAAATTGATTGTTTTTGCAGAAACTTGTTTAGGCTTATTTTGTGTATAAAATTTATTCTAAAATTGTTTTTAGGGTAAAATATTTTGTAAATGGTTTGATTTGAACCTACTGACCATAAAAACCAACTTTTGGATTTAAAAGTATATTTTGTGACACTAAGGAAATTATTCCTTGAATAAAAGCATTTCTAGTTAAATAAAAATGTTGATTATGTTTTAAAAATGCTTTTTGAGTAAAACCTTTGGAAAATGATTTTATTTAAACTCTTTGGCCCTAAACACTAAGTTTTGGATTTAAAAATGTATTTGATTAACCCTAGAAAATTATTACTTTGATTAAAGGCATTTTTAGTAAAATAAAAATGTTGCTTTGATTTAAAAATGGTTTTTGAGTGAAACCTTTTGTAAATGGAATTGTTTTAAACACTTTGACGATAAACACTAACATTTTGTGTTTAAAAATATATTTGGCAAACACTAGAAATTATAACTTTGATTTAAATCATCTCTAGCAAAATAAAAATGATTTAAATGGCCATTTTCATTAACTTTTTTTCAAATGACCTTGCCACTTTTATAAATGACCAAAAGGTGTTTTAAAATGTTTATAGACTATTAGAAACCACCTTTCCAAATAAAACAATCTTTTGCATGCTTGCATGCATTGTTTTGTTTTTATTATTTTATGTGATGAATTGTTGAATGCTAGATTGAATTTGTGCCTTGACTGAATTGTAGTGAAATTTGAAGAGTGTGACTATTACAAGATCAAGGAGTGAACTAATATTCTCTACCAAAAGGCAAGTGGTGCTTCATACTTTTGTCCCATTATTTTCACTATGCATTAGTGATATTTTGAGTAGGACTTGCATGGAATTTTACTAAGTATGCTATGCCCTGGAAATCCTAGTAGATGATGTCTTAGTAGAATTTTCCCTAAGTTAAGATCCCTACTACTATCATGCTTAGCTTAGCTAGTAGAAAACAAGGGTGGATTATATTCATGCTATGAAATATTTCTAAGTCTATGACTTGTGTTTTGCTTAATAAAACAACTATGTGAATGAATCACCTGGGTGGAATGGTGTGAATGGGTTATGTTGAGTGGTTACACAGGGCCCCATATTTATGGCCTACCCTAGTGTATCTCACTTGTGGAGAGCCACCCAGGAACAAAGAGATTTGAGATATCAAATGTTGAGAAGCTTCAAGTGCAGCCACATGGCAATATGGGCTCTGCCTGGATCATATAGGTTGCAATAACTTAGCCAGATGGACAGTTGGTGGTAGGGCGCGATAGGTTTGGAGCACGTCCATTTTGGTCTAAGAGAAGGCTTCTGAAAGGTCTTGTCTCGATGCATGTCGAGTCTTGTGGGGAAAGTGCACCACCTCTCGAGAAGGAAGAATGTAAGTACTTAGCCGTGTCCCCAGCAATGGACAATTTGAGCACCAAGACATGGAAGCTATCAAGAATCTCTTCATCCCAATTTCTAAGTTAAAACTTGTGGTTGAACAAGGGTCAAGGTTCACCAATGTCTATTGGTGGTTCCTTGGGAGTTTTTGTCAAACAAAAACTTAGTGTTTTCAACTGATAGGTAAAACCTATTTGAGCAAAGCAAACCTAAGCTACACTTAGCCAAATTCATGTAGAAGCTAGAAACTATTATTCTACTAAGGTATCACTTGCCAATACTATTCCAATGTATTGACTCACTATGGCTGTAACTTGTGATGTTGCAGGTTACTCTAATGAGGATTAGGGTTGTGAGTCTACACTCAACATGCTTGCCTGTGGCACATGAAGATGAAGACTTTTATTATGATGTTAAGTTAAACTCCTGTACTATCCTATGGCTATGGAGTTGTAAAAGACTATGTTATCTCTGGAATGACGATGTGATAATGACCTTTGTTTCTATGTACTTCATCTTAAACTATGGATACTAGAATTTGATCCAGGGACTAGCATTGCAATCACAGGGACCTTTATCTTTATAAAGGTGGGGTCTTACAAGAACTCAAAAAGGAATCAATAAGAAGCAAATCCAAATAGTGGCAGAAATCTGTCGAAACAGACCAGCAGGTAGAAACGAATTTTTAGAACATCTTATGTTGCTCAAATCAAAAAGTGTTGAACTAACGAAAGTTATCTAACATACTAGGGGATTTATTCGTAAATTTTGAGCTCAATCCGAGTTACAGAGCCTCCTCACAAATTTTTTTTGGTGGAGGATGAACTGCTTCGGACAAGAACTCCCCAAATCTTATTTCCCTCTCATTAGAGGTCATTCTTGGCACAAAAAGCAAACAAAAAGGATAAGAAGAGGTCATTGCAGAAGTAATAACTTCCAAGACTCAAGGAAACTCTTGGGTTATCTCCCAACAAGTACTTTTCTTTAACGCCTTTAAGTTAGGCACAAGAAGCAAGAAGAATCAAGTATTTTCAAATGAAGAAGCATTAACATTCATACTTGCAAAATCTTCAACTATGAAAGGTATCTGATACCGCCCAACACATGGCGTTCACCATTGGTCTACATCATTATATGCCAAATATCCCAATCAAGGTGAACTCCTTCCATCTTTTGCCTTCCCTTGATCATTACTTGAATGGGATCCTACTTGAGCCAACTATCAATTGTATGACTAGGTCCATGACCGTGATGCCAAGCGGATGCAACAAGAATGAACCAGGAGCCAAGACCCCCAAGCATGAGGCCTGGAAGAGAAGACGCAAGAAGTTGCTGACGCCAGACCGGAGTCTCCGGACTACATCGGAGTTTCCACGGACCTCCGGTCGAACCAGAACCAAGACCGAAGCCCCCTCCGAGACGACACGGAGATTAACCGAGTCTCCGGTCCTGCACTGAGTCTCCGACCCAACACTGGAGTCTCCGGCCTGACGCCAGCATGTTAAGGCCTATTGGGCGGCCCATGTAACACCCATAACTCCTGTTTATGTCTATTTTGCCCCTAGCTCGTGGCCTATATATATGCCCCCACCCCATATGTAAACCCTAGGATGGAATAGATGATGAGTTGAGACTCATGGCTTAGGCCAAACCCGGATGGGAACCCTCTCATTAGATTATCTATGAGTTGTATCAAGGCCTTCTTAATTGAAGTCGTCAAGGCGCTCTTCTAGTTCTTGATCTCTCCCATGTATGGATTCTAGTAGTGCTAGGTCTCTCCCCTTTGGGATTCTACTTGGTTGCTACTCTCTCCCTACGTGTGATTCTATCAAGAGATTGCCAATCTCTCGCAAGGGATTCTACCTTTGGTCTCTCCCTTTGTGATTCTATTGGGTTGGTGGTTCGGGCCAACGAGAGCAAACCGATTTGGGTGTGGTGTGCGTTTGTATCTTCGATTTCCCTCTCGTGTTCATCGTGTTCTTCCCCCATATGATGTGGCTTACAACCACTTTTGTGGCCCGATCTTCATAGATTCGAGGGGATTTGGGGGAGGAGAGCGAAGAACACGATGAACACGAGAGGGAAATCGAAGATACAAACGCACACCACACCCAAATCGGTTTGCTCTCGCTGGCGACCACCAACCCAATAGAATCACAAAGGAGAGACCAAAGGTAGAATCCTCATAGAGATTGGCAAGCTGATAGAATCACACGAGGGAGAGAGTAGCAACCAAGTAGAATCCCAAAGGGAGAGACCTAGCACTACTAGAATCCATACATGGAGAGATCAAGAACTAGAAGAGCGTGACGACTTCAATTAAGAAGGCCTTGATACAACTCATAGATAATCTAATGAGAGGGGTTCCCATCCGTGGTTTGGCCTAAGCCATGAGTCTCAACTCATCATCTATTCCATCCTAGGGTTTACATATGGGGGGGCATATATAGGCCAGCTAGGGGCAAAATAGACATAAACAGAGAGTTATGGTGTTACATGGGCCAGCCCAATAGCCTTAACATGCCTCAGGCCGAGCAGCCGAGACTCCTGTTGGGTCCGGAGACTCGGCTCGACCGAGACTCCGCCAATCTTCTGTCGCCTCCCGAGGGGCTTCGCCGCCCCGGCTTGAGCCTCGGTCCGGACCGAGGACGGTCCGAACTCCGATGTAGTACGGAGATCGGCAGGATGGCGAGACTCCTGTCAAGGCCAAGAACTTCTTGCGCCTTCTTCCGTGCCTCATGCTTGGGGGTCTGCCGGTTCATCCTTGTCGCATCCGCTTGGCATCACGGTCATGGACCTAGTCATACAATTGATAGTTGGCTCAAGTAGGATCCCATTCAAGTAATGATCAAGGGAAGGCAAAAGATGGAAGGAGTTCACCTTGATTGGGATATTTGGCACATAATGATGTAGACCAATGGTGAACGCCATGTGTTGGGCGGCATCAGTATCTCATCCAAATGGGTTTTGGAGGATCCTTTCTCATCTCTCTCTGGTCTACTACTTTCATCAAAAAGATTTTCAGGGGCAATCCAATCAAAGTTCTTTTCAAACGCTTCATGCATTCCAACAAGTTTAAAGGGTATCGGTATATTGAATTCTTCTCTAGGCTTACTTTTATAAAAAATACCTTACACCATATACACTTGAACCTAGCATATTGAAACATTTAAAAACCTTTTTGGCTTCCCTAGCAACACCATGGAATTCTTTTGATAAAGTTTCAAGGATGAATTCCCTTTTTTCTTTCAGGGAAAACTGGGGGAGCAACATGGTGAGCAAGGTGGCAACTAGGGTAGGAACTAATTTTTTTGTGTTTTTGAATAAGGCAAGCAAACCAAACTAGACTAATTTTTTTTGGGTTTTTTTGAAAAGTGGCAAACAAAACCAAGACCAAAAGAAACAAAGCAAACCAAAAAAAGTAAAGAGAAAGAAAGTGAAGGATGATGCAACCCGTCCTACGGACGCACCTCCATCTACAACACCTAGTCCCCCAAGCGGACCAATGACTCGCGCCCGAGCCAAGCTCCTACAAGCCAAGGTTAACTCGCTCCTCTCCTCATGTGATTTTGGTCTACCTTTGGATGGCTTGCTACTTCATGCAACTACGTTGTGTATCCTCAGATATGAAGCAACATCACCACACCAAGCCACCAAGGAAGAAGGACCAGGAGAAGACGATGTTGGAGCTGGGCACACCGGAGTCTCCGGTGTACACCGGAGTCTCCGGTCCTATACACCGGAGTCTTCGGACCATCCTCCGGTCCGGCCCTAGGAACCAAGCCCGGGACAACCAGAAGGCCCCTCCGGAGACGGGTCCGGAGATTGACCGGAGTCTCCGGTCCAGACCGGAGTCTCCGGACCCAACACCGGAGTCTATGAACTGATCGACGCCAGGCATGTCAAGGCCTTTTGGGCCTGGCCCATGTAACCCCCAATTTCGCCCAAACTTCCAGTTTTATTCCTAAACTACCCCTGTTTAAGTGGCTGGCCTATATAAAGCCCCACCCCTCTATTGTAAACCCTAGACTTGGATAATAATAGTTGAGGACACCCCTTTGAGGATCTTTTCAGCTATTTGTCTCATGCTCCTACCAAGGGGCACCAAATTATCCACAACCTCTTGGATCTTGCCTAGTGCGTTCAAGTTGTACAAGTCCTTGGGATCTCGGTGTCTCGTGCCCAAGTAGTCAAGATCTCACCAAGCACCTCGCCCCCGTTGTTGGTCGTGGAGAGAGCTCACCAACACCGATCCTAGGGATTATGTTGGACGGTTGCCACCGGCGTGAGTTATCGGCGTGTATCGTTTTTGTGCGTGAGTTCATCGGGTTCTTCGTGTGCGTGTGTTCGTGATTTCATCCCTTTCCCCTTCCACCGCTTTCCCTCGATTCCCGCATGAATTGTGAAAGATCGGGCCACCCCAAGGGGTTACCCCATAACATATTGGTATCAAGAGCAAGGTTGATCACGAATTTCCCCTCAATTTTTCTTCTATCCACCATAAATTCGAAAATTTCCCAAAAAACAGCCCCATTTTGCCTTTGGATCGATCTATCGTTTTGGAGTGTTATTTGTAGTTTTGATCCGACCAAATCTTGTCTAAGGTGTTGGTCCAGCTTTTGCCTGCGTTTCCCAGCCCAATTTTGGCCAAATTTTCGCGGATTTGAGGACTCTAGGCGTGAATTTCTGCCCAAGAACACGAGCAGATCTCCCACACCGGAGTCTCCGGCCCTGGACGCTAGTTTTGACCTTTTTTCCTCTTTTCTGCGTTGGCTAATATGTCCGCTTGTTGTTTGTGTTCCGTGTGCGTGTCACCAACTAACAGATAGCTTCCGCAACATCGCCGCGCTCTTCGACACCACGGACCCCAAACTCGTCCCCGCTCCATCGACACAAGATCATCATCAACAACTAAGGTATAACTTGTGTCAACCCTTGTAGCCATATCTTCCTTTGTGTGTACCTATCCTATGAGAGCAACTCATTTTGTGTTTGTCTAAGCATTGTGCACTTGCCATTGGAAAGTGAGAGTGTGAGGGAAAATACAAAAGTTAACATAGTAGCATAGAAAGGGAGAAAAAGAAAAAGAATCAAAAAAAAGAGGAAGAAAAAAAAGAAAAAGAAAACTAGAAAGATACAAAGTCTCCCAATACAAAGAGAGTATCAAGCTTGTAAGAAAAAGAGAGAGGAAGAAGCGCGCCAAGGCAAGTGCACAAATCCGTTGCTTACCCTCTTTTGGAAAATGAGTTGTGGTCTCTCCTTGAGTTGGCACGACAACCGATCGTAGTCTTCGTTAGGCCATTTTGTGCTCACTTTCATAGTCGTGCTAACCCCATTTTTCTCCACGCGTGTGTGTAGTCGTAGGTTCTCGTCACCTTTTGAGTTGACCAATTCCTTTTGACTTGAGTTTTGTTGGATCTTCTCCACTTTTTACTATCTTTTGCATTTGATTGGTTCTTTGGCTTTCCCACAATCCTACCCATCCACCAAAAGCTTTTGAGAGTTGTAGCTTATTTGTGTGTGAGTTTCTTTGAAATTTCACTTTGCAAGCTATTCGCTCCTTTGTGTGGCAATTGGTTTGATATAATCTCCGAGGTGAGGTAAAAGGCTAACTCTACGCATACTTATTCTCCATATACAACCCTTGTCGGCTTTGCATCATGGACAGGAATGGCGAGCCGTCCCAACCACAACCACCTCCGGAGGACGACACACAATACATGACAAGATGGGATCATTGGAAAGTCCGAGGAGAATTCAACTACAGTTGTGTAGCCCTTGAGCGGCGCCAAGATAAACAATTTAGCGAAGCCCGAGTGGAGTTCAAGAACATCGACAACCGCTTCGAAGAAGTCCGAGGCCAAATGCATGCCATGCAACACAACCTCGGTCATCAAAATGAAGCTCTTGGTCGCGCCCTCGCCTCAACGGATGAGAAGCTTCAACGCCTCATTGATGGGTTAGCAAGGCCACGATCGCGAGACTCAAGATCATCACGGCACTCCTCAAGTGAATCAAGCGCACCTCGCCGTCACGTTTCAAGGCACCGGGATGGACCCATCCTTCAATCCATGAGCTCTTCTCAAGCGGTACCATCTCCGCGACACGCCGCAACGTCAAGCTATGATGGTGACCTCTCCGCAAGACCTCCAAGACGTGAAGCGAACTGGCCACAACCAAGGGCACTTGTGATTCAACAAGAGCAACCTCACAGGGACCACCAAGCCCATCGCCATCGACATGTTCTTTCAACAAAAAGTGAAGCATCCGAAATGGAAGAACAAGGTCGCCGTCGGCGTGAAGCACTAGAAGATCCACCAAGACGTCACCATCGACATGAACGTCAACGTCGACAACATGATCATCATGACGAGCCTCCTCCACATCAAGAAGAAAGAGAGCAGCACATTGCGCATGTGGCTCGACGTCCTCCTCGCCACATGGCGCAAGACAATGCTCCTCGGCATCAACCATGACAAGAACAAGAGCAAGCCCACTTCCTACATCAAGGTCTCCAACTTACGCCAAGTCGTCATGGACTCCAAAGGTGAATCCGTTCCTCTATGTGAGCCCACTTCCTACCCTAGTGAATGGTATGCTACTTCATACTCCGTCACATATGTATGATAGGTTCACACCGACCAGTACGGAGGCAAGGGAGGAAGCCCGGAACATCAAGCCCGACAAGACGGAGGCTTGGAAGAGGAGACTAAGAAGACAGTCGGTTGCTGCCAGTCCAAGCGGTACTACGGTTGTCGAACTGCATTAC
Organism: Avena longiglumis; assembly: GCA_030063025.1. Classification (NCBI taxonomy): domain Eukaryota; kingdom Viridiplantae; phylum Streptophyta; class Magnoliopsida; order Poales; family Poaceae; genus Avena; species Avena longiglumis. The sequence goes on from CP125977.1 coordinate 312,355,414, forward strand.
CGGCCACCAGATTACCGCCTTCTACCGCCATCGATGGATCCAACGGATGCTCCAAGATCGCAAGCGTACTACCGTCCCAGAGCGGATTACAAGTGATGACCGTACTACGGTCCTAAGTCCCAGATTACCGGTCATGTCTGCCTGCACGCACCAGTTGGGCCACAGCCCATGTATTCCCCTTTACTTACCTATTCGCCTAGTTTATCCCCAAACTACCCTTGTTTAGTGGCTGGCCTATAAATAGATCCCCCACCCCTGATGTGTCCCTTAGGCATAGATGATAGACTAAAGACAACCCCCATTGTGGAATCTCTAGTTTTGCCTCATCCCCTTTACCAAGGGGACCGACTATCGTCACCAACCTCGATTGGACTTTGCATCACGCATCCATCGTTGAACAAGGCCTTGGACTTCGATGTCTCGTCTCCAAGTTGTCAAGACCCTCCCCAAGGTGTTCTTCCCTCTCCGATGTGGATTTTAGGGAGCACGTTGACCGATCTTTCCTTGCGAGGATTCTATCGGACCAGTAGCCGTCGTTCGGGAGCAATCGGCCTTGTATCGTGTGAGTTTTGCGTGTGTTCATCGTGTTCTTCGCGAGGTGTGTGTTCGCTTCCGCTACCTTCTCCCTTTCCCCTCGCTTTCCCATCGATTTGCCCACGAGATCCGTGAAGATCAGGCCACCCAAGAGGTTAAACCCTCCATCATCTGGTATCAGCAGCTTTTGGTTGCCACAAAGTTCTCATTGATTTGGTCTTTTCCCCATAAATTCGAAAATTCCACCAAAAATAGCCCCAATTCGTGTTTTGGATCGATCTGTCATTTGAGTGCGTTTTGGTAGGTTTTGATCCGTGGATTACTTGCTAAACTTGTTGATCTACCTTCCTTTGCGTTCCCATAGCCTAATTCCTTGATTTCCCCCGTCGATTTGGTGTTTTTGTTGAAGATTTTCCGCCCAAATCGCCCCAAAATCGTGAAAACGCGTCAAATCTGGGCGTCCCTGGACCAACCGGTACTACCGGGTCTAAAATCCCAGATTATCAAGACTTAACCGACTACTGGCCCAAAATCCGTACTATCGACTTAACCGTACTACCTCTCGTGCAACCTAGACTACCCCAAAGACAAAAAAAAAGAGTTCCCAGATTTCAAATCCACGCTTTAAGCATAACTTTTGCATTCGAACTCGGATTTTGGTGTTCTTTAGCTTGTTTCGAAGAGGAGAAGGAGCTCTAAATCATCCTCCACGTTGTTCATGCTATATACTCCATCCAAATTCCGTGAGCAAGGCGGAATCCAACAATAAAGGGTGAAGATCGTCGACGAAAGGTATAAACATCCCGCGACTTCTCCCCACTTGCATTCCTTTGTGAACCCCACTATCTTTGCAAGCAACAAACACCTATTGAGACTAGTTACTCTTATGATTGCTTGGGCTATGCACATTTGATACCTTGTAGATTTCGAGCAAACATTGTGAGCGCTATCTCATATAGTTATCTTGTATAGTTGTTGGCACAAGGAAGAGGCAAGTGAAAAATAGAAAGAAAAAGAAAAAAGAAGAAAAAAATAGAAAAAGGAAAAGATAAAAAGAAAGAAATATCCATGTGCCTCATAGAATAGGAAGCGCAAGCTCAATGAACATCATATAGGTGGTACTTATTGTGCATATCTTGTAGCCCACCAATTTTGTGCAATCGAACTAGCGTCTCTCCTTGTACTTGTGTGACACGAGTGTATAGTCTTTGCTAGGTAATCATTTGGTTCTTAGCTCACTTTCTCCATCGCACAAGTCCCATTTATCTCACCGTGTGTGTTTCCTTGTACATATTTCCTATCTTGTGGATTGACTTGTTTGCTTTGTGATCATTGTGGTTCTTTACTTGCCAATACAACATCTTGATTTCGGATTGGTTCTTGACATACCACTTTCCATACCTATCCACCATAGGCCTTGTGTGTGTTTGTTTTTTGGTTAGTAGTTGGTTTTGGTGTTCCGCGTGAACTTCATTTTGCTTGGTTTATTGCTATAAAGTGTGGCCACTTGTACGATACGATCTTCCAAGGTAAAGTAAGGTTTGATGTTGTATCCCTAACTCCCACTACCACTTCCATATACACCGCTTGGTCTTGTGCATCATGCCTAGGGACTCCGGAACCGAGGATGATATCTATGAAGAATCCATGATGAGCCACCATGACTACGACTCCACAAGTATAGAGGACATGACGGAGCACAACACCGACAATGGCTCCGCATGCTTTGAGGACCCGGAGCACTACACCTACGACGACTCCACATGCATGGAAGACATGGAGCTCTACGTCGACAATGGCTCCTCATGCATGGAGCCTATGGAGCACTACACCGACAATGGCTCCACATGCTTGGGTGATATGGAGTACTACACCAACAATTACTCCCCAAGCATGGATGACTTCGAGTGCGACATCGACGACGCCTCGCCGAGCATGGAGGACACAGAGAACTTCATCGAATTTGATGGATCCTCCACGAGCCATGAAGAATTCCTCCACCGCGTGGAGATGGAAGCCTACTACACCAAGCAAGAGGAGGCGCATCATCAAGAATCCATGACCTTCAAGGCCAAGCGTGCCACACCAAAGGGCACCACCTACTTCGATGATCCACCTCCAAGGTGACAAGTGCCACCATAGACAAGGCATCAAGTGCCACCACCTAGTTGGCGTCAAGATCCACCATCTCCAAGGCGCCAAGCTCCATCACCTCCAAGGCGCCAAGATCCACCATCTATCCAAACAAGAGTGGCGTCCAAACATCATATACATCAAGAGGCGCCAAGAAACAAGAATCTTCATCGACAAACATCCTCTCATGAGCATCGCCACCATAAAGAGGATACAAGAAATCGTCTAACGCATCTTCGCCACCAAGAAGAAGAATTGAAGATGAGCACCAACCATAATGCTCAATCAAGCTCAAGAAGGCACCACAAGCACAAGAAGAGTGCCAAGGCAAATGATCACCGTCGTGACTGTCATGTGGACGACCAAGTGCGCCACCTACATCAACCATCGACAAGGCACGCCAATGACCTCCGTCGACACCATCATAGGGCACCTTCAACTACTCGTGCCACCACCACAAGGGCACCTAGAGCAAGCCTTCCTCCACGCCATCAAGCTTCAACGCCTAAGCTTGACTTCCACGACCTCGCGAATGAGGAAAATGTAAACCTCTACTTCGCCAAGTTGGATAGCATGAGCCTACCTCCACCACTACTACGAGATGGCGACAAGGTAAAGAATGGTGAGCATGGGATTTTCCCTTCACCAAAGGAGGCACATGGAGTTGAGGAAACCGAGCCTACCCCCATATGTTTGCACGTTTCTTTGGTGGATTAAACAAGGACATTCAGCACATCTTAGATTATAAGGAATATAATTCTATCACTCTTTTGTTTCATCTTGCTTGCAAAGCTGAACGTGAACTGCAGGATCGCCAAACACCATGGAGGAGGACTAATAATTCTGCAGGTCGCACATCCACTTGGACATCCCGACAATCAGCACCTCCTTCTCATGATTCGCCACCAGCCACTACCACATCCAAGGCCACCACAAGATTTCCAGATGTTCCTCCACCGTCATCCAATGCTCCTGCTCGTAGTGCATCTTCTATGGCTTCCACGGGTAAGACAAAGGATATACAATGCCACAAGTGCTGGGGTTTTGGTCATATTGAGAGACAGTGCACAACACAACGTGTGATGATGGTGCGGGATGATGGTTAATACGATTCAGCGAGTGACTTTGATGAAGATACATTAGCCCTTATTTCTGCTCGAGATGGAGACAATTCTGATGCTGATGAAGAGATAGAGGCAATGGGAGCTGAAGCTGCTTATTGTCGGGATCAATGCCACAACCTGTTCCAAACACAACCTGTTCCAAACAATGTGGTGTTGTCAAGGAAAGAGCTATACGGATCATCATTGATGGAGGGAGTTGTAACAATCTGGCTAGTGTTGACATGGTAGAGAAGCTTGCACTTCCAACAAGACAACGCACACATTCATATTACATCCAATGGTTTGAGAGTTCTTGCAAGATCAAGGTAACAAGAACGGTACGCGTGCATTTTACTATTGGTACATATTCTGATTTTTTTGATTGTGATGTTGTACCTATGCAAGCTTGTTCTTTGTTACTTGGTAGACCATGGAAATTTGATAGAGAATCTGTTCATAATGGCAAAACTAATCACTATTCTCTTATGCATGATGGAAAGAAAATTGGTCTAAAACCTATGACTCCCGAACATATTTTAAAAGATGATCTTGCTAGAGCTAGTAGAGCTAAAACTGAGGAGAAAAATAAAAGTGAGAATCAGATTGTTGCTGCAGATTTTGTACCACCAAAGAATACTAAATCTGATTCTACCCATGCTACTGAAATTCGTTTGAAGAGTCCATGTATGCTTGCAAATAAAATTGATATTGCTGAACTAGATGTAAATAATACTAAATGTTATGCAATTTTCTGCAAAGAGGTTTTGTTTTCATTTGAGGATATGCCTCCTTCTTTGCCACCCGCTATTGCTAACCTTTTGCAGGAATATGAGGTCTTTCCCGAAAGTGCCACCAGGACAACCTCCTATTAGAGGAATTGAGCACCAAATTGATCTAATTCCTGGTGCTACGTTGCCCAACCGCGCGCCATATAGAACCAATCCAGAGGAGACAAAGGAGATACAACGCCAAATTCAGGAACTACTCGACAGAGATCATATTCGTGAGTCCCTTAGCCCCTGTGTTGTTTCTATTATTTTGGTACCTAAGAAAGATGGTTCTTCGCGCATGTGTACTGATTGTAGAGCTATCAATAATATTACTATTCGATATCGTCATCCTATTCCACGTTTACATGACATGCTTGATGAATTGAGTGGCTCTACCATGTTTTCTAAAGTTGATTTGCGTAGTGGTTACCACCAGATTCGGATGAAATTAGGAGATGAATGGAAAACATCATTTAAAACTAAGTTCGGTTTATAGGAGTGGTTAGTAATGCTGTTTGGTTTAACTAATGCACCTAGCACTTTCATGAGATTAATGAACGAAGTTTTACGTGCTTTCATTGGACGTTTTGTGGTAGTCTACTTTGATGATATTCTGATTTATAGCAAATCTTTAGAGGATCATTTGGACCATTTACGTGCTATTTTCAATGCTTTACGTAATGCACGTTTGTTTGGTAACCTTGAGAAGTGCACCTTTTGCACCAATCGAGTTGCGTTTCTTGGCTATGTTGTTACATCACAGGGTATTAAAGTGGATCCAACCAAGATTGAAGCTATTGAGAATTGGCCGCAGCCCAAGACGGTCACACAAGTGAGGACTTTTCTTGGCCTCGCTGGTTTTTATAGGCGCTTTGTCAAAGACTTTGGATCAATTGTCGCGCCGCTGAATGAGCTTACCAAGAAGGATGTGCCCTTTGTTTGGGGCGATGCACAACAACAGGCCTTCGTCATATTGAAAGATAAGCTAACACATGTTCCCTTACTCCAACTTCCTGATTTTACTAAGACTTTTGAGCTTGAATGTGATGCTAGTGGAATTGGTTTGGGAGGGGTGTTATTACAAGAGGGAAAACCTATTGCATATTTTAGTGAGAAATTGAGTGGGTCTAGTCTAAACTATTCTACTTATGATAAAGAATTATATGCGTTGGTTCGGACATTAGAAACTTGGTAACATTATCTATGGCCTAAAGAATTTGTTATTCATTCTGATCATGAATCTTTGAAGCATATTCATAGTCAAGATAAGTTGAATCGTCGTCATGCAAAGTGGGTTGAATTTATTGAGTCTTTTCCTTATGTTATCAAACACAAAAAGGGTAAAGATAATATTATTGCTGATGATTTGTTGCGCCGTTATGCTTTGTTATCTCAACTTGACTTCAAAATATTTGGATTGGAAACTATTAAGGAACAATATGTGCATGATGCTGAATTTAAAGATGTGTTGCAGAATTGTAGAGATGGTAGAACTTGGAACAAGTTCGTCTTCAATGATGGATTTGTGTTTCGTGCTAACAAACTATGCATTCCAGATAGTTCTGTCCGTCTTTTGTTGTTACAGGAGGCGCATGGAGGAGGATTGATGGGACACTTTGGTGTCAAGAAGATGGAGGATGTTCTTGCTGCACACTTCTTTTGGCCACGTATGCGTCGAGATGTTGAGAGATTTGTGGCACGCTGCACTACTTGTCAAAAAGCTAAGTCTCGCCTTAATCCACATGGTTTATATATGCCTCTTCCTGTTCCTAGTGTTCCTTGGGAGGATATTTCTATGGACTTTGTTTTGGGATTGCCATGAACACAGAAGGGGAGGGATAGTATTTTTGTTGTTGTGGATCGGTTTTCTAAGATGGCACACTTTATTCCTTGTCATAAAACGGATGATGCTGCGCATATTGCTGATTTGTTCTTTCGTGAAATTGTTCGTGATGTAGCCTGACCTACGGTCGTTACCACATCTTGGTCTCCAACTTACGCCAAGTCGTCATGGACTCCAAAGGTGAATCCATTCCTCTATGCGAGCCCCCCTCCTACCCTAGTGAATGGTATGCTACTTCATACTCCGTCACATATGCATGATAGGTTCACATTGACAATGTTATGGGGGTAACCCTGGGGTTGGCCCAATCTTTCACGAATTCCACGAGAAACGAGGGGAGAGAGGTGGTCGGGGGATGAAATCGAGGAAAAGGATGAAAACCACGAACACACACCAAAACACGATACACGCCTACTCCTCACGCAGGTGGCAACCGGTCCAACATAATCCCTAGGATCGGTGTTGGGCGAAGCTCGCTCTCCACGCCAACAACGGGGGATGAGGTGCTTGGTGAGACCTTGACGACTTGGGGGCGAGACACCGAGAACCCAAGGCCTTGTACAACTTGAACGCACTAGGCAAGATCTAAGAGGGGGGTGGATAATCCGGTGCTCCTTGGTAGGAGCATGAGACCAATAGATATAAGTCCTCAAAGGGTTTCCTTAATATCTATTATTATCCAAGTCTAAGGACTTACAATGGAGGGTGGGGGCTATATATAGTCCAGCCACAAAACAGGGGTAGTTTTAACGAGCAGTAAATTATAGGTAGGTTTACAAGGCACATGGCCGCACTTTAGGTATTCGAGTCGGGCCGGTAGTACCGGGTCCTGCAACCCAGAGTACCGGTGGTGACTGTAGTACCGCCCGGGAGCGGTAGTACCGCTGAGGGCCCGAGAGCTGTCGAAGGCGCCTGTGGCGGTAGGAGGGGGCGGTCTGCGTGTCCAGAGTAATCTTGGTCGTTGGACCGAGTACCGCTTGGACCGAGGTAGTACCGCATTGCGGCCGCACGGCTTGAGCCCGTTGGGGTGCACTGGCGGCGGTAGGAGAGGGCGGTAGTACCGCTTGCCGGAGTACGGCCGGCATCGCCATGCCTAGCATGATCGGTTGCTTCTCCTCCGCTCCTTGGGTCCTCCTCTTCAGACTGATGATGCACAATGTATGCGTGTGAAGCAAGCCATCTAAGGGTGTGTCAAGTCACACAAGGAGAGGAGCGAGTTCACCTTAGCTTGAAGGAGTTTGGCTCAAGCCGGGTCATGGGTCCACTTGGGAGCTCGTGGGAGTAGATGTAGTAGCGGTCGAGATCGCTGCATCCCCCTTGGGGAAGAGTCGTCCTCGACTCTTCAACCGTCCCAACTTCCTCTTCGCCATGGTAGGGTGAGAGGTCCTTGACATTGAATGTCGAGCTCACAAGATACTTCGATGTTGGTATATATCGATGACATAGGCGTTGTTGTTGATCTTATTTAGCACTTTGAATGGTCCATCGCCTCTTGGCTTTAGCTTGGAGTCGCGTTCCTTGGGGAAGCGGTCTTTACTCAAGTGTATCCACACAAGGTCGCCCTCATCAAAGATCATCTCTTTCTTGGTCTTGTTGAGCCTTGATGCTTGGCGAAGGACTTGTTGCTCGATAGTAGCTCGTGCGTCTTCATGGAGTTTCATCATTGCTTGGGCACACTTGACAACGTCCATATTGGCACGTTCATGAAGTGGAAGTGGAAGGATATCGAGCGCGGTTAGAGGCTCGAAGCCATAGACGATCATGAACGGGCTCCTCATGGTGGTGGAGTGCTTGGCGCGGTTGTAGGCGAACTCGGCGTGTGGAATGGATTCCTCCCAGTCTTTAAGGTTCTTCTTTATCAACACCCGGAGAAGTGTGCCAAGACTTCGATTGACTACCTCGGTTTGTCCATCGGTTTGAGGATGCGAGGCGGACGAGAAGAGGAGCTTTATGCCGAGCTTGGCCATGAGGGTCTTCCAGAAGTAGCTCATGAATTTTACGTCACGGTCGGAGACGATTGTTCTTGGCACACCGTGTAGCCGAATTATTTCCCTGAAAAACAAATTTGCTACATGTGAAGCATCATCGGTCTTATGGCACGGAATGAAATGTGCCATTTTTGAAAAGCGATCCACGACTACAAATATGGAATCGTGACCATGTTTAGATCTATGCAAGCCTAATACAAAGTCCATGCTAATGTCCGACCAAGGTGCATGAGGAATAGGCAATGGCATATAAAGACCAAAGGGGTTGGACTTAGACTTAGCTTGGATACATGTAGTGCATCGTTGAACGTGGCGCTCCACGTCAAGGCTTCATCTTTGGCCAAAAGTAGTGAGTGGAGCGCATGTCATAGGTCTTGTCACGTCCAAAGTGACCCATAAGTCCTTCACCATGGGACTCTTGAAGAAGCAAAAGTTGGAGAGACGATTTCGGAATGCAAAGCTTGTTTTGTTTGAAAAGAAAACCCTTATGCAAATAGAAATCATCAATCCCTTTGTCTATTGAACATGCAAATATTGGTCCAAAGAAAGAGTCTGACTCGTACAAAGATTTGATGTCATCAAGACCCAAGACATTGACTTGAGTCGTAAGAAGGCTTGTGTTTTATGAGACAAGGCGTCCGCTACCACATTTTCTTTGCCCTTCTTGTATTTGACAATGTAAGGAAAAGACTCCATAAACTCAACCCACTTTATGCGTGCCTTTTACTCAAGTTGGCTTGGCCCTTAAGATACTTCAACGACTCATGGTCGGAATGGATGATAAATTCTTTGGGCCAAAGGTAGTGTTGCCACACTTGAAGAACACGAACCAAGGCAAAAAGTTCTTTGTCATAAATGGGATAATTGAGGCGTGCGCCATCAAGTTTCTCACTATGGTAAGCAATAGGATGCCCATTTTGCATAAGGACGCCACCAATGCCAATACCACTAGCGTCACATTCAATCTCAAAGGTTTTTGTGAAATCTGGCAATGCAAGAAGTGGTGCTTCGGTGAGCCTCTTTTTGAGCTCATCAAACGCCTTTTGTTGTGCTTTTCCCCAAACGAACGTGACATTTTTCTTGGTCAATTCGTTGAGGGGGCAAGCAATTGTAGAAAAATCTTTCACAAAGCGACGGTAAAAGCCAGCCAACCCATGAAAACTACGGTTCACTAACATTTGTTGGGATGGGCCAATCTCGTATGTCCTTGACTTTTGAGACATCAACTTCAATGCCATTAGAAGACACAACAAAACCAAGGAAAATCAGCTTGTCTCTTGCACAAGTGGACTTGTGGAGGTTAGCATAAAGCTTTTCATGACGAAGGATTTGTAGGACCTCCTTAACATGAGTAACATGCTCCTCTAGTGACTTGCTATAGACAAGAATGTCATCAAAGTAAACAACTACACTCTTTCCAATGAGAGATCGCAAAATATGGTTCATGAGGCGCATGAAGGTAGATGGGGCATTGGATAAGCCAAAAGGCATAACCAACCATTCATAGAGACCAAGCTTGGTCTTGAAGGCGGTTTTCCACTCATCACCTTCATCCATGCGAATTTGATGGTAGCCACTACGAAGATCAATTTTCGAAAATATAGTGGCTCCACATAACTCATCAAGCATGTCATCAAGACGCGGTATAGGATGTCGATAACGCACGGTGATAGCATTGATTGGACGGCAGTCCATGCATAACCGCAACGTATCATCCGTTTTCGGGACTAGGATCACGGGAACCGCGCTTGGGCTAGTGCTTACTTGGATCAAACCTTTGGAGACGAGTTGGTTGATTTGACGCTCGATATCCTTTGTCTCTTCTGGGTTTGTGCGATACGCGGCGCGTTTTGGTAGTGGTGCGCCGGGTATGAGGTCGATGCGGTGCTCGATTCCACGAAGAGGAGGAAGGCCATGAGGAAGCTCTTCGGGAAATACATCTTGGAATTCCTGCAAAACAGCCATAAAAGAAGGAGGAACATTTGTCAAGTCAGTAGTTCCTTGCGCTAGTCCCTTGCATACGAGGACGTAGTGCAAGATGGATGGGTTGTTCCGCACTTCTCTCATCTCACTTTTGGTGGCAAGAAGAACACTCTTAGTTTTTCCACTCGAGTTTGGCTTGTGGCTCTCACTCACTATGGTGTGGTTCTCTCGCTCACCACTCTTCTCACAAGGTGTTTTTGCGTATTGCGCCCTCGCTAAAGCCTTTGCATTGTCCGTAATTATTTGGCTAGGAGTCATTGGTTGCAACACACAAGTTTTATCAAGCCATTTGAAGGTGTCAGTGTTTGAGTGACCATTATGCAAAGCACGCTTGTCATATTGCCACGGTCTTCCGAGCAACATGTGACAAACCGTCATTGGAACCACGTCACATTCCACCGTGTCCTTGTAGTGCCCAATTGAGAACGTCACCGAGACGGTGTGCTTGATCTTGACGGATCCTTGGTCACTTAGCCATTGGATATGGTAGGGGTGTCTATGTGGAAGGAGGGTGAGGTTTAGTTTCTCACACAATTCCGTGCTTGCAAGGTTGTGGCAACTCCCACCATCGATAACAACTTTGATGGACTTCCCATTGATGTCGTCACGAGTTTGGAAGATGTTCGAGCGTTGGTCTTCACTTTCATTGGCATGGGTAGTCAAGACCCTTGTGACCACAAGTGATGGACTTGCGTCATGCTCACACACAAGAAGTTCTTGGTCCTCTTCCAAGTGTTGCCTTGCCATGGCTTCCTTGACCCTTGTATCAAACTCTTCTTCACTCAAGTATTCTTCATCGCCGTTGTCATGGATGAACAAAACTTTCTTGTTTCCACATGCATTCGACTTGTGCCCTTTGCCTCCACACTTGTAGCATTCACCATTGAATGGTTGATCATCCCTTGTGTGTTAGCTACTTGGGGGCTGTTTTCCTTGGGGAATAGTTGGCTTGAAGGGAAGCTTGGTTGTACTTGGGGAGCTTCCACTTGGTGTTGTTGGAGTAGTGGTTGGCGCTTGCTTGTAGGTGAAGTACGTATTTGGCTTGTTGTACTTGATGTCCTCTTGCACTTGGCGCTCGGCCTTGGATGCGATGTGCACAAGCTCAACCATGTTGTTGTACTTTTGGAACTCGGTGATGCGCTTGATGGGATGGTTCAAGCCATTGAGGAAGCGTGCTGTAACACCCTCAGAATCGGACCTATGCAAGTTTGAGCAAAATTCGCCAAACCCGCATAGAAACGATTCAAAGGTGCCCACCAGGCACTTTCGTGCGGGTGGAAAACGAAGTAATAACATTGCACAACAGTCCTCGATGGGACCCACAATGTATATATATAAATGACTCCAAGAGTCAAGAATACAGATATAAGGTACAAAGATCCAAATCACCTTGAAATGATCGAGCGTCCGACTACGGACAAGATGCAAATGGGGCTAAGAGCCCTGAAGAATAACCAATGGCGTCCATAACCCTGTGCCAAGCCGGAAGGGTAACCGCTAACGACGTCGATCTCAAACCTGCTTAAACAAAAGGGTGCCGACAAGGGCAAAGGAAAAAGAAGGAGCCAAGATCGAGGCCGACACCAGCGAGGCTAGAATTCGGCGGTCCTCGCCTACATAGGTATGGTGGACTGTAGCGGCAGCGGCAGCACGCACTAAACAACCTATAGAGACTCGATACAACTGGCGTCAATCAGAGAGGGGTAAGAAAGTCCTATTCGGATCCAACGTGATACTAACATCAAACAAAACCCATCCTGGTGTTTCGTCCTCGAGACCAAACGAGGAAGTCAACCGAGGAACTCACACAGTTGGCAGTTTTATTTAATTAGTTATAGTTGCGGCACTTTACTAGTCAGGTTTAGATAATCGTCCTGATAAAGTAAACAGTGGGCACTTTTAGTTAACCATTCCGTTGTAGTTGCAACAATTACTAATCGAATCATTAGCATGATATAAACCCAAAACCCAAAGCTTGTTGGTACTTTTATTCAGCCATTTCATTGTGGTTGCAATACTTACTAGTCAGTACCATGGTCGCAAGACAATCCAATCACGCAATTGTGGGCGTATTATTTAGCCATTCCGTTATAGTGAAGCTGATTACTAGTCATTATAAAGTCAAATTTATAGCAATAAACTTTAGTTATGCTTGTCTATGATCGAGATATCGTGCTCCAAGTCGTCCATATCCGCGACACGGCTTTGAGAAAGTTTTACCGGCGGGTGCACCAATAGCAACACACGCCGATCAACCTAAAAACCAAAACAAAACCCAACGAGGCTTTCACGATGAACAATCACAGATTCGAAATATTTCAGGCCACCCATTGAGTACACCACGCAACGTAAGCAAGCTTCGAGACGGACTCAAGGTTTGCGTCAATGGTCAAACGATCGAATCCAAAGTGTGGCTGGGCTTGTCGATACCGAAAACATTCCGCTTACCTAAAAGATGCAGTGCTCCTCGCACAATTTAAATACGTAGTAGCATGGCATAAGTACAGATCGTAAATAAAACCTCAAACTAGTTTGTGGCCCCAAGAAATAAGATCAATCAAGCTCGCTCAGGGGTCCCATATACCTCCCGGATGTGGATAGCGATAAATCAAGGAACATTATCAAGTACTCGGGTCTTACGGGACACAAGTGGACGTTCGAAACCAAATATTTTCTATCACCCACCGATGCCTCGCTTATTTCAATTTTAGTTGTTAAACAGAAATTAAAGTGACGATAAGTAAAACTAGAATCATCTCCACATCAACATGCAATACATCAACAATCGTGGCATATGTCGACACACATCAGCACTTGAGCAAGCAACTACGACGCGCAAGTCCAACTATCTACCAATCAACAGGCAATAGGATGTGTCCAAGGCAATATAGGGCTGCACGGTTGATCACGGGTACGGAAACTAAAGCATCGCAACACAGATAGCAATAGATCAACAGGAGGGAAGTAAATACTATAAAAGTAAGATAGGTAGAAAGAGGGAGATGCTCGCCTGAAAACATTGCCGAGGTTTTCCCCGAAGGTCGGAGCGAAGCTCACATCAACTCAACGGCCTTATCCACGAAGAAGCAAAACACTAGAAGAAACACCGGATGCAATATTTAATACTAAGGCAAAAGATCGGCATGATTCATGCATGATGAATGACATGGCAAGGTGCGGTGCAATTAGGTCATATTAAGTGGAACCAGGGTCCCGACAATTAATTCGATGGTTCAAGTTGTTTAGATACCCCGCAATTTAAATGTTGTTTAGCATGGCATAATATGGTACCGGTTCGCTACATCAACTTAAAAGAGGCCAATATGAGACTAGATTTGCCCGCATATGGGCCCCATATTTTGTTATTAGGTGAATCGGCATAAGGCCCCCAAACCACATGATATGAATGCGAGATGACCATTAAATATGCAACAATTTGTTATTATGTTGTAAAATAGGGTTTTCGGATAAGGGGTTCACACATCTAAGGTTCGGCGATCTTGTTAGGGTTCGACGAACTTGAGGTTCCGGGGTTCAGGGTCGGTCTCAGGGTCCAGGGTTCGGCGAGGTCGTTCTCGAAAGCGTTCTCGGAGTTGGATACAAGGTGAAGAACTTGACGCCCGGAAGAAGGACTTGGTTTGGCGTCGGGCGTGGCGGTCCGCCTGGTCGGTGCCGCTCTTGTCGTTACTGTACGATCTTGTCGTCCTCGAGGAAGTACTTGTCGATCCGGTTCTCGACGTGGCATCCGGGAGAAGATCTTGTTGCATACGGGTCTCGGTTGATTCACGGATCGGTCTTGGTGTCCGGGATTCTCCAGTCCGTGGTTCGTCCACGAGATAGATCTTGGGGTACCGCGTCATCGGGTTCCACCTTGCACATTGGTCGACAACGATGCAGATCTTGGGAAGGTTCGGGTTCCACGGGTTCGGCAAACCGACCGGACTCGAGAGCAGTTCTTAGCGTCCGTGTGGAAGATCTTGTCGCGGTAGTGATTGCCTATTGTGGCGCTTGGCGGTCATCGGTTCGGCGCCGAAGGTCGTTGGCGAGCTCGGGTTGCCTCAGGACGGCCCACAGCGAACACGAGCAGACCCCCTGGCTCCCTTACGCGAGCACACGAGACCACGACGAAGGCGCGGCCCCGTGGCTCGGCGTCGGGGTGGCAGGAGGGCTCGCACGGCCGACGCCACAGGAGGCGGGCGGTTGGCGGGCCGGGAGAAGGGGCGGGTCGCGTTGGGTCGCCGACGGAGGAGGAGGAGGTGGACGCAGCGGCGGCCTGAGGGACGGCCGAGCACGATGGCCGGGCACGCGGACCACGCAGCCGGCGGCTCGTCCCATGCAGCAGCCGGCGCGAGGACTCGGTGGCGCAAGGCGCGAGTAGAAGAGGGCCGGGCAGCTCGGGCGAGGCCCAGCTGGCCAGAAGCTGAGGCGGGGACGCCACGAGCGCTGAGGAGGAGGGCTGGCGGCATGAGCAGTGGGGTCGAGCGGCGGCGATGGCCAAGGCCTTGACGCGGGCAGCAAGCGGCTGACGCCGCCAGCGAAAGCGGGCCGGGAACGGGAACGGCATGCCGGAGGCGCAGGGCGCACGCTACAAGCGGCCGGCGGAGCGGGCCGGGAGGGAGAGGATGAGCCGGCTGGTTAGGCGGGCCAAGGCTGCCGGCGCAAATGGGAGGCGGTTGTCAGGGTAGGTGGAGGGAGAACGTGTGGGGAGGAGAGAGGATGAGGCGAGCGGTGGGGTGGGTCCACAAGGGCGTGGCGTGGACGTGGGGTGGACAAGGCAAAGGGGTGGTGCGGGTCGCAGGCGTTATGTGCGAAGCGTGTGGGGGACGGGGTGAGTTTGGGGGTTGGTGGGTTGTGGTGGAGGAAAAAGAGGAGAGAGGGCGGTGGCGGGGGTGATTGGGTGAGGGTGAGAGGGGAGATGAGGTGGCGAGGTCTGATAGGCTAGGTGAGGTGGCTGCTTGGGTTGGAGATAGTCGGGTAGGTCTAGGATTTCTGTATGGGTTAGGTGGACCGTTTTAAAACAGGGGTGGTCGTCGGGTCTACTCGGCCCGTTCGACTGCCCCACTAAAATAATTTAATATTTTTATTTGTTTAAATAACACCGTTTGCAAACCGATAGCGGCAAAACAAAATAATCCGGTGACCCGGGTTTCCGGTGTTTGAATAAGATGGGCGTTTAGAAAACAAAGACGGGTTTTGCAAACATAGTTTTATGCAAACAATGCATGATGATGACGATGCAATGCACAAATTCAACGCGATTTTCTAGTAGTGGTTTTGCGGGATGCCACAATTCGACACCACTAACAAAGGATCTCGCCGAGATCCGCCTCATGGTACCGGAAGGAAGGTCGATCGCATCTTCGCTTCGTGTAGATCCTCGCGACACCACTAACAAGAGGTCGCCCTCCATCTTGAAATCGGCGACACCACCAACAAGGGTCGTTGCTCCCGATCGTCGAGAGAACACTCGGAACAAAAGGTCAAGGTAGAGGTATCGCAAATAAAGCCACCCTAACTTCCGTGGACGGAGTAAAATTGGGATCCACCGATTCGACGTACAAGAGCGAATGATAAGAGCGATGGTAGGGTAGCTACTCCATCCCGCACTCAAACCATTACTCACGACACGGATAAGCGGATTATGCAACCCACTCTAATTAGATCAAGATCTCGACAAGCGAGGTTCGAACAAGGGAGTGATGCGCATCGGATCTGGCGTAGAGGATGTCGTCGCGTCGGAAAACACCGGAGATACCATTAAATCGTATGAAAGACACACTGATTAGGTTTCGCGATGGTTCCATTGGCATGAACAACACATGCTCAAGGTATACTCCAACTTCACCAAAGCTCGTCCTTCTCATATGTTTTTCAACGACACTGATATCCAGCAAGGAACACATATGGATAAAGAGCTCAAGAACAAAAGATCGGATGAAGGGCACAACCGAACAGTTGCAGATTGATGTTCGTAGCACCTCCGTTACAAAAGGGAGAAGGCGAAACCCTGAAGGTACGACGGAAACCCAACCACGAGAATTCCTGGACTCGAAGAGAGAGAAGAGAGCGGATTCAAACACGTCGAGGTAAGAGGAGAATAGCAGAGGGGTAAGGAGTAAAATCATACCTAATCAGAACTATCCAACCGATTTTGCAAAATAGTTTTGACACTCTCATGCCGTTAGCTAGGTTATCCCACATTTGGACTTGTGGGGTATCGAATCACTGAGCTCGATACCACTCAGAACACCCTCGAGAATCGGACCTATGCAAGTTTGAGCAAAATTCGCCAAACCCGCATAGAAACAATTCAAAGGTGCCACAGCACTTTCGCGGGTGGAAAGCGAAGTAAATAAATTGCACAACAGTCCTCGATGGGACCCACAGTATGTATATATAAACACTCCAAGAGTCAAGAATACATATATAAGGTACAAAGATCCAAATCACCTTGAAATGATCGAAAGGTCCGACTACACAAGATGCAAATGGGGCTAAGAGCCACGAAGAATAACCAATGGCGTCCATAACTGCCTGAGCAGCCGGAAGGGTAACCTGCTAACGACGTCGATCTCAAACCTGCTTAAACAAAAGGGGTGCCGACAAAGGGCAAGGAAAAAGAAGGAGCGTCGATCGAGGCGACACAGCGAGGCTAGAATTGCGGTCCTCGCCTACATAGGTATGGTGGATCAGTGGCGGCAAAGACGCACTAAACAACCTATAGAGACTGATACAACCGGGCGCCAATCGAGAGGTAAGAAAGTCCTATTCGGATCCAACGTGATACTAACATCAAACAAAACCCATCCTGGTGTTTCCCCCTCGAGACCAAACGAGGAAGTCAACCGAGGAACTCACACAGTTGGCAGTTTTATTTAATTAGTTATAATTGCGGCACTTTACTAGTCAGGTTTAGATAATCGTCACGATAAAGTAAACATGGGCACTTTAGTTAACCATTCCGTTGTAGTTGCAACAATTACTAATCAGATACAGTTAGCATGATATAAACCCAAAACCCAGCAGTTGTTGGTACTTTTATTCAGCCATTTCATTGTGGTTGCAATACTTACTAGTCAGGTACCATGGTCGCAAGCGACAATCCAATCACGCAATTGTGGGCGTGATTATTTAGCCATTCCGTTATAGTGAAGCTGATTACTAGTCATTATAAAGTCAAATTTATAGCAATAAACTTTAGTTATGCTTGTCTATGATCGAGATATCAGGCTCCAAGTCGTCCATATCCGCGGACACTTTGAAAGTTTTACCCGGGGTGCACCAATAGCAACACACGGATCAACCTCGGAAAAACCAAACAAAACCCAACGAGGCTTTCACGATGAACAATCACAGGATTCGAAATATTTTGGGGCCACCCATTGAGTACACCCAACGAAGTAAGCAAGCTTCAAGACGGACTCAAGGTTTGCGTCAATGGTCAGAAACGATGGGAACCCGAAGTGTGGCTGGCTTGTCGATACCGCGAAAACATTCCGCTTACCTAAGCGATAAAGGTGCTCCTCGCACAATTTAAATACGAAAGTAGCATGGCATAAGCAGATCGTAAATAAAACCTCAAACTAGTTTGTGGCCCCAAGAAATAAGACAATCAAGCTCGCTCGGGGGTCCCATATACCTCCCGGATGTGGATAGCGATAAATCAAGGAACATGTATCAAGTACTGGGTCTTACGGGACACAAGTGGACGTCGAAACCAAATATTTTCTATCACCCACCGATGCCTCGCTTATTTCAATTTTAGTTGTTAAACGAAATTAAAGTGACGATAAGTAAAACTAGAATCATCTCCACATCAACATGCGGCAATACATCAAGAATCGTGGCATATGTCGACACACATCAAGACTTGAGCAAGCAACTACGACGCTAAGTCCAACTATCTACCAATCAACAGCAATAGGATGTGTCCAAGGCAATATAGGGCCGCGGTTGATCACGACGAAACTAAAGCATCGCAACACGATAGCAATAGATCAACAGGAGGGAAGTAAATACTATAAAAGTAAGATAGGTAGAAAGAGGAGATGCTGCTTTGAAAACATTGCCGAGGTTTTCCCGAAGGTTGGAGCAGCTCACATCAACTCAACGGCCTTATCCGCCAAGAAGCAAAACACTAGAAGAAATACGGATGCAATATTTAATACTAAGGCAAAAGATCGGCATGATGCATGCATGATGAATGACATGGCAAGGTCGGTGCAATTAGGTCATATTAAGTGGAACCGGTCCCGACAATTAATTCGATGGTTCAAGTTGTTTAGATACCGCATTTAAATGTTGTTTAGCATGGCATAATATGGTACGGTTCGCTACATCAACTTAAAAGAGGCCAATATGAGACTAGATTTGCCCGCATATGGGCCCCATATTTTGTTATTAGGTGAATCGCATAAGGCCCCCAAACCACATGATATGAATGCGAGATGACCATTAAATATGCAACAATTTGTTATTATGTTGTAAAATAGGGTTTTCGGATAAGGGTTAACACATCTAAGGTTCGATCTTGTTAGGGTTCACGAACTTGAGGTTCCGGGTTCGTGGTCTCGTGGTCCGTGGTTCGGCGAGGTCGTTCTCGGACGAAAGCGTTTCGGAGTTGGATACAAGGTGAAGAACTTGACGTTCGGGAAGAAGGACTTGGTTTGGCGTCGGGCGTAGCGGTCCATACGTCGGTGCCGCTCTTGTCGTTACCGCAGATCTTGTCGGGTCCTCGAGGAAGTACTTGTCGCATCCGGTTCTCGGCGGGCATCCGGAGAAGATCTTGTTGCATACGGGTCTCGGTTGATTCCACGGATCGGTCTTGGTGTCCGGGGATTCTCCAGGTCCGTGGTTCGTCCCTGAGATAGATCTTGGGTACCGGCGTCATCGGGTCACACCTTGCACATTGGTCGATAACGATGCAGATCTTGGGAAGGTTCGGGTTCCACGGTTCTCGACAACCGGACTCGAACGGTTCTTGGCGTCCGTGTGGAAGATCTTGTCGCGGCGTAGTGATTGCCTATTGTGGCGCGCTGGGCGGTCATCGGTTCGGCGCGAAAGGTCGTTGGCGAGCTTCGGGTTGCCTCGGGGGCCCACGAGAACACGAAGACCCTTGGCTCCTTACGCGAAGCACACGAGACCACGACGGAAGGCGCCCCCTGTGGCTCGGCGGGCTGGGTGAGGGAGGGCGGCTCGCCGACGCTGCCAGGAGGGCGCTGGCGGCGAGGTTGGCCGGGGAGAAGGCGCGGTCATGGGTCAGCGGAGGAGGAGGAGGTGGACGCGGGGCGACCGGCTCTGAAGTGACGGCCGAGCACGGCCGGCACGGACCAGGCTTCAGGCGGCTTCGCTCGTCCGGCCGGCGCGGAGGACTCCGATGGGGCGCCTTGAGGCAGCGAGGGCCGGGCGCTGGCCCGGAGCAGAGAAGACGGGCGGTCGGCCAGCGGCAGGCGAGCAGTTGAGGCCGGGACGCGCCGGGAGGAGGCCATCGCCGCGGCACCGGCGGAGTCGAAAGCGGCATGGCCATGACAGCGGCCGACTGGACGCCTTTGGACACGGCAGCGGCCAGCAACGCGGAACAGGCCAGTGAGGCAAGGCAAGGCTACTGGCATGGGCGGCTGGGAGGAGGAGGCCCAGCAGCTACTGGGCGGCTGCAGTGGAGGAGAAGGAAGAGGAGGAGGAAAGAGAGGAGAAGAGGATGAGGCGGCGGTGGGGTGGGTCTCACAAGGCGTGTAAGGACGGTGGAAGGGACAAGGCGGGTGCGTGCAAAGGCGTGTGGGGACGGGGTGAGTTTGGGGGTTGTGTGAGTGGAGGGAAAAGAGAGAGGAGGGAGGGAGGCGGTGGCGGGGGTGATTGGGTGAGGGTGAGAGGGGAGATGAGGTGGCGAGGTCTGATAGGCTAGGGTGAGGTGGCTGCTTGGGTTGGGTAGATAGCTGGGTAGGTCTAGGATTTTACAGGGCGGGTTAGGTGGACCGTTTTAAAAACAGGGTGATAGGGCAAAGGTGTCCGATCTTTCGATGAGATGGCGATAATCGATTTGGTGGAGTTCGGGCTTGACGATCCGACTACACGTGCGAGCACGAGCGCCAATGCAATCGCTAGGCCAATCTCCTGGAGGTTACCGATCCTGCGTGAACACGATCACCGACCAATGAGGGTCTTAATTCCTACCAAATCGAGAACAAGTAAGAACCAATATTGCAATCAAGATATTGCGGATTAAGAGGAAAGCTTTATTGAAAGAGGTGGGATCCTGAATAGGTGCGAACAAGAGGCCTCTCATGACGCCGAGCCTTAGCGGTTGCGACTATGGCTAACTTAATGTCTAAACAAAATCCGAGTCTAAAGGTTCGGCTATGGGCGATTTAAGGCGAAAGGTGGGGTTTCGCCAGCCATGGAAGTGGTGGCGAATCCAACCCTAAAAGTCCTTTTCCTCAAATACGGACTCTAAAAAGTGGCTAATTAAAATCTGCGAAAATTACATGGACTGGCCCAAAATAAAGGTGTCGCAGACCATATTATGCTATGGACGAATTCGTAAGTATTGATCTTGAATATTTCGTCCAAGCCTTCTTTCTTCATTATGGTGGCCTCAAAGTTCAAATCTTCATCCGTGGCCTTCTCTTGGATCATCACATGCTTGCTGCCATCACCATGCACGGCCATGCTCAATGCTTGTCCCTCTCATCCATGCTCGGTCCATCATTCCTAAGAGTAAGAAACATTTTCGATTTAAGATCATATTCTCATGTATGTAAGGAATAGTTCCAAGAAACGAAAGTACACGATAGTTCAGTTGTTTGGCACGAGATCTTGTGATGGGTCCTTGTATGTGTGTTCTTAGGTACAACGGTTGTATCAATAGTAGGGATGTCCACATCATGCTCCCCTTCTTGAATTGAAGTCGCCCTCGACGCAATCTCATCTTCCTCACCAAAGTAAGGCTTCAAATCTGCAATGTTAAATGTAGGACTAACTGCACCAAAGTCTGCAGCAACTCAAGTTTATATGCATTATCATTGATTCTCTAACACCTTAAAGGGACCAAAGACGTGGCATTAACTTAGACTTTGCGTAAATCAAGAAAACGATCTTTACGCAAATGTAACCAAACAAGATCGCCAACATCAAACACAACATGCTTTCTCCCTTTATCCCCAGCAAGTTTATACTTAGCATTCATGTGTTCAATGTTATCTTTAGTAGTCTTATGCAAGTTTAATATCATTTCAGCGCGTTGTGTAGCATCCAAATTATGTTGCACCGAAGAAGGTAAAGGCAATAAATCAATAGGTGCACGAGGAACAAAACCATACACAATCTCAAATGGGCACATCTTTGTGGTAGAATGCAATGAACGATTATAAGCAAATTCTATATGAGGTAAACACTAGCATGTCATCTAAACGTGGAATAGGATGACGATATCGAATAGTAATATTATTGATAGCTCTACAATCAGTACACATGCGCGAAGAACCATCTTTCTTAGGCACCAAAATAATAGGAACAGCACAAGGGCTAAGGGACTCACGAATATGATCTCTGTCGAGTAGTTCCTGAATTTGGCGTTGTACCTCATTTGCCTCCTATGGATTGGTTCTATATGGCGGTTGGCAACGTGGCACCAGGAATTAGATCAATTTGATGCTCAATTCCTCTAATAGGAGGTAGTCCCTGTGGCAACTCAAATGGAAATACGTCCTCATATTCCTGCAAAAGGTTAGCAATAGCGGTGGCAAAGAAGGAGGCATATCCTCAAATGAAAACAAAACCTCTTTGCATACAATTGCATAACATTGAGTATTGTTTACATCTAGTTCAAGAATATCAATTTTATTTGCAAGCATACATGGACTCTTCAAACGAATTTCAAGAGCATGTGTAGAATCAGATTTAGTGTTCTTTGGTGGTATAAAATCTGCAGAACAATCTGATTCTCACTTTTATTTTCTCCTCGCTTTTAGCTCTACTAGCTCTAGCAAGATCATCTTTTAAAATTTGTTCGAGTCATAGGTTTTAGACCAATTTTCTTTCCATCATGCATAAGAGAATAGTGGTTAGTTTTGCCATTATGAACAGATTCTCTATCAAATTGCCATGGTCTACCAAGTAACAAAGAACAAGCTTGCATAGGTACAACATCACAATCAACAAAATCAATATGTACCAATAGTAAAATGCACGCTACTGCTCTTGTTACCTTGATCTTCGAGAACTCTCAAACCATTGGATGTAGTATGAATGTGGGCGTTGTCTTGTTGGAAGCGCAAGCTTCTCTACCATGTCAACACCGCCAGATTATTACAACTCCCTCCATCAATGATGATCCGTATAGCTCTTTCCTTGACAACACCACGTGTTTGGAACAGGTTGTGGCGTTGATCTTGCTCATTTGCTCAATTGCACACTCAACACACGTTGTGTAATTAAACTCTTGTATTGATCAGCAGCTTCACTTCCATTACCTCCGCTCGTCATCATCATCGAATTGTCTCCATCTCGAGCGTAAATAAGGGCTAGTGTATCGCCATCGAAGTCACTCGGAATCGTATTCACCATCTTCTCGCACCATCATCACACGTTGTGTTGTGCACTGCCTCTCAATATGACCAAAACCCCAAAGACTTGCGGCATTGTATATCCTTAGTCTTACCTGGAAGCCATAGAAGATGCACTACGAAAGGGAGCATTGGATGATGGTGGAGAAGCAATGGAAATCTTGTGGTGGCCTTGGATGTGGTAGTAGTGGAGGCGAATCACGAGGAGGCTGATTGTCGGGATGTCCAAGTGGATGTGCGACTGCAGAATTATTAGTCCTCCTCCATGGTGTTTGGCGATCCAAGACTTCACGTTCAGCTTTGCAAGCAAGATGAAACAAACGAGTGATAGAATTATATTCCTTATAATCTAATATGTGTGAATGTCCTTGTTTAATCCACCAAAGAAACGCAAGCATTTGTTCATTAGATTCTACAAGACCACACCTAACCATCCCGTTTGCAATTCGATAATACTCTTCTCTGAATTTTTCCCTTGCTCTAAGCGTGTCGATTCTTTAGTAAATCACGTTGATAAGTGGGAGGTACAAAACGAACACGCATAGCAGTTTTAAAGCAGTCCAAGTACTAGGAATAGTAGGATTTAAACGACAATACTCACCACCAAAGGGAAGCAAATTTAGTAAATTCACATGTAGCAGACTAACACGCATATTCTCGGGATATTTTAAGCATGCAAACGTTGTTCTACTTCCATCTCCCATGTAAGATATGCATCGGGATTATATTTACCCTCAAAAGATGGAATATTTAATTTAAGCTTTGCAACATGATCATCATCATTACGTCATCGGCGAAGCTGCGGTAGTAATGTCGGGACGACCAGTACCGTGGAGGTTGTTCAACCTCCTCGTCAAATGTATCGCCGCCGTGGTCGGTAGTACCCGTCGTCTGCCCCAATGTCGCAAAGCAGCCACGGCGGAAGTCCGAGGAACGCCGCCGCAGCAGAGCCGCCGTGCGCGGCACTGCATTCCAGATCCGAGTCGTGATCGGAATGCGTCGTGCACCATGTGTGGGTGCCGGTGCGGGTGCGGGCAATCGGTTCAGAAGCTCCTTGAACCGAACGTCAAGCTTGGCGTTGAAGGATTTCTCGAGTCCATCGATCTTGTCCACGGCGTTGGTGAGCTTGGTGTCAAACTCCCTAGGCGCGTGTCCACGCTCTCGCCGCTGACCACTGTGAGCGGAGAAGTGGGCATGTAGTTCTTCGTTCGTCATGGTGGCCGGGTTCCGCGAAGTATCTGTCATGGTTAGTCCTTAAAAAGCACAGGTATATACTACAGGAATTGGTGGAAGTCACGCGTAATCCGTCAAGCAATATACGAAGCTCTTACAAGTTCTTACCAAACAACAGGAAAAGGCGATGTGCAACCACGAGGATCAAGGGTCCAGATTGAACCAAGCGAGTACCGTGAGTGAAACACCGCACGGAGAGTATCTGGAGCTCGAAGGCTTAGCAAAGGGTCGAATTATCAAAACAGAATGCAAAAGTTGAAAGAATGCTCAACGACGCAGATCGGCTGGTCCTAGGCTAGACCGTACTAGAGACGCGAGCCTAGATCACCAACGATGTCACGACGCGACACAACAAGCATCGTATGATGATATAGCACCAAAAGCGATCCGAGATGCGTAAAATCACTATGATGGCGAGTGTCTAGAACGATCTACGGGTCTAAAAAGAGGTTAGCCCCAAAAATTTTTTTCAAATTTTTTTTGCTCCGGAAAGCGCGCAGGCGCCAAAAAAATATCGCTATAACGGCCGATGGAGAAAAGTGATCCCCGGGGTCGAAAAATAGTATAGCCAGAAAATTTTTTCGGAGGCGGTTCCAGACTTACGACCGGACTCTTAGCTCCATACCTTTTTTAGCTCCATACAAAATTTTCAATCCATAGATGGACCGTTGAAGTTTGCATACCTTGTTAGCATCTTTAGGATCGACAAAACCTTTGGGTTGCATCATATACAACTCTTCATCAATATCTCCATTGAGGAATGCTGTTTTGACATCCATATGCCATATCTCATAATCATAATATGCAGCGATTGCTAACATAATCCTCACAAACTTTAGCTTCGCTACTGGTGAGGAAGTCTCATCGTAGTCAACTCCTTGAATTTGTCGAAACCCTTTTGCGACAAGTCGATCTTTATAGACAGTAACATTACCATCAGCATCTGTTTTCTTCTTGAAAATCCATTTGTTCTCGACAGCCTTCCGGCCATCCGGTAAGTCCACCAAAGTCCATACTTGGTTTTCGTACATGGATCCAATCTCGGATTTCATGGCTTCTTGCCATTTATTGGAATCTGGGCTCATCATCGCTTCCTCATATGTCTCGGGGTCATCGGTGTTGTCCACCAACATGACACTCATAACGGGATCATACCAATCTAGAGTGGTACGAGTTCTCGTTGACCTCCGAGGCTCTGTAGTAACTTCAACCGAAGTTTCATGATCACCATCATTAGTTTCCTCTCTTATTGGTGCAGGCACCACAGAACTTCTTCCCGTTTGCGCTACTCGCAATTTCGAGAGAAGGTTCGACAACCTCGTCGAAGTTCTACTTTCCTTCCAGTCACTTCTTTCGAGAGAAATTCTTCTCTAGAAAGGATCCATTCTTGGCAACGAAGATTTTGCCTTCGGATCTATGATAGAAGGTATACCCTATAGTTTCCTTCTGTATCCTATGAAGACGCATTTTTCCGCTTTGGGTTCAAGCTTGTCCTACCGTAACTTCTTTACATAGGCTTCGCATCCCAAACTTTAAGGAACGACAATCTAGGTTTCTTCCCAAACCATAATTCATACGGTGTCGTTTGAACGGATTTAGATGGTGCCCTATTTAAAGTGAATGCTACTTTCTAATGCATAACCCCAAAATGATAGCGGTAAACTGTAAGTGACATCATAGAACGAACCATATCTAAGAGAGTTCGACACGACGTTCGGACACACCATTACGCTGTTGTGGTGTTCCGGTGTCAATCAGGAAAGTATTCCGCATTTCTTCAAATGCTCGCCAAACTCGTAACTTAGATATTCACCTCCATCGTAATGTAGAAATTTAATCTTCTTGTTACGTTGATTCTCTACCTCACTTTGAAACTCCTTAAACTTCTCGAAAGTTTCGGACTTATGTTTCATGAAATAGATATACCCATATCTACTCAAGTCATCCGTGAAGGTAAGAACATAACGATAACCATCACGATGCTACACTCATTGGACCACACATCGGTATGTATGATTTCCAATAAGTCCGTAGCTCGCTCCATCATACGTAAAATGGAGTCTTAGTCATTTTTCCCATCGGACATGCTTCAGATCTTTCAAGTGATTCAAAATCAAGTGATTCAAGAAGTCCATCGGAATGGAGTTTCTTCATATGCTTCACTCAATGTGACCAAGACGATTGCCACATATAGGTCGAATTATCGCTGATTTCAAACGTTTAGCCTCAATGTTGTTGATATGTGTATTTCCACTATCGAGATTCAATAAGAATAGACCATCTATCAAAGGTGCATGTGCATAAAACATATTACTCATATAAATCGAACAACCATTATTCTCGGACTTAAACAAGTAACCGTCTGCAATAAACAAGGTCGATATAATGTTCATGCTCAACAGGGCACTAAATAACAATTATTTCAAGATAAAACTAATCCCGATGGTAGACGAAGGGTAGCGTGCCGACCGCGATCACATCAACCTTTGATCCGCTTCCACCGCATCGTCACCTCGTTCTTCGCTAGCTTCCGTTTATTCTGCAGACTGTTTCGAGTTACAAATATGAGCAACCGAACCAGTATCAAATACCCAGGCACTACTACGAGTACTAGTGAGATACACATCAATAACATGTATATCAGATATACCTTTCTTCTTGATGTTGCCGTTCTTCAGACCCGCCAAGTACTTTGGGCAATTCCGCTTCCAGTGACCTTCTCCCTTGCAGTAAAAGCACTCAGTATCAGGCTTGGGTCCAGCCTTGGTCTTCTTCGCCGGCGTGGTAACTTTCTTACCACCCTTCTTGAAGTGTCCCTTCTGCTTAGACTTGCCTTTCTTGAATTTGGTGGTATTATTGACCAACAACACTTGGTGCTCTTTCTTTATCTCCACTTCTGCAGATTTCAACATGGCAAAGAGTTCTGGTAACGTCTTGTTCATGTTCTGCATGTTGTAGTTCATCACAAAGTTCTTGTAACTTGGTGGTAGTGATTGGAGGACACGATAAATCCCCAAAGTATTAGGAATCACTATACCCAAGCTTTGAAGTTTGTTTGCGTGCCCAGACATCTTAAGCACATGCTCACTAACGGAGCTGCCTTCTTCCATCTTGCAGTTAAAGAACTTTTCAGAAGCCTCATAGCTTTCAATTGCCGCATGAGTCTCAAAAATCAATTTGAGATCCTCGACAATATCATATGGGTCTGACTCTTCAAACCTTTTCTGAAGCTCCGATTCCAAACCATACAAGATAGCACCTTTGAACTATGGAGTATTGATTCTTCCGGCGAGGTAAACATTCTTTACTTCATCGGAGCATCACCGCAGTGGGTCACCCAATGTGCATCCAAAGACATAGGTCAAATTACCAGCTGTGAGGACAATCCTCAAATTGCGGAACCAATCCGCGAAGTTGCTTCCATTGTTTTTCAACTATTCTTTCTCTAGGAACGCATTAAAATTGATGGTTAGGGGCTGCCATTGATCTACAACATATTTGCAATAGTTTAGACTAAGTTTATGACAAATTGAATTCAAATTAATGATGAAATTAAACTAGGTGAACTCCCACTCAAAACAACATCCCTCACATTGTTTTAGTGATCACACGAACCAAATCCGCTACATCAACACCGATCATCACGAGAGTTGATACAGTTTCAATGGCGAACAATCGTCATGTTCATCATATCTACTATATGATTCATGCTTTACCTTTCGGTGATCCGTGTTCCGAGACCATGTATGTACATGCTAGGCTCGTCAAGATCAGACCTTAGTTTCCGCATGAGCAAATCTGGCTTGCTCACGTTGTATACACTTGCAGAATATAACACACCCGATCATCACATGGTGCTTCGAAACAACAAGCTTTAGCAACGGTGCTAACTAAGGGTGAACACATTATGACTTGAAATTCATGTGCATGAGGGATCATCTTATAATGCTACCGTCGTCTACTAAGCAATACAAGATGCATAAAGGATTAACATCACATGAAATTCAATAATATGTGATATGATATGGCCTTTCTTCTTTGTGCTTCCGATCTCCATCTTCAAGCACGAACATGATCTCCATCATCACCGGCATAGCATCAAGGTCAATGACGCTTCTCCATGGTTGTCGTCCACCAGCTTCAACTATTACAACTACTTTGGATAGACACGCGGGTCTTAACATAAATTAAAGACAACCATATGGCTCCAGCCGGTTGCCAACTTACAATAAGGAAAATTGCATACATCAAATATAATCACAATCATGGCCATATCACATCACTGCACACCCCTGCAAAACAAAGTTAGACGCCTCTACTTTCTTTGCATATTTTACGTGGTTTGGGGCTTTCAATAAGTGTCGTTCTAACTTACGAACAAGAACCACAACATTGATACTAGCATTGTTGATCACCCGTTGTAAATTGGATCTTAACTATGCTAGGAGAAACAGGCACCCGCAAAGCCACTTATGCAATACAAGTTGCATGTCAAGCGTGGAGCAAGTCTCATGAACGATGTCATGTAAGGTGATGCAGCCCGTCCTCCGACCGCTACTACATCTACTCCCACGAGCTACCCAAATGGACCCATGACTCGTGCCCGAGCCAAGCTCCTTCAAACTAAGGTGAACTCGCTCCTCTCCTTGTGTGACTTCGACACCCCCTTGGATGGCTTGCTACTTCACACGCAAACTCCACATCATCAGTGAAGAAGCCACCGCGACGCCAGACGCAGCTAAGCACTACTGGGTTGGGACGACCGTACTACCGCTCCAAGCGACACCGCCTCCTCCCACCGCGCCAGAAGCACTACCCCATGCCCCAGACGCAGCGGTACTACCACTGTACAGAATTACCCGTGGCAGTACTACCGCCTCCTCCACTGGCTGCCACGGAGGCGCCTCCGGCCAGCTCAGCCCTCAAGCGGTACTCAAGACCGAAGCAGATTACCGGGTCCACCGGTTACCGGACCGGTACTACCGGTCCTGCCTGATCCTGATCACCTAAGTTCGGCCCTGTGCCTTGTAACCCAACCTATCACTTATCTCTCCATTCCGAAACTACCCCTGTTTTGTGGCTGGACTATATATAGCCCCCACCCTCTATTGTAAACGTTTAGACTTGGATAATAATAGATATTAAGGAAACCCTCTGAGGACTTATATCTATTGGTCTCATGCTCCTACCAAGGAGCACCGGATTATCCACCCACCTCTTGGATCTTGCTTAAGTGCGTTCAAGTTGTACAAGGCCTTGGGTTCTCGGTTTCTCGCCCCCAAGTTGTCAAGGTCTCACCAAGCACCTCGTCCCCCGTTGTTGGCGTGGAGAGCGAGCTTCGCCCAACACCGATCCTAGGGATTATGTTGGACCGGTTGCCACCGGCGTGAGGATAGGCGTGTATCGTGTTTTGGTGTGAGTGTGTGTGTTCGTGGTTTTCATCGTTCTCCTCGATTTCATCCACCGATCACCTCTTTCCCCTCGCTTCTCGTGGAATTGTGAAAGATCGGGCCAACCTGTGGTTACCCCTAACATATTGGTATCAAGAGCACGGTTGATCACGAATTTCCCCAATTTTTTCTTTTCTCCATTTTAAAACGAAAATCCTACCAAAAGAGCCCAATTTGCCTTCGGATCGATCTCTGGATTTGGTGAGTTTTTCGGTTTTGGTCCATAGATCCTGTTGCTTTGGGAGTCGATCTATAGCCCCTCTTGTTTCTAGCTCAGCCTTGGCCGGTTTTTCCACCATTTGAGGTTTTTGGCAAGTTCACCTCGTTCGAGCGGTGTGCATCGCCGGGCTGCAAGCAGTACTACCGTTGTTAACCGATTACCGGGTGTTGACGATACTACGCTCACGGTTGATGAGGATACAATCATGGATCATGCTGATTTCAAGCTGTTTGAGAACTGAAAGAAATATTGAGCCTCATTGAAAAATATCACAAGGTGAATTCATTCCTAGTTGGACATGATACTTTGATTTATAAGAACTTTATACTACCTAAATCATTGTGTTATTGTTTGACTAGATTTGGCATCTATCGGGCTAGCGCCAATGGAGGAGAGGGAGGAAGGCAACCGAGATGGAAGACGACTAGGAGGCAAGGAGAGAAGGCATGATAAAGAGAGATATGTGGCGGCGCCAGACACGTTTGAGGTGCACCACGACAAATGGCTCACTACCAATTAGACCGCATCCATCTATGGGTCGGTATGTATCGATGAGTAGTCGAACCGAGTCGGTTTGGGCCAAGTTATGGCTGTTTTAGGCCCGTTTAGTGGGGAGGACGCCCCAGCCATCATATATACCCCCAGCCCGTCACAATTAGGGTTAGACCACGTTTAGATTAAACCAATACTTGTTTCGTTGCTGAACTGCAAGCATTCATCCGAAATTATATGTTCCTCTTTGATTCGATCAGAATATCTACCATACCTCCACTTTGATTCGATCCGAGTTTGCTCGAAAGTCTTCGTGTTTCTCATTGTTCCATTGGGAATTGGTAGATTGCAAACCGCTTCGTGGTCACGTGCCACGTCGCAAGTGTGTGAAGTTGCGAATACCATCCAGGTTGAGATCT
This sequence comes from Avena longiglumis, assembly GCA_030063025.1. Taxonomy (NCBI): domain Eukaryota; kingdom Viridiplantae; phylum Streptophyta; class Magnoliopsida; order Poales; family Poaceae; genus Avena; species Avena longiglumis. The sequence continues at coordinate 312,386,142 of CP125977.1, forward strand.
TGCATTGGCGGTAGGGAATGCAATGTTTTCAAGATCCCACAAGTTATCTCCATTACCTCCACCATCATCTACGCCGTGCTCAACGAGAAGATCGGGCCACCCCTTATCAAGCTAACATAGTAGCATAGCAAGGGATAAAAAGGAAAAAGAATCAAAAAAAAAAGAGAAAGATACATAGTCCCCCAATACAAAGAGATTACCAAGCTTGTAAGCCAAGAAAGAGAGAAGAAAGAGCGCTCCGCGGCAAGTGCACAAATCTATTGCTTACCCTCTTTTGGCAAACGAGTTGTGGTCTCTCCTTGTGTTGGCACGACAGCCGAGCGTAGTCTTCGTTAGGACCTTTTGTGCTCATTTTCATAGTCGTGCTAACCCCATTCTCTCCACGTGTGTGTTTTCCGTGTTTTTGGTAGATCGTATCCTTTTTGCTTTTGATCTTTGGTTCTTTACCACGTAGGACAATAACCTTTTGCTTGGATCGTTTCGTTTGGTTTTCCACAACCCTTACCTTCCACCAAAAGCCTTTGAGAGTTTCTTGCCATTTCACTTTGCACGCTTTTCGCTCATTTGTGTGGCAATTGGTTTGATATAATCTCCAAGGTGAGGTAAAAGGCTAACTCTCCACACCCTTTCTCTCCATATACAACCATTGTTGGCTTTGCATCATGGACAGGCATGGAGAGCCATCCCAACCACCACCACCTCCAGAGGATGATAACCAATTCATGACAAGATGGGACCATTGGAAGATCCGAGGAGAATTCAACTATCGTTGTGAAGCTCTCGAGCGGCGCCAAGATGAACAATTTAGCGAGGCCCGTGGAATTCAAGAACATCGACAACCGCTCAAGAAGTCCGTGGCCAAATGCATGCCATGCAACACAACCTCGGGCATCAAATGAAGCTCTTGGTCGTACTCGCCTCAACGGATGAGAAGCTTCAACATCATCGATGGACTCGCAAGGACACGCTTCGGCGAATCAAGCTCATCTCGGCACTCATCAAGTGAAACAAGTGCACCTCGTACCACGCTTCAAGGCACCGGGATGGACCCGTCCTTCAATCCATAAGCTCTTCACAAGTGGTACCATCTCCGCGTCACGCCGCGTCATCAAGCTATGATGGTGACCTCTCCGCAAGACCTCCAAGACGTGAAGCAAACCGACCACAACCAAGGGCACTGGTGATTCAACAAGAGCAACCTCGCATAGACCACCACGGCCATCGACGTCGACACGCTCCTTCAACAACAAGTGCAACTTCCGAAGAGGACGAACAAGATCATCGTCGACGTGAAGCACTCGAAGATCCTCCAAGGCGTCATCATAGACATGAGCGTCCTCGTCGCCAACATAATGGTCATGACGAGCCTCCCCTACACCAAGAAGAAGAGCAGCCCATGGCGCATACGGCTCGACGTCCTCCTCGCCACATGGAGCAAGCTAATGCTCCTCGCCATCAACCACGACAAGAGCAAGAGCAAGCTCCCCAAGCTCGTCGTGAGGACCACCAACCTCCTCCTCGCATCCGCCGCGACAAGAAAACGAGCACGCTCCCCAAGTTCGTCAACAACAAGTTCCTCCACCAAACGCGTCACCTCAACAACCACGCGAGCATCGCAACAATCACCAAGCAAGACATGAGAGCTCGGATGATAATGGTGACCGTCAAATAATGGCAACCGACGAACCGAACCGCAATGGAGAAGAAACTTTCGAAGCTCAAATTCACCATGCCCAAGTTCACCGGTTCCAATGAGCCCGAGGAATATCTCTCGTGGGAACTCAAGGTCGACAAGATCTTCCGCATGCACAACTATAGCAATGAGAAGATGATGGCCATGGCATCCCTCGAGTTTGATGAGTATGCCAACCTTTGGTGGGAACAAGTCCAACTTCGCATGAAGCAAAAGAAGAGCCTCCAATTGCAACTTGGCAAGACATGAAGGACCATATGAGATCCCGCTTTGTTCCTTCGCACTACACGCGTGACCTCTTCAACAAACTTCAAACTCTTAGTCAAGGAACAAAGACCGTGGAAGAATATTTCAAGCAAATGGAGCTCAACATGATCCGTGCCAACATTGAGGAACGCGATGAGCAAACAATGGCCCGCTTCCTTAATGGCTTGAACCATCCCATCAAACGCATCACCGAGTTCCAAAAGTACAACAACATGGTTGAGCTTGTGCACATCGCATCCAAGGCCGAGCGCCAAGTGCAAGAGGACATCAAGTACAACAAGCCAAAGACGTACTTCACCTACAAACAAGCGCCAACCACTACTCCAACAACACCAAGTGGAAGCTCCCCAAGTACAACCAAGCTTCCCTTCAAGCCAACTATTCCCCAAGGAAAACAGCCCCCAAGTGGCAAACAAACACGGGATGATCAACCATTCAATGGTGAATGCTACAAGTGTGGAGGCAAAGTGTTATGGGGTAACCCTGGGGTTGGCCCGATCTTTCACGAATTCCACGAGGAACGAGGGGGGGGGGAAAGGCGGTCGGTGGATGAAATCGAGGAAAACGATGAAAAACCACGAACACACACACACCAAAACACGATACACGCCTACTCCTCACGCCGGTGGCAACCGGTCCAACATAATCCCTAGGATCGGTGTTGAAGCCTCGCTCCACGCCAACAACGGGACGAGGTGCTTGGTGAGACCTTGACGACTTGGGGCGAAACCGAGAACCCAAGGCCTTGTACAACTGAACGCACTTAAGCAAGATCCAAGAGGTGGGTGGATAATCCGGTTCCTTGGTAGGAGCATGAGACCAATAGATATAAGTCCTCAAAGGGTTTCCTTAATATCTATTATTATCCAAGTCTGAGCGTTTACAATAGAGGGTGGGGCTATATATAGTCCAGCCACAAAACAGGGGTAGTTTTGAATAGAGAGATAAATGATAGGTTGGGTTACAAGGCACATGGCCGAACATAGGCGATCGTGGTCGGCAGACCTGTAGTACCCCGCAGTGACCGTAGTACCGGTGATGACCTGTAGTACCGCTCGAGCGAGTACCGCTTGAGGGCCCGGAGCCTCCGCCGGAGGCGCTGGCGATGAAGTGGCAGGAGGGGCTGAGTACGCCACCCAGAGTACCCCTATAGGAGAGTACCGCCATGCCTGGGGCATGGGCAAGGCTTCCGTGGGCGAAGCGAGGAGGAGGCGGAGTCCGCTGAGCGGTAGTACTGGTAGTCCCAACCGTAGTACCGCTATGCCCGCAATGATCGGTGGCTCTTCAGACTGATGATGCATGAGTTTATGCGGTGGTAGCAAGCCATCCAAGGGGTGTTCAAGTCAAGGAGAGGAGCGAAGTTCACCTAGTTTGAAGGAGCTGGTCGCTGCACGAGTCATGGGTCCAATTGGGTAACCGTGGAGTAGATGAGCTGTCACATGTTTATCATAGTAAGGTCTGTCGGAACAAAGTTTACTATCCGTTAACGGCGATGAATACTGAGTGAAGAAGAAGCTTGATGCAGTCGGCGAGCGCGGCAAGGCAACACTTGAAGAGATCAAGAACTTTCAGGTGAGCGCGACGCAGCCCGCCCGCCAGGGTCACAGTGGCTCACTGGTCAGGCCAACGTCGACATCAACGCCGAACATCTTTCCGCCCGCGTCGGAAGTCCACCGTCATCGCGGAGTTGTCACACCCGCAGCACGACCAGCGAGTCCAATCACACTCAGAAGACCTTTCATTATATTCATCGACAGTGACAGGATCAGCACACGTTTTGCGACGTTCATTGACACAGAGGCCACCTGGAGGACGGCTCACGGCCTGTCACATGTTGCCGGGCGTCGCGGCACGACCGCGTGCGCTTGCACACGGTCACCAGCCTCCACATCTCAATGGCCTGAGAACTGCAGCAATCTCAACGACTTCCCAGCCACGCGACGACGCAAGGTTTAATGAGGGCCATCGTAACGAGGCGTAGCGAGAGAACCATCAATCAGTGAAGCCGTTCCCAGCCGAACGTTCTTTTCCCGTCAACAGCGAGATGAGAAGCGAGGAATCCATCCATCCAGCATTCATCGCCCCCAGATGCGGATCACAGTGAACCACTGACCACCCCTCCTGACGGTCGCCTGGCATCCCGCCACGGCCTCAAAGAGTCACGGTTCTCCTCGCGGAAAGACCGCACCACCAGCACGCCGCACCGTCACCGCCGCCAGATCGCAAGATTAAACCCCAGGAGACCACGTCAATCAACGAACCGCCCGTTGCTTGATCCAGACCAGCCTGTTCGATCTTAGTCCGGTAAACGACGAGGTCACAGGCAGACTGCCGGCCCAATCACGTTATCACCGCGCCATCGGACATCCCATACCGGCCAAGCCTTACGACAGCTGATGGTGAGCCACCATACCGGTACCGATCCTGAGGCCACCATGGCCGAGAAATCACCGCTGACCGCTCGTCCATAGAATGGCCATGCCTTTGGCCATTCACGCCCCATCTACCTTCACGCGCCTTGCCTGAGTGTCACCACCGGAAAGAGTGGCTGTTTGATTTCCTGATGAGCCTGTTCACTGTAGTGAGGCACACCACGTCATGAAACCACAATTCTTCGTCATGAGCCTGCGCACCTCCGCGTTATTCTCGCAGAGACGTCGATTGCTCACTGGCAGCTCCATCTATATTGAGTCGATGTATTGCCCAGTGACACTAGATCTCCTGCCTGCCCCTCACAGTCAGTGAACTGGCTATCGCTTGCATTTTCCACCGCCCGACCAAACACGTCTTAAAGGGGCTGGCGAGCTCAGTGAGGCTCATCAAGCACCGCCGGGATTACGGCCTGAGGCTGAACAGACGCCATAGACAGACCGGGTGGCGCCCGCACCGGGCGTCTGCGCCAACACAGTGAACGCACGCCCACCATCCCATTTCATGACAAAGAACCACCTGATCGCCTCAGTGCGGCAACGTTAACGGTCCAAGACCCCATAATCCATCCGTTCACGCCTGGTCTCAGTACCGTCATCCTGAGCACGCGCGGGTCAGGCTGATGAGTCTCACACTGCAACACAGCGCAGCAGGGATGACGCCATCCGAAATCACTGCCTGACCTGACCGGTCACGTTTGTCCGAGGATCACCCAGTCCGCCTGACCACCTCATCACCCACTGCTGATCTCCCACAGGTCATGGTTTCAAAACGTTTATCTCGAATCCTCCATCCCTGTCACAGTCTCAGGCCTGCAGTGACCACATGCCTCCACCCAAAGACGACGCCGGAGCCTGACGTCAATCCACGCATCACATGCATCCAGGCAGCCCAGTTCACTTTGGCGAGAGCACACAGCCATTATGCCTAAGATGGACTTTAGATATTTTGCCTAGACGAGGTCACCATCTCCACGTGATCGCCAGGGCCGGCCATTCCGCGTTATAGATCGGAGCGATGGGCCAGCGTCGCACCGCTGGCGGCGCGTCATCACCAGCCGATCGCGACGCACCACATACCGATTATGCCGTTACGGTCACGCATTAAACGCGATAGTCTGAAGTCACCGGAAAGCATATTTCTCCTGAAAGAACCCGCCACCTCGAAAGCCTGCCTACACCGCCGCCAGCACTCCACCACCACAGAGCTCGTCACGATCGCCCACCAGCCCGCCGACCATCTCACTTACGAACGCAGCGGACGTCGCCGCGGTCAGCAATGATGAACCGCGACCAGCAGCACGCCACAGCATCACAACAGACGATTCGGCGACACTGGCGGACACACCAGCACCGCTTCCCGCGCCGACGCCAGCCACGAGCACGGACCGCCTGCGCAAGAACAACGCTTATTCATCGAATATTAACGATCGAGACCAGGAGCCGATTCATCAAACAGGATTTTATGAAGAGCCAGACGGAGTCGACCACTCCTTCCAGTGGGAGCCGAGGTACCGCCCTCCCGGATCACACACCATCCTGATCGAAAGCCCACCGCCCCGCCCGTCCAGGACCGCCGCCCGCCCTCGATACGAATCCCCAGCATCAGCACGGTTACGCCCGCCGACGCAGTTTGCACCACAGTGCCGACCATCGCAGACCACTGCCTGCTGACCACCGCCCCACCGTCAACACGCACCATCTCAGCCTGACAAAGCTGGCTCATCGTCTGCACCACCCGCGGCCCAGACCACCGCCCAGCCCGCCGCCATCGCCCCGCTTCCAAACCGCCGAGCCATCGTCACCCTCCACCACCCACCCGGCACCAGTCGTCCGCCGATCTCTGTTGAATCCAACTCACTTGTCTCCTTCATTCCGAATTAACTCCTGTTTGTGGCTCCTGACTATATGTTCAATCTCCATTGTAAACGGACCTGACAATGATATTGGCGAGTCCTCCCAGATCTCCATATCCATTGTCTCGCCCCACTGGCGAGCACGATTATTCACCACCTTCTGATCTTAGCTGTTAGGCGTCTGGCGGCCGCCTTCGTCGTTAAGGTTCACCGCTGCCTCGCCGCGCAGTGAGCTGGCTTCAACACCCATCCCAGGATTATGTTGGACTCTAATGCCACCTGCTGCAGATGGTAGGCGGTATCGTGTTTTGTGAGTGTGTGTGTTCGTGGTTTCATCGCTTTCCCTTTATTATTCACTGATCACCTCTTTTCCCTCGCTTCTCGTGGAATTCGTGGAAAGATCGGCCAACTCCTGTAGAACGATGAAACCACGTAACACACACACACACACCACACCAAAACACCATACACGCCTACCTCACGCCGTGTGGGCAACCGTCCAACATAATCCCTAGATCGGTGGCTAAGCTCAGCCTCCACGCCAACAACGGGCACGAGGTGCTTGTGAGACCTTGACAACTTGGGGGTCGAGAAACCAAGAACCCAAGGCCTTGTACAACTTGAACGCACGCACTTAAGCAAGATCCAAGAGGTGGGTGGATAATCCTTCTCCTTGTAGAGTGATGAGACCAATAGATATAAGTCCTCGAGGGTTTCCTTAATATCTATTATTATCCAAGTCTAAACATTTACAATAGAGGTGGGGGCTATATATAGTCCAGCCACAAAACAGGGGTAGTTTCTAATGGAGATAAGTGATAGGTTGGGTTACAAGGCATGTGGTCAACTTAGGTGATCGTAGATCGCAGACCCAGGTACTCGTCCTAGATCCTGCAGTACGGCACGGTGACCTAGTACCTGCCTGCAAGTGTGAGTACCGCTGAGGGCCCTGGAGCCTGGCCGAGGCGCCAAAGTGAAGCAGCGGTAGGAGGGCTGGCACTGCCACCGGTAGTACGGCATGACCGTAGTACCGCCATGCCTGGGCATGGGTAGTGCCTGTGGCGAGCGAGAGGAGGCGGAGGGTCCGCTTGGAGCCGTAGAGACCTGCCGTCCCAACCGGGTAGTACCGCTTATGTCGCAATGATCGGTGGCTTCTTCAGACTGATGATGCACAAAGTTTGCGGTGAAGTAGCAAGCCATCCAAGGTGTCAAGTCACACAAGGAGAGGAGCGAGTTCACCTTAGTTTGAAGGAGCTTGGCCTGCACGAGTCATGGGTCCAGGTAGCTCAGGAGTAGATGTAGTAGCCGAGGACTGCCGCAGCCTCCCCTCTGGGAAAGAGTCGCCCTCGACTCTTCAACCGTCACAACTTCCTCTTTCGCCATGGTAGGGTGAGAGGTCCTCGACATTGAATGTCGAGCTCACAAGATACTTCGATGTTGGTATATCGATCACATAGGCGTTGTTGTTTATCCTTTTAGCACCTTGAATGGTCCATCGCCTCGTGGCTTTAGCTTGGAGTCGCCCTTGGGGAAGCGGTCTTTACTCAAGTGTATCCATACAAGGTCGCCTCATCAAAGATCATCTCTTTCTTGGTCTTGTTTAGCCTTGATGCTTGGCTAAGGACTTGTTGCTCGATAGTAGCTCGTGTGTCTTCATGGAGTTTCATCATTGCTTTGGGCACGCTGACAACGCCCATATTGGCACGCTCATGAAGTGGGAGTGAAGGATATCGAGCGTGAGAGGCTCAATCCATAGACGATCATGAACTGCCTCATGGTGGTGGAGTGCTTGGCATGCCAGAGGCGAATCCCTCGGCGTGTGGAATGCATTCTCCCTGGTCTTGTTCTTCTTATCAACACCCCGGAGAAGTGTGCCAAGATTTCGATTGACTACCTCGTTTGTCCATCGGTTTGAGGATGCAGGCGACGAGAATAGGAGCTTGATGCCGAGCTTGGCCATGAGGGTCTTCTGGCAGCTCGAATTTTACGCCACTACGGAGACGATTGTTCGTGGTACGCCGTAAATTAATAATTTCGAAAACAAATTTATGACATGTGAATCATCATCGGTCTTATGGCACGGAATGAAATGTGCCATTTTTGGAAAAGCGATCCACGACTACAAATATGGAATCGTGACCATGTTTAGATCTAGGCAAGCCTAATACAAAGTCCATGCTAATGTCCCACCAAGGTGCATGAGGAATAGGTAATGGCATATAAAGACCAAAGGGTTGGACTTAGACTTAGCTTGGATACATGTAGTGTATCGTTGAACGTGGCGCCCACGTCGCGCTTCATCTTTGGCCAAAAGTAGTGAGTGGAGAGCATGTCATATGTCTTGTCACTACCAAAGTGACCCATAAGGCCTCCACCATGGGACTCTTGAAGAAGCAAAAGTTGGAGAGAGGATTTTAATGCAAAGCTTGTTTTGTTTTGAAAGAAACCCTTGTGCAAATAGAAATCGCTAACCTTTGTCTATTGAACATTGTGCAAATATTGGTCCAAAGAAAGAATCGACGCTGCATAAAGATTTGATGTCCTCAAGACCCAAAACATTGACTTCGAGTCGTGTAAGAAGGCTTGTGGTTTTTACAGACACAAGGTCCGCCACCACATTTTCTTTTGCCCTTCTTGTATTTTACAATGTAAGGAAAAGACTCCATAAACTCAACCCACTTTATGCGGTTTTACTCAAGTTGGCTTAGCCTTTAGGTACTTCAACGACTCATGGTCGGAATGGATTATAAATCTTGGCCAAAGATAGTGTTGCCACACTTGAAGAACACTTAACCAAGGCAAAAAGTTCTTTGTCATAAATGGATAATTGAGGCGCGCCATCAAGTTTCTCACTATGGTAAGCAATAGACGCCCATTTTGCATAAGGACGCCACCAATGCCAATACCACTAGCGCCACATTCAATCTCAAAGGTTTTTGTGAACTGCAATGCAAGAAGTGGTGCTTGGTGAGCCCTTTTGAGCTCATCAAAAGCCTTTTGTTGTGCTTTTCCCAAACGAACGTGACATTCTTCTTGGTCAATTTGTTGAGGGGGCAAGCAATTGTGGGAAAATCTTTCACAAAGCTTACGGTAAAGCCACCAACCCATGAAAACTACGAAGTTCACTAACATTTGTAGGTGGGCCAATCTCGTATGTCCTTGACTTTTGATACATCAACTTCAATGCCATTAGAAGACACGACAAAACCAAGGAAAATCAGCTTGTCTCTTGCAAAAGTGCACTTGGGGAGGTTAGCATAAAGCTTTTCATGACGAAGGATTTGTAAGACCTCCTTAACATGAGTAACATGCCCTCTAGTGACTTGCTATAGACAAGAATGTCATCAAAGTAAACAAGTACACTCTTCCAATGAGTGACCGCAATATGGTTGGTTCATGAGGGCATGAAGGTAGATGGGGCATTGGATAAGCCAAAAGGCATAACCAACCATTCATATAGACCAAGCTTGGTCTTGAAGGCGTTTTCCACTCATCACCTTCACCATGCGAATTTGGTGGTAGCCACTACCACGAAGATCAATTCAAAATATAGTGGCTCCACATAACTCATCAAGCATGTCATCAAGACGCTATAGGATGTCGATAACGCACGGTGATAGCATTGATTGACTACGGCACCATGCATAACCGCAACGTATCATCCGCTTTTCGGACTAGGATCACGGAACCGCTTGGGCTAGTGCTTACTGGATCAAACCTTGGATGAAGTTGGTTGATTTGACGCCGACGATCTCTTTTGTCTCCTCCGGGTTTGTGCGATACGCAGCGGCTTGGTAGTGGGTGCCACGGTATGAGGTCGATATTTGCTCGATTCCACGAAGAGGAGGAAGGCCATGAGGAAGCTCTTGGAAATACATCTTGAATTCCGCAAAACAGCCATCAAAGAAGGAGGAATATTTGTCAAGTCATTAGTTCTTAGCGCTTAGTCCCTTGCATACGAGGACGAGTAAGATGGATGGGTTGTTCCTCACTTCTCTCATCTCACTTTTGGTGGCAAGAAGAACACTCTTAGTTTTTCCGCCGAGTTTGGCTTGTAGCTCTCACTCACTATGGTGTGGTTCTCTCGCCACCACTCTTCTCACAAGGTGTTTTTGCGTATCGCTAAAGCCTTTGCATTGTCTCGCAATTATTTGGCTAGGAGTCATTGGTTGCAACACAAGTTTTATCAAGCCATTTGAAAGTGTAGGTGTTTGAGTGACCATTATGCAAAGCACACTTGTCATATTGCCTTCGGAGCAACATGTGACAACCGTCATTGGAACCACGTCACATTCCACTGTGTCCTTAGTGTCCAATGGAGAACGCCACCGAGAGTATTGATCTTGACGGATCCTTGGTCACTTAGCCATTGGATATAGTAGGGTGTCTATGTGGGTGAAGGGTGAGGTTGAGTTTCTCACACAATTCTGCGTTTGCGTAGGTTGTGGCAACTTCCTCCATCGATGACAACTTTGATGGACTTCCTATTGATGCTTGCACGAGTTTGGAAGATGTTCGGCGTTGGTCTTCATTTTCATTGGCTTGGGTAGTCAAGACCCTTGTGACCACAAGCGATGGGCTTGCGCCATGCTCACACACAAGAAGTTCTTGGTCCTTCCAAGTGTTGCCTTGCCATGGCTTCCTTGACCCTTGCATCAAACTCTTCTTCACTCAAGTATTCTTCATCGCCCGTTGTCATGGATGAACAAAACTTTTTGTTTCCACATGCATTGGACTTGTGCCCTTGCCTCCACACTTGTAGCATTCACCATTGAATGGTTGATCATCCCGTGTTTGTTTGCCACTTGGGGCTGTTTTCCTTGGGGAATAGTTGGCTGAAGGGGAAGCTTGGTTGTACTTGGGGAGCTTCCACTTGGTGTTGTTGGAGTAGTGGTTGGCGCTTGTTTGTAGGTGAAGTACGTCTTTGGCTTGTTGTACTTGATGTCCTCTTGCACTTGGCGCTCGGCCTTGGATGCGATGTGCACAAGCTCAACCATGTTGTTGTACTTTTGGAACTCGGTGATGCGTTTGATGGGATGGTTCAAGCCATTAAGGAAGCGGGCCATTGTTTGCTCATCGCGTTCCTCAATGTTGGCACGGATCATGTTGAGCTCCATTTGCTTGAAATATTCTTCCACGGTCTTTGTTCCTTGACTAAGAGTTTGAAGTTTGTTGAAGAGGTCACGCGTGTAGTGCGAAGGAACAAAGCGGGATCTCATATGGGCCTTCATGTCTTGCCAAGTTGCAATTGGAGGCTCTTCTTTTGCTTCGCGAGCGAGTTGGACTTGTTCCCACCAAAGGTTGGCATACTCATCAAACTCGAGGGATGCCATGGCCATCATCTTCTCATTGCTATAGTTATAGTGCACATGCGGAAGATCTTGTCGACCTTGAGTTCCCACGAGAGATATTCTCGGGCTCATTGGGGTGAACTTGGGCATGGTGAATTTGAGCTTGCCGAAAGTTTCTTCTCCATTTGCGGTTCCGGTTGCTTGCCATTATTTGACGGTCACCATTATCATCCGAGCTCTCATGTCTTGCTTGGTGATTGTTGCGATGCTCGCGTGGTTGTTGAGAGGTGCCGCATTTGGTGGAGGAACTTGTTGTTGATTACTTAACTTGGGGAGCGTGGTTCGCTTTTCATGGTCGCGGATGGGAGGAGGTTGGTGGTCCTCACGACGAGCTTGGGGAGCTTGCTCTTGCTCTTGTCGTGGTTGATGGCGGAGCATTAGCTTGCGCCATGTGGCGGAGGACGTCGGCAGATGCGCATATGGGCTACTCTTCTTCTTGGTGTAGGGAGGCTCATGACCATTATGTTGGCGATGAGGACGCTCATGTCTATGATGACGCCTTGGAGGATCTTCGAGTGCTTCACGTCGACGATGATCTTGTTCGTCCTCTTCGTAAGTTGCACTTGTTGTTGAAGGAGCGCGTTCGACGCCGACGTGGTGGTGGTCCATGCGAGGTTGCTCTTGTTGAATCACCAGTGCCCTTGGTTGTGGTCGGTTTGCTTCACGTCTTGGAGGTCTTGCGGAGAGGTCACCATCATAGCTTGATGACGCGGCATGACGCGGAGATGGTACCACTTGTGAAGAGCTTATGGATCAGGACGGGTCCATCCGGTGCCTTGCGTGGCGGTGCACTTGTTTCACTTGATGAGTGCCAGATGAGCTTGATTCGCGAAGCGTGTCCTTGCGAGTCCATCGATGATGTGTTGAAGCTTCTCATCCGTTGAGGCGAGTGCACGACCAAGAGCTTCATTTGATGCGAGGTTGTGTTGCATGGCATGCATTTGGCCACGGACTTCTTCTTCAAGCGGTTGTCGATGTTCTTGAATTCCACACGCCTCGCTAAATTGTTCATCTTGGCGCCTCGAGAGCTTCACAACGATAGTTGAATTCTCCTCGGATCTTCCAATGGTCCCATCTTGTCATGAATTGGTTATCATCCTCGAGGTGGTGGTGGTTGGGATGGCTCTCCATGCCTCCATGATGCAAAGCCAACAATGGTTGTATATGGAGAGAAAGGTGTGGAGAGTTAGCCTTTTACCTCACCTTGAGATTATATCAAACCAATTGCCACACAAATGAGCAGCGTGCAAAGTGAAATGGCAAGAAACTCTCAAAGGCTTTTGGTGGAAGGTAAGGGTTGTGGAAAACCAAACGAGACGATCCAAGCAAAAGGTTATTGTCTTACGTGGTAAAGAACCAAAGATCAAAAGCAAAAAGGATACGATCTACCAAAAACACGGAAAACACACACGTGGAGAGAATGGGGTTAGCACGACTATGAAAATGAGCACAAAAGATCCTAACGAAGACTACGCTCGGCTGTCGTGCCAACACAAGGAGAGACCACAGCTCGTTTGCCAAAAGAGAGTAAGCAATAGATTTGTGCACTTGCCGCGGAGCGTTCTTTCTTCTCTCTTTCTTGGCTTACAAGCTTGGTAATCTCTTTGTATTGGGGGACTATGTATCTTTCTCTTTTTTTTTTGATTCTTTTTCCTTTTTATCCCTTGCTATGGTACTATGTTAGCTTTTGTATTTGGACTCACACTCTCACTTTTCCGAAGGCAAGTGCACAATGCTTAGACAAACACAAAATGAGTTGCTCTCATAGGATAGATACACACAAAGGAAGATATGGGGCTGCCAAGGTGGTGCAAGTTATACCTTTGGTATTGTTGACGACTTGCTACCGTTGGAGGGGAAAAATGTTCGAGTGTCGCGGTGTCGTTGAGCGCGGGATGACGTTGATGCGGAAGCTGTTGTGAAAATGGCGACAAACACGCGAAACACGAACAAGCGAGGTGGAAAAGGTCAAAGCAAATCGAGGCGTCAAAGGCAGGAGGCACGGCAGAGGCGGTAGTAGTACTGGTAACGGTAGTCGGTGAGCTAGTACTCGGTCAACACCGTAGTAATCTGGGTTAACAACGGTAGTATCAGCACTGCACGGTGATCTTGGCACAGCTGGAACGAGGTGAACTTGCCAAAAACCTCAAATTCGTGGAAAAACTGACCGAAAGGCTGAGCTAGAAACAAGAGGGGCTATAGATCGACTCCCAAAGCAACAGATCTATGGACCAAAACCACGAAAAACTCACCAAATCCAGAGATCGATCCGAAGGCAAATTGGGCTCTTTTTGGTAGGATTTTCGTTTTTAAGGTGGAGAAAAGAAAAAATTGGGGGAAATTCGTGATCAACCGTGCTCTTGATACCAATATGTTAAGGGGGTAACCCTAGGGTTGGCCCGATCTTTCACGAATTCCACGAGAAACGAGGGGGAAAGAGGTGATCGGTGGATGAAATCGACGAGAACGATGAAAACCACGAACACACACACACTCACACCAAAACACGATACACGCCTACTCCTCACGCCGGTGGCAACCGGTCCAACATAATCCCTAGGATCGGTGTTGGGCGAAGCTCGCTCTCCACGCCAACAACGGGGGACGAGGTGCTTGGTGAGACCTTGACAACTTGGGGGCGAGAAACCGAGAACCCAAGGCCTTGTACAACTTGAACGCACTTAAGCAAGATCCAAGAGGTGGGTGGATAATCCGTGCTCCTTGGTAGGAGCATGAGACCAATAGATATAAGTCCTCGAGGGTTTCCTTAATATCTATTATTATCCAAGTCTAACGTTTACAATAGAGGGTGGGGCTATATATAGTCCGACCACAAAACAGGGTAGTTTGAATGGAGAGATAAGTGATAGGTTGGGTTACAATGCACAGGGCCGAACTTAGGTGATCGAGATCGCAGACGGTAGTACCGGTCCGAACCGGTAGTACGGTGGTGACCGGTAGTACCACTTCCGTCGCAGTACCGCTTGAGAACTGGAGCTTCCGTCGGGCGTCGGTGGCGGCGGTAGGAGGCGGTAGTCTGCCACCGGTAGTACCGATTCTGGGACCGATAGTACTTGCGTCTGGGGCATGGGGTAGTGCTTCTGTGGCGGTAGGAGGCGGTAGGTCCGCTTGGGCGGTAATGGTCGTCCCAACCGTAGTACCGCTTGCGTCTGGCGGCGGTGGCTTCTTCGTACTGATGATGCCTGAGTTTGCGTGTGAACTAGCAAGCCATCCAAGGGGTGTCAAGTCACACAAGGAGAGGAGCGAGTTCACCTTAGTTTGAAGGAGCTTGGCTCGGGCACGAGTCATGGGTCCATTTGGGTAGCTCGTGGGAGTAGATGTAGTAGCGGTCGGAGGACGGGCTGCATCAGCAACATACCGCAAGATGCAAAGTACACAAGAAGGAATCGACAATAAAAGCATCAACGCCCACAATGACCATTGTGTTCTACTGTCTGTGATCTACATATAGACACGGCTCGATACCTTTGTAGGGTTTCGTAGCATGGAAAACAAAAATTTCTATCGCATACAAACAAACAAGCCAAGATCTATTTACTAGATTGTAACGAGTCGATGGAATAACTTACCTCGAAGATTCCAAAGTGTTTAACGAGAGCGAATTCTCGTGGGTGATGTAGTCGTACTCTTCCGATCTCAAGATCGTGTAGACGATCCTTCCGTGACTCGTTAAAAGGCGCTTCCGTGTCGGTCACACATTCTTTCGGCGAAGACCTTTCTCTCCCTTGTTCAAAGAATGGAGGTTGTAGCACTCTCCTCGCGATTCCGGGACCTGGCGTGGTACAGTAGAGGGAGATCGCAGGCCATGTAAGCGGAGGCAGTATGGCGGAGTATGAGAGAGCTATTAGTGGTCTAGAGATTAGACACACCAATTAGAAGGCTCTAATCCAAGGCTAGGGAAATTAGAAGCTCTAAACCAAAGCGGCTCTAAACCGAGTCTAGAGTTTAGATTAGAGGATAGGAACTTGTGTGTCTGGAGGAGGCCCCGCCTCCTTTTATAGGTGGAGGGGCGGCCAAGGGAGGAGTCCCTCCCAAGTCGGCCTTGGGTGGCCTTGCGGCTTGGAGGAGGGACTCCTCCCCAAGTCGGTTCAACCTCCTCTTGCTTGTTTCCCTCACTTTCTGTTTTAGCCGTTTGACTTTCAAAGGCCATTTGACTTTTCAGTTTAGGATTCAATTTAATCCTTTATTTGGAACATGAGAACACTTAGTACATGATGCAATCATTCCAATATGTAATGACACATTCATGTACCCCTCCCCGGTGCTTGGACATTCCGAACCTTCTAGAACATTCGATGAAAACACCGAATCATTTCCGAACTCAAAGCAGGACTTTCCTTATATGAATCTTATTCTCGGACCATTAGGATCACCTCGTGATATCCCGGATCCCATCCGAGACTCCGAACAACATTCGGTCTCTTTCTCATAATACCATAACTACCCAAACAACGTCGAATCCTTAAGTGTGTCTCCCTACGGTTCGTGAATTATGCGGACATGATCGAGACACTTCTCCGAACAATAACCAATAGAGGAATCTGGAAATTCATATGGCTCCCACATATTTCTACGATTACTTTGCGATCGAATGAACCACTTACATACGATACCAATTTCCCTTTGTCTCACGATAGTTTACTTATCCGAGGTTATGATCGTCGGTATCTCTGCATACCTAGTTCAATCTCGTTACCGATAAGTACTCTTTTCTCGTTCCCGTGATATGTGGTCCCTTGAGCCGGTCACATGCTTGCAAGCTAATTGGATGACATTCCACCGAGAGGGCCAGTATATCTATCCGTCATATGGATGGACAAATCCCACTCTTGATCCATGTGTTTCACCAATACTTTCCCAACACTCAATGCCACCTTTATAGCCACCCGATTACGGTGTGGTGTTTGATGTCATCAAAGCATCCATCCGTAAAGGTGATATGCATGATCTCATGGTCGAAGGAATTAGGTTACTATGTATCAGAAAGCATATAGCAATTGAACTAATGAAATGACTTGATCTTTATGCTACGCTTATCTATAGGAGTATGTCCACCATATCATTCTCCTAATGATATGATCTTGTTGTTGATAACATCTCAATGTTCATGATATGGAAACCACAATCATCAATCAACCAACAAGCTAGTGAAGTATAGAGGCTATACTAGGGACTTCAAATTAAGTTTACAAATCACACAAGTATTAATGTTTCCTTGTTAATACTATTATAGCATGAATGTAAACATTTATCATAAACACAAAGATATAATAATAACTACATTTATTATTGCCTCTAGGGCATATCTCCAACACCGCGTGCGTCTGGCAGCGACTGGTTGCTTCTCCTCCGTTCCTTGGGTCCTCCTCTTCGTACCTGATGATGCACAGTGTATGCGTGTGAAGTTGCAAGCCATCTAAGGGTGTGTCGAAGTCACACAAGGAGAGGAGCGAGTTCACCTTAGCTTGAAGGAGTTTGGCTCGGGCGCGGGTCATGGGTCCACTTGGGGAGCTCGTGGGAGTAGATGTAGTAGCGGTCGTAGGACGGGCTGCATCAGACAAGTACGGAGGCAAGGGAGGAAGCCCGGAGCATCAAGCCCGACAAGACGGAGGCTTGGAAGAGGAGGCGAAAGAAGACAGATCACCAAATGCTCTCTGTCTCCGGCGGTACTACCGGATCCGGCGACCGGTACTACTGGGCGGTACCTCTGGCCCTACCGCTTCCAGCGACGCCAATAGAAGCCCCAGACATAGGCGGTACTACGGTCCCGGGCGGCACTATGGGACCAGCGGTACTCGGTCCCAAGTCAGTACTACCGCTCATGGCAGGCTACTGCAGCGCACTAGTTGGGCCACACCCATGTATCCCCTTTACTTACCTATTCGCTTTTATCCCCAAACTACCCTTGTTTATGTGGTTGGCCTATAAATGAGCCCCCCCTCATGTATCCCTTAGGCATAGATGATAGACTAAAGACAACCCCCATTGTGGAATCTCTAGTTTTGCCTCATCCCATTTACCAAGGGGACCGACTATCGTCACCAACCTCGATTGGACTTTGCATCACACATCCATCGTTGAACAAGGCCTTGGAGTTCGATGTCTCGTCTCCAAGTTGTCTAGACCCTCCCCAAGGTGTTCTTCCCTCTCCGATGTGGATTTGAGGGAGCACGTTGACCGATCTTTCCTTGCGAGGATTCTATCGGACCGGTGGCCGGATTCGAGCAATCGGCCTTGTATCGTGTGAGTTTTGCGTGTGTTCATCGTGTTCTTCGCGATGTGTGTGTTCGCTTCTGCTACCTTCTCCCTTTCCCTCGCTTTCCCATCTATTTGACCACGAGATCCGTGAAGATCGGGCCACCCAAGAGGTTAACCCCTCCATCATCTGGTATCAATGACTTTTGGTTGCCACGGATTTCTCATCGATTTGGTCTTTTCCCCATAAATTCGAAAATTCCACCAAAAACAGCCCCAATTCGTGTTTTGGATCGATCTGTGATTTGAGTGAGTTTTGGTAGGTTTTGATCCATGGATTACTTGCTAAACTAGTTGATCTACCTTCCCCTGCGTTCCCATGGCCTAATTCCTTGATTTCCCCCTTCGATTTGGTGCTTTTCTTGAAAATTTTCCGCCCAAATCACCCCAAAATCAGCAACGTCAAAGCGGAGTTTGGACCCGGTACTCTGGGCTTAAAATCCGGTACTACCGCCTTTTCCGTACTCTAGGGCCCAAAATCGATACTACGCCCATCTGAAAGAAAATAGCAGGTTCCCAGATTTCAGCCTCTCACCGTTTTGAGCATAACTTTTGCATTCGAACTAGGATTTTGGTGTTCTTTAGCTTGTTTCGAAGAGAAGAAGGAGCTCTACATCATCATCCACGTTGTTCATTCTATCTACTCCATACAAATTCCGTTAGCAAGGCGGAATCCAACAATAAAGGGTGAAGATCGTCGACGAAAGGTATAAACATTCCGCGACTTCTCCCCACTTGCATTCCTTTGTGAACCCCACTATCTTTGCGAGCAACAAACACCTATTGAGACTAGTTCCTCTTATGATTGCTTGGGCTATGCACATTTGATACCTTGTAGATTCCGAGCAACGTTGTGAGCGCTATCTCATATAGTTATCTTGTATAGTTGTTGGCACAAGGAAGAGGCAAGTTAAAAGAAAAAGAAAAATAGAAAAAAAATAGAAAAAAGGAAAAAAGAAAAAGAAAGAGATATAGATGTGCCTCATAGAATAGGAAGCGCAAGCTCGATGAACATCATATAGGTGGTAATTATTGTGCATATCTTGTAGCCCACCAATTTTGTGCAATCGAACTAGCGTCTCTCCTTGTACTTGTGTGACATGAGCTTATAGTCTTCGCTTGTAATCATTTGGTTCTTAGCTCACTTTCTCCGTCGCACAAGTCCCATTTATCCCACCGTGTGTGTTTCCTTGTATATATTTCCTATCTTGTGGATTGACTTGTTTTGCTTTGTGATCATTGTGGTTCTTTACTTGCCATTACAACATCTTGATTTCGGATTGGTTCTTGACATGCCACTTTCCATACCTATCCACCATAGGCCTTGTGTGTGTGTGTTTTTTGGTTAGTAGTTGGTTTTGGTGTTCCGCGTGAACTTCACTTTGCTTGGTTTATTGCTCTCAAGTGTGGCCACTTGCATGATACGATCTTCCAAGGTAAAGTAAGGTTTGACGTTGTATCCCTAACTCCCACTACCACTTCTATATACACCGCTTGGTCTTGTGCATCATGCCTAGGGACTCCGGAACCGAGGATGATATCTATGAAGAATCCATGATGAGACACCATGACTACGACTCCACAAGTATAGAGGACATGACGGAGCACAACACCGACAATGGCTCCGCATGCTTTGAGGACCCGTAGCACTACACCTACGACGCCTCGCCATGCATGGAAGACATGGAGCTCTACGTCGACAATGGCTCCTCATGCATGGAGCCTATGGAGCACTACACCGACAATGGCTCCACATGCTTGGGTGATATGGAGTACTACACCAACAACTACTTCCCAAGCATGGACGACTTCGAGTGCGACATCGATGACGCCTCGCCAAGCATGGAGGACACGGAGAACTTCATCGACTTTGATGGCTCCTCCATGAGCCATGAAGAATTCCTCCACCGTGTGGAGATGGAAGCCTACTACGCCAAGCAAGAGGAGGCGCATCATCAAGATTCCATGACCTTCAAGGCCAAGCGTGCCACACCAAAGGGCACCACCTACTTCGATGATCCACCTCCAAGGCGACATGTGCCACCACCTAGATGGCGTCAAGCACCACCATCTCCAAGGCACCAAGCTCCATCACCTCCAAGGCGTCAAGATCCACCATCTCCAAGGCGCCAAGCTTCATCACCGCCAAGGCGCCAAGATCGAACTCCTATCCAAACAAGAGTGGCGTCCAAACATCATATGCATCAAGAGGCGCCAAGAAACAAGACTCTTCATCGACAAACATCCTCCCATGAGCATCGCCACCATAAAGAGGATACAAGACATCATCAAAGGCATCTTCGCCATAAAGACGAAGAATTCATGATGAGCACCAACCATAATGGTCAAGCAAGCTCAAGAAGGCACGACAAGCACAAGAAGAGTGCCAAGGAAAAGATCATCGTCGCGAGTGTCATGTGGAAGACCAAGTGCGCCACCTAAATCAACCATCGGCAAGGCACACCAATGACCTTTGTCGACACCATCATAGGGCACCTTCAACTACTCGTTCCACCACCACAATGGCAGCAAGAGCAAGCCTTCCTCCACGCCATCAAGCTTCAATGCCCACGCTTGAATTCCACAACCTCGCCAACGAGGAAAATGTAGACCTCTACTTCGCCAAGTTGGATAGCAGGAGCCTACCTCCACCACTACTACGCGATGGCCACGAGACGGTCGAGCATGGGATTTTCCCTTCGACCATGGAGGAGAGCGATGATGCCCACCTTATGGCATCCAACCTTGAAGGCGACAAGGTCAAGAATGGTGAGCATGCGATTTTCCCTTCACCAAAGGAGGCGCATGGAGTTGAGGAAACCGAGCCTACCCCCATATGCTTGAGTGATGATGTGGTACCAATCCCATGTGAGTATGAGAGCCACTTAGCCCACTTGAGTGAGAACAAGAGTGAGATGAGTGACTCCACCTTATGTGAGATTGAGTGCTTCCACTTGGAGGGCATGAGTGATACTCCTAGTGGGTTGAGAGTGGTAGTTGATAGGTCAAGTGAGACCATTTCGATTTCTAACAATTACCCTCTATCTCTAGTGTGTTCTCTTGTGTTGTGCTAGGTTCCATGGAGGATGACGTCCGAAGCCATAAAGCAATGATGCCTCAATTGGAAAAGATGTACATGGTGCACGAAGATGATGCTATGCCATGGCTACATCAAGAAGACGAAGTCGTCCACAAGGAGGCCACTACTTCCACAACACCCACTTCATATGAGAGGTATGACCAAGGTAACAATAAGGGTGTTGATGATGCCATGATCCCACTAGTGGACATGATGAATTGTGAGGATATGCATGTTTTGGATGATACTTGTGACATTACATATGCTTCACTCATATTCCCATGTGATGCTTTGCCTTTGCATAATATTGATCATGTGGAATTCTTTGATTGCGAAATCATTGCCATAAACATGCCATGCTATGCATCTTGTGTGTATCCTCCAATTGCTTTGGACTTGCCTTGTCATGCTAGTCATTCAATTTCTCCCGTTGCTTGCGATAAGATGAATACTTGCTATTTCACTTGTTTTGCTTGCAACAATATTGATCATATGCGTTATAATGAGATGGCCCCCATAGCTTTCTCAATTTTTGGAGATTTTGATGATTGCCATGATAAGCATGTTCCCCATTTGCATACTCACCATGCATCTATTTCATACTTGATTGACATTAATGGTGATGTGCACAAGAAGAGATACGTCATGAGGGATGATGTGTATCTCTACCATGCACAAGCGTTCTTCCTTTTACATATGATGTGTGTTAGGTACCCGCACAAGAATGTCAACCTCGGTTGAGCACAAGTTGACAAAAAGAGCTCTAGAGAGCATCCCACAAGTGAGTTCAAGATCGAACCTAGCTCTGATACCTTTTGCATGCTTTGCATCTTTCATGTTGGCAAATTGCTCTTTCCTATGGTTTGATTGCAAGCATGTTAATGGTATTATCTCCCCTTGTGACATTCATGTTTCTTAGCTTTTAGATAATGATGTTTTGTGTGCAACCACAATTCAATTAAGAGCATGTATTGTCATGAGAGCTTCCAAGAATCTCGTCTTGTTGTTGCAACAAACATAAGGACCACTAGCTCTTTCATTTGATTTGTTTGCAAACGTGTTGTTTTTGCTTCCGTTTGGGATACTCATATTCCCATGATATTTCTCTTTCTAATGGTTGGTTTGCACACATATTGATGTTGCTTTGGACATTCTTCCTTGCGTGTTTTTGCCGAATTCTCCTATTCTCGCATCAAGGACGTTGATCAAAATTCTAGTCAATTGCCTTGAGTGCCACACTAAAACATTGTATGGAGTTTTTGAGTTCCCACATTTGGATGATGTTCAAACGATTTCCATGCACTTTGACCTTGCATATGCACCCCATTTGCTATACATGCATTATGCTAATAGTGTTGTGAAGAAGAATGGACATGCCACATTTGACATGCTCCTGTATCGCGCACGAAAATATTTTGCTTGGTCTTTGTTGTGTGAAGGTACAAGTGCATACACGTCAACCTCTACCAACCACGTGTTGACAAGAAGAACCGAAGATAGTTACCTATGGCTACCATTCATCGAGCCATCTCTACACTCAAAGGTGACTTCCTTCTACTTGAGGACTCATGCTATAATCTTCATGAATTGGCTACGCTTTGAGCGTTGCTTCGCTTTTGTCGTGAGCTTTGTAGGCTTCATGGAAGGTGAAGGAACATTGAAGTGTTGTCAAATCAATCTCCCCGAGGACGACTCTATGGTGAACCCCAAGATCAAGGATGTCCTTCGACCTCTTCTACTTCGTGATGAACATGGAGAGTCGAGGACGACTCTTTTTGAAGGGGGGGAGATGATGAAGCCAGACCTACGGTCGTTACTACATCAAGGTCTCCAACTTATGCCAAGTCGTCATGGACTCCAAAGGTGAATCCGTTCCTCTATGCGAGCCCACTTCCTACCCTAGTGAATGGTATGCTACTTCATACTCCGTCACATATGTATGATAGGTTCACACCGACCAGTACGGAGGCAAGGGAGGAAGACCGGAACATCAAGCCCGACAAGAAGGAGGCTTGGAAGAGGAGACGGAAGAAGACAGGTCGGCAGCTGCTAGGTCCAAGAGGTACTACCGGTTGTCGGAACCGGTACTACCGGTCAGCGGTACTACCGCCCCCTTCTACCGCTCGCTACGGATGGCTCCAACGGATGCTCCAAGATTGCAAGCGGTACTACCGGTCCCAGAGCGGTACTACCGGTGATGACCGGTACTACCGGTCCTAAGTCCGGTACTACCGGTCATGTCTGCCTGCGCACCAGTTGGGCCACAACCCATGTATTCCCCTTTACTTACCTATTCACCTAGTTTATCCCCAAACTACCCTTGTTTAGTGGCTGGCCTATAAATAGAGCCCCCACCCCTCATGTATCCCTTAGGCATAGATGATAGAATAAAGACAACCCCCATTGTGGAATCTCTAGTTTTGCCTCATCCCCTTTACCAAGGGGACCAACTATCGTCACCAACCTCGATTGGACTTTGCATCACGCATCCATCGTTGAACAAGGCCTTGGAGTTCGATGTCTCGTCTCCAAGTTGTCAAGACCCTCCCCAAGGTGTTCTTCCCTCTCCGATGTGGATTTGAGGGAGCACGTTGACCGATCTTTCCTTGCGAGGATTCTATCGGACCGGTGGCCGCCGTTCGGGAGCAATCAGCCTTGTATCGTGTGAGTTTTGCATGTGTTCATCGTGTTCTTCGCGAGGTGTGTGTTCACTTCCGCTACCTTCTCCCTTTCTCATAGGGCAAAGGTGTCCGATCTTTCGATGAGATGGTGATAGTCAATTTGGTGGAGTTCGGGCTTGACGATCTGAATACACGTGCGAGCACGAGCGCCAATGCAAGCGCTAGGCCAATCTCCTGGAGGTTACCGATCCTACGGAAACACGATCAGCCTGACCAGCGAGGGTCTTAATTCCTAGCTGAAATCGAGAACAAGTAAGAACTAATATTGCAATCAAGATATTGTGGATTAAGATGAAAGCTTTATTGAAAAGGTGGGATCCTGTATAGGTGCGAAGTACAAGAGGCCTCTGCGACGCTCGAGCCTTGGCGAAGTTGCTATGATGGCTAACTTAATGTCTAAACAAAATCCGAGTCTAGGGTGATGTGGCATCCCGCAAAAACCACTACTAGAAATTCGCGTTGTTTTTGTGCATTGCATCATCATGACCGCATGCTCATGTCATCATGCCACATTGCATTTGAGCATCGTCATCATCTTGCAGTTGCTTGCATAAAACTATTTACAGAAAAACCTATTTTTGTTTTCTAAAATGCCCCGTCTTTATTCAAACGCAAAGCCCGGTTCTCCGGAATATTTTGTTTGTCTACTATCGGTTTGCAAACGGTGCATTTAAAATAAATAAAAGATTGAATTATTTTTAGTGGGGCGATCATGGGCGAATCGACCCGACGACCACCCAGAAATTAAAAGCAGCCCACCCAAAAAATCCCTCGTCTACCCAACCTAATCTACCCTCACCCCTCTCCACATCACCTCACACAATCCTATGCCGCCACCTCACCCTCCCCCTCCCCTCTACCTATCCTATGCCGCCACCTACTCCTCTCCTCCCTCATGCACTCACGCACACAGACTTGCCGTCCCCACTTTTCCCGCCCATCTCCCCGGATCCCACCTCCCAGACCGGTCCACCCACCCCTGGTCCCACCACCCCCACGTCCAGGCCCACTCCCAGACCACCCCCCACCCTCTCTCTCCCTCCCTCCTTGCCTCTCGCCTCTCTCTCTCTCTCCTCGGCCGTGGTCGGCCTCGCCTCACTCGCCCACTCTGCATGGCGCCCTCCTCTTCCTCTCCCAGCCCGGCCATGCCTCCTCCTCACATCAAAACTCGCCGCCTTCTTCCTCACCTCGGCACCCTCATTGCCTTCCCTCGCTCCTCCGGTCACTGTGACCCCGCCTTCTCCTCCCAGGCCTTGAGCCCGCCTCCTGCCTCCTCACTCGCCCCACTCCGGCCTCCCCATTCCAGCAGCTCCTCCTCCGTCGCTCCCGGGCCCGCCGCCCACCCATGCCGCAAGGCCGCCTGTCCTCGACCCCCTCCCAGCTCGCCCCGCCAGGTCTCACGCCACCGCCGCCACCTTCCTTCTGGCCCATGCCGCTGGCGCCTCTGCGCCTCCTCCGCCCATGGCTCGCCGTCAAGCTCGCGCCCTCCTTCTCTCGAGCCGTCCTCCCGGCCCCGCTTAGCCTCATGCCGCGCCTCGCCACCTTGTGGCCTCTCGGCGCCCGCCCGAGCCCGGTCCGGCCGCCCTGCCTGGCCTTCCCGCTTCCGGCCGTGCGTGCGTGCCCGACTGCGGCACCCCGTGACGGCTGTCCTCTCCTTCCCACAGCCATGCGGGCCGGACGCCGCCGCCTTCGCTTTCTGGCCCCAAGCTCCCGACGTTGCCTCGACCGCCGGCTGTCCTCCTCCATCTCGGGACCGCGGGACCGCTTCACTGGTCCGAAGGATCCCTAAACGCAAAGCTGCCCACATATCCAGTGGCCCTTCAGGACCTGATGGAGCAGAGCCTCAAGGTCTTCACAGTTCAAGACCCGGACATCGAACGACAAGATCATCGTCACGGAACCCGAAGACACATGTGCGACAAGTACTCTTTTCGAAGGCGCCAAGACCGGACCCCAAGATCTCCATCGTATGTCGTGTCCAAGACCAGGCGATGACAAGATCTATCGATGACCGAGAACCCGACGCCAAGACCGACTGCAGTGCGACAAGATCTTCGCGACGATAAGAACGACACCAACCCGGAAGAATTCGACGCGCCCCCCCGGCACCGAACCAAGTCCAGCTCCCCGGGTGCGACAAGATCTACCCCAGTAATCCGAGAATGCTCCCGCCGAGACCGAACCGTCGAACCCTGGACCCTGAGACCGACCCCGAACCCCGGAACCCCAAGTTCGCCGAGGCCCCCCAATGTGTGACCTCTTATCCGAGAACCCTATTTTTATAATATAATAACAACTTGTTGCATATTGAATTGTCATATTCGCATGCATATTGTGTGGTTTGGGGGCCTTATGCCGATTCACCTAATAATTAAATATGGGGCCCATATGCGGGCAAATCTAGTCTCATATCGGCCTCATTTAAATTTGTGTAGCGAGCCGGTACCATCTTTTGCCATGTCCAAACAACATTTGATTTGCGGGGTAGATAAATAACATGAACCATTTAATTATCTGTCGGGACCCCGGTTCCACTTAATATTGACCTAATTACATCGCACCTTTGCCATGTCATACATCATACATGCATCATGCCGATCTTCTGCCGTTGTATTAAATACTGCATCCGGTGTTTATTCTAGTGTTTTGCTTCTTCGCGGATAAGGTCGTTGAGTTGATGCAAGTGTCGACCCGATCTTCGGTTGAACCTTCGACAATGTTTTCAAAGTAGCATCTCCCCTTTCTACCTATCTTACTTTTATAGTATTTATTCCTCCTATTGATCTAATGCTATCGTATTGCGATGCTCTAGTTTTCGTGCCGTGATATCCCTCATGACCTTATATTGCCTTGGACACATCCTATTACACATTGTTTGGTAGATAGTTGGACTTGCGCGTCTTAGTCGCTTGCTCAAGTGCTGTTGCGTGTCGTCAAATGCCACAGTTGTTGGAGCCTTGCCGCATGTTGATGTTGGAGATGATCATGGCTTTACTTATCATTCACTTTAATTCCTGTTTAACCACTAAAATTGAAGTAAGCAGAGGCATCGGTGGGTGATAGATAATATTTGGTTTCCGAACGCCCACTTGTGTCCCGTAGGACCCCGAGTGCTTGATACCTGTTCCTTGATTTATCGCGCTATCCACATCCGGGAGGTATATGGGACCCCCCTGAGCCAGAGCTTGATTCGGTCTTATTTCTTGGGGCCACAAACTAGTTTGAGGTTTTATTTATTATCCTGTACTTATGCCATGCTACTACTGTATTTACAATTGTGCGACAGATATGACCTGTACTGTTTAGGATCGGGACACGATTCCGCGGTGTCGACAAGCCCAGTTTTGGGTTCCCAGTCGTTCACAGCCGTCTACCCAAACCTTGGGTCCGTCTCGGAGCTAGCTTACTTCGTTGCGGGTAAGACTTCAAGGGGTGGCCCCCTGAAATATTTCTGAATCCTGTGATTGCTTTGTCGTGAAAGCCTCGTTGGGTTTTGATTTGGTTTTTCCGAGGTTGATCGAGCGTGTGTTGCTATTGGTGCACCCCGGCCGGGTAAAACTTTCTGAAAGCCGTGTCCGCGGTTATGGACGACTTGGAGCACAGTATCTCGACCATAGACAAGCATAACTAAAGTAGTACTATAAATTTTGACTTATAATGATTAGTAATCAGCTTCACTAGAACGGAATGGCTAAATAATACTGCCCACAATTGCTTGTTTGGAGTGTCGCTTGCGACCATTGTACCTGACTAGTAAGTATTGCTACTATAACGGAATGGCTAAATAAAAGTACCAACAACCGCTGGGTTTTGGGTTATCTCATTGCTATCTATATCTGATTAATAAGTGTTGTAACTATAACGGAATGGTTAACTGAAAGTGCCCACTGCTTATTTTATCAGGATGATTATCTATACCTGACTAGTAATTGCTTTACGATAACCGAATAAATAAAATTGCCAACTGGTGAGTTCCTCGGTTGACTTCTCGTTTGGTCTCGAGGGGAAACACGGAGGGTATGTTTGGTGTTAGCTTCAGTTGGATCCGGATAGGTCACTCTTACCCTCTCGATAACCGCCAGATTGTATCGAGTCTCTATAGGTTGTTCGATTGCATCTTCTTGCCGCTCGATCCACCATACCTATGTGGCGAGGACCGCCAAATTCTAGCCTCGCCGTGTCTTGGCCTCAAGATCGACGCTCCTCTTTTCCTTTGCCCTTTTCGGCACCTTTTGTTTAAGCGGTTTTGAGATCGATGTCGTTAGCGGGGTTACCCTTCCGCTTGGCAGGCGAGTTATGGACGCCATTGGTTATTCTTCAGGGCTCTTAGCCCCATTTGCATCTTGTCCGTAGTTGGACGCTCTATCATTTTCAACGTGATTTGGATCTTTGTACCTTATATCTGTATTCTTGACTCATGGAGTCGTGTTGTATATAAATTTGTTCTGTGGGTCCCATTGAGGACTGTTGTGTAATGTTATTACTTCGTTTTCCACCCACACGAAAGTGCCTGGTGGGCAGCTTTGAATCGTTTCTATGCGGGTTTGGCGGGTTTCGCTAAAACTTTCATAGGTCCGATTCTGAGGGTGTTACAGAGTGGTATCAGAGCTCAGCAGTTGCGGTACCCCACAAGTCCAGCCTGTAGGATAACCTAGCTAACGGCCGCACTAGAGTGTCAAAACTATTTTTGCAAATCGGTTGGATAGTTCTGATTAGGTCTGATTTTATTCCTTACCCCTCTGCTATTCTCCTCTTACCTCTACGTGTTTTGAATCCGCTCTCTTCTCTCTCTTCGAGTCCAGGATTTCCCGTGGTTGGGTTCCGTTGTATCTTCAGGGTTTCGCTTCCTCCTTTGAGAACGATGTTCTACCATCCGGTGTTCAAGCTGACTGAGGAATCCGTCTACTGTGGTACCATTCTTTGTTCCTTGTTTGTGCCTTCCGGTGTTTTCCGGCTGACGACATCATCTCGCGGATCCGATGCAAAGTCTGCATCGCTCCTTTGTTTCCGAACCGCGTTGTCGAGATCTTCAGTCTGAATTCCGAGAGTTGGTTGCATAATCCGCCTATTCGTGTGCAGAGTAATGGTTTGGGTGCGCGATGGACTGATCACCATCCGACTACTCTTATCATTCGCTTTTGTACATCGAATCAGTGGGTCCAGCAATTTTACTCCGTCCACGGAAGCTAGAGGTGGATTTATTTGTTGATACCTCTACCTTTGACCTTTTGTTCCCGGAGTGTTCTCTCGATGATCACGGACAACGACCTCTTGTTAGTGGTGTCGCGAGGATCTACACAAAGCGAGAAGACGCAGATCGCCGACCTTCTTTCCGGTACCATGAGGCGGATCTCGAGGGCGAGATCCATTGTTAGTGGTGTCGGTGTGGCATCCGCAAAACCACTACTAGAAAATCGCGTTGTTTTTGTGCATTGCATCATCATGACCGCATGCTCATGTCATCATGCCACATTGCATTTGAGCATCGTCATCATCTTGCAGTTGCTTGCATAAAACTATTTACAGAAAAAAACCTATTTTTGTTTTCTAAAACGCCCCGTCTTTATTCAAACGCAAAGCCCGGTTCTCCGGAATATTTTGTTTGTCTACTATCGGTTTGCAAACGGTGCATTTAAAATAAATAAAAGATTGAATTATTTTTAGTGGGGCAGTCGCATGGGCCGAATCGACCCGAACGACCACCCCAGAAATTAAAAACGGCCCACCCAAAAAATCCCTGGTCTACCCAACCTAATCTACCCTCACCCCTCTCCACATCACCTCACCCAATCCTATGCCGCCACCTCACCCTCTCCCTCCCCTCTACCAATCCTATGCCGCCACCTACTCCCTCTCCCCTCCCTCACATGCACTCACGCACACACCCAGCAGCCTGCCGCCGTCCCCACCTGCTTTTCCCGCCCAGCGCCCATCTCCCCCGGATCCCACCTCCCCAGGACCCGGTCCACCCACCCACCTGGTCCCACCACCCCACATCCCGGCCCCACGTCAGGCCCTCCCAGACCACCCGCCTCTCTCCCCTCCCCCCCCTCTCTCTCTCCCCGACGCCGCCCGCCTCTCGCCTCTCCCTCTCTCTCCTCTCCGTGCCACGCTCGCCTCCGCCCCCTCTCGCCATGCGCCTCCTCTTCCTCCCCGGCCAGCCTTCGCGCCTCCTCAGCGTCCGAGCTCCGGCCGCCGCCTTCTTCCTCACCTCCGGCACCTCGCCGCCCGCCCTCCTCCTTCCCTCCACGCCGCCCGCCTTCTCCTCCCAGGCCTGAGCCCGCTCCCGCCTCACTCGCCCCCTCGGCCTCCCCGTTCCCAGCAGCTCCTCCTCCGTCGCTCCTCGGGCCCCGCTTGCCACCAGCCGCCCGAGGCCCGTCCTCGACCCCCTCCTGGCTCGCCCATCGCCGTCCGGTCTCACGCCACCGCCGCCACCTTCCTCTCCATCGCTGCCGCGCTGCCGCGCCTCTCAAGGCCTCCTCGGTCGCCCCATGGCCAAGCTCCGTGCCCTCTCCCTCCTCGAGCCGTCCTCCTCCGCCCTCGCCCTCGAGCCGCCCTTTCCTCCTCACCGCTGCCTCTCGGCCACCGCCCGAGCCAGGTCCGCGCGCGCCTCGCCTGGGCCGCTTCCGGCGGCCGGCGTGCGTGCTGCTGAGCAGCGGCCGACGGCTGTCCCTCTCCTTCCCACAGCCGCCATGGCACGGGCGACGCCGCCACCGCTTTCGCTTTCTGGCGCCCACCGAAGCTCCCGACGCTGATTCGCCTCGACCCGCTGTCCTCCTCCATCTTGGGACGGGACCGCCTTCCGGGTCCAAGGATCCCTAGAACGTAAAGGCTGCCCACATATCCGAAAGTGGCCCTTCCGGACCCGATGGAACCGGAGCCTCAAGGTCTTCACGGAGTTCAAGACCCGGACCGGAACGACAAGATCATCGTCACGGAACCCGAAGACACATGCGACAAGTACTCTTTCCCGAAGGCGCCAAGACCCGGACCCCAAGATCTCCATCGTATGTGTCGTGTCCAAGACCGGGCGATGACAAGATCTATCGATGACCGAGAACCCGAACGCCAAGACCGACCTGCAGTGCCGACAAGATCTTCGCGACGATAAGAACGACACCGACCGGAAGAATTAAATGGCCCGACGCGAACCAAGTCGCTCCCGGGTGCGACAAGATCTACCCGATAATCGAGAATGCTCCCGAGACGAATCATCGAACCTGGACCACGACCGACCGAACCGGAACCCCAAGTTCACGAGGCCCCCCAATGTGTGACCTCTTATCCGAGAACCCTATTTTTATAATATAATAACAACTTGTTGCATATTGAATTGTCATATTCGCATGCATATTGTGTGGTTTGGGGGCCTTATGCCGATTCACCTAATAATTAAATATGGGGCCCATATGCGGCAAATCTAGTCTCATATCGGCCTCATTTAAATTTGTGTAGCGAGGTACCATCTTTTGCCATGTCCAAACAACATTTGATTTGTGGGGTAGATAAATAACATGAACCATTTAATTATCTGTCGGGACCCCGGTTCCACTTAATATTGACCTAATTACATCGCACCTTTGCCATGTCATACATCATACATGCATCATGCCGATCTTACGCGTTGTATTAAATCGCATCCGGTGTTTATTCTAGTGTTTTGCTTCTTCATGATAAGGCCGTTGAGTTGATCACAGTGTCGACCCGATCTTGGTTGAACCTTCGACAATGTTTTCAAAGCGAGCATCTCCCCTTTCTACCTATCTTACTTTTATAGTATTTATTCCCTCTGTTGATCTAATGCTATACGTGTTGCGATGCTCTAGTTTTCGTATTCGTGATATCCCTGACCTTATATTGCCTTGGACACATCCTATTACCGTTGTTTGGTAGATAGTTGGACTTGCGGCGTCTTAGTCGCTTGCTCAAGTGTTGTTGCGTGTCATCAAATGCCACAGCTTGTTGGAGCCTTGCCGCATGTTGATGTTGGAGATGATCATGGCTTTACTTATCGTTCACTTTAATTCTGTTTAACCACTAAAATTGAAGTAAGCGGAGGCATCGGTGGGTGATAGATAATATTTGGTTTCGAACGCCCACTTGTGTCCGTGGGACCCCGAGTGCTTGATACTGTTCCTTGATTTATCGCTATCCACATCCGGAGGTATATGGGACCCCACGAGCGAGCTTGATTTAGTCTTATTTCTTGGGGCCACAAACTAGTTTGAGGTTTTATTTACTATCTGTACTTATGCCATGCTACTCAGTATTTACAATTGTGCGGGATAGCACTCTTTGTTTAGGATCGGGACACGATTCGCGGTGTCGACAAGCCCAGTTTGGGTTCCCGATCGTTCCTGACCGTCTACCCAAACCTTGGGTCCGTCTCGAGCTAGCTTACCGTTGGGTAAGACTTCAAGGGTGGCCCTGAAATATTTCTGAATCCTGTGATTGCTTTGTCGTGAAAGCCTCGTTGGGTTTTGATTTGGTTTTTCCGAGGTTGATCGAGCGTGTGTTGCTATTGGTGCACCCCGGCCGGGTAAAACTTTCTGAAAGCCGTGTCCGCGGTTATGGACGACTTGGAGCACAGTATCTCGACCATAGACAAGCATAACTAAAGTAGTACTATAAATTTTGACTTATAATGACTAGTAATCAGCTTCACTATAACGGAATGGCTAAATAATACTGCCCACAATTGCTTGTTTGGAGTGTCGCTTGCGACCATTGTACCTGACTAGTAAGTATTGCTACTATAACGGAATGGCTAAATAAAAGTACCAACAACCGCTGGGTTTTGGGTTATCTCATTGCTATCTATATCTGATTAGTAAGTGTTGTAACTATAACGGAATGGTTAACTGAAAGTGCCCACTGCTTATTTTATCGGGATGATTATCTATACGACTAGTAATTGCTGCGATAACCGAATAAATAAAATTGCCAACTGTGTGAGTTCCTCGGTTGACTTCCTCGTTTGGTCTCGAGGAAACACCGGAGGAGGTATGTTTGGTGTTAGCTTGGGTTGGATCCGGATAGGTCACTCTTACCCTCTCGATAACCGCCATTATCGAGTTTCTATAGGTTGTTCGATTGCATCTTTGCGCTGCCGCTCGATCCACCATACCTATGTAGGCGAGACGCGAATTCTAGCCTCGCTGTCTTGGCCTCGATCTTGACGCTCTGTTTTCCTTTGCCCTTTCGGCACCCTTTTGTTTAAGCAAGTTTTGAGATCGGCGTCGTTAGGAGGGTTACCCTTCCGGCTTGGCACAGGCGAGGTTATGGACGCCATTGGTTATTCTTCGTAGTTAGCCCCATTTGCATCTTGTCCGTAGTCGGACGCCTATCATTTTCAAGATGATTTGGATCTTTGTACCTTATATACGTATTCTTGACTCATGGAGTCGTGTTGTATATATCATTACGTGGGTCCCATCGAGGACTGTTGTGTAATGTTATTACTTCGTTTTCCACCCGCACGAAAGTGCCTGGTGGGCACCTTTGAATCGTTTCTATGCGGGTTTCGCTAAAACTTGCATAGGCCCGATTCTGAGGGTGTTACAGGTGACGGCTATGGGGAGTATTTAAGAAGGAAAAGGTGGGATTTCGGCCAGCCATGGAAGTGGTGGCCGAATCCAACCCTATAGGTCCTTTTCCCCTCAAATACGGACTCTAAAAAGTGGCTATTTAAAATCCTGCGAAAATTACATGGGCCTGGCCCAAAATAAAGGTGTCGCATCACCATATTAAGCTATGGACGAATTCATGAAGTGTTAATCTTGAATATTTCGTCCAAGCCTTCTTTCTTCATTATGGTGGCCTCAAAGTTCTGAAATCTTCATCCGTGGCCTTCTCTTGGATCATCACATGATCGCTGCCATCTCCATGCATGGCCATGCTCCAATGCTTGTGCCTCTCATCCATGCTTGGTCCATTATTCCTAAGAGTAAGAAATACATCTGATTTAGGCAGCATCATATTCTCATGTATGTGAGGAATAGTTCCAAGAAACGAAAGTACCTGATAGTTAAGTTGTTTGGCACGAGATCTTGTGATGGGTCCTTGTATGTGTGTAGCTGTAGGTACAATGGTTGTATCAATAGAAGGGATGTCCACATCATGCTCCCCTTCTTGAATTGAAGTCGTCCTCGACGCAATCTCATCTTCCTCACCAAAGTACGGCTTCAAATCTGCAATGTTAAACGTAGGACTAACCGTACCAATGTCTGCAGGCAACTCAAGTTTATATGCATTATCATTTATTTTCTCTAACACCTTAAAGGGACTAGCTGCACGCGGCATTAACTTAGACTTGCGTAAATCAGGAAAACGATCTTTACGCAAATGTAACCAAACAAGATCTCCAACATCAAACACAACATGCTTTCTCCCTTTATCCCCAACAAGTTTATACTTAGCATTCATGTGTTCAGTGTTATCTTTAGTAGTCTTATGCAAGTTTAATACCATTTCAGCGCGTTGTGTAGCATCCAAATTATTTTGCACCGAAGAAGGTAAAGGCAATAAATCAATAGGTGCACGAGGAACAAAACCATACACAATCTCAAATGGGCACATTTTTGTGGTAGAATGCAGCGAACTATTATAAGCAAATTCTATATGAGGTAAACACTCTTCCAACAATTTTAAGTTCTTCTTTAAAACAGCCCGCAACATAGTAGACAAAGTTCTATTGACTACTTTAGTTTGTCCATCAGTTTGGGGATGACATGTAGTACTAAACAACAATTTAGTACCCAACTTAGCCCATAAACATCTCCAAAAATGACTAAGAAATTTAGTATCACGATCAGAAACAATAGTATTTGGCACACCATGAAGACGAACAATTTCACGAAAGAACAAATCAGCAATATGCACAGCATCATCCGTTTTATGACAAGGAATAAAGTGTGCCATCTTAGAAAACCGATCCACAACAACAAAAATACTATCCCTCCCCTTCTGTGTTCGTGGAAATCCCAAAACAAAGTCCATAGAAATATCCTCCCAAGGAACACTAGGAACAGGAAGAGGCATATATAAACCATGTGGATTAAGGCGAGACTTAGCTTTTTGACAAATAGTGCAGCGTGCCACAAATCTCTCAACATCTCGACTCATACGTGGCCAAAAGAAGTGTGCAGCAAGAACATCCTCCATTTTCTTGACACCAAAGTGTCCCATCAATCGTCCTCCATGCGCCTCCTGTAACAACAAAAGACGAACAGAACTATCCGGAATGCATAGTTTGTTAGCACGGAACACAAATCCATCATTGAAGACGAACTTGTTCCATGTTCTACCATCTCTACAATTCTGCAACACATCTTTAAATTCAGCATCATGCACATATTGTTCCTTAATAGTTTCCAATCCAAATATTTTGAAGTCAAGTTGAGATAACAAAGCATAACGGCGCAACAAAGCATCAGCAATAATATTATCTTTACCCTTTTTGTGTTTGATAACATAAGGAAAAGACTCAATAAATTCAACCCACTTTGCATGACGACGATTCAACTTAGCTTGACTACGAATATGCTTCAAAGATTCATGATCAGAATGTATAACAAATTCTTTAGGCCATTGATAATGTTGCCAAGTTTCTAACGTCCGAACTAATGCATATAATTCTTTATCATAAGTAGAATAATTCAGACTAGCCCCACTCAATTTCTCACGAAAATATGCAACAAGTTTTCCCTCTTGTAATAACACCCCTCCCAAACCAATTCCACTAGCATCATATTCAAGCTCAAAAGTCTTAGTAAAATCAGGAAGTTGGAGTAAGGGAGCATGTGTTAGCTTATCTTTCAATATGACGAAGGCCTGTTGTTGTGCATCGCCCCAAACAAAGGGCACATCCTTCTTGGTAAGTTCATTCAGTGGCGCGGCAATTGATCCAAAGTCTTTGACAAAGCGCCTATAAAAACCAGCGAGGCCAAGAAAACTCCTCACTTGGGTACCGTCTTGGGCTGCGGCCAATTCTCAATAGCTTCAATCTTGGCTGGATCCACTTCAATACCCTATGATGTAACAACATAGCCAAGAAACGCAACTAGATTGGTGCAAAAGGTGCACTTCTCAAGGTTACCAAACAAACGTGCATCACGTAAAGCAATGAAAACAACACGTAAATGGTCCAAATGATCCTCGAAATATAAGCTATAAATCAGAATATCATCAAAGTAGACTACCACAAAACGTCCAATAAAATCACGTAAAACTTCGTTCATTAATCTCATAAAAGTGCTAGGTGCATTAGTTAAACCAAACAGCATTACTAACCACTCATATAAACCGAACTTAGTTTTAAATGTTGTTTTCCATTCATCTCCTAATTTGATACGAATCTGGTGATAACCACTACGCAAATCAACTTTAGAAAACATGGTAGAGCCACTCAATTCATCAGGCATGTCATCTAAACGTGGAATAGGATGACGATATCGAATAGTAATATTATTGATAGCTCTACAATCAGTACACATGCGCGAAGAACCATCTTTCTTAGGTACCAAAATAATAGGAACAACACAGGGGCTAAGGGACTCACGAATATGATCGCTCTCGAGTAGTTCCTGAATTTGGCGTTGTATCTCCTTTGTATCCTCTGGATTGGTTCTATATGGAGCGCGGTTGGGCAACGTAGCACCAGGAATTAGATCAATTTGGTGCTCAATTCCTCTAATAGGAGGTAGTCCTGGTGGCAGTTCAACGGGAAAGACGTGCTCATATTCCTGCAAAAGGTTAGCAATAGCGGGTGGCAAAGAAGGAGGCATATCCTCAAATGAAAACAAAACCTCTTTGCAGACAATTGCATAACATTGAGTATTCTTTACATCTAGTTCAGCAATATCAATTTTATTTGCAAGCATACATGGACTCTTCATACGAATTTCAGTAGCATGTGTAGAATCAGATTTAGTGTTCTTTGGTGGTACAAAATCTGCAGCAACAATCTGATTCTCACTTTTATTTTTCTCCTCAGTTTTAGCTCTACTAGATCTAGCAAGATCATCTTTTAAAATCTGTTCAGGAGTCATAGGTTTTAGACCAATTTTCTTTCCATCATGCATAAGAGAATAGTTATTAGTTGTGCCATTATGAACAGATTCTCTATCAAATTGCCATGGTCTACCAAGTAACAAAGAACAAGCTTGCATAGGTACAACATCACAATCAACAAAATCAGAATATGTACCAGTAGTAAATGCACGCGTACCGTTCTTGTTACCTTGATCTTGCGAGAACTCTCAAACCATTGGATGTAATATGAATGTGTGCGTTGTCTTGTTGGAAGTGCAAGCTTCTCTACCATGTCGACACTAGCCAGATTATTACAACTCCCTCCATCAATGATGATCCATATAGCTCTTTCCTTGACAACACCACGTGTTTGGAACAGGTTGTGGCGTTAATCTTGCTCAGATTTTGATGGGGAAAAGGTGTCCGATCTTTCGATGAGATGATGATAGTCAATTTGGTGGAGTTCGGGCTTGACGATCCGACTACACGTGCGAGCACGAGCGCCAATGCAATCGCTAGGCCAATCTCCTGGAGGTTACCGATCCTGCGGGAACACGATCAGCCTGACCAGCGAGGGTCTTAATTCCTACCTGAAATCGAGAACAAGTAAAAACCAATATTGCAATCAAGATATTGCGGAATTAAGAGGAAAGCTTTATTGAAAAGGTGGGATCCTGAATAGGTGCAAAGTACAAGAGGCCTCTGCGACGCTCGAGTCTTGGCGAAGTTGCTACAATGGCTAACTTAATGTCTAAACAAAATCCGAGTCTAGGGTGACGGCTATGGGGAGTATTTAAGGAGGAAAAGGTGGGGTTTCGGCCAGCCATGGAAGTGGTGGCCGAATCCAACCCTAGAAGTCCTTTTCCCCTCAAATACGGACTCTAAAAAGTAGCTATTTAAAATCCTGCGAAAATTACATGGACCGGGCCCAAAATAAAGGTGTCGCAGCACCATATTAAGCTATGGACGAATTCGTGAAGTATTAATCTTGAATATTTCGTCCAAGCCTTCTTTCTTCATTATGGTGGCCTCAAAGTTCTGAAATCTCCATCCGTGGCCTTCTCTTGGATCATCACATGCTTGGTGCCATCTCCATGCATGGCCATGCTCCAATGCTTGTCCCTCTCATCCATGCTTGGTCCATCATTCCTAAGAGTAAGAAATACATCTGATTTAGGCAGCATCATATTCTCATGTATGTGAGGAATAGTTCCAAGAAACGAAAGTACCTGATAGTTAAGTTGTTTGTACGAGATCTTGTGATGGGTCCTTGTATGTGTGTGGGTAGGTACAACGGTTGTATCAATAGAAGGGATGTCCACATCATGCTCCCTTCTTGAATTGAAGTCGTCCTCGACGCAATCTCATCTTCCTCACCAAAGTAAGGCTTCAAATGCAATGTTAAACGTGGGACTAACTGCACCAAAGTCTGCAGCAACTCAAGTTTATATGCATTATCGTTTATTTTCTATAACACCTTAAAGGGACCAGCAGCGCGCGGCATTAACTTAGACTTGCGTAAATCAGGAAAATGATCTTTACGCAAATGTAACCAAACAAGATCTCCAACATCAAACACAACATGCTTTCTCCCTTTATCCCCAAAGAAGTTTATACTTAGCATTCATGTGTTCATGTTATCTTTAGTAGTCTTATGCAAGTTTAATATCATTTCAAGTAGCGTTGTAGCATTCAAATTATGTTGCAATCAAGAAGGTAAAGGCAATAAATCAATAGGTGCACGAGGAATCAAACCATACACAATCTCAAATGGGCACATCTTTGTGGTAGAATGCAGCGAATGATTATAAGAAAATTCTATATGAGGTAAACACTCTTCCCACAATTTTAAGTTCTTCTTTAAAACAGCCCGCAACATAGTAGACAAAGTCCTATTTACTACTTCGGTTTGTCTATCAGTTTGGGGATGACATGTAGTACTAAACAACAATTTAGTCCCCAACTTAGCCCATAAACATCTCCAAAAGTGGCTAAGAAATTTAGTATCACAATTAGAGACAATAGTATTTGGCACACCATGCAAACGAACAATTTTATGAAAGAACAAATCAGCAATATGCGCAGCATCATCCGTTTTATGACAAGGAATAAAGTGTGCCATCTTAGAAATCCGATCCACAACAACAAAAATACTATCCCTCCCCTTCTGTGTTCGTGGCAATCCCAAAACAAAGTCCATAGAAATATCCTCCCAAGGAACACTAGGAACAGGAAGAGGCATATATAAACCATGTGGATTAAGGCGAGACTAAGCTTTTTGACAAGTAGTGCAGCGTGCCAAAAATCTCTCAACATCTCGACGCATACGTGGCCAAAAGAAGTGTGCAGCCAGGACATCCTCAGTTTTCTTGACACCAAAGTGTCCCATCAATCGTCCTCCATGCGCCTCCCGTAACAACAAAAGACGAACAGAACTATCCGGAATGCATAGTTTGTTAGCACGGAACACAAATCCATCATTGAAGACGAAGTTGTTCCATGTTCTACCATCTCTACAATTCTGCAACACATCTTTAAATTCATCATCATGCACATATTGTTCCTTAATAGTTTCTAATCCAAATATTTTGAAGTAAAGTTGAGATAACAAAGTATAACGGCGCGACAAAGCATCAACAATAATATTATCTTTACCCTTTTTGTGTTTGATAACATAAGGAAAAGACTCAATAAATTCAACCCACTTTGCATGACGACGATTCAACTTAGCTTGACTACGAATATGCTTCAAAGATTCATGATCAGAATGAATAACAAATTCTTTAGGCCATAGATAATGTTGCCAAGTTTCCAATGTCCGAACCAACGCATATAATTCTTTATCAGAAGTAGAATAGTTCAGACTAGCCCCACTCAATTTCTCACTAAAATATGCAACAGGTTTTCCCTCTTGTAATAACACCCCTCCCAAACCAATTCCACTAGAATCACATTCAAGCTCAAAAGTCTTAGTAAAATCAGGAAGTTGG
This sequence comes from Avena longiglumis, assembly GCA_030063025.1. Taxonomy (NCBI): domain Eukaryota; kingdom Viridiplantae; phylum Streptophyta; class Magnoliopsida; order Poales; family Poaceae; genus Avena; species Avena longiglumis. The sequence goes on from CP125977.1 coordinate 312,425,796, forward strand.
AGTAAGGGAGCATGTCTTAGCTTATCTTTCAATATGAAGGCACTTTGTTGTCGTCGCCCCAAACAAAGGGCACATCCTTCTTGGTAAGCTCATTCATTGTGTGACAATTGATCCAAAGTCTTTGACAAAGCGCCTATAAAACCAAATGAGGCCAAGAAAACTCCTCACTTGTGTGACCGTCTTGAAAGACCAATTCTCAATAGCTTCAATCTTGGTTGTATCCACTTCAATACCCGTGATGTAACAACATAGCCAAGCATAACTCGATTGGTGCAAAAGGTGCACTTCTCAAGGTTACCAAACAAACGTGCATCACGTAAAGCATTGAAAACAGCACGTAAATGGTCCAAATGAACCTCTAAAGATTTGCTATAAATCAGAATATCATCAAAGTAGACTACCACACAACGTCCAATGAAAGCATGTAAAACTTCGTTCATTAATCTCATGAAAGTGCTAGGTGCATTAGTTAAACCAAACGGCATTACTAACCACTCATATAAGCCGAACTTAGTTTTAAATGCCGTTTTCCATTCATCTCCTAATTTCATACGAATCTGGTGGTAACCACTACGCAAATCAACTTTAGAAAACATGGTAGAGCCACTCAATTCATCAAGCATGTCATCTAAACGTGGAATAGGATGACGAAATCGAATAGTAATATTATTGATATCTCTACAATCAGTACACATGCGCGAAGAACCATGTTTCTTAGGTACCAAAATAATAGGAACAGCACAGGGGCTAAGGGACTCAAGAATATGATCTCTATCGAGTAGTTCCTGAATTTGGCGTTGTATCTCCTTTGTCTCCTCTGGATTGGTTCTATATGGCGCGCGGTTGGGCAACGAGGCACCAGGAATTAGATCAATTTGGTGCTCAATTCCTCTAATAGGAGGTAGTCACGTGGCGACTCATCGGAAAGACATCCTCATATTCACCAAAAGGTTAGCAATAGCGGGTGGCAAAGAAGGAGGCATATCCTCAAATGAAAACAAAACCTCTTTGCGACAATTGCATAACATTGAGTATTGTTTACATCTAGTTCAAGAATATCAATTTTATTTGCAAGCATACATGGACTCTTCAAGCAATTTCAAGAGCATGTGTAGAATCGATTTAGTGTTCTTTGGTGGTACAAAATCTGCAACAATCGATTCTCACTTTTATTTTTCTCCTCGGTTTAGCTCTACTAGCTCTAGCAAGATCATCTTTTAGAATCTGTTCGGGAGTCATAGGTTTTAGACCAATTTTCTTTTCATCATGCATAAGAGAATAGTGATTAGTTTTGCCATTATGAACAGATTCTCTATCAAATTGCCATGGTCTACCAAGTAACAAAGAACAAGCTTGCATAGGTACAACATCACAATCAACAAAATCAAAATATGTAGCAATAGTAAAATGCACGCGTACCGTTCTTGTTACCTTGATCTTGCGAGAACTCTCAAACCATTGGATGTAATATGAATCTGTGCGTTGTCTTGTTGGAAGTGCATGCTTCTCTACCATGTCAACACTTGCCAGATTATTACAACTCCCTCCATAAATGATGATCCGTATAGATCTTTCCTTGACAACACCACGTGTTTGGAACAGGTTGTGGCGTTGATCTTGTTCATATTTGCTCAATTGCACACTCAACGCACGTTGTGTAATTAAACTCTAGTATTGATCAGCAGCTTCAGCTCCCATTACCTCTGTCTCTTCATCAGCATCAGAATTGTCTCCATCTCGAGCAGAAATAAGGGCTAATGTATCTTCATCAAAGTCACTTGCTGAATCGTATTGACCATCCTCCCGCACCATCATCACACATTGTCTTGTGCACTGTCTCTCAATATGACCAAAACCCCAGCACTTGCGGCATTGTATATCCTTTGTCTTACCCGTGGAAGCCATAGAAGATGCACTACGAGCAGGAGCATTGGATGATGGTGGAGGAACATCTGGAAATCTTGTGGTGGCCTTGGATGTGGTAGTGGCTGGTGGCGAATCACGAGAAGGAGGCGCTGATTGTCGGGATGTCCAAGTGGATGTGTGACCTGCAGAATTATTAGTCCTCCTCCATGGTGTTTGGCGATCCTGCACTTCACGTTCAGCTTTGCAAGCAAGATGAAACAAACGAGTGATAGAATTATATTCTTATAATCTAATATGTGTTGAATGTCCTTGTTTAATCCACCAAAAGCGTGCAAGCATTTGTTCGAGATTCAACAAGACCACACGAACCATCCCGTTTGCAATTCACGATAATACTCTTCTCTGAATTTTTCCTTGCTCTAAACGTGTCAGATTCTTTAGTAAATCACGTTGATAAGTGGGAGGTACAAAACGAACACGCATAGCAGTTTTAAAGCAGTCCAAGTACTAGGAATAGTAGTAGTATTTAAACGACAATACTCAGACCACCAAAGGGAAGCAAATTTAGTAAATTCACATGTAGCAGCACAAACACGCATATTCTCAGGATATTTTAAGCATGCAAAGCGTTGTTTTACTTCCATCTCCCATGTAAGATATGCATCAGGATTATTTTACCCTCAATAGATGGAATATTTAATTTAAGCTTTGCAACATGATCATCATCACATACCGGTGGTCGAGCGTTGCGGTAGTAATGTCGGGGACGGCCAACAGGTACCTGTGGGGGTTGTTTAACCTCCTCGTCAAACAGATCGTCATCGTCGGGGTCTGATAGGGCAAAGGTGTCCGATCTTTCGATGAGATGGCGATAATCGATTTGGTGGAGTTCGGGCTTGACGATCCGACTACACGTGCGAGCACGAGCGCCAATGCAATCGCTAGGCCAATCTCCTGGAGGTTACCGATCCTGCGTGAACACGATCGGCTGACCAATGGAGGTCTTAATTCCTACGAAATCGAGAACAAGTAAGAACCAATATTGCAATCAAGATATTGCGGATTAAGAGGAAAGCTTTATTGAAAGAGGTGGGATCACTGAATAGGTGCAGTACAAGAGGCCTCTGCGGCCGAGCCTTGGCGAAGTTGCGACTATGGCTAACTTAATGTCTAAACAAAATCCGAGTCTAAAGGTTCGGCTATGGGGCGTATTTAAGGGCGAAAAGGTGGGGTTTCGGCCAGCCATGGAAGTGGTGACCGAATCCAACCCTAAAAGTCCTTTTCCCCTCAAATACGGACTCTAAAAAGTGGCTAATTAAAATCCGGCGAAAATTACATGGACCGGGCCCAAAATAAAGGTGTCGCAGCACCATATTAAGCTATGGACGAATTCGTGAAGTATTAATCTTGAATATTTCGTCCAAGCCTTCTTTCTTCATTATGGTGGCCTCAAAGTTCAAATCTCCATCGTGGCCTTCTCTTGGATCATCACATGCTTGGTGCCATCTCCATGCATGGCCATGCTCAATGCTTGTCCCTCTCATCCATGCTTGGTCCATCATTCCTAAGAGTAAGAAATACATCGATTTAGGGCATCATATTCTCATGTATGTGAGGAATAGTTCCAAGAAGCGAAAGTACACGATAGTTAAGTTGTTTGTACGAGATCTTGTGATGGGTCCTTGTATGTGTGTGGTAGAGGGTACAACGGTTGTATCAATAGAAGGGATGTCCACATCATGCTCCCCTTCTTGAATTGAAGTCGTCCTCGACGCAATCTCATCTTCCTCACCAAAGTAAGGCTTCAAATCTGCAATGTTAAACGTAGGACTAACCGTACCAAAGTCTGCAGGCAACTCAAGTTTATATGCATTATCATTTATTTTCTCTAACACCTTAAAGGGACCAGCAGCACGCGGCATTAACTTAGACTTGCGTAAATCAGGAAAATGATCTTTACGCAAATGTAACCAAACAAGATCTCCAACATCAAACACAACATGCTTTCTCCCTTTATCCCCAGCAAGTTTATACTTAGCATTCATGTGTTCAGTGTTATCTTTAGTAGTCTTATGCAAGTTTAATATCATTTCAGCGCGTTGTGTAGCATTCAAATTATGTTGCACCGAAGAAGGTAAAGGCAATAAATCAATAGGTGCACGAGGAATCAAACCATACACAATCTCAAATGGGCACATCTTTGTGGTAGAATGCAGCGAATGATTATAAGAAAATTCTATATGAGGTAAACACTCTTCCCACAATTTTAAGTTCTTCTTTAAAACAGCCCGCAACATAGTAGACAAAGTCCTATTTACTACTTCGGTTTGTCTATCAGTTTGGGGATGACATGTAGTACTAAACAACAATTTAGTCCCCAACTTAGCCCATAAACATCTCCAAAAGTGGCTAAGAAATTTAGTATCACGATCAGAGACAATAGTATTTGGCACACCATGCAAACGAACAATATCACGAAAGAACAAATCAGCAATATGCGCAGCATCATCCGTTTTATGACAAGGAATAAAGTGTGCCATCTTAGAGAACCGATCCACAACAACAAAAATACTATCCCTCATACGTGTTCGTGGCAATCCCAAAACAAAGTCCATAGAAATATCCTCCCAAGGAACACTAGGAGCAGGAAGAGGCATATATAAACCATGTGGATTAAGGCGAGACTTAGCTTTTTGACAAGTAGTGCAGTGCCACAAATCTCTCAACATCTCGGCGCATACGTGGCCAAAAGAAGTGTGCAGAAGAACATCCTCCGTCTTCTTGACACCAAAGTGTCCCATCAATCCTCCTCCATGCGCCTCCTGTAATAACAAAAGACGAGCGAGCTATCTGGAATGCATAGTTTGTTAGCACGAACACAAATCCATCATTGAAGACGAACTTGTTCCAAGTTCTACCATCTCTACAATTCTGCAACACATCTTTAAATTCAACATCATGCACATATTGTTCCTTAATAGTTTCCAATCCAAATATTTTGAAGTCAAGTTGAGATAACAAAGCATAACGGCGCGACAAAGCATCGGCAATAATATTATCTTTACCCTTTTTGTGTTTGATAACATAAGGAAAAGACTCAATAAATTCAACCCACTTTGCAACGATTCAACTTAGCTTGACTACGAATATGCTTCAAAGATTCATGATCGGAATGAATAACAAATTCCTTAGGCCATAGATAATGTTGCCAAGTTTCTAATGTCCGAACCAACGCATATAATTCTTTATCATAAGTAGAATAGTTCAGACTAGCCCCACTCAATTTCTCACTAAAATATGCAACAGGTTTTCCCTCTTGTAATAACACCCCTCCCAAACCAATTCCACTAGCATCACATTCAAGCTCAAAAGTCTTAGTAAAATCAGGAAGTTGGAGTAAGGGAGCATGTGTTAGCTTATCTTTCAATATGACGAAGGCATGTTGTTGTGCATCGCCCCAAACAAAGGGCACATCCTTCTTGGTAAGCTCATTCGGTGTGACAATTGATCAAAGTCTTTGACAAAGCGCCTATAAAACCAGCGAGGCCAAGAAAACTCCTCACTTGTGTGACCGTCTTGGCTGCGGCCAATTCTCAATAGCTTCAATCTTGGTGGATCCACTTCAATACCCCGTGATGTAACAACATAGCCAAGAAAGCAACTCGATTGGTGCAAAAGGTGCACTTCAAGGTTACCAAACAAGCGTGCATCACGTAAAGCATTGAAAACAAGACGTAAATGGTCCAAATGTTCCTCTAAAGATTTGCTATAAATCAGAATATCATCAAAGTAGACTACCACAAAGCGTCCAATGAAAGCACGTAAAACTTCGTTCATTAATCTCATGAAAGTGCTAGGTGCATTAGTTAAACCAAGCGGCATTACTAACCACTCATATAAACCGAACTTAGTTTTAAATGCTGTTTTCCATTCATCTCCTAATTTCATACGAATCTGGTGGTAACCACTCATAAATCAACTTTAGAAAACATGGTAGAGCCACTCAATTCATCAAGCATGTCATCTAAACGTGGAATAGGATGACGATATCGAATAGTAATATTATTTATAGCTCTACAATCGGTACACATGCGCGAAGAACCATCTTTCTTAGGCACCAAAATAATAGGAACAGCACAAGGGCTAAGGGACTCACGAATATGATCTCTGTCGAGTAGTTCCACGAATTTGGCGTTGTATCTCCTTTGTCTCCTCTGGATTGGTTCTATATGGCGGTTGGGCAACGTGGCACCAGGAATTAGATCAATTTGATGCTCAATTCCTCTAATAGGAGGTAGTCCTGGTGGCAACTCAGGGAAATACGTCCTCATATTCACAAAGGTTAGCAATGGTGGCAAAGAAGGAGGCATATCCTCAAATGAAAACAAAACCTCTTTGCAGACAATTGCATAACATTGAGTATTGTTTACATCTAGTTCAGAATATCAATTTTATTTGCAAGCATACATGGACTCTTCAAGCAATTTCAAGAGCATGTGTAGAATCAGATTTAGTGTTCTTTGGTGGTATAAAATCTGCGCAACAATCGATTCTCACTTTTATTTTTCTCCTCGGTTTAGCTCTACTAGCTCTAGCAAGATCATCTTTTAAAATCTGTTAAGTCATAGGTTTTAGACCAATTTTCTTTCCATCATGCATAAGAGAATAGTGGTTAGTTTTGCCATTATGAGCAGATTCTCTATCAAATTGCCATGGTCTACCAAGTAACAAAGAACAAGCTTGCATAGGTACAACATCACAATCAACAAAATCAGAATATGTACCAATAGTAAAATGCAGCGTCTGGTTCTTGTTACCTTGATCTTCGAGAACTCTCAAACCATTGGATGTAGTATGAATGTGGGCGTTGTCTTGTTGGAAGCAAGCTTCTCTACCATGTCAACACCGGCGATTATTACAACTCCCTCCATCAATGATGATCCGTATAGCTCTTTCCTTGACAACACGTGTTTGGAACAGGTTGTGGCGTTGATCTTGCTCAGTTGCTCAATTGCACACTCAACACACGTTGTGTAATTAAACTCTTGTATTGATCAGCAGCTTCACTCCCATTACCTCGGCTCGTCATCATCATCGAATTGTCTCCATCTCGGCGAAATAAGGGCTAGTGTATCTTCATCGAAGTCACTCATGAATCGTATTCACCATCTTCTCGCACCATCATCACACGTTGTGTTGTGCCTTTCTCTCAATATGACCAAAACCCGGACTTGCGGCATTGTATATCCTTAGTCTTACCCGTGGAAGCCATAGAAGATGCACTCTGACGGGAGCATTGGATGATGGTGGAGGAGCAATGGAAATCTTGTGGTGGCCTTGGATGTGGTAGTAGTGGAGGCGAATCACGAGGAGCGCGATTGTCGGGATGTCCAAGTGGATGTGCGACTGCGAATTATTAGTCCTCCTCCATGGTGTTTGGCGATCTGCACTTCACGTTCGACTTTGCAAGCAAGATGAAACAAGCAGTGATAGAATTATATTCCTTATAATCTAATATGTCTGAATGTCCTTGTTTAATCCACCAAAGAAAGCGTGCAAGCATTTGTTCATTAGATTCTACAAGACCACACCTAACCATCCCGTTTGCAATTCGATAATACTCTTCTACAGAATTTTTCCCTTGCTCTAAGCGTGTCAGATTCTTTAGTAAATCACGTTGATAAGTGGGAGGAACAAAACGAACACGCATAGCAGTTTTTAAAGCAGTCAAGTACTAGGAATAGTAGTAGGATTTAAGCGACAATACTCGGACCACCAAAGGGAAGCAAATTTAGTAAATTCACATGTAGCACTAACACGCATATTCTCGGGATATTTTAAGCATGCAAAGCGTTGTTCTACTTCCATCTCCCATGTAAGATATGCATCGATTATATTTACCCTCAAAAGATGGAATATTTAATTTAAGCTTTGCAACATGATCATCATCGATGCGTCTGGGTGGGCGGCGTTGCGGTAGTAATGTCGGGGGACGGCGGTACACTGTGGAGGTTGTTCAACCTCCTCGTCAAACAGATAAATCGTCGTCGGGGTCGTAGTAGTACCCGTCTGCATCCCCAATGTCGCAGCGAGCCACGGAAGTCCGAGAACGTCGATGTCGGGGAGCCGCCGGGTGCGGCGGCCCATACCAGATCCGAGCCGTGATCGAATGCGTGCACCATGTGTGGTGCGGTGCTTGGTGCGGCGATCGGTTCAAGCTCCTTGAACGAACGTCAAGCTTGGCGTTGAAGGATTTCTCGAGTCCATCGATCTTGTCCACGGCGTTGGTGAGCTTGGTGTCAAACTCCCTAGGCGCGTGTCCACGTCTTGGTCGGCCCGACCGGGGCGCGAGAAGTGGGCATGTAGTTCTTCGTTAAATCATGGTGGCGGGGTTCGAAGTATCATCATGGTTAGTCCTTAAAAAGCACGGTATGTACTACAGAATATGGTGGAAGTCACGCGTAATCCGTCAAGCAATATCTGAAGCTCTTACAAGTTCTTACCAAGCAGCGGAAAAGGCGATGTGCAACCACGAGGATCGGTGGGTCGAAGATTGAACCAGCGATTACCGAGTCGAAACACCGCACGTGGAGAGTATCTGGAGCTCGGGAAGGCTTAGCAAAGGGGTCAGCAATTATCAAAACAGCAATGCAAAAGTTGAAAGAATGCTCAACGACAGATCTTGTCTTTGGTCCTAGGCTGAACATTACTAGAGGCGAGCCTAGATCACCAACGATGTCACGACGCGACAACAAGCAATGTGATGATATAGCACCTGAAAGCGATCGAGATGCGAAAATCACTATGATGGCGAGTGTCTAGAAGCGAATCTACGGGTCTAAAAGAGGTTAGCCCCAAAATTTTTTCGAAATTTTTATTTTGCTCGAGAGCGCCAAAAAATATCGCTATAACGGCCGATGGAGAAAAGTGATCCCGGGGTGAAAAATAGTATAGCGAAAAATTTTTGGAGGCGGTTCGCACTTTTTTTTTTTTTTTTTTTGCTCTCATACGGACTTACGACCGGACTCTTAGCTCGACACGGACTTTAGCTGAACACGGAAACAGCAAAGAAGGAAAGTCAAAAGAAATAACGAAGCAAAACTCTACTCGGACTCGTACCACAATGAAAAAGCGATCGGATCGTGTCGCGGTAGGAAGGCGGTGGCGGAGTATTAGGGTTTTATGGTGGCGGTATATGGCGGCGGAATATGGTGGCGGGGTATATGGCGGCGGTGATCGTGAGTGTGGCGGTGACTAGTATGATCGAACTCGAAACTCTAAGGGGCGAGACACTAAGACCAAGAACTCGGCGACGATGTAGACACAAATTCAACAATGCAAAAGCGAAAAGATAATGCGAGGCGTAGATTGGTTATGGGATGGATCTAAACTCTAAGCGTGTTTTGGCTTTTCGTGGGTTATAGGTAAAAGCAGATCGAATCTCTGAAACGGTAAAATCTCACCGAGCAACACGAAATCGATACCACTTGATAGGGCAAAGGTGTCCGATCTTTCGATGAGATGGCGATAATCGATTTGGTGGAGTTCGGGCTTGACGATCCGACTACGTGCGAGCACGAGCGCCAATGCAATCGCTAGGCCAATCTCACGGAGGTTACCGATCCTGCGTGAACACGATCGGCTGACCGTGAGGGTCTTAATTCCTACCCGAAATCGAGAACAAGTAAGAACCAATATTGCAATCAAGATATTGCGGATTAAGAGGAAAGCTTTATTGAAAGAGGTGGGATCACGAATAGGTCTGAAGTACAAGAGGCCTCTGACGCCGAGCCTTGGCGAAGTTGCGACTATGGCTAACTTAATGTCTAAACAAAATCCGAGTCTAAAGGTTCGGCTATGGGGCGTATTTAAGGGGCGAAAAGGTGGGGTTCGTCCAACCATGGAAGTGGTGACCGAATCCAACCCTCAAAGTCCTTTCCCCCTCAAATACGGAATCTAAAAAGTGGCTAATTAAAATCCGGCGAAAATTACATGGGCCTGGCCCAAAATAAAGGTGTCATGACACCATATTATGCTATGGACGAATTAAGTAAAGTATTGATCTTGAATATTTCGTCCAAGCCTTCTTTCTTCATTATGGTGGCCTCAAAGTTCTGAAATCTTCATCCGTGGCCTTCTCTTGGATCATCACATGCTTCTTTGCCATCACCATGCATGGCCATGCTCCAATGCTTGTCCCTCTCATCCATGCTTGGTCCATCATTCCTAAGAGTAAGAAACATATCGATTTAGGCAGCATCATATTCTCATGTATGTAAGGAATAGTTCAAGAAGCGAAAGTACACGATAGTTCAGTTGTTTGTACGAGATCTTGTGATGGGTCCTTGTATGTGTGTTCTTTGGGTACAACGGTTGTATCAATAGTAGGGATGTCCACATCGAGTCGTAGTAGTACCGTAAATCTGTCCCCAATGTCGCAGCAGAGTCATGGTGGAAGTCTGAGTGCGTCAATTGCTGATGCCGCTTTGGGGTCTTGGCGATAAACCAAGCAGTCCGACCCGTGATCGGAATGCGCCGTGCGCCAGGTGCGGGTGCGGGCAATCTGTTCAAAATCTCCTTGAACCGAGCATCAAGCTTGGCGTTGAAGGATTTCTCGAGTCCATCGATCTTGTCCATGGCGTTGGTGAGCTTGGTGTCAAACTCTCCTAGGCTTGTATCCACGTCTTCAGCGCGACTGACCAAGAGCTCGGAGAAGTGGGCATGTAGTTCTTCGTTCGTCATTGTGGCAGGGTTCCGCGAAGTATCTATCATGGTTAGTCCTTAAAAAAGCACATGTATATACTACGGAAATATGGTGGAAGGCACGCGTAATCCGTCAAGCAATATACGAAGCTCTTACAAGTTCTTACCAAACAGCAGGAAAAGGCGATGTGGAACCGCGAGGATCAGTGGGTCCAGAGATTGAACCGAGCGATTACCGGGAGTCGAGACACCGCACGTGGAGGATATCTGTGGAGCTCTAGGAAGGCTTAGCAAAGGGGTTATCAATTATCAAAACAGCAATGCAAAAGTTGAAAGAATGCTCAACGACGGTACTATGCTGGTCCTAGGCTAGACCGTACTAGAGACGCGAGCCTAGATCACCAACGATGTCACGACGCGACACAACAAGCAATGTATGATGATATGGCACCCTGAAAAGCGAACCGAGAGGTGGAAAATCACTATGATGGCGAGTGTCTAGAACTTATCTACGGGGTCTAAAAATAGGTTAGCCCCAAAAATTTTTTTCGAAATTTTTTATTTTGCTCGGGAAAGCGCGTAGGCGCCAAAAAAATATCGCTATAACGGTCGATGGAGAAACGTGATCCCCAGAGCCGAAAACTAGTATAGCCAGAATTTTTTTTGCTCTCCTTCTCGACTTACGACCGAACTCTAAGCTCGACACGGACTTTAGCTTAACACGGAAACAACAAAGAAGGAAAGTAAAAAGAAATAACTAGGAAACAATAACTCAACTCGGACTCGTGCCGTGGCAGGAAAACTGATCGGATTTTGTGTCGCGGTAGGAAGGCGGTGGCGGAGTATTAGGGTTTATGGTGGCTGGGTATATGGCGGCGGAATATGGTGGCAGAATATGGTGGCGGTGATCGGCGAGTGTGGCGGTGACTACTATGATCAGAACTCGAAACTCTAAGGGACGAGACACTAAGACCAGCAACTCAACGCGACAATGTAGACACAAATTCAACAATGCAAAAACTGAAAAGATAATGCGAGGCGTAGATTGGTTATGGAATGGATCTAAACTCTAACTGTGTTTTTGGCTTTTTCATGGGCTGTAGGTAAAACAGATCTAATCTACGAAAACGGTAAAATCTCACCGAGCAACCTGAAATCTGATACCACTTGATAGGGCAAAGGTGTCCGATCTTTCGATGAGACGGTGATAGTCGATTTGGTGGAGTTCGGGCTTGACGATCCGACTACACGTGCGAGCACGAGCGCCAATGCAATCGCTAGGCCAATCTCCTGGAGGTTATCGATCCTGCGGAAACACGATCAGCCTGACCAGCGAGGGTCTTAATTCCTACCTGAAATCGAGAACAAGTAAGAAATAATATTGCAATAAAGATATTGCGGATTAAGATGAAAGCTTTATTGAAAAGGTGGGATCCTGTATAGGTGCGAAGTATAAGAGGCCTCTGCGACGCTCGAGCCTTGGCGAAGTTGCTATGATGGCTAACTTAATGTCTAAAGAAAATCCGAGTCTAGGGTGACGGTTATGGGGAGTATTTAAGGAAGAAAAGGTGGGGTTTCGGCCAGCCATGGAAGTGGTGGCCGAATCCAACCCTAGAAGTCCTTTTACCCTCAAATACGGACTCTAAAAAGTGGCTATTTAAAATCCTGCGAAAATTACATGGGCCTGGCCCAAAATAAAGGTGTCGCAGCACCATATTAAGCTATCGACGAATTCATGAAGTATTAATCTTGAATATTTCGTCCAATCCTTCTTTCTTCATTATGGTGGCCTCAAAGTTCTAAAATCTTCATCCGTGGCCTTCTCTTGGATCATCACATGCTCGCTGCCATATCCATGCATGGCCATGCTCCAATGCTTGTCCCTCTCATCCATGCTTGGTCCATTATTCCTAAGAGTAAGAAATACATCTGATTTAGGCAGCATCATATTCTCATGTATGTGAGGAATAGTTCCAAGAAACGAAAGTACCTGATAGTTAAGTTGTTTGGCACGAGATCTTGTGATGGGTCCTTGTATGTGTGTAGCTGTAGGTACAATGGTTGTATCAATAGAAGGGATGTCCACATCACTTTCCCCTCGCTTTCCCATCGATTTGACCACGAGATCCGTGAAGATCGGGCCACCCAAGAGGTTAACCCCTCCGTCATCGGATGATGAAGATGGCCGCCAAAATCATGGCAACCGTCGCCACCGGAACCGCAATGAAGAAGAAACTTTCGGCAAGCTCAAGTTCACCATGCCCAAGTTCACCGGTTCCAATGAACCCGAAGAATACCTCTTGTGGGAACTCAAGGTTGACAAGATCTTTCGCATGCACAACTATATCAATGAGAATATGATGGCCATGGCATCCCCCGAGTTTGATGAGTATGCCAACCTTTGGTGGGAACAAGTCCAACTCGCTCGTGAATCAAAATAAGAGCCCCCAATCTCAACTTGGCAAGATATGAAGGCTCATATGAGATCCCGCTTTGTTCCTTCACACTACAAGCGTGACCATTTCAACAAGCTTCAAACGCTTAGTCAAGGGACAAAGGCCGTGGAAGAGTACCTCAAGCAAATGGATCTCAACATGATCCGTGCCAACATTGAAGAGCGTGATGAACAAACAATGGCATGTTTCCTCAATGGCTTGAACCATCCAATTAAGCGCATCACCGAGTTCCAAAAGTACAAAAACATGGTTGAGCTTGTGCACATAGCATCAAAGGCCGAGCGTCAAGTGCAAGAGGACATCAAATACAACAAGCCAAAGACATACTTCACATACAAGCAAGCCCCAACCACTACTCCGACAACACCAAGTGGAAGCTCCTCAAATACCACCAAGCTTCCCTTCAAGCCAACACTTCCTCAAGGAAAACCGCCCCCAAGTGGCAAATACACATGGGATGAACAACCATTCAATGGTGCGTGCTACAAGTGTGGAGGCAAAGGACACAAGTCGGACGCATGTGGGAACAAGAAAGTTTTGTTCATCCATGACAACGGCGATGAAGAATACTTGAGTGAAGATGAGTTTGATGCAAGGGTCAAGGAAGCCATGACACGGCAACATTTGGAAGAGGACCAAGAAGTACTTGTGTGTGAGCATGACGCAAGTCCATCGCTTGTGGTCACAAGGGTCTTAACTACTCAAGTAAATGAGAATGAAGACCAATGATCAAACATCTTCCAAACTCGTGCCGGTACCAATGGGAAGTCCATAAAAGTTGTCATCGATGGAGGGAGTTGCCACAATCTTGCAAGTACGGAATTGTCTAAGAAACTCAACCTCACCCTCCATCCGCATAAGGACCCCTACCATATACAATGGCTAAGTGACCAAGGGTCCGTCAAGATCAAGCACACCGTTTCGGTAACGTTCTCAATTGGACCATACAAAGACACGGTGGAATGTGACGTCGTCCCCATGACGGTTTGCCATATGTTGCTAGGAAGGCCGTGGCAATATGACAAGCGTGCTTTGCATGATGGTCACTCAAACACTTATACCTTCAAATGGCTTGAAAAAACTTGTGTTTTGCAACCAATGACTCCTAGCCAAATCATTGCAGACAATTCAAAGGCTTTAGCGAGGGCGCAATGCACAAACCCATCTTGTGCGAAGAGTGGTGAGTGAGAGAACCACACTATAGTGAGTGAGTGCCACAAGCCAAACTCGAGTGGAAAAACTAAGAGTGTTCTTCTTGCCACCAAAAGTGAGATGAGAGAAGTGCGGAACAACCCATCCATCTTGCACTATGTCCTTGTATGCAAGGGACTAGCGCAAGGAACTAACGACTTGACAAATGTTCCTCCTTCTTTGATGGCTATTTTGCAGGAATTCCAAGATGTATTTCCCGAAGAGCTTCCTCATGGACTACCTCCTCTTCGTGGAATCGAGCACCACATCGACCTCATACCCGGCGCCCCACTCCCAAACCGCGCCGCGTATCGCACGAACCCGGAAGAGACGAAGGATATAGAACGACAAATCAACCAACTCGTCTCCAAAGGTTTGATCCAAGTAAGAACTAGCCCAAGCGCGGTCCCCGTGATTCTTGTTCCAAAAACGGATGATACGTTGCGGTTATGCATGGACTGCCGTCCAATCAATGCTATCACTGTGCGCTATCGACATCCTATACCGCGGCTTGATGACATGCTTGATGAGTTATGTGGAGCCACTATATTTTCGAAATTTGATCTTCGTAGTGGTTACCATCAAATTCGCATGGCCGAAGGTGATGAGTGGAAAACCGCCTTCAAGACCAAGCTTGGTCTCTATGAATGGTTGGTTATGCCTTTTGGCTTATCTAACGCCCCATCTACCTTCATGCGCCTCATGAACCATATTTTGAGATCTCTCATTGGGAAGAGTGTCGTTGTTTACTTTGATGACATCCTTGTCTATAGCAAGTCACTAGAGGAGCATGTTACTCATGTTAAGGAGGTCCTTCAAATCCTTCGTCATGAAAAGCTTTATGCTAATCTCCCAAAGTGCACTTTTGCAAAATACAAACTCATTTTCCTTGGTTTTGTTGTGTCTTCTAATGGCATTGAAGTTGATGTCTCAAAAGTTAAGGACATACGAGATTGGCCCATACCTACCAATGTTAGTGAACTTCGTAGTTTTCATGGGTTGGCTGGCTTTTACCATCGCTTTGTGAAAGACTTTTCCACCATTGCTTCCCCCCTCAACGAATTGACCAAGAAAAATGTCACGTTCATTTGGGGAAAAGCACAACAAAAGGCTTTTGATGAGCTCAAAAAGAGGCGCACCGAAGCACCACTTATTGCATTATCGGATTTCACAAAAACCTTTGAGATTGAATGTGACGCTAGTGGAATTGGCATTGGAGGCATCCTTATGCAAAATGGGCGTCCTATTGCATACCATAGTGAGAAACTTGATGGCCCACGCCTTAACTATCCCATTTATGACAAAGAGGTTTTTGCCTTGGTTCGTGTCCTTCAAGTGTGGCAACACTACCTTTGGCCCAAAGAATTTATCTTCCATTCTGACCATGAGTCACTGAAATATCTTAAGGGCCAAGCCAATTTGAGTAAAAGGCACGCCAAATGGGTTGAGTTCATGGAATCTTTTCCTTACATTGTCAAGTACAAGAAGGGCAAATAAAATGTTGTAGAGGACGCTTTCTCTCGCAAAAACACAAACCTTCTTACGCGACTCGAAGTAAATGTCTTGGGTCTTGATGACATCAAATCTTTGTACGCGTCCGACCCTTTCTTTGGACCAATTTTTGCAAGATGTTCAATAGACAAAGGGATTGATGATTTCTATTTGCATAAGGGTTTTGTTTTCAAACAAAACAATCTTTGCATTCCGAAGTCGTCTCTCCAAATTTTGCTTCTTCAAGAGTCCCATGGTGGAGGCCTTATGGGTCACTTTGGCCGTGACAAGACACATGACATGCTATCCACTCACTACTTTTGGCCAAAGATGAAGCGCGAGGTGGAGCGCCACGTCCAAGGATGCACTACATGTATCCAAGCTAAGTCTAAGTCTAACCCCTTTGGTCTTTATATGCCATTGCCTATTCCTCATGCACCTTGGTCAGACATTAGCATGGACTTTGTGTTAGGATTGCCTAGATCTAAACATGGACATGATTCTATATTTGTGGTAGTGGATCGCTTTTCCAAAATGGCACACTTCATTCCGTGCCATAAGACCGATGGTGCTTCACATGTAGCAAATTTGTTTTTCAGGGAAATAATTTGGCTACATGGTGTAACAAGAACAATCGTCTCCGACCGCGACGTAAAATTCATGAGCTACTTCTGGAAGACCCTCATGGCCAAGCTCGGCATCAAGCTCCTCTTCTCGTCCGCCTCGCATCCTCAAACCGATGGACAAACCGAGGTCGTCGTCAAGTCTTGGCACACTTCTCCGGTGTTGATAAAGAAGAACCTTAAAAGGGAGGAATGCATTCCACACGCCGAGTTCGCCTACAACCGCGCCAAGCACTCCACCACCATGAGAGCCCGTTCATGATCGTCTATGGCTTCGAGCCTCTCACCGCTCGATATCCTTCCACTTCCACTTCATGAACGTGCCAATATGGACGTTGTCAAGCGTGCCCAAGCAATGATGAAACTCCATGAAGACACACGAGCTACTATCGAGCAACAAGTCCTTCGCCAAGCATCAAGGCTAAACAAGACCAAGAAAGAGATGATCTTTGATGAGGGCGACCTTGTATGGATACACTTGAGTAAAGACCGCTTCCCCAAGGAACGCGACTCCAAGCTAAAGCCACGAGGTGATGGACCATTCAAGGTGCTAAAGAGGATCAACAACAACGCCTATGTGATCGATATACCAACATCAAGTATCTTGTGAGCTCGACATTCAATGTCAAGGACCTCTCACCCTACCATGGCGAAGAGGAAGTTGTGACGGTTGAAGAGTCGAGGACGACTCTTTCCCAAGGGGGGGGAGCTGATGCAGCCCGTCCTCCGACCGCTACTACATCTACTCCCACGAGCTACCCAAGTGGACCCATGACTCGGGCCCGAGCCAAACTTCTTCAAACTAAGGTGAACTCGCTCCTCTCCTTGTGTGATTTGACACACCCTTGGATGGCTTGCTACTTCACGCAAACTCATGCATCATCAGCGAAGAAGCCACCGATCGTTGCAGCATAAGCGGTACTACCGGTTGGGACGACCGTACTACCGCTCAAGCGATCCTACCCTCCTCCTCCGCTCGCCACAGAAGCACTACTCACGCCCGAAGCAAGCGATACTACGGTCACAGAATCTGGTACTACCGGTGGCAGACTACCGCCCCTCCTACCGCTCGCCACGACGCCTCGACGGAATCTCCGGGCCCTCAAGCGGTACTAGCTCGAAGCGGTACTAGGTTACCACGGTACTAGGTTGCGGACGGTACTACCGTCCTGCTGACCACGATCGCCTAAGTTCGGCCCTGTGCCTTGTAACCCAACCTATCATTTATCTTTTCATTCCGAAACTACCCCTGTTTTGTGGCTGGACTATATATAGCCCCCACCCTCTATTGTAAACTCTTAGACTTGGATAATAATAGATATTAAGGAAACCCTTTGAGGACTTATATCTATTGGTCTCATGCTCCTACCAAGGAGCACCGGATTATCCACCCCCCTCTTGGATCTTGCCTAGTGCGTTCAAGTTGTACAAGGCCTTGGGTTCTCGGTTTCTTGCCCCCAAGTCGTAAAGGTCTCACCAAGCACCTCATCCCCCGTTGTTGGCGTGGAGAGCGAGCTTCGCCCAACACCGATCCTAGGGATTATGTTGGACCGGTTGCCACCGGTGTGAGGAGTAGGCGTGTATCGTGTTTTGGTGTGTGTGTGTTCGTGGTTTTCATCGCCTTCGCCCGATTTCATACCCGACCACCTCTTTCCCCCTCGTTGCTCGTGGAATTCGTGAAAGATCGGGCCAACCCCAGGGTTACCCCATAACAAGAATAAAACGGTATTACCCATCCAAATTGTTCTATACTTATGGCCACACGATTCAACAAGACCAAGTTACAACTTCTTATCCATGGTGTCTCACAACTACCAACTTAGTAGCTACAATAAAACTTTTTGAGCAATGTTAAACTACACTATTTATAAGGTGTTGTAATGTGTGTAAAATGTAGAGGTGCTACTCCCATCCCATGCATGGCGTAGCCACAAGGGTGAGTATAAAGTACTCAACAAGTACATAAAGAAATAATAAGCCTTGCATAAAACACGATACCAACGATTATCTTGTAACACTAGCAATGTCGCGTAGATGATCCTGTATGCCTACATGCTCTTTGCTTTCACTTTTCTTTTGCGTATACCGGTACCGCTTGAGTGGACACCCGTCGGCATCCCACTCACTCCAACTTGTGGAGGTTGCCGACAATGTGGGACTCGTCCCAACATTGACGGTCTCAAGGTGCCTACCTCAGTAGGTCACAACACTATGCACTGTCTTTAACATGCTATGCAAAATACAAGCACATCTATAACCTTTGCTTTAATTCTCTGTTGTATCCACTTTATCTCCACACATAACACCAATATAATAGCAACTGAATAATAACAAGTGATACAAAATAAAAGTTAAGTGAGGGGAATCATGCAAGTATTATCCTGTTATGGACTTGCCTCAACGGCGAGCACAAATTTTGAGTTTTAGGACTCCCGACCGGACATACCAACACCTATTGTAGAAACATATGCAACGCTCAATACCTCTCATCACTTCAAAAGTATACAAGAAAATATACAATCGCTTCTATGCGCAAGACTCTATCGCCGACCTTCATAAAATATAAGCATTGGACAAATTCCAAGTACTACAAAAAACTTTGTCGGCTAATACAAGACCAATAACAATTCTATTTCTTCAACCGTAAATTTGGAGTGATATTCAGTATGTGCATAGCTGTTATTTATCTAACTTAAGCTAACTCGTAGGCAACAACTCTCAAGTTAGCATGGTACATGCCAAGTAAGTGTCCCACCGTACAACCAACTAGTATGTGTTAGGAGATTAAATCAATTCTTTTCATGGGCTGACATGTTACACAAGTTTACCGTACTATTACATATAAAAGCTACAGAATTAGGCCACTTCATCAAGATACTAAAAGTACTACAGGAATCTGGCACTATATAATCCCATTGGGCTCGATGCTGGACCAACAATTTACTTCTAGAAAATATAAGGTGTAGGGAAACTTCTCTAAGAAATTAGGAACATTACAAACTCTGAACTTTCTAGGAATCAACAAATACATCTACAGTCCCGCTATAACCAATCCTTTCTAGCAGCTAAACTAGATTTCCTATTATCCTTTACCAAACACTACCGTGGATACAAGTGCCATCAGTCACGATCAGAACTAGAGGAGATAATCGTCCCATGTGAACATCCTTTCTATTGATACAACCGTTGTATCTACAACAACACACATACAAGGACCCATCACAATATCTCATGCCAAACAACTTAACTATCAGGTACTTTCGTTTCTTGGAACTATTCCTCACATACATGAGAATATGATGCTACCTAAATCAGATGTATTTCTTACTCTTAGGAATGATGGACCAAGCATGGATAAGAGGGACAAGCATTGGAGCATGGCCATGCATGGAGATGGCAGCAAGCATGTGATGATCCAAGAGAAGGCCACAGATGAAGATTTCAGAACTTTGAGGCCACCATAATGAAGAAAGAAGGCTTGGACGAAATATTCAAGATCTATACTTAACGAATTCGTCCATAGCTTAATATGGTGCTGAGACACCTTTATTTTGGGCCATGCCCATGTAATTTTCGCAGGATTTTAATTAGCCACTTTTTAGAGTCCGTATTTGAGGGGAAAAGGGCTTTTAGGGTTGGATTCGGCCACCACTTCCATGGCTGGCCGAAACCCCACCTTTTCGCCCTTAAATACTCCCCATAGTCGTCCCCCTAGACTCGGATTTTGTTTAGACATTAAGTTAGTCATAGTCGCAACTTCGCCAAGGCTCGAGCGTCGCAGAGGCCTCTTGTACTTCGCACCTAATCAGGATCCCACCTCTTCAATAAAGCTTTCCTCTTAATCCGCAATATCTTGATTGCAATATTGGTTCTTACTTGTTCTCGATTTCAGGTAGGAATTAAGACCCTCGTTGGTCAGGCTGATTGTGTTCCCGCAGGATCGGTAACCTCCAGGAGATTGGCCTAGCGATTGCATTGGCGCTCGTGCTCGCACGTGTAGTCGGATCGTCAAGCCCGAACTCCACCAAATCGATTATCATCATCTCATCGAAAGATCAGACACCTTTGCCCTATCACCATGGCTGCCTCTACTCAGAAAAAGAAAAGCTCACCAATGATCCTAGCTATCAGAGGAGGGATGGAAACAACTCGTACCAGACAGCTTTGCAGCTCTTGGCGATAGGATACCATGAAGAGATGAACCCAGCCGTGGAGAGCGGCGTCGGATCCTCACAGCAGCACCGACGACCTTATAGCGACAGGCGCGGAACGAGGAGATGCAGCGGCGGCGGCGACGTAAGGGTTTTGGGGTTGGAAAAGATTTAGGGCCCAAGGGAGGCGACGTCCAACTCGACCCTAAAATATGGGGCAGAGCATTTGTAGTATGACTTCGGCTGGAGTCCAATACACCCAGCACATACCGTTTTCTTTATATGAGTTGCAAAGATAAAAGAAGTGTGCCCAGTCTTGATTATCGAAGCATAAACGAGCAATTCGTTGCTATACATGTTTTCAAACAACAGGCTGTGAGTTTAATCACTAGTGTACACTAATCTTCTTTCTTCTGCTCTTTTCGTTTTCTTTTCTTTAACTTCCTATTCCTAAATTAGATAGAAATATCCTCAAGGTCTTATTTATTTTATTAAATAGACACAAAATGTTAGTCTTAAAATTTGGGGTATTACAGTTTTCTCCCTAGTGGCAACAACACATCTACAACCGAAGTGATTTCTGTCACTTCCCTTGCAAACTAGAGGCATGAACCCACTATCGAGCATAAATACCCTCTCTTGGGGTCACTAGCAACTACTTGGCCAAGATAACCACTAGCAACGGAGAGCATGCAAGATCACAAACAACACAGACATGATAGAATCATAAAGATAAAACCATTAATCAAACCAACATAATAATCTCAATATCCATCGGATCCCCGCAAACACAACATGCAAGATTACAAATAGATTAGATCTTGATCATGAACGGAGCTCACAAGATATATACATGAAAGCACAAAGAAGGAGATACAACCATCTAGCTACTACATGGACCCATAGTCCAAGGTGAAACTACTCACGAATCATACCAGAGAGAAGGCCTCCGGGATGATCTCCCCTCCGACAGGGTGCCGGGAAGAACTTCAGATCCCCCTGATCGAGGGAAGATGGTGGCGGCGGCTCTGAGGCTTTCGTGGATTTCGATCGAGCACTCGGGGTTTACTGCACCGGGCTTCTTATAGGCGAAGGCGAGGCGGCTTGAGCCACCAAACCCCTAGCAGCACGGGCCCACTGCCCTGCGCACAGTGGGTCTGGCCCCCTGGCCGGCCCTTCCGGCTCTCCTCTGGACTTCTTGTTCCCCACGGAAAGCAATTGACTTTGACGTTTGTCCTGTACAATTCCGAGAATATTTCTTTACCATCTTTTCTGAAACCAAAAACAACAGAAAACAGGCATCTGTCACTGTTGCAACTTGTTAATAGGTTAGTACTAGAAAACATGTAAAAAGCACCTCAAAGTGTGGACAAGTAAAGCAAAGTAGATACTAAACAAGCATGGAGCATCAAAAATTATAGATACGTTTCCAATGTATCAGAGATACAACCATCTAGCTACTACATGGACCCGTACTCCATGGTGGAACTACTCACGCTTCATACCGGAGGCTGGCATGATGAACAAGAAGGCCTCCTGGATGATCTCCCCTCCGGCAGGGTGCCGGGAAGAACTTCAGATCCCCCCGATCTAGGGATGACGGTGGAGGCGGCTACAGAAGGTTTCATGGAATATTGATCGGGTACTTAGTATTTCTGCGTGTGCAAAACTGGCTTGCACCCGTTGTATGTGAGCGTAGAGTCTATAGCACCCGATCATCACGTGATGCTTGGACACGACGAACTTTCGCAATGGTGCATACTTGGGGAGAACACAGTTTTTATCTTGATCTTTAAGTGAGGAATCATCTTATAATGCTACCGTCGCGATCTAAGCATAATAAGATACATAAAGGGATAAACATCACATGCATATAACTTTATGTGACATGGTATAGCCAATCCTCGCACAATGATCTCCATCTTGTGCGTTCCGGCATGATCTCCATCACTCCACCATGATTGCCTCCACCACGAATAGCAACTACAACTATTGCTAACTACTTAGCGATAAAGTAAAGCTATTACATGGCGTATAAGAAGTTGACTCATGGTCATACACAATTATAAAGACAACCATATGGCTCACACGTTGTGTACTCATCGACATGCAAGTCGTGAAACATTACAAAACATGATCATCGCATACAATATACACATCACATCTTGGGCCATACCATATCACGAAAACACTCTGCAAAAACAAGTTAGGCGCCTCTACTTTGTTGTTGCATGTTTTACGTGGCTTATGGGAGTAGATGCTAAGAACGATTCTTACCTACGGAAAGCCACAGCGGTGATATTATGGTTGCCAAACTCCGGTGTTAATCCCATGACAACTATAGTGAGAGAAACGACATCCACCAGCATGTGTGGAACAAGCCACACGTCAAGTGCGGGCGGTCATGACGGCGTCGCGTAAGGTTGGCTGGACGCTTCAATCTCACTATCCGCGTCATAAGAAGAACACAAACAAGAGGCTTGCAGCAGAAAACATCAACGCGCAACAACCATGTTGCGTTCTACTCGTGAAACACATCTACGCATAGATCTAGCTCGATACCTTTGAAGGGTTTCGCGGCATAGTAAATCAAAATTTTCTACGGATGCGAGCGGAGGAAAGCCAAGATCTAATCTAGGAGATGCAATCAACGATAGAGATTGGATTAGATCTTCATACCCTTGAAGATTCGCACAGTGGAACGTTCGTCGGAACGTGGGTGATGTAGTCGTACTCGCTTCTCCTCCTCGCGATCCGATCCGATCTAGCACCACAAGTGGCGGTGCCTCCGTGAGATGCACTGCGTGCGCACCTCGGCGTCTCCTCCTTCCTCGGACCAGCGGTATGGTGGAGAGATAGATTTGATCTACAACACGGCGTGGTGTATATGGTGGAGAATTTACTGCGGGGCTTCGCCTACAAACAATCGGGAGGGAGAGAGGAAGGCGGCGGGGCTACTAGGGCTTGGAGGAGGTGTGTGTAGGGAGGCCAGCCCTGCCCTCCTCCAAGCCTATCTCTAGTTTAAACAATTTAAACTCTCCTTATCTAGAAATCCTATCTCTAGTTTAAGCGATTTAAACTCTCCCTTATCTAGAAATCCTATCTCTAGTTTAAACGAGTTTAAACTTATCTAGGATCGGCTGGGCCCTATGGGGCCTTGTGCCCAATGCGGCCAGGACACTCCCTCACAGGCCCATGCCCCTCCCGGAAGGTGGGGCCACGTTGGCCCCCTTCGGAAGGTTCTAAAGCTTAGGTACAATACCGATTAACTTGGAACAATTAGAACTCCAAAAATGCATTGCCTTATATGAATCTTATTCTCGGACCATTCCGAACCTCTCGTGATATCCGGATCCCATCGAGACTCGAACAAAATTTATAAACCAATTATCCAATCTATCCTAGCGTCGAGATCGTTAAGTGTGTGATCCTGCGGGTTCGAGAATATGCGCACATGATCTTCTATCAATAATCAAGCAGGGTGCAGGCACCCATATTGACTCCACACATTCATCGATGATCATATCGGATGAACCACGATGCCAGTTCAATCAATCCCATATATATATTCCCTTCGTCTCGCGATATTTTACTTGCGAGATTCGATCGTCGATGCGTCATACCTAGTTCAATCTCGTTCACAGCAAGTACTTTACTCGTTCCGTAATCCGATATCACTTTGTGATTAACTCCTTAACCACATGCTTTCAAGCGGTGTTGATATCGATTACCGAGTGGGCCCGAAGTATATCTCTCCGACTTGGGAGGGACAAATTCCATCTCGATGCATACAACCCAACAGATACTTTCCGATCACCTGAGAGACACCTTTATGATCACCCTCGCATAGGATGACGTTTGATGACCTCAAAGCTTTCTTCCGGTACCAGGGAGTTGCATTATCTCATGGTCTAAGGAATACAATATTTGACATAGGAAAAGCTTCGCAAAGATGAACACGATGAAACGATCTAATTGCTTCGCTTAGTTTGGGCCTATCCACCATATCATTCTCCCAATGATATGATCTCATTATCAATTGACAACTCATGTCTATGGTTAGGAAACCTTAACCATCATTGATCAATGAGCTAGTCCATAGAGGCGTACTAGGGACACGGTGTTGTTCACAAACCACACAAGTATTAAAGTTTCTGGTTAATACAATTCCAGCATGGAATATAAACTTTATCATGAACAAGAATTATAATAATAACATCTTTATTATTGCCTCTAGGGCATAATTCCAACAGTCTCCCACTTGCACTAGAGTCAATAATCTAGTTTACATCTGGCAACAATCTCACACCCATGGCACTGAGGTGTTGATCATGTTTTACACGTGGAAGAGGTTTAGTCAATGGATCTGCGACATTCAGATCCGTATGTACTTTGCTAATCTTCAGATCTCCATCTGCTATATAATCTCGGATTATATGAAACTTGCGATTGATATGCTTGGTCTTTGGATGATATCTTGGTTCCTTAGCGAGTGCTATGGCGTCAGTGTTGTCACACAATATCTCCGATGGGTCCAATGCACTTGGAACCACGCCAAGCTCGATGATGAAGTTTGATCCAAACTCCTTCACTTGGCAACCTGCGGCAGCCATGTATTCCGCTTCCACTGTAGATCCCGCGATCACGCTTTGCTTGCAGCTTCTCCGACTCCAGCTCCTCCATTCAAAATATAAGCGTATCACATGCGAGATTTGGAATCATCCTTGTCGGTGTCAAAACTAGCATCGACGTAACCTTTTCGACAATGTTCATCACCCCATAGACTAAGAACATTTCTTTAGTTCTATTTAGGTACTTTAGGATGTTCTTCACGGTGTCGATGTTCCACTCTGGATCACTTTGATATCTGCTCGTCAAACTAAGAGCATTGGACACATCCGGTCTAGTACCGACATGGCATACATGATGGAACCTATGGCGAGGCATAAGGCACTTTGCTCATAGCTTCCTATCATTTACCATAGCTGGACCTTGCCTTGCTCAATATCTTACACGACAACCTAGGCCTTTGAACCTTTCTTTGCCTTATCCTTTACGATCCTTTTGAACTTTGTCTAGGTATGTACTCGGCTTAAAGCTATCGAGCGTCTTTGTCTATCTCTATAGATCTTGATGCCCAATATATAAGCAGCTTCACCTAGGTCTTTCATTGAAAAACACTTGTTCAAATAACTCTTCACATCGTTAAGCATGTTGATGTCATTTCCGATAATCAATATGTCATCCACATACGATACCGAAGCGTCACGAGCTCCCACTCACTTTCTTGTAGATGCAAGCTTCGTAGCAATTTGGAACAAATCCAAAGCTCTTGATCACTTGATCAAAGCGAAGGTTCCAACTCGCGATGCTTGCTTGATCCATAAATGGAGCAGCTGAAGTTTGCATACTTTACTAGCATCCTTAGGATCGACAAAACCTTGGGTTGCATCATATACAACTCTTCATCAATGTTCCCATTGAGGAAAGCAGTATTGACATCCATCTGCCATATTTCATAATCATGAAACGCAGCAACTGCTAATAAAATCCGAATGGACTTAAACATCGCTACGGGAGAGAAAGTCTCATCGTAGTCAACACCTTGAACTTGTCGAAAATCTTTTGCGACAAGCTGTGCTTTATAGACGGTAACATTACCATCCGCGTCCGTTTTCTTCTTGAAGATCCATTTGCACTCAACGGCCTTTCGGTCGCTAGGAGGGTCCACCAAAGTCCATACTTGGTTTTCGCTCATGGATCCCAATTCGGATTTCATGGCTTCCAGCCATTTCTCAGAGTCTGGGCTCATCATCGCTTCCTCATAGTTCGTGGGTTCACTGTCTTCTACCAACAAGACAGTCAAGACAGGGTTGCCGTACCACTCAGGAGGGGCACGCGACCTTGTCGACCTGCGACGTTCAGTAGCAGCATCGTCCGAAGCTTCATGATCCTTGTCATTAGCTTCCTCTATTGTTGGTGCGGTGACCTTTGGAACAATTTCAGGTCTTTGCGCTACTCTCAATTCAAGAAGGTTCAATAACCTCGTCTAGCTCTACTTTCCTCCCACTCACTTCTTTCGAGAGAAACTCCTTCTCAAGAAAGGAACCGTTCTTTGACAAACACTTTGCCTTGGTTACGTGATAGAAGGTATACCCAATAGTTTCCTTAGGGTATCCTATGAAGACGCATTTCTCGCTTTGGGTTCGAGCTTGTCGGCATCATCAACTTGACGTAAGCTTCCATCCCCAAACTTTAAAGCGACAACTTAGGTTTAGCACCAAACCACAGTTCATACGGTGTCGTCTCAGCAGTTTAGATGGAGCCCTATTTAAAGTGAATGCAGCGGTTTCTAATGCATAACCCCAAAATGATAACGGCAAATCAGTAAGAGACATCATTGATCGGACCATATCTAATAGGGTTCGATTCAGGCGTTCAGACACACCATTGCTGTTGTGGTGTTCGGGTGGCGTGAGTTGTGAAAGCGATTCCACTTGCTTTAAGATGCGTGAAAATCATAACTCAAATATTCACCTCCACGATCGGATCGTAGAAACTTAATCTTTACATTACGATGGTTCTCCACTTCATTACGAAATTCCTTGAACTTTTCAAATGTTTGATTTATGTTTCATTAAATAGATATACCCATATCTACTTAAGTCATCGGTAAAAGTGAGAAATAGCGATATCCACCGGGCGTCGAAACACTCATCGGTCGCATACATCGGTATGTATGATTTCCAACAAGTCCGTTGCTCGCTCCATCATCTGGGAGAAGCGGGGTTTTGATCATCTTGCCCATGAGGCATGGTTAGCATGTGTCAAATGATTCAAAATCAAGAGACTCCAAAGTCCATCGAATGGAGTTTCTTCATCGCTTTACTCCAATATGACCTGACAGCGATTGCCACAAATAAGTAGTATTATCTCTATCTACTTTGCATCTCTTAGCCTCAATGTTATGGATGTGTGTTTCATCTCTTTCGAGATTTAGAAGAAATAAACCATTCACAAGAGGTGCATGACCATAAAAGATGTTACTCATATAAATAGAACAACCATTATTCTCGATTTAAATGAATAACCATCTTGCAATAAACACGATCAAAATGATGTTCATGCTCAACGCAGCACATAATAACATTTATTAAGGTTTAAAACTAATCCGAAGGTAAAACTAAGGAGGCGTCTGACGGCCATCACATCAACTCTTGATCCATTGCCAAGCGCATCGTCACCTCATCCCTCGCAAAGCCCGGCTATTCCGTAGCTCTGTTTGAGTTACAAATATTAGCAACCCGGTATCAAATACCCGGGCACTACAACGAGGGCTAGTAAGGAAAACATCAATAACATGTATATCAAATATACCTTTGATGGTGCCACCTTCTTGTCGCTAAGTACTTGGACGATTCGCTTCGATGACCCTTGTCCTTGCAATAGAAGCACTCGATGTCGGCTTGGGACTGACCAGCTTCTTCTCGGCGAGGCATTGCGCTTCTGCCGCCCTTCTTGAAGGGCTTCTTTGCTCCTTACCTTTCTTAAAGGAGGGCTTGTTGACCATCAACACATGATTATCCTTCTTGATGTCCACTTCCAGCCTTGACTTTGCGAAGAGCTCGGTGATCGTGTCGATGGAACCAATCGATTATGAGTCACTACAAAACTTTTGTAGCGGGAGGGAGTGATTGCGAGAACCTGTCAATCTTGAGCTCCTCTGGAATCGTGCATTCCGGTTGCTCAAGCGTTGAGTGTAGCCCGACATATTTATGGCGTGCTCACTAACGTAACTCCTTCCTCCATCTTGCGATTAAAGAACTTCTCGGAGATCTCATATCTCTCGAGCGGGCTTGAGTCGAAACATGGTTTTCGGCTCCTCGAGAATCTCAAAGGGCCGGGATAGGTTTCAAAAGCGATTTTGAAGCTCGGTTCCATAGCAAACAACATGGTGCTCTTAATCACACCATAATCATCTTTCTTGCGGTGATAGAGCTTTCTCATCGGTAAGCCAGATTCTTGAGGGTCACCTAACGCTTTCCCAAGGACATAGTCCTTTTGTCCGCCAGACAGAATGATTCTTAGATTGCGGAACCAATTGGTGAAGTTAGACCCATTGTTTCTAAGCTTTTCCTTCTCAGCAAAAACGTTGAAGTTGAAGTTGGACTTGGCCATGTGATCTACAGTATTGGAAAGTACAATTTAGACTATGTTCATGATAAATAGTTCAACTTAATAAAATTACTAGATGAACTCCCACTAAATTCAACATCCCTCAAGTTGTTTAGTGAACACGATCCAAATTCACCACACCTAATCCGATCATCACGATAAGAGATGTGGTTTCAATGGTGGACAACAAAGTGTCGATCATATCATTCATATGACTCATGCTTAACCTTTCGGTTCTTGTGTTCGAGGCCATGTATGCATACATGCTAGGCTCGTCAAGCTAGACCCAAGTATTTCTGCGTGTGCAAAACTGGCTTGCACCCGTTGTATGTGAGCGTAGAGTCTATAGCACCCGATCATCACGTGATGCTTGGACACGACGAACTTTCGCAATGGTGCATACTTGGGGAGAACACAGTTTTTATCTTGATCTTTAAGTGAGGAATCATCTTATAATGCTACCGTCGCGATCTAAGCATAATAAGATACATAAAGGGATAAACATCACATGCATATAACTTTATGTGACATGGTATAGCCAATCCTCGCACAATGATCTCCATCTTGTGCCTTAAGCATGATCTCCATCACTCCACCATGATTGCCTCCACCACGAATAGCAACTACAACTATTGCTAACTACTTAGCGATAAAGTAAAGCTATTACATGGCGTATAAGAAGTTGACTCGGGTCATACACAATTATAAAGACAACCATATGGCTCTGCCGGTTGTGTACTCATCGACATGCAAGTCGTGAAACATTACAAAACATGATCATCGCATACAATATACACATCACATCTTGGGCCATACCATATCACGGAAAACACTCCTGCAAAAACAAGTTAGGCGCCTCTACTTTGTTGTTGCATGTTTTACGTGGCTTATGGGAGTAGATGCTAAGAACGATTCTTACCTACGGAAAGCCACAGCGGTGATATTATGGTTGCCAAACTCGGTGTTAATCCCATGACAACTATAGTGAGAGAAAGCGACATCCACCCGCATGTGTGGAACAAGCCACACGTCAAGTCGGAGCGGTCTCATGACGGCGTCGCGTAAGGTTGGCTGGACGCTTCAATCTCACTATCCGCGTCATAAGAAGAACACAAACAAGAGGCTTGCAGCAGAAAACATCAGCGCCGCAACAACCATGTTGCGTTCTACTCGTGAAACACATCTACGCATAGATCTAGCTCGATACCCTTTGAAGGGTTTCGGGCATAGTAAATCAAAATTTTCTACGGATGCGAGCGGAGGAAAGCCAAGATCTAATCTAGGAGATGCAATCAACGAGCGAGCTTGGCTTAGATCTTAATCCCCTTGAAGATTCGCGCAGCGGAGCGCTGGTCGGAGCGGGGGTGATGTAGTCGTACTCGCTTCTCCTCCTCACGATCCGATCCGATCTAGCACCACAAGTGGCGGTGCCTCCGTGAGATGCACACGTGCAGCACCTCGACGTCTCCTCCTTCCTCGGACCAGCGAGTATGGTGGAGAGATAGATTTGATCTACAACACGACGGCGTGGTGTATATGGTGGAGAATTTCTGCAGCAGGGCTTCGCCTACAAACAGTCGGGAGGGAGAGACGAAGGCAGCAGGGCTACTAGGGCTTGGAGGGAGGTGTGTAGGGGGGAGGGGGGGCGGCCAACCCTTGCCCCTCCTCCAAGCCTATCTCTAGTTTAAACAATTTAAACTCTCCCTTATCTAGAAATCCTATCTCTAGTTTAAACGATTTAAACTCTCCCTTATCTAGAAATCCTATCTCTAGTTTAAACGAGTTTAAACTTATCTAGGATCGGCTGGGCCCTATGGGGCCTTGTGCCCCTGGCCCAATGCGGCCAGGACACTCCCTCACAGGCCCATGCCCCCTCCCGGAAGGTGGGGCCACGTTGGCTCCCTTTCGGAAGGTTCTAGAAGCTTCCGGTACAATACCGATTAACTTGAACAATTCGAACTCCAAAAATGCAATGCCTTATATGAATCTTATTCTCGGACCATTCGAACCTCTCGTGATATCCGGATCCCATCCGAGACTCGAACAAAAATTTATAAACCAATTATCCAATCTATCCTAGCGTCGAGATCGTTAAGTGTGTGATCCTGCGGGTTCGAGAATATGGACATGATCTTCTATCAATAATCAGCAATGGGTGCAGGCACCCATATTGACTCCACATTCATCGATGATCATATCGGATGAACCACGATGCCAGGATTCAATCAATCCCATATATATATTCCCTTCGTCTCGCGATATTTTACTTGCGAGATTCGATCGTCGATGCCGTCATACCTAGTTCAATCTCGTTCACGGCAAGTACTTTACTCGTTCCGTAATCCGATATCACTTTGTGATTAACTCCTTAACCACATGCTTTCAAGCGGTGTTGATATCGATTCGAGTGGGCCAGTATATCTCTCCGACTTGGGAGGGACAAATTCCATCTCGATGCATACAACCCATGAGATACTTTCCGATCACACGAGACACCTTTATGATCACCCTCGCATAGGATGACGTTTGATGACCTCAAAGCTTTCTTCGGTACCAGGGAGTTGCATTATCTCATGGTCTAAGGAATACAATATTTGACATAGGAAAAGCTTGCAAAGATGAACACGATGAAGCGATCTAATTGCTTCGCTTAGTTTGGGCCTATCCACCATATCATTCTCCCAATGATATGATCTCATTATCAATTGACAACTCATGTCTATGGTTAGAAACCTTAACCATCATTGATCAATGAGCTAGTCCATAGGCGTACTAGGGACACGGTGTTGTTCACAAACCACACAAGTATTAAAGTTTCGTTAATACAATTCCAGCATGGAATATAAACTTTATCATGAACAAGAATTATAATAATAACATCTTTATTATTGCCTCTAGGGCATAATTCCAACATCTCCCACTTGCACTAGAGTCAATAATCTAGTTTACATCGGCAACAATCTCACACCCATGGCAGCGAGGTGTTGATCATGTTTACGTGGAAGAGGTTTAGTCAATGGATGCGACATTCGGTCCGTATGTACTTTCTAATCTTGATCTCCATCGCTATATAATCTCGGATTATATGAAACTTGCGATTGATATGCTTGGTCTTTGGATGATATCTTGGTTCCTTAGCGAGTGCTATGGCGTCGGTGTTGTCACACAATATCTCCGATGGGTCAATGCACTTGGAACCACGCCAAGCTCGATGATGAAGTTTGATCCAAACTCCTTCACTTGGCTTCTGCGGCAGACCATGTATTCCGCTTCCTTTGTAGATCCAGCGATCACGCTTTGCTTGCGACTTCTCCGACTCACGCTCCTCCATTCAAAATATAAGCGTATCTGTAGAGATTTGGAATCATCCTTGTCGGTGTCAAAACTAGCATCGGCGTAACCTTTTACGACAAGCTGTTCATCACCCCATAGACTAAGAACATTTCTTTAGTTCTATTTAGGTACTTTAGGATGTTCTTCACGGTGTCGATGTTCCACTCTGGATCACTTTGATATCTTCGTCGAACTAAGAGCATTGGACACATCGGTCTAGTACACATGGCATACATGATGGAACCTATGGCGAGGCATAAGGCACTTTGCTCATAGCTTCCCTATCATTTACCATAGTGGACAGAGCCTTGCTCAATATCTTACGACAACCTAGGCCTTGAACCTTTCTTTGCCTTATCCTTTACGATCCTTTTCGAACTTTGTCTAGGTATGTACTGGCTTAAAGCTATCGGTCTTTGTCTATCTCTATAGATCTTGATGCCCAATATATAAGCAGCTTCACCTAGGTCTTTCATTGAAAAACACTTGTTCAAATAACTCTTCACATCGTTAAGCATGTTGATGTCATTTAGATAATCAATATGTCATCCATCTGATACCGGAAAGCGTCACGAGCTCCCTCACTTTCTTGTAGATGCAAGCTTGTAGCAATTTGGAACAAATCCAAAGCTCTTGATCACTTGATCAAAGCGAAGGTTCCAACTCCGCGATGCTTGCTTGATCCATAAATGGAACGCTGAAGTTTGCATACTTTACTAGCATCCTTAGGATCGACAAAACCTTCGGGTTGCATCATATACAACTCTTCATCAATGTTCCCATTGAGGAAAGCGATCTTGACATCCATACGCCATATTTTATAATCATGAAATGCAGCAATTGCTAATAAAATCGAATGGACTTAAACATCGCTACGGAGAGAAAGTCTCATCGTCAACACCTTGAACTTGTCGAAAACCTTTGCGACAAGCCGTGCTTTATAAGACGGTAACATTACCATCCGTCCGTTTTCTTCTTGAAAATCCATTTGCACTCAACGGCCTTTCGATGCGCTAGGAGGGTCCACCAAAGTCCATACTTGGTTTTCGCTCATGGATCCCAATTCGGTTCATGGCTTCCGACCATTTCTCGAGTCTGGGCTCATCATCGCTTCCTCATAGTTCGTAGGTTCACATCTTCTACCAACAAGGCTCAAGGCGAGGTTGCCGTACCACTCGGGAGGGCACGCGACCTTGTCGACTGCGACGTTCAAGATGCGACATCGTCAAGCTTCATGATCCTTGTCATTAGCTTCCTCTATTGTTAGTGCGGTGACCGAACAATTTCAGGTCTTTGCGCTACTCTCAATTCAAGAGAAGGTTCAATAACCTCGTCTAGCTCTACTTTCCTCCCACTCACTTCTTTCGAGAGAAACTCCTTCTCAAGAAAGGAACCGTTCTTCTGACAAACACTTTGCCTTGTTGCGTGATAGAAGGTATACCCAATAGTTTCCTTAGGGTATCCTATGAAGACGCATTTCTCTCGCTTTGGGTTCGAGCTTGTCGGCATCAACTTCTTGAAACCGCATCCCCAAACTTTAAGCGACAACTTAGGTTTAGCACCAAACCACAGTTCATACGGTGTCGTCTCAGCGGATTTAGATGGAGCCCTATTTAAAGTGAATGCAGCGGTTTCTAATGCATAACCCCAAAATGATAACGGCAAATCAAGAGAGACATCATTGATCGGACCATATCTAATAGGGTTTGATTCGGCGTTCAGACACACCATTCTTTTGTGGTGTTCGGGTGGCGTGAGTTGTGAAAGCGATTCCACTTGCTTTAAGATGCGTGAGAAAATCATAACTCAAATATTCACCTCCACGATCGGATCGTAGAAACTTAATCTTTACTTACGATGGTTCTCCACTTCATTTTGAAATTCCTTGAACTTTTCAAATGTTTTGATTTATGTTTCATTAAATAGATATACCCATATCTACTTAAGTCATCGGTAAAAGTGAGGAAATAGCGATATCCACCGCGTCGAAACACTCATCGGTCGCATACATCGGTATGTATGATTTCCAACAAGTCCGTTGCTCGCTCCATCATCTGGGAGACGGGGTTTTGATCATCTTGCCCATGAGGCATGGTTCGCATGTGTCAAATGATTCAAAATCAAGAGACTCAAAGTCCATCGAATGGAGTTTCTTCATCGCTTTACTCCAATATGACCTAGCAGCGATTACCACAAATAAGTAGTATTATCTCTATCTACTTTGCATCTCTTAGCCTCAATGTTATGGATGTGTGTTTCATCTCTTTCGAGATTTAGAAGAAATAAACCATTCACAAGAGGTGCATGACCATAAAAGATGTTACTCATATAAATAGAACAACCATTATTCTACGATTTAAATGAATAACCATCTTGCAATAAACACGATCCGGAAATGATGTTCATGCTCAACGCAGGCACATAATAACATGTATTAAGGTTTAAAACTAATCCCGAAGGTAAAACTAAGGAGAGCGTGCCGACGGCCATCACATCAACTCTTGATCCATTGCCAACGCGCATCGTCACCTCATCCCTCGCATGGCCACTGTTAGTAGCTGTTTCGAGTTACAAATATTAGCAACCGGTATCAAATACCCGGGCACTACAACGAGGGCTAGTAAGGAAAACATCAATAACATGTATATCAAATATACCTTTGATGGTGCCACCTTCTTGTCCGCTAAGTACTTGGACGATTTCTTCGATGACCCTTGTCCTTGCAGAAGCACTCGATGTCGGCTTGGGACCAGACTGAGCTTCTTCTCGCGAGGGCATTAAGCTTGCCGCCCTTCTTGAAGGGCTTCTTTGCTCCTTACCTTTCTTAAAGGAGGGCTTGTTGACCATCAACACATGATTATCCTTCTTGATGTCCACTTCGCAGCCTTGACTTTGCGAAGAGCTCGGTGATCGTATCGATGGAACCAATCGATTATGAGTCACTACAAAACTTTTGTAGCGGGAGGAGTGATTGCAGAACCCTGTCAATCTTGAGCTCCTCTGGAATCGTGCATTCCAGTTGCTCAAGGCGTTGAGTGTAGCCCGACATATTTATGGCGTGCTCACTAACGTAACTCCCTTCCTCCAGCTCGCGGCCGGCCCCCGTCGACCTCGCTGCCGTCGAGCCGGCGCCTCCTCCACCGGCTCCCCGTGCGCCGCTCGCCGCCCGAGCACCTCCCTGCCTCTGGCGTGCCCATGAGCTTCCCTCTTGACCTCGGCCGCGAGCTCTCCTCAGGCCCCGCCTCGCCGCCGCTAAGCGCTGGGCCTCCTCGCCGTCTCGTCTCCGACCCGCGGCACCCTCTGCCTCTCGCCTTCCTTCCTGGCGACGCTGCTGCCCCGAGCAAGTCCGCCGCCTCCCTGCCTTCTCCGTCGTCGCCTCTGCTTGACACCCGCAGTAGCCTTGCTGGCCTCCCCAGTGCCTCCTTGCGAGACCCCATGCCACCGTCGTCGGGTCTGCGTCGCCCCTGCCGTCCCGAGCCTCCGATGCAGCACCTCCTCGTCGCCCTTCTCCGAGACGTCGTGTTGTGCGTGGATGTCTCCACATAGAAGTTGAACATGAAGACTGTTGTCCAGGGCTACAAGATGGAACTCAAGAATTGAACCGAGGATGTGACAAGATCTCACCGGGAGGCGTAGGAACAAGATCGTCAACATGGATCCGAGACCGATCCGAACGCCAAGTATTTCCCTCGGACGCCAAAACCGAACTGAAGAACGCCAAGATCACCGACGTTAGCCAAGTTCTTCATCCGGGCAAGACCGACGATGTGGGCCCGACAAGTTCGACACCGACTGAGGCGAGTCCGATCGCCCGACGCCACACCAAGTCCTTCTTCGGGCCAAGCTCTTTATTATATCCGACCTTCAAGAACGATCCGTCGAACCACGAACCACGAGACCGACCCCGAACCCATCGAACCCCAAGATCGTCGAGACCCCAATGTGTGACCCTAAGCCCCTATTTTTATAATAATATATACTTGTTGCATCTTAAATTGTCATACTCGCATGCATATTGTGTGGTTTGGGGGCCTTATGCCGATTCACCTAAATTAAATATGGGATCCATATGCGGGCAAATCTAGTCGTATATTGGTCCCATTTAAATCTGTGTAGCGAACTGGTGCTATCTTTTGCCATGTTAAGACAACATTTAAAATGTGGGGTATCTAAACAACATGAACCTAGTAAATAATTGTCGGGACCCCCGGTTCCGCTTAATCTTGCCTAATTGCATCGCACCTTTGCCATGTCATACATCATACATGCATCATGCCCGATCTTTTGCCGTAGTATTAAATAGTGCATCCGGTGTTTATTCTAGCGTTTTGCTTCTTCGCGGATAAGGCCGTTGAGTTGATGCGAGTGTCGACCCGATCTTCGGATGAACCTTCGGCAATGTTTTCAGGCGAGCACCTCCCCCTTTCTACCTATCTTACTTTTATAGTATTTATTCCCTCCTGTTGATCTATTGCTATCTGTGTTGCGATGCTCTAGTTTCCGTACCCGAGATATCCCTTGCAGCCATATATTGCCTTGGACACATCCTATTACCTGTTGTTTGGTAGATAGTTGGAATTGCGCGTCGTAGTCGCTTGCTCAAGTGTTGTTGTGTGTCGCCAAGTACCACAGTTGTTGGAGTATTGCCGCATGTTTAATGTTGGAGATGATCATGGCTTTAATTATCGTTTACTTTAATTACTGTTTAACAACTAAAATTGAAGTAGGAAAATGCAGAGGCACAGGTGGTCAATAGATGTTATTTGGTTTTTAACCGTCCACTTGTGTCCCGTAGGACCCCGAGTACTTGATACCTGTTCCTTGAATTTTCGCGCTATCCACATCCGGGAGGATTATGGGACCCCACAGGCGAGCTTGATTCATTCTTATTTCTTGGGGCCAAACTAGTTTGAGGTTTTATTTACTATCTGTACTTATGCCATGCCTTCGCTTTATTTACGATTGTGCGAGGAGCACTGTCTTGTTAGGATCGTGACCCGTTTTGCGGTATCGACAAGCCCAGTTTGGGTTCCCGATCGTTCTGACCCCCACAAACCTTGAGTCCGTCTCGAAGTCAGCTAACTTCGTTGCGGGTATACTTAATGGGGTAGCCCCCTGAAATATTTCTAAATCTTGTGATTGCTTTGTCGTGAAGGCCTCGTTGGGTTTTGATTTGGTTTTTTCGAGGTTGATCGAGTGTGTGTTGCTATTTGTGCACCCCTGCAGGGTAAAACTTTCTGAAAGCCGTGTCCGCGGTTATGGACGACTTGGAGCACAGTATCTCGATCATAGACAAGCATAACTAAAGTAGTGCTATAAATTTGACTAAGTAACTGACTAGTAAATAGTGCAACACTCATGGAATGGTTAATAAAATTGCCAACAATTGCTTGTTTGGGTTGTCGCTTGCTACCATTGTATCTGACTAGTAAGTATTGCAACTACAACGGACTGGCTAAATAAAAGTACCAACAACTGCTGGGTATTGGGATATCTCATGCTAATTGTATCTGACTAGTAAGTGTCGCAACTACAACGGAATGGTTAACTAAAATTGCCTACTGCTTATTATATCAGGATGACTATCTATACTTGACTAGTAATTGCTGCAACGATAACTGAATAAATAAAACTGCCAACTGTGTGAGTTCCTCGGTTGACTTCGTCGTTTGGTCTCGAGGGGGAAACACCAGGATGGGTTTGTATGGTGGTAGCATCAGGTTGGTTCCGAACAGGTCTTTCTTATCCCTCGATGGCCAGCGGTTATATCGAGTCTCTATAGGTTGTTTAGTGCATGCCTGCGCCGCTTGATCCACCATACCTATGTGGCGAGGACCGGAATTCTAGCCTCGCTGTCTTGGCCTCGATCTTGACCGCTCTCTTTTCCTTTTCCCTTTGTCGGCACCCTTTTTTGTTTAAGCAGGTTTTGGGGATCAACGTCGTTAGCAGGTTACCCTTCGGCTTGGCACAGGCAGGTTATGGGCGCCATTGGTTATTCTTGAGGCTCTTAGCCCCATTTGCATCTTGTCCGTAGTCGGACGCTCTATCATTTTCAAGGTGATTTGGATCTTTGTATATTATCTCGTATTCTTGACTCGTTGAGTCATTTGTTGTATATATCTTACGTGGGTCCCATCAAGGACTGTTGTGTAATGTTATTACTTCGTTTTCCACCATACGAAAGTGCTGGTGGGCACCTTTGAATCGTTTCTATGCGGGTTTGAGTTTCGCTAAAACTTGCATAGGGCCGATCGAGGGTGCTGAGTGGTATCAGAGCTTAGCAGTTGCGATACCCCACAAGTCCAGCCTGTAGGATAACCTAGCTGACGGCCGAAGTAGAGTGTCAAAACTATTTTTGCAAAATCGGTTGGATAGTTCTGATTAGGTCTGGTTTTACTCCTTACCCCTCTGCTGCTCTCCTCTCACCTCTGCGTGTTTTGAATCCGCTCTCTTCTCTCTCTTCGAGTCCAGGATTTCTCGTGGTTGGGTTCCATCGTACCTTCAGGGTTTCGCTTCCTCCTTTGGTAACGGTGTTGCTACATCTGGTCTTCATGCTATCCGAGGAACCCTTCGTCCGGTGGACTTCTCTTTGTTCCTTCTCGTGCCTTCCGGTGTTTTCCGACGCGACGAAGTCATCTACGTCAGATCTGATGAGAATGTCCATCCCTCCTTTGTTTCCGAACCTTGTTTGTCGAGATCTTCAGTCTGAATTCTGAGAGTTGGTTGCATAGTTTCCTATTCATGTGCAGGGTAATGCTTTGGGTGCGCGATGGACTGATCACCTTCCGACTACTCTTATCATTCGCTCTTGCACCTTGAATGGTGAATAATTGCAGTTATACTCCTTCCACGCCCCGCCTCTCCTTCCCCTCCGGCCAGGCGAGCTCTCCCCGGCCGCGTGGCCCTTCGTCGACGCCCCTCCTCTGCTTCCCCTCCCCGCCGCCGCTTGGTTCTCCACCGCCTCCAGCTCGCGGACGGCCCCCGTCGACCTCGCCGCCGTCGAGCCGCCGCCTCCTCCACCGGCTCCCCGTGCGCCGCTCGCCGCCCGAGCACCTCCCTGCCTCTGGCGTGCCCCGCGGAGCTTCCCTCTTGACCTCGGCGGCGTGATGAGCTCTCCTCACCCCACGCCTCGCGTGCCGCATAGCGCTGCGCCTCCTCGCCCGTCTCGTCTCACCGCGACACCTCGCCTCTCGCCTTCCTTCTGGCGACGCTGCCCCAGCAAGTCCGCCGCCTCCTCGCTTCTCGTCGTCGCCTGCTTGACACCCAGCAGCCGCTTTGGTCTCCCAGTGCCTCCTTGCGAGACCCCATGCCACCACCGTCGCCGTGCGTCGCCCACCGTCCGAGCCTCCGATGCAGCACCTCCTCGTCGCCCTTCTCCGAGACGTCGTGTTGTGCGTGGATGTCTCCACATAGAAGTTGAACATGAAGACTGTTGTCCAGGGCTACAAGATGGAACTCGCAAGAATTGAACCCGAGGATGTGACAAGATCTCCTGCCCGGAGGCGTAGGAACAAGATCGTCAACATGGATCCGAGACCGATCCGGAACGCCAAGTATTTCCCTCGGACGCCAAAACCCGAACCTGAAGAACGCCAAGATCACCGACGCAGAACGCCAAGTTCTTCATCCCGGGCGCCAAGACCGACCTGATACGCGGGCCCGACAAGTTCGACACCGACCAGGGCGAGTCCGATGCGCCCCCGACGCCACACCAAGTCCTTCTTCCCGGAACGCCAAGCTCTTTATTATATCCGACCTTCGAAGAACGATCCCGTCGAACCCTGAACCCTGAGACCCGACCCCGAACCCATCGAACCCCAAGATCGTCGAGACCCCAATGTGTGACCCTAAGCCCCTATTTTTATAATAATATATACTTGTTGCATCTTAAATTGTCATACTCGCATGCATATTGTGTGGTTTGGGGGCCTTATGCCGATTCACCTAAATTAAATATGGGATCCATATGCGGGCAAATCTAGTCGTATATTGGTCCCATTTAAATCTGTGTAGCGAACTGGTGCTATCTTTTGCCATGTTAAGACAACATTTAAAATGTGGGGTATCTAAACAACATGAACCTAGTAAATAATTGTCGGGACCCCCGGT
Source organism: Avena longiglumis (assembly GCA_030063025.1). NCBI lineage: Eukaryota > Viridiplantae > Streptophyta > Magnoliopsida > Poales > Poaceae > Avena > Avena longiglumis. The sequence continues at coordinate 312,465,894 of CP125977.1, forward strand.
TCCGCTTAATCTTGCCTAATTGCATCGCTTTCTTTGCCATGTCATACATCATACATGCATCATGCCCGATCTTTTGCCGTAGTATTAAATAGTGCATCCGGTGTTTATTCTAGCGTTTTGCTTCTTCGCGGATAAGGCCGTTGAGTTGATCTGATGTCGACCCGATCTTGGATGAACCTTGGCAATGTTTTCGGTGAGCTCCCTTTCTACCTATCTTACTTTTATAGTATTTATTCCCTCTGTTGATCTATTGCTATACGTGTTGCGATGCTCTAGTTTCCGTGCGAGATATCCCTTGCGACCATATATTGCCTTGGACACATCCTATTACATTGTTTGGTAGATAGTTGGAATTGCGGCGTCGTGATCGCTTGCTCAAGTTGTTGTGTGTCGCCAAGTACAACAGTTGTTGGAGTATTGCGCATGTTTAATGTTGGAGATGATCATGGCTTTAATTATCGTTTACTTTAATTCTTGTTTAACAACTAAAATTGAAGTAGGAAAATGCAGAGGCACAGTGGTCAATAGATGTTATTTGGTTTTTAACGTCCACTTGTGTCCGTGGGACCCCGAGTACTTGATACTGTTCCTTGAATTTTCGCTATCCACATCCGGGAGGATTATGGGACCCCAGGCGAGCTTGATTCATTCTTATTTCTTGGGGCCACAAACTAGTTTGAGGTTTTATTTACTATCCTGTACTTATGCCATGCCTTCTTTGCTTTATTACGATTGTGCGAGGAGCACTGTCTTTATTTAGGATCGTGACCCGTTTGCGGTATCGACAAGCCGATTTGGGTTCCCGATCGTTCTGACCGCCCCACAAACCTTGAGTCCGTCTCAAGTCAGCTAACCGTTCTTGGTATACTTAATGGGGTAGCCCCTGAAATATTTCTAAATCTTGTGATTGCTTTGTCGTGAAGGCCTCGTTGGGTTTTGATTTGGTTTTCGAGGTTGATCGGTGTGTGTTGCTATTTGTGCACCCTGCGGTAAAACTTTCTGGCCGTGTCATGTTATGGACGACTTGGAGCACAGTATCTCGATCATAGACAAGCATAACTAAAGTAGTGCTATAAATTTGACTAAGTAACTGACTAGTAAATAGTGCAACACTCATGGAATGGTTAATAAAATTGCCAACAATTGCTTGTTTGGGTTGTCGCTTGCTACCATTGTATCTGACTAGTAAGTATTGCAACTACAACGGAATGGCTAAATAAAAGTACCAACAACTGCTGGGTTTTGGGATATCTCATGCTAATTGTATCTGACTAGTAAGTGTCGCAACTACAACGGAATGGTTAACTAAAATTGCCTACTGCTTATTATATCAGGATGACTATCTATACTTGACTAGTAATTGCTACAACGATAACTGAATAAATAAAACTGCCAACTGTGTGAGTTCCTCGGTTGACTTCCTCGTTTGGTCTCGAGGGGGAAACACCAGGATGGGTTTGTATGGTGGTAGCATCAGGTTGGTTCCGAACAGGTCTTTCTTATCCCTCTCTGATAGCCGACAGTTATATCGAGTCTCTATAGGTTGTTTAGTGCATGCCGCGCTGCCGCTTCAGTCCACCATACCTATGTAGGCGAGGACCGCCGAATTCTAGCCTCGCCTGTCTTGGCCTCGATCTTGACCGCTCTCTCTTTTCCTTTGCCCTTTGCCGGCACCCTTTTTTGTTTAAGCGGGTTTTGGGGATCAACGTCGTTAGCGGGGTTACCCTTCCGCTTGGCACAGGCAGGTTATGGACGCCATTGGTTATTCTTCAGGGCTCTTAGCCCCATTTGCATCTTGTCCGTAGTCGGACGCTCTATCATTTTCAAGGTGATTTGGATCTTTGTATATTATCTCTGTATTCTTGACTCGTTGAGTCGCTGTTGTATATATCTGTTCTATGGGTCCCATCGAGGACTGTTGTGTAATGTTATTACTTCGTTTTCCACCCGCACAAAAGTGCCTGGTGGGCACCTTTGAATCGTTTCTATGCGGGTTTGGCGAGTTTCACTAAAACTTGCATAGGGACGATTCTGAGGGTGTTACAATGTGGCTGGCCTATAAATAGAGCCCCCACCCCTTCATGTATCCCTAAGGCATATGAAAGAACATGTGGGCCCCCATGTGTGGTTTTGGTAATTAATGACAATCTTTATGGACTAATGTGTCTATTAAGTTATACTTGTAGGAATTGTCCATTGGCATCGCTTGGAGCTTGTGTCGGCTTCAAGGTCGATGAAATGAGAGGAAGATATGTTGTGCAAGCTCAAAATGCACAATCTTTAGAAGATCTCATGTTTTATGCTTGCCATCCTCGGTGATCATGGATCGATGATGAGGAATCAAGAAAGGCGTTCCATCTTGAGAAGGTAAAGATCGTCTACATCGAGCTCAAGTGGAATGCTCAAGGCAAAGGTATAATCTTGATAGGTTTTCCCTTTTACCGGTCTTATATTGTTAGTGGATGACCGGGTTTAGGATATATAACCGTACTATCAAGAGGGGCTCTCGAATGAGTAACTCGATCACATCGTTCGGAGAGAGCTCAAACCTTTGCATACTTGCATCATCGTATTTGGTTGTTATTTGGTCTTATCAATGTGAGGATATAGAGCTTGTGGTAATCTCCACAACAAGCTCTGTTCATCAAAATCGGATCCCTCTTTTATATCTTATTACGATTTTGATCTATGCGGTTTTTCAGTTTCTCACCAAGTGAGGTATCTCACATTATTATACTTGATACATTCTCACTTGGTGATAACCAATATTTTCACCTTTTATAAGGAAGCTCATGTCGTCCTCCTTCCAACGCAATTGGAATCGGGTCGATCGGAGTTACCAATCAAAAGTTATAGCCGTTTGAATAGTACCGCATTTTGGTACCTAGCAAGGCAGAAGGTTTTGGAAAGTTGCCAAAATCCACTGCCGGGCTAGGTACCAAAAAGTGGTAGTACCGCATTTTAGTACCTAGCACGGCAGAAGGTTTTTTACTTCGTAATTTGGATCTATCCTCCCTTGCTGGACTATGATGTTTCTTTGCATGATCTTGTAGAGGTTGTTGTCCTCTTCGAAACGAGCCCAAGATCATCGAAATCGGAGTCCCTTCTATTGATGTGGACATCCCTTCTATTGATACAACCGTTGTACCTACAGCTACACACATACAAGGACCCATCACAAGATCTCGTGCCAAACAACTTAACTATCAGGTACTTTCGTTTCTTGGAACTATTCCTCACATACATGAGAATATGATGCTGCCTAAATCAGATGTATTTCTTACTCTTAGGAATGATGGACCAAGCATGGATGAGAGGGACAAGCATTGGAGCATGGCCATGCATGGAGATGGCAGCAAACATGTGATGATCGAAGAGAAGGCCACGGATGAAGATTTCAGAACTTTGAGGCCACCATAATGAAGAAAGAAGGCTTGGACGAAATATTCAAGATCAATACTTCACGAATTTGGCCATAGCTTAATATGGTGCTGCGACACCTTTATGTTGGGCCAGGCCCATGTAATTTTCGCAGTATTTTAAATAGCCACTTTTTAGAGTCCGTATTTGAGGGGAAAAGGACTTCTAGGGTTGGATTCGGCCACCACTTCCATGGCTGGCCGAAACCCCACCTTTTCGTCCTTAAATACTCCCCATAGCCGTCACCCTAGACTCGGATTTTGTTTAGACATTAAGTTAGCCATATAGCAACTTCGCCAAGGCTCGAGCGTCGCAGATGCCTCTTGTACTTCGCGCCTATACAGGATCCCACCTTTTCAATAAAGCTTTTCTCTTAATCCGCAATATCTTTATTGCAATATTAGTTCTTACTTGTTCTCGATTTCAGGTAGGAATTAAGACCCTCGCTGGTCAGGCTGATCGTGTTCCCGCAGGATTGGTAACCTCCAGGAGATTGGCCTAGCGATTGCATTGGCGCTCGTGCTCGCACGTGTAGTCGGATCGTCAAGCCCGAACTCCACTAAATCGACTATCATCATCTCATCGTAAGATCGGACACCTTTGCCCTATCAAGTGGTATCATATTTCAGGTTGCTCGGTGAGATTTTACTGTTTTCGTAGATTAGATCTGTTTTTACCTATAACCCACGAAAAAGCCAAAAAAACAGTTAGAGTTAAGATCCATCCTATAACCAATCTACGCCTCGCATTATCTTTTCAGTTTTTGCATTGTTGAATTTGTGTCTACATCGTCGCGTCGAGTTGCTGGTCTTAGTGTCTCGTCCCTTAGAGTTTCGAGTTCTGATCATAGTAGTCACCGCCACACTCACCGATCACCGCCACCATATTCCGCCACCATATTCCACCGCCATACACCCAGCCACCATAAACCCTAATACTCCGCCACCGCCTTCCTACCGCGACACAGATCCGATCAGTTTTCCTGCCGCGACACGAGTCCGAGTTGAGTTATTGTTCCTAGTTATTTCTTTTTTACTTTCCTTCTTTGTTGCTTCCGTGTTCCGCTACAGTCCGTGTCGAGCTTAGAGTCCGGTCGTAAGTCCAGGAGAACAAAAAAAAATTCTGCCTATACTAGTTTTCGACCCCGGGGATCACTTTTCTCCATCGGCCGTTATAGCGATATTTTTTTGGCGCCTGCGCGCTTTCCGGAGCTAAATAAAAAAATTCGAATTTTTTTGGGGCTACAATGTTTTTAGACCCCGCAGATCAGTTATAGACACTCGCCATCATAGTGATTTTCTGCATCTCGGTTCGCTTTTCAGGGTGCCATATCATCATACATTGCTTGTTGTGTCGCGTCGTGACATCGTTGGTGATCTAGGCTCGCGTCTCTAGTACGGTCTAGCCTAGGACCAAGATCTTGTCGTTGAGCATTCTTTCAACTTTTGCATTGCTGTTTTGATAATTGCTAACCCCCTTTGCTAAGCCTTCCCAGAGCTCCACAGATATTCTCCACGTGCGGTGTCTCGACTCCTGGTAATCGCTTGGTTCAATCTCTGGACCCACTGATCCTCGCGGTTGCACATCGCCTTTTCCTGCTGTTTGGTAAGAACTTGTAAGAGCTTAATATATTGCTTGACGGATTACGCGTGACTTCCACCATCTTTCTGTAGTATATACCTGTGCTTTTTAAAGGACTAACCATGACATATACTTCGCGGAACCCTGCCACAATGACGAACGAAGAACTACATGTCCACTTCTCCGAGCTCTTGGTCAGTCGCGCTGAAGACGTGGATACACGCCTAGGGGAGTTTGACACCAAGCTCACCAACGTCGTGGACAAAATCGATTGACTCGAGAAATCCTTCAACGCCAAGCTTGACGCTCGGTTCAAGGAGATTTTGAACAGATTGCCCGCACCCGCACATGGCGCACGGCGCATTCCGATCACGGGTCGGACCGCTGGTTAGGCTACCGCCGCACCCCAAGCGGCTACCGCTGCGGCTGACGCACCTCAGACTTCCGCCGTGGCTGCTGCTGCGACATTGGGGACAGACGACGGGTACTACTACGACCCCGACGACGACGATCTGTTTGACGAGGAGGTTGAACAACCTCCATAGGTACCTGCTGGGCGTCCCCGACATTACTACAGCAACGCTCGACCACCGGTACGTGATGATGATCATGTTGCAAAGCTTAAATCAAATATTCCATCTTTTGAGGGTAAATATAATCCTGATGCATATCTTACATGGGAGATGGAAGTAGAACAACGTTTTGCATGTTTAAAATATCCTGAGAATATGCGTGTTAAAGCTGCTACATGTGAATTTACTAAATTTGCTTCTCTTTGGTGGTCTGAGTATTGTCGTTTAAATCCTACTACTATTCCTAGTACTTGGACTGCTTTAAAAACTGCTATGCGTGTTCGTTTTGTACCTCCCACTTATCAACGTGATTTACTAAAGAATCTGACACGTTTAGAGCAAGGGAAAAATTCTGTAGAAGAGTATTATCAGGAATTCCAAACGGGGATGGTTCGGTGTGGTTTTGTTGAATCTAATGAACAAATGCTTGCACGTTTCTTTGGTGGATTAAACAAGGACATTCAGTATATATTAGATTATAAGGAATATAATTCTATCACTCATTTGTTTCGTCTTGCTTGCAAAACTGAACGTGAAGTGCAGGATCGCCAACCACCATGGAGGAGGACTAATAATTCTGCAGGTCGCACATCCAGTTGGACATCCCGACAATCAGCGCCTCCTTCACGTGATTCGCCACCAGCTACTACCACATCCAAGGCCACCACAAGATTTCCAGCTGCTCCTCCACCATCATCCAATGCTCATGCTCGTAGTGCATCTTCTATGGCTTCCACGGGTAAGACAAAGGATATACAATGCCGCAAGTGCTGGGGTTTTGGTCATATTGAGAGACAGTCCACAACACAACTTGTGATGATGGTGCAGGAGGATGGTCAATACGATTCAGCGAGTGGCTTTGATGAAGATACATTAGCCCTTATTTCTGCTCGAGATGGAGACAATTCTGATGCTGATGAAGAGACAGAGGTCATGGGAGCTGAAGCTGCTGATCAATACAAGAGTTTAATTACACAACATGTGTTGAGTGTGTAATTGAGCAAATCTGAACAAGATCAACGCCACAACCTGTTCCAAACACGTGGTGTTGTCAAGGAAAGAGCTATACGGATCATCATTGATGGAGGGAGTTGTAATAATCTGGCTAGTGTTGACACAGTAGAGAAGCTTGCGCTTCCAACAAGACAACGCCCACATTCATATTACATCCAATGGTTTGAGAGTTCTCGTAAGATCAAGGTAACAAGAATGGTACGCGTGCATTTTACTATTGGTACATATTCTGATTTTGTTGATTGTGATGTTGTACCTATGCAAGCTTGTTCTTTGTTACTTGGTAGACCATGGCAATTTGATAGAGAATATGTTCATAATGGCAAAACTAATGACTATTCTCTTATGCATGATGGAAAGAAAATTGGTCTAAAACCTATGACTCCCGAACAGATTTTAAAAGATAATCTCGCTAGAGCTAGTAGAGCCAAAACTGAGGAGAAAAATAAAAGTGAGAATCAGATTGTTGCTGCAAATTTTGTACCACCAAAGAACACTAAATCTGATTCTACACATGCTACTGAAATTCGTTTGAAGAGTCTATGTATGCTTGCAAATAAAATTGATATTGCTGAACTAGATGTAAACAATACTCAATGTTATGCAATTGTCTGCAAAGAGGTTTTGTTTTCATTTGAGTATATGCTCCTTCTTTGCCACCCGCTATTGCTAACCTTTTGCAGGAATATGAGGACGTCTTTCCCGTGAGCTACCACCAGGACTACCTCCTATTAGAGGAATTGAGCACCAAATTGATCTAATTCCTGGTGCTACGTTGCCCAACCGCGCGTCATATAGAACCAATCCAGAGGAGACAAAGGAGATACAACGCCAAATTCAGGAACTGCTCGATAGAGATCATATTCGTGAGTCCCTTAGCCCCTGTGTTGTTCCTATTATTTTGGTACCTAAGAAAGATGGTTCTTCGCGCATGTGTACTGATTGTAGAGCTATCAATAATATTACTATTCGATATCGTCATCCTATTCCACGTTTAGATGACATGCTTGATGAATTGAGTGGCTCTACCATGTTTTCTAAAGTTGATTTGCGTAGTGGTTACCACCAGATTCGTATGAAACTAGGAGATGAATGGAAAACAGCATTTAAAACTAAGTTCGGTTTATATGAGTGGTTAGTAATGCCGTTTGGTTTAACTAATGCACCTAGCACTTTCATGAGATTAATGAACGAAGTTTTACGTGCTATCATTGGACGTTTTGTGGTAGTCTACTTTGATGATATTATGATTTATAGCAAATCTTTAGAGGATCATTTGGACCATTTACGTGTTGTTTTCAATGCTTTACGTGATACACGTTTGTTTGGTAACCTTGAGAAGTTCACCTTTTGCGCCAATCGAGTTGCGTTTCTTGGCTATGTTGTTACATCACAGGGTATTGAAGTGGATCCAGCCAAGATTGAAGCTATTGAGAATTGGCCGCAGCCCAAGATGGTCACACAAGTGAGGAGTTTTCTTGGCCTCGCTGGTTTTTATAGGCGCTTTGTCGAAGACTTTGGATCAATTACCGCGCCGCTGAATGAGCTTACCAAGAAGGATGTGCCCTTTGCTTGGGGCGATGCACAACAACAGGCCTTCGTCATATTGAAAGATAAGCTAACACATGCTCCCTTACTCCAACTTCCTGATTTTACTAAGACTTTTGAGCTTGAATGTGATGCTAGTGGAATTGGTTTGGGAGGGGTGTTATTACAAGAGGGAAAACCTGTTGCATATTTTAGTGAGAAATTGAGCGGGGCTACTCTGAACTATTCTACTTATGATAAAGAATTATATGCGTTGGTTCGAACATTAGAAACTTGGCAACATTATCTATGGCCTAAAGAATTTGTTATTCATTCTGATCATGAATCTTTGAAGCATATTCGTAGTCAAGCTAAGTTGAATCGTCGCCATGCAAAGTGGGTTGAATTTATTGAGTCTTTTCCTTATGTTATCAAACACAAAAAGGGTAAAGATAATATTATTGCTGATGCTTTGTCGCGCTGTTATACTTTGTTATCTCAACTTGACTTCAAAATATTTGGATTAGAAACTATTAAGGAACAATATGTGCATGATGCTGAATTTAAAGATGTGTTGCAGAATTGTAGAGATGGTAGAACATGGAACAAGTTCGTCTTCAATGATGGATTTGTGTTCCGTGCTAACAAACTATGCATTAGGATAGTTCATTCGTATTTTGTTGTTACAGAGGCGCATGGAGGAGGATTGATGGGACACTTTAGTGTCAAGAAAGCGGAGGATGTTCTTCTTGCACACTTCTTTTGGCGTGTCGTCGAGATGTTGAGAGATTTGTGGCACGCTGCACTACTTGTCAAAAAGCTAAGTCTCGCCTTAATGCACATGGTTTATATATGCCTCTTCCTGTTCCTAGTGTTCCTTGGGAGGATATTTCTATGGACTTTGTTTTGGGATTGCCTAGAACACAGAAGGGGAGGGATAGTATTTTTGTTGTTGTGGATCGGTTTTCTAAGATGGCACACTTTATTCCTTGTCATAAAACGGATGATGCTGCGCATATTGCTGATTTGTTCTTTCGTGAAATTGTTCGTTTGCATGGTGTGCCAAATACTATTGTTTCTGATCGTGATACTAAATTTCTTAGCCACTTTTGGAGATGTTTATGGGCTAAGTTGGGGACTAGATTGCTGTTTAGTACTACATGTCATCCCCAAACTGATGGACAAACTGAAGTAGTAAATAGAACTTTGTATACTATGTTGCGGGCTGTTTTAAAGAACTTAAAACTATGGGAAGAGTGTTTACCTCATATAGAATTTGCTTATAATCGTTCGCTACATTCTACCACAAAGATGTGCCCATTTGAGATTGTGTATGGTTTTGTTCCTCGTGCACCTATTGATTTATTGCCTTTACCTTCTTCGGTGCAAAATAATTTGGATGCTACACAACGTGCTGAAATGATATTAAACTTGCATAAGACTACTAAAGATAACATTGAACACATGCATGCTAAGTATAAACTTGCTGGGGATAAAGGGAGAAAGCATGTTGTGTTTGATGTTGGAGATCTTGTTTGGTTATATTTGCGTAAAGATCGTTTTCCTGATTTACGCAAGTCTAAGTTAATGCCGCGTGCTGCTGGTCCCTTTAAGGTGTTAGAGAAAATAAATGATAATGCATATAAACTTGAGTTGCCTGCAGACTTTGGTACGGTTAGTCCTATGTTTAACATTGCATATTTGAAGCCTTACTTTGGTGAGGAAGATGAGATTGCGTCGAGGACGACTTCAATTCAAGAAGGGGAGCATGATGTGGACATCCCTTCTATTGATACAACCGTTGTACCTATAGCTACACACATACAAGGACCCATCACAAGATCTCGTGCCAAACAACTTAACTATCAGGTACATTTGTTTCTTGGAACTATTCCTCACATAAATGAGAATATGATGCTGCCTAAATCAGATGTATTTCTTATTCTTAGGAATGATGGACCAAGCATGGATGAGAGGGACAAGCATTGGAGCATGTCCATGCATGGAGATGGCAGCAAGCATGTGATGATCCAAAGAAGGCCACGGATGAAGATTTCAGAACTTTGAGGCCACCATAATGAAGAAAGAAGGCTTGGACGAAATATTCAAGATTAATATTTCACGAATTCGTCCATAGCTTAATATGGTGCTGCGACACCTTTATTTTGGGCCAGGCCCATGTAATTTTCACAGCATTTTAAATAGCCACTTTTTAGAGTCCTTATTTGAGTGGAAAAGGACTTATAGGGTTGGATTAGGCCACCACTTCTATGGCTGGCCGAAACCCCACCTTTTCCTCCTTAAATACTCCCCATAGCCGTCACCCTAGACTCGGATTTTGTTTAGACATTAAGTTAGCCATATAGCAACTTCGCCAAGGCTCGAGCGTCGCAGAGGCCTCTTGTACTTCGCGCCTATACAGGATCCCACCTTTTCAATAAAGCTTTTCTCTTAATCTGAAATATCTTGATTGCAATATTAGTTCTTACTTGTTCTCGATTTCAGGTAGGAATTAAGACCCTCGCTGGTCAGGCTGATCGTGTTCCCGCAGGATCGATAACCTCCAGGAGATTGGCCTAGCGATTGCATTGGCGCTCGTGCTTGCACGTGTAGTCGGATCGTCAAGCCCGAACTCCACCAAATCGACTATCATCATCTCATCGAAAGATCGGACACCTTTGCCCTATCAACAAAGAACAAGCTTGCATAGGTACAAAATCACAATCAACAAAATCAGAATATGTACCAATAGTAAAATGCATGCGTACCGTTCTTGTTACCTTGATCTTGCGAGAACTTTCAAACCATTGGATGTAATATGAATGTGTGCGTTGTCTTGTTGGAAGTGCAAGCTTCTCTACCATGTCAACACTAGCTAGATTATTACAACTCCCTCCATCAATCATGATCCATATAGCTCTTTCCTTGACAACACCACGTGTTTGGAACAGGTTGTGGCGTTGATCTTGTTCAGATTTGCTCAATTGTACACTCAACATACGTTGTGTAATTAAGATCTTGTATTGATCAGCAGCTTCAGCTCCCATTACCTCGGTCTCTTCATCAGCATCACAATTGTCTCCATCTCGAGCAGAAATAAGGGCTAATGTATCTTCATCAAAGTCACTCGCTGAATCGTATTGACCATCATCACGCACCATCATAACACGTTGTGTTGTGCACTGTCTCTCAATATGACCAAAACCCCAGCACTTGCGGCATTGTATATCCTTTGTTTTATCCGTGGAAGCCATAGAAGATGCACTACGAGTAGGAGTATTGGATGACGATGGAGGAGCAACTGGAAATCTTGTGGTAGCCTTGGATGTGGTAGTAGCTGGTGGCGAATCACGAGAAGGAGGCGCTGATTGTCGGGATGTCCAAGTGGATGTGCGACCTACAGAATTATTAGTCCTCCTCCATGGTGTTTGGCGATCCTGCACTTCACGTTCAGCTTTGCAAGCAAGATGAAACAAACGAGTGATAGAGTTATATTCCTTATAATCTAATATATGTTGAATGTCCTTGTTCAATCCACCAAAGAAACGTGCAAGCATTTGTTCAGTAGATTCAACAAGACCACACCGAACCATCCCTGTTTGCAATTCCTGATAATACTCTTCTACAGAATTTTCCCTTGTTCTAAACGTGTCAGATTCTTTAGTAAATCACGTTGATAAGTGGGAGGTACAAAACAAACATGCATAGCAGTTTTTAAAGCAGTCCAAGTACTAGGAATAGTAGTAGGATTTAAACGACAATACTTATACTACCAAAGGGAAGCAAATTTAGTAAATTTACATGTAGCAGCACTAACACGCATATTCTCAGGATATTTTAAGCATGCAAAACGTTGTTCTACTTCCATCTCCCATGTAAGATATGCATCAGGATTATATTTACCCTCAAAAGATGGAATATTTAATTCAAGCTTTGCAACATGATCATCATCACGTACCGGTGGTCGAGCGTTGCGGTGGTAATGTCGGGGACGACCAGCAGGGTGTGGAGGTTGTTCAACCTCCTCGGCAAACAGATCGTCGTCAGGGTCATAGTAGTACCCGTCGTCTGTCCCCAATGTCGCAGTAAGACCGCGGAAGTCCGAGGTGCCTCAGTATGCGGTAGCCTTTGAGTCTTGCGGCGGCATGAACCAAGCGGTCCGACCGTGATCGGAATGCGGTGCGCCATGCCGAGGTGCCAATGGGACGGGTGCGGTGCCGCAATCTGCCAAACCTCCTTGAACCGAGCGTCAAGCTTGTCGTTGAAGGATTTCTCGAGCCCATCGATCTTGTCCATGGCGTTGGTGAGCTTGGTGTCAAACTCCCCTAGGCGTGCATCCACATCTTCAGCGCGACCGACCAAGAGCTCGGAGAAGTGGGCATGTAGTTCTTGGTTCGTCATTGTGGCAGGGTTCCACGAAGTATCTGTCATGGTTAGTCCATTAAAAAGCACAGGTATATACTACGGAAAATGGTGGAAGGCACGCGTAATCCGTCAAGCAATATACGAAGCTCTTACAAGTTCTTACCAAACAGTAGGAAAAGGCGATGTGCAACCGCGAGGATCAGTGGGTCCAGAGACTGAACCGAGCGATTACCGGGAGTCGAAACACCGCACGTGGAGAATATCTGTGGAGATCTGGGAAGGCTTAGCAAAGGGGTTAGCAATTATCAAAAGAGCAATGCAAAAGTTGAAAGAATGCTCAACGACGGTACTGTGCTGGTCCTAGGCTAGACCGTACTAGAGACGCGAGCCTAGATCACCAACAATGTCACGACGCGACACCACAAGCAATGTATGATAATATGGCACCCTAAAAAGCGAACCGAGATGCTGAAAATCACTATGATGGCGAGTGTCTAAAACTGATCGATGGGGTCTAAAAACAGGTTAGCCCAAATTTTTTTTTTGAAAATTTTGTATTATGCTCCGGAAAGCACGCAGGCGCCAAAAAAATATCGTTATAACGGCCGATGGAGAAAAGTGATCCCCGGGGCCAAAAATCAGTATAGCCAGAATTTTTTTTCGGAGGCGGTTCCAGACTTTTTTTGCTCTCCTTCTGGACTTACGACTGAACTTCTAACTCGACATGGACTTTAGCTCAATATGGAAACAATAAGGAAGGAAAGTAAAAAGAAAAACTAGGAAACAATAACTCAACTCGGACTCGTGCCACTGCAGGAAAGGTGATCGGATCCGTGTCACGGTAGGAAGGCGGTGGCAGAGTTTTAGGGTTTTTGGTGGCTGGGTGTATGGCGGCAGAGGGTGGCGGTGACTACTGTGATCAGAACTCGAAACTCTAAGGGACGAGACACTAAGACCAGCAACTCGACGCGACGATGTAGACACACATTCAACAATGCAAAAACTGAAAAGATAATGCGAGGCGTAGATTGGTGATGGGATGGATCTAAACTCTAACTGTGTTTTTGGCTTTTTCTTGGATTATAGGTAAAACAGATCTAATCTACGAAAGCAGTAAAATCTCACCGAGCAACCTGAAATCTGATACCACTTGATAGGGCAAAGGTGTCCGATCTTTCGATGAGATGGTGATAATTGATTTGGTGGAGTTCGGGCTTGACGATCCGACTACACGTGCGAGCACGAGCGCCAATGCAATCGCTAGGCCAATCTCCTGGAGGTTACCGATCCTGCGGGAACACGATCAGCCTGACCAGCGAGGGTCTTAATTCCTACCTGAAATCGAGAACAAGTGAGAACCAATATTGCAATCAAGATATTGCGGATTAAGAGGAAAGCTTTATTGGAAAGGTGGGATCCTGTATAGGTGCGAAGTACAAGAGGCCTCTGCGACGCTCGAGCCTTGGCGAAGTTTCTATGAAGGCTAACTTAATGTCTAAACAAAATCCGAGTCTATGGTGACGGCTATGGGGAGTATTTAAGGAGGAAAAGGTGGGGTTTCGACCAGCCATGGAAGTGGTGGCCGAATCCAACCCTAGAAGTCCTTTTAACCTCAAATACGGACTCTAAAAAGTGGCTATTTAAAATCCTACGAAAATTACATGGGCCTGGCCCAAATTAATGGTGTCGCAACACCATATTAAGCTATGGACGTATTTGTGAAGTATTAATCTTGAATATTTCGTCCAAGCCTTCTTTCTTCATTATGGAGGCCTCAAAGTTCTGAAATCTTCATCCGTGGCCTTCTCTTGAAACATCACATGCTTGCTGCCATCTCCATGCATGGCCATGCTGCAATGCTTGTCCCTCTCATCCATGCTTGGTTCATTATTTCTAAGAGTAAGAAATACATCTAATTTAGGAAGCATCATATTCTCATGTGTGTGAGGAATAGTTCCAAGAAACGAAAGTACCTGATAGTTAAGTTGTTTGGCACGAGATCGAGTGATAGGTCCTTGTATGTGTGTAGTTGTAGGTACCACGATTGTATCAATAGATGGGATGTCCACATCACTCTATGGTAGCGACCGCCTCAACATTTGTTTCCAAAGTCACTTGCACATCCTGAATATTCTTGTCAATGGCATCTGTTGTGTGGTTGAACACACATGTCAAATGGGACTTCAATGCTTCATATTCCCTCCAGTTGACAAGCTCGTCGTCCTTCTTTTTCCGTGACACAACATCATCACTAGGAGACATGATTAGTAGATTAGTGCAAAAAACAAAATCGATATGGTGGAACACTCACAACTCACTCCAACTGACAAGAAATCAGTTCTTACCATTCCAAAGTGAATCGAGATGCTTTACCAATTCAAAATCACACAACTAATGCACTGATGTGATGAAGTGAATATCAAGGGTATGGAGAACGATCACATGGCACACAGGTTATTTATGGTGGAGATGTAAGTATGGTATCCTAACTACATCGCAAATAAGTCCTAGTGCTGATCGTTATGATAACCCAAGAAACACACACGGTGAAGATAAGCGTGGCAAACCAACTTATGAACAGTAATATTGCAATGCACAAGAGAGATGCTAGAATAGCTCAAAATGAATAGGCACAAGATTGCTCAATCTACAAGTGCTTTGATCAACTAGGCCTCCAATAATGCACACTTGGATATCTCTTTTGTCACGCTTGTAGCTCTTTTCTCTCTTTTTTATACTGAATCTCTTTTTTTTTATTTTTCAACTATATGAATCAATGCATAACGAATGCATCAACTTCTGAACAAACTTGGCCGGATAGTCCGGGGTGTTTCAGCCAGAGACTCCGGTTGCGCCGGATAGTCCGGGCGATGTGGACCGGATAGTCCGGTTTTCGCCGGTCGAAAATTTCTGCACTTCAAACCCTAATGAGCAGCCTGTCGAAGCAAAGCAACTAGTCTCGTGGGTACATTCCTAGGCATGGATGCTATAGATAGGATGTGTCTACGGTTGAAAACAAAGGTACACAATAGGACTCGAAAAAGTAAATGGAAACTTGCGGAAAACGGTAATAGTGGACTTGGCAAAAAAAGAACAAACCCCAAACTTAAACACAAATCAAAACTAGACTCCTACGAGAAAAACCTGTAGATCGGATCTACGAGAAGACACGACCAACAACTAAAACTTGAAAAACGATGCAATCTAGGCTAGAGCAAATCTTTCTGTATGGCTTTTTCTGTATAGGACTAAAAACAAGAACTAATCTATGGATGGATTTATGGATGCTCACCGAGTAAACGAGGAAATCTAATACCAAGATGATATGGGGTGGCCCGATCTTCTCAGCAAGCACTTGTCGATGATGATGGTGCATGATAGATAACTAGCCTGTAGCTATGAACTCTCCGCTCGAACCCTGATGCCAATGCAACAGCTCTCGAACCCTATGGGATATTCACATCACCACGCTCTTGCGCACGTAGCCGTCGACCACGAACGGTAGTTTGCCATCCACTAATTCCCAAATGGAACAATAGATCACACTCAATTGCAGTAGATAATTCGATCACATGGTAATTCTAGAGGTTCTTAATAAGAAACAACTCCAAAATAGTTTTAACGTGGTCTAACCCTAACTATGGGGACGTCCCAGGGCTTATAAGGGCGGATGGGGAGGCCAGAAACCGAACTAAGACGCAAATGACTCAAACTGATACAACCTGATTCGGACCAGGATTCTGTCGGGGTGGACAATCCAGTTTATACAGGCAGACCAGTCCGGTGGGGGCGGACAGTCCAGTTCATACGTGATGCAGCCCGTCCTATGACCGCTTCTACATCTACTCCCACAAGCTCCCCAAGTGGACCCATGACTCGCGCCCGAGCCAAACTCCTTCAAGCTAAGGTGAACTCGCTCCTCTCCATGTGTGACTTCAATACACCCTTGGATGGCTTGCTATTTCATTCCCATACCTTGTGCATCATCAGGTACGAAGAGAAGAACCCGCAGGACGGAGGAGCACCCGAAGAAGAGACCAAATGCTCTCTGTCGCCAGCGGTACTACCGGACCTGGCGACCGGTACTACCGCTTGGCGGTACTACCGCCCAATGCTACCGCCAACGACAGAAGGCCCCGGAGCTGCCCAAACGCTCTCACCACCCGGACTACCCCAGCTCGGTACTACCAGACTCTGATACTACCGCCCACTACCCAACAGAAGGCCCCAGCGAAGTCCGGGCGACAAGCGGTACTATCGAGGCAGAATACTACCGCATGACCAGTACTACCGTCAGCGGTACTACCAGAGACAGACTTTACGTGATATTTCGCCCATTGTAACCCTCTCCATATTTCGCTATTTATCCCCAAACTACCCTGTTTTTGTGGCTGGACTATATAGCCCCCACCATCCATTGTAAACCCTAGACTTGGATAATAATAGATATTAAGGAAACGCTTTGAGGACTTATATCTATTGGTCTCATGCTCCTACCAAGGAGCACCGGATTATCCACCCACCTCTTGGATCTTGCTTAAGTGCGTTCAAGTTGTACAAGGCCTTGGGTTCTCGGTGTCTTGCCCCCAAGTCGTCAAGATCTCCAAGCACCTCATCCCCCGTTGTTGGCGTGGAGAGCGAGCTTTGCCCAACACCGATCCTAGGGATTATGTTGGACCGGTTGCCACCGGCGTGAGGAGTAGGCGTGTATCGTGTTTTGGTGTGTGTGTGTTCGTGGTTTTCATCGCCTTCATCGATTTCATCCCCCGACCACCTCGTTCCCCTCGTTTCTCGTGGAATTCGTGAAAGATCGGGCCAACCCCAGGGTTACCCCCTAACATATTGGTATCAAGAGCACGGTTGATCACGAATTTCCCCCCAATTTTTCTTTTATCCGCCTTAAAATCGAAAATCCCACCACAAAGAGCCCCAAGTTGCCTTCGGATCGATCTCTGGATTTGGTGTGTTTTTTGTGGTGTTGGTCCATAGATCTGTTGCTTTGGGAGTCGATCTATAGCCCCTGTTGTTCCTAGCCAGCCTTTCGGTCAGTTTTCCCACGGATCTGAGGTTTGTGTCAAGTGGATCTCATTTTTGTTCGTGTTCTGTCACCAGCGGTACTACCGCCCGTTCCAAGCGGTACTACCGCCGTCCGGTACTACCGCCCGTAACAAGCGGTACTACCGCCGTCCGGTACTACCGCCTATACCAAGTGGTACTACCGCCAGTAACTGAAGGTTTTTCCTTCGTCTTGACGCCTCATCTTCGTTTGCTGACTTCCCCCTTTAGCTTGTTCGTGTTTCGCGTGTTTGTCGCCATCTTAACACGAGCTTCCGCATCAACATCATCACGCGCTCAACGACACCGCGACACTCGAACATCTTCCCCCCACCAACGGTTGCAAGTCGTCAACAATACCAAAGGTATAACTTGCACCACCTTGACAGCCCCATATCTTCCTTTGTGTGTATCTATCCTATGAGAGCAACTCATTTTGTGTTTGTCTAAGCATTGTGCACTTGCCTTCGGAAAGTGAGAGTTTGAGGCCAAATACAAAAGCTAACATAGTAGCATAGCAAGGGAGAAAAAGGGAAAAGAATAAAAAAAAAGCTACATAGTCTCCCAATACAAAGAGAATACCAAGCTTGTAAGCCAAGAAAGAGAGAAGAAAGAGCGCTCCGCGGCAAGTGCACAAATCTATTGCTTACCCTCTTTTGGCAAACGAGTTGTGGTCTCTCCTTGTGTTGGCACGACACCCGAGCGTAGTCTTCGTTAGGACCTTTTGTGCTCATTTTCATAGTCGTGCTAACCCCGTTTTTCTCCACGTGTGTGTTTTCCGTGTTTTTGTAGATCGTATCCTTTTTTCTTTTGATCTTTGGTTCTTTAACACGTAGGACAATAACCTTTTGCTTGGATCGTTTCGTTTGGTTTTCCACAACACTAACCTTCCACCAAAAGCCTTTGAGAGTTTCTTGCCATTTCGCTTTGCACGCTTTTCGCTCATTTGTGTGGCAATTGGTTTGATATAATCTCCAAGGTGAGGTAAAAGGCTAACTCTCCACACCCTTTCTCTCCATATACAACCATTGTTGGCTTTGCATCATGGACAGGCATGGAGAGCCATCCCAACCACCACCACCTCCGGAGGATGATAACCAATTCATGACAAGATGGGACCATTGGAAGGTCCGAGGAGAATTCAAATATCGTTGTGAAGCTCTCGAGCGGCGCCAAGATGAACAATTTAGCGAGGCCCGTGTGGAATTCAAGAACATCGACAACCGCTTCGAAGAAGTCCGAGGCCAAATGCATGCCATGCAACACAATCTCGGGCATCAAAATGAAGCTCTTGGTCGTGCACTCGCCTCAACGGATGAGAAGCTTCAACACATCATTGATGGACTCGCAAGGACACGCTCGCGCGAATCAAGCTCATCTCGGCACTCCTCAAGTGAATCAAGTGCACCTCGTCGTCACGCTTCAAGGCACCGAGATGGATCCGTTCTTCACTCCATGAGCTCTTCGCAAGCGGTACCATCTCCGCGTCATGCCGCAACGTCAAGCTATGATGGTGACCTCTCCGCAAGACCCCCAAGGCGCCGGCGAACCCACAACCAAGGGCACTTGTGATTCAACAAGAGCAACCTCGCATGGACCACCAAGGCCATCGGCGTCGACATGTCCCTTCAACAACGAGTGATGCTTCCGAAGAGGACGAACAAGATCATCGTCGACGTGAAGCACTCGAAGATCCTCCAAGGCGTCATCATCGACATGACCGCCCACGTCGGCACCATGATGGTCATGATGACCCTCCCATACACCAAGAAGAAGAGCAGCCCATTGCACGCGCGGCTCGACGTCCTCCTCGCCACCTGGCGCATGCTAATGCTACTCGGCATCAACCACGACAAGAACAAGAGCAAGCTCCCCAAGCTCGTCGTGAGGACCATCAACCTCCTCCTCGTCCTCAACCGCGACAACAAAACGAGCAAGCTCCCCAGGCTCGTCGTCAACAAGTTCCACCACCAAACGCGGCACCTCAACAACCGCAAGAGCAACGCAACAATAACCAAGCAAGACACGAGAGCACGGAAGATGAAGTTGATGACCGCCCTAATCATGGCAACCGACGCAACCGGAACCGCAATGGAGAAGAAACTTTCGGCAAGCTCAAATTCACCATGCCCAAGTTCACCGGTTCCAACGAGCCCGAGGAATATCTCTCTTGGGAACTCAAGGTCGACAAGATCTTCCGCATGCACAACTATAGCAATGAGAAGATGATGGCGATGGCATCCCTCGAGTTTGATGAGTATGCCAACCTTTGGTGGGAACAAGTCCAACTCGCTCGCGAAGCGAAAGAAGAGCCTCCAATTGCAACATGGCAAGACATGAAGGCTCATATGAGATCCCGCTTTGTTCCTTCGCACTACACGCGTGACCTCTTCAACAAGCTTCAAACGCAGTCAAGGGACAAAGACAGTGGAAGAGTACTTCAAACAAATGGAGCTCAACATGATCCGTGCCAACATCGAAGAGCGAGATGAACAAACAATGGCACGCTTCCTCAATGGCTTGAACCATCCCATCAAGCGTATCACCGAGTTCCAAAAGTACAACAACATGGTTGAGCTTGTGCACATCGCATCCAAGGCCGAGCGCCGGGTGCAAGAGGACATCAAGTACAACAAACCAAAGACGTACTTCACCTTCAAGCAAGCGTCAACCACTACTCCAACAACTCCAAGTGGAAGCTCCTCAAGTACAACCAAGCTTCCCTTCAAGCCAACTCTCCCTCAAGGAAAACAGCCCCCAAGTGGCAAACACACAAGGGATGATCAACCTTTCACTGGTGAATGCTACAAGTGTGGAGGCAAAGGGCACAAGTCGAATGCATGTGGAAACAAGAAAGTTTTGTTCATCCATGACAACGGCGATGAAGAATACTTGAGTGAGGAAGAGTTTGATGCAAGGGTCAAGGAGGCCATGACAAGACAACATTTGGAAGAGGACCAAGAACTTCTCCTATGTGAGCATGACGCAAGTCCATCGCTTGTGGTCACAAGGGTCTTGACTACCCAAGCCAATGAAAATGAAGACCAACGCTCGAACATCTTCCAAACTCGTGCCGGCATCAATGGGAAGTCCATCAAAGTTGTCATCGATGGAGGGAGTTGCCACAACCTTGCAAGTACGGAATTGTGTGAGAAACTCAACCTCACCCTCCCGCATAAACACCCCTACCACATCCAATGGCTAAGTGACCAAGGATCCGTCAAGATCAAGCACACCGTCTCGGTGACGTTCTCAATTGGGCACTACAAGGACACGGTCGAGTGTGACGTGGTCCCAATGACGGTTTGCCATATGTTGCTCGGAAGGCCGTGGCAATATGACAAGCGTGCTTTGCATAATGGTCACTCAAACACTCACACCTTCAAATGGCTTGATAAAACTTGTGTTGCAACCAATGACTCCTAGCCAAATAATTGCGGACAATGCAAAGGCTTTAGCGAGGGCTTAACGCAAAACACCTTGTGAGAAGAGTGGTGAGCGAGAGAACCACACCATAGTGAGTGAGAGCTACAAGCCAAACTCGAGTGGAAAAACTAAGACCTGTTCTTCTTGCCACCAAAAGTGAGATGAGAGAAGGAGATCGAACGTCAAATCAACCAACTCGTCTCCAAAGGTTTGATCCAAGTAAGCACTAGCCCAAGCGCTGTCCCCGTGATCCTAGTCCCAAAAACGGATGATACGTTGCGGTTATGCATGGACTGCCATCCAATCAATGCTATCACCGTGCGTTATCGACATCCTATACCGCGTCTTGATGACATGCTTGATGAGTTATGTGGAGCCACTATATTTTCCAAAATTGATCTTCGTAGTGGTTACCAGCAAATTCGCATGGCTGAAGGTGATGAGTGGAAAACCGCCTTCAAGACCAAGCTTGGTCTCTATGAATGGTTGGTTATGCCCTTTGGCTTATCCAATGCCCCATCTACCTTCATGCGCCTCATGAACCATATTTTGCGATCTCTCATTGGAAAGAGTGTAGTTGTTTACTTTGATGACATCCTTGTCTATAGCAAGTCACTAGAGGAGCATGTTACTCATGTTAAGGAGGTCCTTCAAATCCTTCGTCATGAAAAGCTTTATGCTAATCTCCCAAAGTGCACTTTTGCAAAAGACAAGCTGATTTTCCTTGGTTTTGTTGTGTCTTCTAATGGCATAGAAGTGGATGTCTCAAAAGTCAAGGACATACGAGATTGGCCCATCCCAACAAATGTTATTGAACTTCGTAGTTTTCATGGGTTGGCTGGCTTTTACCGTCACTTTGTGAAAGATTTTTCTACAATTGCTTGCCCCCTCAACGAATTGACCAAGAAAAATGTCACGTTCGTTTGGGGAAAAGCACAACAAAAGGCTTTTGATGAGCTCAAAAAGAGGCTCACTGAAGCACCACTTCTTGCATTGCCGGATTTCACAAAAACATTTGAGATTGAGTGTGACGCTAGTGGTATTGGCATTGGTGGCGTCCTTATGCAAAATGGGCGTCCTATTGCTTACCATAGTGAGAAACTTGATGGCGCACGCCTCAATTATCCCATTTATGACAAAGAACTTTTTGCCTTGGTACGTGTTCTTCAAGTGTGGCAACACTATCTTTGGCCCAAAGAATTTATCATCCATTCGACCATGAGTCGTTGAAGTACCTTAAGGGCCAAGCCAACTTGAGTAAAAGACACGCAAAATGGGTTGAGTTTATGGAGTCTTTTCCTTACATTGTCAAATACAAGAAGGGCAAAGAAAATATGGTAGAGGACGCCTTGTCTCGCAAAAACACAAGCCTTCTTACACGACTCGAAGTCAATGTCTTGGGTCTTGATGACATCAAATCTTTGTACGTCTCACCTTTCTTTGGACCAATATTTGCACAATGTTCCGTAGACAAAGGGATTGATGATTTCTATTTGCATAAGGGTTTTCTTTTCAAACAAAACAAGCTTTGCATTCCGAAATCGTCTCTCCAAATGTTGCTTCTTCAAGAGTCCCATGGTGGAGGCCTTATGGGCCACTTTGGCCGTGACAAGACATATGACATGCTCTCCACTCACTACTTTTGGCCAAAGATGAAGCGCGACGTGGAGCGACACGTCCAACGATGCACTACATGTATCCAAGCTAAGTCTAAGTCCAACCCTTTTGGTCTTTATATGCCATTGCCTATTCCTCATGCACCTTGGTCGGACATTAGCATGGACTTTGTGTTAGGCTTGCCTAGATCTAAGCATGGTCATGATTCCATTTTTGTAGTAGTGGATCGTTTCTCCAAAATGGCACATTTCATTCCGTGCCATAAGACCGATGATGCTTCACAGGTAGCAAATTTGTTTTTCAGGGAAATAATTTGGCTACACGGTGTGCCAAGGACAATCGTCTCCGACCGCGACGTAAAATTCATGAGCTACTTCTGGAAGACACTCATGGCCAAGCTCGGCATCAAGCTAGTCTTCTCGTCCGCCTCGCATCCTCAAACCGATGGACAAACCGAGGTCGTCAATCGAAGTCTTGGCACACTCCTCCGGGTGTTGATAAAGAAGAACCTTAAAGACTGGGAGGAATGCATTCCACACGCTGAGTTCGCCTACAACCGCGCCAAGCACTCCACCACCATGAGGAGCCCGTTCTTGATCGTCTACGGCTTCGAACCTCTCACCACGCTCGATATCCTTCCACTCCCACTTCATGAACGTGCCAATATGAAAGTTGCCAAGCGCGCCCACACAATGAAGAAACTCCATGATGACACACGAGCTATTATCGAGCAATAAGTCCTTCGCCAAGCATCAAGGCTAAACAAGAATAAGAAAGAGATAATCTTCCAAGAGGGCGACCTTGTGTGGATACACTTAAGTAAAGACCGGTTCCCCAACGAACGCGACTCCAAGCTGAATCCTAGAAGAGATGGACCATTCAAAGTGCTCAAGCGAATCAACAACAACGCTTATGTCATCGATATCCCAACTTCCAAGTATCTTGTGAGCTCGACATTCAATGTCAAGGACCTCTCACCCTACCATGGAGAAGAGGAAGTTGAGCCGGTTGAAGAGTCGAGGACGACTCTTTCCCAAGGGGGGGGAGCTGATGCAGCCCATCCTACGACCGCTTCTACATCTACTCCCACAAGCTCCCCAAGTGGACCCATGACTCGCGCCCGAGCCAAACTCCTTCAAGCTAAGGTGAACTCGCTCCTCTCCATGTGTGACTTCAATACACCCTTGGATGGCTTGCTATTTCATTCCCATACCTTGTGCATCATTAGGTACGAAGAGAAGAACCCGCAGGACGGAGGAGCACCCGAAGAAGAGACCAAATGCTCTCGCCATGCATGATACTACGGACTGGCGCCAGATTACCGGCCAATACTACCGTAATGCTACCGCCACGCATGAAGGCCCGGGCTGCCCAAACGCTCTTCACCAAGAAGACTACAGCTCCGGTACTACCGGCTACTGATTACGCCTCGGCCACCGCCCCAACAGAAGGCCCAGCGCAAGTCCCGGGGCGACAAGCGGTACTACGTCCAGAACTGCAGATTACCGCATGACCGGTACTACCGGTCCCGCCAAAGCGTTACCGCCAGAGAGAGAGACTTTACGTGATATTTCGCCCAGCGCCTTGTAACCCTCTCCATATTTCGCTATTTATCCCCAAACCCCTGTTTTTGTGCGGACTATATATAGCCCCCACCATCCATTGTAAACCCTAGACTTGGATAATAATAGATATTAAGGAAACCCTTTGAGGACTTATATCTATTGGTCTCATGCTCCTACCAAGGAGCACCGGATTATCCACCCACCTCTTGGATCTTGCTTAAGTGCGTTCAAGTTGTACAAGGCCTTGGGTTCTCGGTGTCTCGCCCCCAAGTCGTCAAGATCTCACCAAGCACCTCATCCCCCGTTGTTGGCGTGGGAGCGAGCTTCGCCCAACACCGATCCTAGGGATTATGTTGGACCGGTTGCCACCGGCGTGAGGAGTAGGCGTGTATCGTGTTTTGGTGTGTGTGTGTTCGTGGTTTTCATCGCCTTCATCGATTTCATCCCCCGACCACCTCGTTCCCCTCGTTTCTCGTGGAATTCGTGAAAGATCGGGCCAACCCACTTCATGAACGTGCCAATATGGACGTTGCCAAGCGCGCCCACACAATGAAGAAACTCCATGATGACACACGAGCTACTATCGAGCAACAAGTCCTTCGCCAAGTATCAGGGCTAAACAAGAATAAGAAAGAGATAATCTTCCAAGAGGGCGACCTTGTGTGGATACACTTAAGTAAAGACCGCTTCCCCAACGAACGCGACTCCAAGCTGAAGCCTAGAGGAGATGGACCATTCAAAGTGCTCAAGCGAATCAACAACAACGCTTATGTCATCGATATCCCAACTTCCAAGTATCTTGTGAGCTCCACATTCAATGTCAAGGACCTCTCACCCTACCATGGAGAAGAGGAAGTTGAGTCGGTTGAAGAGTCGAGGACGACTCTTTCCCAAGGGGGGGGGGAGCTGATGCAGCCCGTCCTACGACCGCTTCTACATCTACTCCCACAAGCTCCCCAAGTGGACCCATGACTCGCGCCCGAGCCAAACTCCTTCAAGCTAAGGTGAACTCGCTCCTCTCCATGTGTGACTTCAATACACCCTTGGATGGCTTGCTATTTCATTCCCATACCTTGTGCATCATCAGGTACGAAGAGAAGAACCCAGGACGGGAGCACAAGAAGAGACCAAATGCTCTCTCGCCGCCAGTACATCGACTGCAACCGGATACTACTTGGCATTACGCCCAATGCTACCGCCAACGACAGAAGGCCCCGGAGCTGCCCAAATGCTCTCTGTCACCAAAGAAGACTACGCTTCAGGTACTACAGACTCTGATTACCGCCACCGCCACCAGTGAAGGCCCAAATCAAGTCCCAGGACGACAAGCGGTACTACCGGTCCAGGAACCGGTACTACTGCATGACCGATACTACCGGTCCCGCCAGGCGGTACTACCGCCAGAGACAGAGACTTTACGTGATATTTCGGCCCAGCGCCTTGTAACCCTCTCCATATTTCGCTATTTATCCCCAAACTACCCCTGTTTTTGTGGCTGGACTATATATAGCCCCCCACCATCCATTGTAAACCCTAGACTTGGATAATAATAGATATTAAGGAAACCCTTTGAGGACTTATATCTATTGGTCTCATGCTCCTACCAAGGAGCACCGGATTATCCACCCACCTCTTGGATCTTGCTTAAGTGCGTTCAAGTTGTACAAGCCCTTGGGTTCTCGGTGTCTCGCCCCCAAGTCGTCAAGATCTCACCAAGCACCTCATCCCCCATTGTTGGCGTGGAGAGCGAGCTTCGCCCAACACCGATCCTAGGGATTATGTTGGACCGCGGTACTACCGCCCCCTCCTACGGCTCGCCACAGGCGCCTCCGACGGAAGCTCCAGGCCCGCCAGCGGTACTACCGCCCCGGAAGCGGTACTACCGGTTGCGCCTGCAGTTCTTTGGATCCACTACCGTCCCGACCAACCTGATTGAACGCTGAAGTTCGCCCCTGCCTTGTAACCCTTCCTATAATTTACCTTTTCGTTCCGAAACTACCCCTGTTTTGTGGCTGGACTATATATAGCCCCCACCCTCTATTGTAAACCCCAGACTTGGAAAATAATAGATATTAAGGAAACCCTTTGAGGACTTATATCTATTGGTCTCATGCTCCTACCAAGGAGCACCGGATTAGCCACCCCCCTCTTGGATCTTGCCTAGTGCGTTCAAGTTGTACAAGGCCTTGGGTTCTCGGTGTCTCGCCCCCAAGTCGTCAAGATCTCACCAAGCACCTCATCCCCCGTTGTTGGCGTGGAGAGCGAGCTTCGCCCAACACCGATCCTAGGGATTATGTTGGACCGGTTGCCACCGGCGTGAGGAGTAGGCGTGTATCGTGTTTTGGTGTGTGTATGTTCGTGGTTTTCATCGCCTTCATCGATTTCATCCCCCGACCACCTCGTTCCCCTCGTTTCTCGTGGAATTCGTGAAAGATCGGGCCAACCCCAGGGTTACCCCCTAACAATACGGGTCAGACCGGTCATGCCAGAAACTTTGAAGTTTCCGGGCAGTGTCCGATCTAGGGTACTGGCTGTCCACGCCTCGGGGCCTCTTGGGAGGGCCGGACACTCCGGTTGGAGTGGGCTGGACACTCCGGTCATGGCAGTGAATTTGGCCTTCTTTCTTGGTGATCTTCCCTTGCGCCTTCCTCCCGCATCCTTGGGCGATCATCATGTTGTGCTCCATGTGCTTCATCTCCTCGCTCCGTGCTATGCCTTCTTGATGCAGCCCGTCCTACAGACCGCTACTACATCTACTCCCACGAGCTCCCCAAGTGGACCCATGACTCGCGCCCGAGCCAAACTCCTTCAAGCTAAGGTGAACTCGCTCCTCTCCTTGTGTGACTTCGACACACCCTTGGATGGCTTGCTACTTCATACGCATACACTGTGCATCATCAGGTATGAAGAGAAGGACCCAAGGAACGGAGGGGAAGCAACCAGTCGCTGCCAGACGCCAGCGGTACTACCGGTTGAGCCGACCGGTACTACCGCTCCAAGCGGTCCTACCGGCCCCAACTACCGGACGCTCCAGGAAGCACCCCTCCACCCCTCAGACGCAAGCGGTACTACCGGCCCAGCAACCGGTACTACCGGACAGCGGTACTACCGCCCCCTCCTACCGCTCGCCACAGGCGCCTCCGACGGAAGCTCCAGTTCGCCAATACCGCCCCGGAAGCGGTACTACCGGTTGCGCCCGGTACTACCGGTTGCCGGACCGGTACTACCGGTCCTGACTGAACCTGAACGCCTGAGTTCGGCCCTGTGCCTTGTAACCCTTCCTATAATTTACCTTTTCGTTCCGAAACTAACCCTGTTTTGTGGATGGACTATATATAGCCCCCACCCTCTATTGTAAAGCCCAGACTTGGAAAATAATAGATATTAAGGAAACCCTTTGAGGACTTATATCTATTGGTCTCATGCTCCTACCAAGGAGCACCGGATTAGCCACCCCCCTCTTGGATCTTGCCTAGTGCGTTCAAGTTGTACAAGGCCTTGGGTTCTCGGTTTCTCGCCCCCAAGTCGTCAAGATCTCACCAAGCACCTCATCCCCCGTTGTTGGCGTGGAGAGCGAGCTTCGCCCAACACCGATCCTAGGGATTATGTTGGACCGGTTGCCACTGGCGTGAGGGTTAGGCGTGTATCGTGTTTTGGTGTGCGTGTGTTCGTGGTTTTCATCTCCTTCCTCGATTTCATCCCTCGACCACCGCTTTCCCCTCGTTTCTTGTGGAATTCGTGAAATATCGGGCCAACCCAAGGGTTACCCCATAACATATTGGTATCAAGAGCACGGTTGATCACGAATTTCCCCCCAATTTTTCTTTTATCCACCTTAAAATTGAAAATCCCACCAAAAAGAGCCCCAATTTGCCTTCGGATCGATCTGTGGATTTGGTGAGTTTTTCGTGGTTTTGGTCCATAGATCTGTTGCTTTGGGAGTCGATCTATAGTCCCTGTTGTTCCTAGCCCAGCCTTTTCTACGATCTCCACGAATTTGAGGTTTTGGTCAAGTTGAGTTCGTCCCATCCAGAATCGGCGGTACTATCGCCATGCAAGCGTAATACCGCAAGTAACCAGACTACCGGTAGCATGATACTACTGCGCCAGTACCATCGGTCGTTGCAAGCGGTACTACCGCTCGACTCTGACCGTGTTTCCTTGCCTTTGACGCCTCAATTTCGTTTGCTGACTTTTTCCACTTCGCTTGTTCGTGTTTCGCGTGTTTGTCGCCATTTTCACAACAGCTTCCGCATCAAAGTCATCCCGCGCTCAACGAAACCGCGACACTCGAACATCATCCCCCACCAACGGTTACAAGTCGTCAACAATACCAAAGGTATAAATTGCACCACCTTGACAGCCCCATATCTTCCTTTGTGTGTATCTATCCTATGAGAGCAACTCATTTTGTGTTTGTCTAAGCATTGTGCACTTGCCTTCGGAAAGTGAGAGTGTGAGGCCAAATACAAAAGCTAACATAGTAGTATAGAAAGGGAGAAAAAGAATTTAAAAAAAATAGAAAAAGATACATAGTCTCCCAATACAAAGAGAATACCAAGCTTGTAAGCCAAGAAAGAGAGAAGAAAGAGCGCACCGAGGCAAGTGCACAAATCTATTGCTTATCCTCTTTTGGCAAACGAGTTGTGGTCTCTCTCTGTGTTGGCACGACAACCGAGCGTAGTCTTCGTTAGGACCTTTTGTGCTCATTTTCATAGTCGTGCTAACCCCATTTTTCTCCACGTGCGCGTTTTTCCGTGTTTTTGTAGATCGTATCCTTTTGCTTTTGATTTTTGGTTCTTTACCACGTAGAACAATAACCTTTTTGCTTTGATCGTTTCGTTAGGTTTACCACACTCCTAACCTTCCACCAAAAGCCTTTGAGAGTTGTAGCATATTTGTGTGTGAGTTTCTTACCATTTCAGTTTGCACGCCTTTAGCTCATTTGTGTGGCAATTGGTTTGATATAATCTCCAAGGTGAGGTAAAAGGCTAACTCTCCGCACCCTTTCTCTCCATATGAAACCCTTGTTGGCTTCTCATCATGGACAGGCATGGAGAGCTATCCCAACCACCACAACCTCCGGAGGATGACACACAATTCATGACAAGATGGGACCATTGGAAGGTCCGAGGCGAATTCAACTACCGGTGTGAAGCTCTCGAGCGGCGCCAAGATGAACAATTTAGCGAGGCCCGTGTGGAATTCAAGAACATCGACAACCGCTTCGAAGAAGTCCGTGGCCAAATGCATGCCATGCAACACAACCTCGGTCATCAAAATGAAGCTCTTGGTCGTGCACTCGCCTCAACGGATGAGAAGCTTCAACGCCTCATTGATGGACTCGCAAGGCCACGCTCGCGCGAATCAAGCTCATCTCGGCACTCCTCAAGTGCATCAAGTGCACCTCGCCGTCACGCTTCAAGACACCGGGATGTACCCGTTCTTCAATCCATGAGCTCTTCGCAAGCGGTACCATCTCCGTGCCACGCCACAACGTCAAGCTATGATGGTGACCTCTCCGCAAGACCTCCAAGACGTGAAGCGAACCGCCCACAACCAAGGGCACTTGTGATTCAACAAGAGCAACCTCACATGGACCACCAAGGCCATCGTCGTCGACATGTCCCTTCCACACCAAGTGAAGCATCCGAAGAGGACGAACAAGATCACCGTCGACGTGAAGCACTCGAAGATCCTCCAAGGCGTCATCATCGACATGATCGTACACGTCGGCAACATGATGGTCATGACGAGCCTCCCCGACATCAAGAAGAAGAAGAGCAGCCCATTGCGCATGCGGCTCGACGTCCTCCTCGCCACAGGGCGCAACACTATGCCCCTCGGCATCAACCACGACAAGAACAAGAGCAAGCTCCCCAAGCTCGTCGTGAGGACCATCAACCTCCTCCTCGTCCTCAACCGCGTCAACAAAACGAGCAAGCTCCCCAAGCTCGTCGTCAAAACCAAGTTCCACCACCAAACGCGGCACCTCAACAACCGCAAGAGCAACGCAACAATCACCAAGCAAGACATGAGAGCTCGGCTGATGATGATGACCCCCAAATCATGGCAACCGACGCAACCGGAACCGCAATGGAGAAGAAACTTTTGGCAAGCTCAAATTCACCATGCCCAAGTTCACCGGTTCCAGTGAGCCCGAGGAATATCTCTCTTGGGAACTCAAGGTCGACAAGATCTTCCGCATGCACAACTATAGCAATGAGAAGATGATGGCCATGGCATCCCTCTAGTTTCATGAGTATGCCAACCTTTGGTGGGAACAAGTCCAACTCGCTCGCGAAGCAAAAGAAGAGCCTCCAATCGCAACTTGGCAAGATATGAAGGCTCATATGAGATCCCGCTTTGTTCCTTCACACTACACGCGTGACCTCTTCAACAAGCTTCAAACGCTTAGTCAAGGGACAAAGACCGTGGAAGAGTACTTCAAGCAAATGGAGCTCAACATGATCCGTGCCAACATTGAAGAGCGCGATGAACAAACAATGGCACGCTTCCTCAATGGCTTGAACCATCCCATCAAGCGCATCACCGAGTTCCAAAAGTACAACAACATGGTTGAACTTGTGCACATCGCATCGAAGGCCGAGCGTCAAGTGCAAGAGGACATCAAGTACAACAAGCCAAAGACATACTTCACCTACAAGCAAGCGCCAACCACTACTCCAACAACACAAAGTGGAAGTTCCTCTAGTATCACCAAGCTTCCCTTCAAGCCAAATCTCCCTCAAGGAAAACAGCCCCCAAGTGGCAAACACACAAGGGATGATCAACCATTCAATGGTGAATGCTACAAGTGTGGAGGCAAAGGACACAAGTCGAATGCATGTGGAAACAAGAAAGTTTTGTTCATCCATGACAACGGCGATGAAGAATACTTGAGTGAAGAAGAGTTTGATGCAAGGGTCAAGGAAGCCTTTGCAAGGCAACATTTGGAAGAGGACCAAGAACTTCTTGTGTGTGAGCATGAGGCAAGTCCATCGCTTGTGGTCACAAGGGTCTTGACTACCCAAGTCAATGAAAATGAAGACCAACGCTCGAACATCTTCCAAACTCGTGCCGGAATCAATGGGAAGTCCATCAAAGTTGTCATCGATGGAGGGAGTTGCCACAACCTTGCAAGCACAAAATTGTGTAAGAAACTCAACCTCACCCTCCATCCGCATAAACACCGCCTACCATATCCAATGGCTAAGTGACCAAGGATCCGTCAAGATCAAGCACACCGTCTCGGTGACGTTCTCTATTGGGCACTACAAGGACACGGTGGAATGTGATGTGGTCCCAATGACGGTTTGCCATATGCTGCTCGGAAGGCCGTGGCAATATGACAAGCGTGCTTTGCATAATGGTCACTCAAACACTTACACCTTCAAATGGCTTGATAAAACTTGTGTGTTGCAACCAATGACTCCTAGCCAAATAATTGCGGACAATGCAAAGGATTTAGCAAGGGCGCAATACACAAAAACACCTTGTGAGAAGAGTGGTGAGCGAGAGAACCACACCATAGTGAGTGAGAGCTACAAGCCAAACTCGAGTGGAAAAACTAAGAGTGTTCTTCTTGCCACAAAAGTGAGATGAGAGAAGTGCGAACAACCCATCTATCTTGCACTATGTCCTTGTATGCAAGGGACTAGCGCAAGGAACTAACGACTTGACAAATGTTCCTCCTTCTTTGATGGCTATTTTGCAGAATTCCAAGATGTATTTCCAAGAGCTTCCTCATGGCCTTCCTCCTCTTCGTGGAATAGAGCACCGATCGACCTCATACCCGGCCACTCCCAAACCGGGCCAGTGTCGCATTGAACCCTAAGAGAGAAGGAGATCGAACGTCAAATCAACCAACTCGTCTCCAAAGGTTTGATCCAAGTAAGCACTAGCCCAAGCCGGTCCCCATGATTCTTGTTCCAAAACGGATGATACGTTGCGGTTATGCATGGATCGCCGTCAATCAATGCTATCACCGCGCTATCGACATCCTATACCGCGGCTTGATGACATGCTTGATGAGTTATGTGGAGCCACTATTTTCAAAATTGATCTTCGTAGTGGTTACCATCAAATTCGCATGGCCGAAGGTGATGAGTGGAAAACCGCCTTCAAGACCAAGCTTGGTCTCTATGAATGGTTGGTTATGCCTTTTGGCTTATCTAACGCCCCATCTACCTTCATGCGCCTCACGAACCATATTTTGCGATCTCTCATTGGGAAGAGTGTAGTTGTTTACTTTGATGACATTCTTGTCTATAGCAAATCACTAGAGGAGCATGTTACTCATGTTAAGGAGGTTCTTCAAATCCTTCGTCATGAAAAGCTTTATGCTAATCTCCCAAAGTGCCCTTTTGCAAGAGACAAGTTGATTTTCCTTGGTTTTGTCGTGTCTTCTAATGGCATTGAAGTTGATGTCTCAAAAGTCAAGGACATACGAGATTGGCCCATCCCTACAAATGTTAGTGAACTTCGTAGTTTTCATGGGTTGGCTGGCTTTTACCGTCGTTTTCTCAAAGACTTTTCTACAATTGCTTGCCCCCTCAACGAATTGACCAAGAAAAATGTCACGTTCGTTTGGGGAAAAGCACAACAAAAGGCTTTTGATGAGCTCAAAAATAGGCTCACCGAAGCGCCACTTCTTGCATTGCCGGATTTCACAAAAACCTTTGAGATTGAATGTGACGCTAGCGGTATTGGCATTGGTGGCGTCCTTATGCAAAATATGACATGCTCTCCACTCACTACTTTTGCAAAATATGACATGCTCTTCAAGAGTCCCATGGTGGAGGCCTTATGGATCACTTTGGCCGTGACAAGACATATGACATGCTCTACACTCACTACTTTTGGCCAAAGATGAAGCGCGACGTGGAGCGCCACGTTCAACGATGCACTACATGTATCCAAGCTAAGTCTAAGTCCAACCCCTTTGGTCTTTATATGCCATTGCCTATTCCTCATGCACCTTGGTCGGACATTAGCATGGACTTTGTGTTAGGCTTGCCTAGATCTAAACATGGTCATGATTCCATATTTGTAGTCGTGGATCGCTTTTCTAAAATGGCACATTTCATTTCGTGCCATAAGACCGATGATGCTTCACATGTAGCCAATTTATTTTTCAGGGAAATAATTCGGCTACACGGTGTGCCTAGAACAATCGTCTCCGACCGCGATGTAAAATTCATGAGCTACTTCTGGAAGACTCTCATGGCCAAGCTCGGCATCAAGCTCCTCTTCTCGTCCGCCTCGCATCCTCAAACCGATGGACAAACCGAGGTCGTCAATCGAAGTCTTGGCACACTCCTCCGGGTGTTGATAAAGAAGAACCTTAAAGATTGGGAGGAAAGTATTCCACACTCCGAGTTCGCCTACAACCGCGCCAAGCACTCCACCACCATGAGGAGCCCGTTCATGATCGTCTACGGCTTCGAGCCTCTCACCGCGCTCGATATCCTTCCACTTCCACTTCATGAACGTTCCAATATGGACGTTGTCAAGCATGCCCAAACAATGAAGAAACTCCATGAAGACACATGAGCTACGATCGAGCAACAAGTCCTTCGCCAAGCATCAAGGCTAAACAAGACCAAGAAAGAGATGATCTTTGATGAGGGCGACCTTGTGTGGATCCACTTGAGTAAAGACCGCTTCCCCAAGGAACGCGACTCCAAGCTAAAGCCAAGAGGTGATGGACCATTCAAGGTGCTAAAGAGGATCAACAACAACGCCTATGTCATCGATATACCAACATCGAAGTATCTTGTGAGCTCGACATTCAATGTCAAGGACCTCTCACCCTACCATGGAGAAGATGAAGTTGAGAAGGTTGAAGAGTCGAGGACGACTCTTTCCCAAGGGGAGCCGATGCCCATCCTCGACCGCTACATCTACTCCCACGAGCTCCCCAGTGGACCCATGACTCGCGCCCGAGCCAAACTCCTTCAAGCTAAGGTGAACTCGCTCCTCTCCTTGTGTGACTTGACACACCCTTGGATGGCTTGCTACTTCACGCATACTGTGCATCATCAGTGCGAAGAGAAGGACCAAGGAACGGAGGAAGCAACCATTGCCAGACGCCAGATGGTACTACGGTGAGCCGACCGGTACTACCTCTCCAAGCGGTCCCATCGCCCCAACTACTGGACGCCCAGAAGCACCCTCCACCCCTCGGGCACGAAGCGGTACTACTGCCCAAGCCGGATTACCGGAAGCGGTACTACCGCCGCCAGGCGCCCGACGGAAGCTCCAGTCGCCAATGTACTACCACCCCAACGGTACTACCGGGTTGCGGTATTACGGTTCGGACCAGTACTACCGGTCCCGACCAACCTGAACGCTGAGTTCGCCCCGAGCCTTGTAACCCTTCCTATAATTTACCTTTTCGTCAAACTACCTGCTTTGTGCTGGACTATATATAGCCCCCACCCTCTATTGTAAACCCCAGACTTGGATGATAATAGATATTAAGGAAACCCTTTGAGGACTTATATCTATTGGTCTCATGCTCCTACCAAGGAGCACCGGATTATCCACCCCCCTCTTGGATCTTGCCTAGTGCGTTCAAGT
Organism: Avena longiglumis; assembly: GCA_030063025.1. Lineage (NCBI taxonomy): Eukaryota > Viridiplantae > Streptophyta > Magnoliopsida > Poales > Poaceae > Avena > Avena longiglumis. Next base: position 312,500,620 of record CP125977.1, read on the forward strand.
TGTACAAGGCCTTGGGTTCTCGGTTTCTCGCCCCCAAGTCGTCAAGATCTCACCAAGCACCTCATCCCCCATTGTTGGCGTGGAGAGCGAGCTTCGCCCAACACCGATCCTAGGGATTATGTTGAACCGGTTGCCACCGGCGTGAGGGTTAGGCTTGTATCTTGTTTTAGTGTGCGTGTGTTCGTGGTTTTCATCTCCTTCCTCGATTTCATCCCCCGACCACCGCTTTCCCCTCGTTTCTCGTGGAATTCGTGAAAGATCGAGCCAACCCAAGGGTTACCCCATAACACTTCTTCTCCAATATACCTGATCATACAATAGTACAATGACTTAGGTACTATAAAGTTCTCATTAAGTAAAACATCAGGCTCATTAAGAAACAAATTCACATGTTGTTCTAGTAGCTTAGCACGAGCTCTTGTAATAGGTCCAATTCTAATCTCATTGGACTGAACCTTATTTGCAGCAACTGGAACATCTTCAGTAGTAGTTGGGGAAGGTGTAATTGTAGGGATGTCCTCATCATAATCTCTATGGACTAATGTGTAAATTGAGTTTTACTTGTAGGTTTTGTCCATTGGCATCGCTTGGGCCATGTGTTGATCTCGAAGTTAAAAGATGAAGAAGATTGAAGGTTAATCAAGACAAGTGCAAAGAGTTGCATCAAGATGGATCAACCTCCAGAAGGAATGATGAAGGGCAAGCTCAAGATGTGGCATCTCTAGAAGATGTCATGCTTAAAGTTTCCCATCCTCGATGATCATGGAGTGATGAATACAAGTCTAAAAAATAGGTTGCCCTATGGAGTATGGAGGAGAAATTTGAAAGTCTTCATCAAGCAAGAGCGAGCAAGAGCAATCAAGAAAGTTGTTCCATCTTGAGAAGGTCAAGACGGTCTACATCAAGCTCAAGTAGAATGCTCAAGACAAAGGTATGATCTTTATAGCGTTTCGCTTTTGCTGGTTACGTGGTGTTAGTTGGGAGACTCGGTTTAGGATAAATAGTCGTACTATCAACAGGGACTCTCGAGTGAGTGACTCATTCGCATCTTTCGAAGAGAGCTCAAACCTTTGCATTTTTGCATCATCTTTCTTGGTTGTTATTTGGATCGTGTCCATGAAAGGATCTAGAGCTTGTGGTTATCATCATAACAAGCTCTAGTTCATCAAAGAAAGATTTCCCTTGCATATCTTATTGCTGTTTTTGATCTTACGAGTTTTCCGGCTCCACACCTTGGGAGATATCTCACATATATATTCATGGTATTTTGTCCCTGGGTGATACCCAATATTTCGTCGTTATATTTCCAACAAAATTGGTTTCATCTCGTTTGGAGTTCGGATGCGGAAATTATTGCAATTTTGGTTTCTGAAGTTTCCCTGGGTTGAAGTTTCGGCTCGCCACAGGTAGTACTGCTAGGGCATGTGTGCCGTCGGTAGTACCAGGGCTACTTCCGCTCAACCTGGTTTCAGTTCAGTAACCTCTCTATTTGGGGTGTGCTATTTGTCAGAACTTTGACCGGAATTTAAGGCGGTAGTTGGCTAATTAAAATCCTACGAAAATTACATGGGCCTGGCCCAAAATAAAGGTGTCGCAGCACCATATTAAGCTGTGGACGAATTTGTGAAGTATTGATCTTGAATATTTTGTCCAAGCCTTCTTTCTTCATTATGGTGGCCTCAAAGTTCTGAAATCTTCATATGTGGCCTTCTCTTGAATCATCTGATGCTTGCTGCCATCTCCATGCATGGCCATGCTCCAATGCTTGTCCCTCTCATCCATGCTTGGTTCATCATTCCTAAGAGTAATAAATACATCTGATTTAGGCAGCATCATATTCTCATGTATGTGAGGAATAGTTCCAAGAAACGAAAGTACCTGATAATTAAGTTGTTTGGCACGAGATCTTGTGATAGGTCCTTGTATGTGTGTAGGTGTAGGTATGACGGTTGTATCAATAGATGGGATGTCCACATCAGAATATGGTGGCGGAATATGGTGGCGGTGATCTGCGAGTGTGGCGGTGACTACTATGAGCAGAACTCGAAACTCTAAGGGACGAGACACTAAGACCAACAACTCGACGCGACGATGCAGACACAAATTCAACAATGCAAAACTGAAAAGATAATTCAAGGCGTAGATTGGTGATGGGATGGATCTAAACTCTAACTGTGTTTTTGGCTTTTTCGTGGGTTATTGGTAAAACAGATCTAATATACGAAAATAGTAAAATCTCACCGAGCAACCTGAAATCTGATACCACTTGATAGGGCAAAGGTGTCCGATCTTTCGATGAGATGGTGATAGTCGATTTGGTGGAATTCGGGCTTGACGATCCGACTACACATGCAAGCACGAGCGTCAATGCAATCGCTAGGACAATCTCCTGGAGGTTACCGATCCTGCGGGAACAAGATCAGCCTGACCAGCGAGGGTCTTAATTCCTACCTGAAATCGAGAACAAGTAAGAACTAATATTGCAATCAAGATATTGCGGATTAAGATGAAAGCTTTATTGAAAAGGTGGGATCATGTATAGGTGCGAAGTACAAGAGGCCTCTGCGACGCTCGAGCCTTGGCGAAGTTGCTATGATGGCTAACTTAATGTCTAAACAAAATCCGAGTCTATGGTGACGGCTAAGGGGAGTATTTAAGAAGGAAAAGGTGGGGTTTTGGCCAGCCATAGAAGTGGTGGCCAAATCCAACCCTAGAAGTCCTTTTCTCCTCAAATACGGACTCTAAAAAGTGGCTATTTAAAATCCTGCGAAAATTACATGGGCCTGGCCCAAAATAAAGGTGTCGCAACACCATATTAAGCTACAGACGAATTTGTGAAGTATTAATCTTGAATATTTCGTCCAAGCCTTCTTTCTTCATTATGGTGGCCTCAAAGTTCTGAAATCTTCATCCGTGGCCTTCTCTTGAATCATCACATGCTTGCTGCCATCTCCATGCATGACCATGCTCCAATGCTTGTCCCTCTCATCCATGCTTGGTCCATCATTCCTAAGAGTAAGAAATACATCTGATTTAGGCAGCATCATATTCTCATGTTTGTGTGATGTGGACATCCCTACTATTGATACAACTGTTGTACCTACAGCAACACACATACAAGGACCCATCACAAGATCTCGTGCCAAACAACTTAACTATCAGGTACTTTCGTTTTTTGGAACTATTCCTCACATACATGAGAATATGATGCTGCCTAAATCAGATATATTTCTTACTCTTAGGAATGATGGACCAAGCATGGATGAGAGGGACAAGCATTGGAGCATGGCCATGCATGGAGATGGCAGCAAGCATGTGATGATCCAAGAGAAGGCCACGGATGAAGATTTCAGAACTTTGAGGCCACCATAATGAAGAAAGAAGGCTTGATGAAATATTCAAGATCAATACTTTACTTATCCATAGCTTAATATGGTGTCATGACACTTTATTTTGGGCCAGCCCATGTAATTTTCGCAGATTTTAATTAGCCACTTTTTAGAGTCGATTTGAGGAAAAGGACTTTAGGGTGGATTCGACCACTTCCATGGCTGGCAAACCCCACCTTTTCTCTTAAATATGCCCCATAGCAACCTCTAGACTCGGATTTTGTTTAGACATTGTTAGCCATCATAGCAACTTCGCCAAGGCTCGGCCGCAGAGGCCTCTTGTACTGCCTATTTAGGATCCCACTTCTTCAATAAAGCTTTCCTTAATCCAATATCTTGATTGCAATATTGGTTCTTACTTGTTCTCGATTTCGTAGGAATTAAGACCTCGTTGGTCGTCGATGTTCTCAGGATCGGTAACCTCCGTGAGATTGGCCTAGCGATTGCATCAAGCTCGCACGCAATCGGATCGTCCGAACTCCACCAAATCGACTATCATCATCTCATCGAAAGATCGGACACCTTTGCCCTATCAATGTGAGGAATAGTTCCAAGAAACGAAAGTACCTGATAGTTAAGTTGTTTGGCACGAGATCGAGTGATATGTCCTTGTATGTGTGTTGTTGTAGGTACAACGGTTGTATCAATAGATGGGATGTCCACATCAAGTACTATGTATTTCACTTAATCACTACGAATACATGCGGTTTCTAGGTTTCTTCCTTTTAGTAGGAGTATTAATTACCTGAAATCATGTGAGTACTAATTAACGTCGCTTTCTCTATATTGGCACCCCTCTTTCCTAGAACGCGTGCAAAAATTAAGGGGAGGAAGTAATATAGAGTATAGGAAGTTTTATTGCGTCGCTGTGGGGGGAGATGAAATGACAAACATAGTACTTGTGCTAGATCCCAACAACGTTCCAACTTGCACTTGATGATCTTCAATCTCCAAACCTTAATACAGATAGGTAGTACTAGAGGTTAAATTAATCATAAGACTTCTACTTCTTCTTGGACCTGGATCCTTCTGCTGCAACCTTCTTGTTGCCGTCGTCTTTCCGCTTCCCGTGGCATTCCCCAGCTCTCGCCTTCTTCTTCTTCTTCTTCTTCTTCTTCAAGCCTCCCACCTCCTTCTCCTTCCTCTTCTTATTGCTAGTGAAGAAGGGATCGAGTGCACTCATCTTGTAGACGATTTCCGACCCCTCATCCTCATGCTTCCTCTTCTTCTTGCCAAAGAAGGGTGGATCGAGTGAACTCTTCTTGAAGACGACCGGTCCATCATAGATGAAAGATAAACCATCGTCCTCCTCCTCTGTTCTCTCTGGCGGAGTCCCCTCCATCGGATGACGGTAAGCAGGGTCCTCATCAGAAAAATTACCTTCCGGAGTGTCGGAATAGTACGGCCCATCAACGGACTCCCCGCTATCACCATGGTAGGGACTATTATCCCCGTTGGCCAATGCCTTGGACTTGTCAATGTAGGTGCACTAATCGAAGAAGCTACACGACATTTTTTTGTGTGCGTGGTGGCTTGGCCAGCCTAGAGGGAGGGGGAGGCAGGGGAGAGACAGAGAAAGTTCTTCAGTGTGTGCGTTGTTCCTCGATGTGGAGAGTTGGTCGTTGTTGATGGGCCACTTAAAAGGGCTTGCTCGGGACATCCAAATGTCCAATATGAGCCATGGATGATCAATGCCTAATGGGCCTTAATTTTTGAACATGGGCCCGTGACTGCCTTTGATTCTAGGGAGTACGGCCTAGATTTAGTCGAGCGGGAAAATCTCCCGCTATCCCCGAAATATTTCGCGCACCAGAGTTTGAAACATACTGGAATTCACTTTGCACCCCTAGTTAAGGCGGTTCGTTAGGGCTTCAATCGTAATTTCCCGGTTCACCACCTCTACCCCCACCCCCTACCCTCCCACACGCAATCCTCGCCCGCAGCTGGGCAACCACTTCGGAAAACCCTAGATCTAACCTTCACCACCTTACCCTAAATCCGCTTCTTTGCCGCTGTCGTCCAGCGCTTGGAGCAACACGTGCAGGATGCCTAGACGCTGTCCCGACCCAGGTAACTAGATCTCCTTCGATTTTCGTATGATAAATATGGACCAGTTAACTGTATTTTGTATTGAAGCTACTTTCGTAGTAACTTACAAGTGCTATATTTGTTATCCTTATCTTCCCAAATAAACTCTTTATAGTCATGTTTAACTGTAATGAGTTGAACTTCAATTTTGGTTGTCATGGAAAAATATGAGCCAGCGAATGGTGAATACATTTGTTTCCATTATCTTCTTTATTAAAGTGCCTGCCCATAAGTAATTCCATTGTAATTTCTCTCTATTTTGGCATAGGCTATGACACTAACTGTTATTTACTGTCTGATGTTGTTCCCTTATCTGTGATGCAGCCCGACCTACGGTCGTTACTACATCAAGGTCTCCAACTTACGCCAAGTCGCCATGGACTCCAAAGGTGAATCCGTTCCTCTATGAAAGCTCACTTCCTACCCTATTGAATGGTATGCTACTTCATACTCCGTCACAAATTCATGATAGGTTCACACCGACCAGTACGGAGGCAAGGGAGGAAGCCCGGAGCATCAAGCCCGACATGACGGAAGCTTGGAAGAGGAGGAGGAACAAGACAGATCAGCAGCTGCCAGGTTCAAGCGGTACTAATGGTCGGAACCCGGTACTGGCCACTACTCGCCTCGCTATCGCCTCGCATCAAGCTGCGCCATCGCCCTTTGGATGCCCGATCGCTTGCGGTATCATACCGGTACTACCGCCAAGCGGCATTTCACCGGTCCCCAAACCAAGATTACTGGGTGATGACCGGTATTACCGGTCCCAAGTCCAGATTACTCTGGTCATGTCGAGTCACAAGCACTAGTTGGGCCACCTCCCATGTATTCCCCCTTTACTTACCTATTCGCCTAGTTTATCCCCAAACTACCCTTGTTAAGTGGTTGGCCTATAAATAGAGCCCCCACCCCTCATATATCCCTTAGGCATAGATGATAGACTAAAGAAAACCCCCATTGTGGAATCTCTAGTTTTGCCTCATCCCCTTTACCAAGGGGACCGACTATCGTCACCAACCTCGATTGGACTTTGCATCACGCATCCATCGTTGAACAAGGCCTTGGAGTTCATGTCTCGTCTCCAAGTTGTCAAGACCCTCCTCAAGGTGTTCTTCCCTCTCCGATGTGGATTTGAGGGAGCATGTTGACCGATCTTTCCTTGCGAGGATTCTATCGGACGGTGGGCCGCTCGGGAGCAATCGGCCTTGTATCGTGTGAGTTTTGCGTGTGTTCATCGTGTTCTTCGCGAGGTGTGTGTTCGCTCGCTACCTTCTCCTTTCCCTCGCTTCCCATCGATTTGACCACGAGATCCGTGAAGATCGGGCACCCAAGAGGTTAACCCCTCCATCATCCGGTATCGAGCTTTTGGTTGCCACGGATTTCTCATCGATTTGGTCTTTTCCCCATAAATTAAAATTCCACCAAAACAGCCCCAATTCGTTTTGGATCGATCTGTGATTTGAGTGCGTTTTGGTAGGTTTTGATCCGTGGATTGCTTGCTAAACTTGTTGATCTACCTTCCTTTATGCTCCCATGGCCTAATCCCTTGATTTCCCCTTCGATTGGTGTGTTTTCTTGAAGATTTTCCACCAAATCACCCAAAATCGCGAAAAGTCAAAACTGGAGTTTCAGGTCAAGCGGTACTACGGGTCCAAAACCGGTACTACCGCATAACCGGTACTACTGGCCCAAACAACCGGTACTACCGCCCCATACAGATCCAAAAAGAAGTTCCAGATTTCACCTCTCACCGCTTGGGCATAACTTTTGCATACGAACTCGGATTTTGGTGTTCTTTAGCTCGTTTCGAAGAGGAGAAGGAGCCCTACATCATCATCCACGTGGTTCATGCTATCTACTCCATCCAAATTCCGTGAGAAAGGCGGAATCCAACAATAAAGGGTGAAGATCGTCGACGAAAGGTATAAACATTCCGCGACTTCTCCCCACTTGCATTCCTTTGTGAACCCCACTATATTTGCGAGCAACAAATACTTATTGAGACTAGTTCCTCTTATGATTTCTTGGGCTATGCACATTTGATACCTTGTATAATTCCGAGCAAACATTGTGAGCGCTATCTCATATAGTTATCTTGTATAGTTGTTGGCACAAGGAAGAGGCAAGTGAAAAAGAAATAAAAAGAAAAAGAGTGATACAAAAAGAAAAAAAATAGAAAAAAAGGAAAATAGAAAAAGAAACAAATATACATGTGCCTCATAGAATAGGAAGCACAAGCTCGATGAACATCATATAGGTGGTACTTATTGTGCATATCTTGTAGCCCACCAATTTTGTGCAATCGAACTAGCGTCTCTCCTTGTACTTGTGTGACACGAGCTTATAGTCTTCGCTAGGTAATCATTTGGTTCTTAGCTCACTTTCTCCGTCGCACAAGTCCCATTTATCCCACCGTGTGTGTTTCCTTGTACATATTTCATATCTTGTGGATTAACTTGTTTTGCTTTGTGATCATTATGGTTCTTTACTTGCCATTACAACATCTTGAATTCGGATTGGTTCTTGACATGCCACTTTCCATACCTATCCACCATAGGCCTTGTGTGTGTGTGTGTTTTTTGGTTCGTAGTGGGTTTTGGTGTTCCGCATGAACTTCACTTTGCTTGGTTTATTGCTCTCAAGTGTGGCCACTTGTATGATACGATCTTCCAAGGTAAAGTAAGGTTTGACGTTGTATCCCTAACCCCCACTACCACTTCCATATACACCACTTGGTCTTGTGCATCATGTCTAGGGACTCCGGAACCGAGGATGATATCTATGAAGAATCCATGATGAGCCACCATGACTACGACTCCACAAGTATAGAGGACATGACGGAGCACAACACCGACAATGGCTCCACATGCTTTGAGGACCCGGAGCACTACACCTACAACGACTCCACATGCATGGAAGACATGGAGCTCTACGTCGACAATGGCTCCTCATGCATGGAGCCTATGGAGCACTACACCGATAATGGCTCCACATGCTTGGGTGATATGGAGTACTACACCAACAACTACTCCCCAAGCATGGACGACTTCGAGTGTGACATCGATGACGCCTCGCCAAGCATGGAGGACACGGCAAACTTCATCGACTTTGATGGATCTTCCATGAGCCATGAAGAATTCCTCCACCGTGGGGAGATGGAAGCCTACTACGCCAAGCAAGAGGAGGCGCATCATCAAGATTCCATGACCTTCAAGGCCAAGCGTGCCACACCAAAGGGCACCACCTACTTCGATGATTCACCTCCAAGGCGACATGTGCCACCACCTAGATGGCGTCAAGCGCCACCATCTCCAAGGCACCAAGCTCCATCACCTCCAAGGCGTCAAGCTCTACCATATACAAGGTGCCAAGCTTCATCACCGCCAAGGCGCCAAGCTCCAACTCCTAAAGAAACAAGAGTGGCGTCCAAACATCATATGCATCAAGAGGCGCCAAGAAACAAGACTCTTCATCGACAAACATCCTCTCATGAGCATCGCCACCATAAAGAGGATACAAGACATCGTCAAAGGCATCTTCACCATAAAGACGAAGAATTCAAGATGAGCACCAACCATAATGCTCAAGCAAGCTCAAGAAGGCACCACAAGCACAAGAAGAGTGCCAAGGCAAGTGATCATCGTCGCGAGTGTCATGTGGACGACCAAGTGCGCCACCTACATCAACCATCGGCAAGGCACGCCAATGACCTCCGTCGACACCATCATAGGGCACCTTGAACTACTCGTGCCACCACCATAATGGCACCAAGAGCAAGCCTTCCTCCACGCCATCAAGCTTCAAAGCCGACGCTTGACTTCTACGACCTCGCGAACGAGGAAAATGTAGACGCCTACTTCGCCAAGTTGGATAGCATGAGCCTACCTCCACCACTACTACGCGATGGCCACGAGACGGTCGAGCATGGGATTTTCCCTTCGACCATGGAGGAGAGCGATGATGCCCATCTTATGGCATCCAACCTTGGAGGCGACAAAGTCAAGAATGGTGAGCATGGGATTTTCCCTTCACCAAAGGAGGCGCAAGGAGTTGAGGAACCGAGCCTACCCCCATATGCTTGAGTGATGATGTGGTACCAATCCCATGTGAGTATGAGAGCCACTTAGCCCACTTGAGTGAGAACAAGAGTGAGACGAGTGACTCCACCTTATGTGAGATTGAGTGCTTCCACTTGGAGGGCATGAGTGATACTCCTAGTGAGTTAAGAGTGGTAGTTGATAGGTCAAGTGAGACCATGTAGAATTCTAACAACTCACCCTCTACCTCTAGTGTGTTCTCTTGTGTTGTGCTAGGTTCCATGGATGAAGACGCGCCAAGCCATGAAGCAATGATGCCTCATTTGGAGAAGATGTACATGGTGCACGAAGATGATGCTACGCCATGGATACATCAAGATGAAGTCGTCCACAAGGAGGCCACTACTTCCACAACACCCACTTCATATGAGAGGTATGAACAAGGTAACAATAAGGGTGTTGATGATGCCATGATCCCACTAGTGGACATGATGAATTGTGAGGATATGCATGCTATGGATGATACTTGTGACATTACATATGCTTCATCCATATTCCCATGTGATGCTTTGCCTTTGCATAATATTGATCATGTGGAATTGTTTGATTGCAATATCATTGCCATAAACATGCCATGCTATGCATCTTGTGTGTATCCTCCAATTGCTTCGGACTTGCCTTGTCATGCTAGTCATTCAATTTCTCCTGTTGCTTGCGATAAGATGAATGCTTGCTATTTCACTTGTTTTGCTTGCAACAATGTTGATCATATGCGTTATAATGAGATGGCCCCCATAGCTTTCTTAATTTTTGGAGATTTTGATGATGGCCATGATAAGCATGTTCCCCACTTGCATACTCACCATGCATCTATTTCATACTTGATTGAAAATAATGGTGATGTGCACAAAAAGAGATACATCAAGGTCTCCAACTTACGCCAAGTCGCCATGGACTCCAAAGGTGAATCCGTTCCTCTATGAAAGCTCACTTCCTACCCTATTGAATGGTATGCTACTTCATACTCCGTCACATATTCATGATAGGTTCACACCGACCAGTACGGAGGCAAGGGAGGAAGCCCGGAGCATCAAGCCCGACAAGACGGAAGCTTGGAAGAGGAGGAGGAAGAAGATGATCAAGATGCTGTGCCAGTTCAAGCGGTACTACGGTCAGGAACCGGTACTACGGTCACGGTACTACCGCCTCGCTGCAGATCAAGCCTGCATCGCCAATCTGGATGCCCTTTGGCTTGCGGTACTACCGCCTAAGCGGTACTACCGTCCCTAACGGTACTATCGGTGATGACCCAGACTACTGTCCCAAGTCCCAGATTACTGGGTCATGTCAAGGCTCACAAGACTAGTTGGGCCACCTCCCATGTATTCCCCCTTTACTTACCTATTCGCCTAGTTTATCCCCAAACAACCCTTGTTAAGTGGTTGGCCTATAAATAGAGCCCCCACCCCTCATGTATCCCTTAGGCATAGATGATAGACTAAAGACAACCCCCATTGTGGAATCTCTAGTTTTGCCTCATCCCCTTTACCAAGGGGACCGACTATCGTCACCAACCTCGATTGGACTTTGCATCACGCATCCATCGTTGAACAAGGCCTTGGAGTTCGACGCCCTGCCTCCAAGTTGTCAAGACCCTCCCAAGGTGTTCTTCCCTCCGATGTGGATTTGAGGGAGCACGTTGACCGATCTTTCCTTGTGAGGATTCTATCGGACCGTGGCCACGGTTCGAGCAATCGCCTTGTATCGTGTGAGTTTTGCGTGTTCATCGTGTTCTTCGCGAGGTGTGTGTTCGCTTCCGCTACCTCCTCCCTTTCCCCTCGCTTTCCCATCGATTTGACCACGAGATCCGTGAAGATCGGGCACCCAAGAGGTTAACCCCTCCATCATCTGGTATCAGCAGCTTTTGGTTGCCACGGATTTCTCATCGATTTGGTCTTTTCCCCATAAATTCGAAAATTCCACCAAAAACAGCCCCAATTCGTGTTTTGGATCGATCTGTGATTTGAGTGCGTTTTGGTAGGTTTTGATCCGTGGATTGCTTGCTAAACTTGTTGATCTACCTTCCTTTGCGTTCCCATAGCCTAATCCCTTGATTTCCCCCTTTGATTTGGTGTTTTTCTTCAAGATTTTCCGTCCAAATCACCCCAAAATCGCGAAAACGCGTCAAATCTGGGCATCCCAGGTCCAAGCGGTACTACCGGGTCCAAAAACCGGTACTACCACACTTAACCGGTACTACCGGGCCAAAACAACCGGTACTACCGCCCCATACAGATCCAAAAAAGCAGTTTCCAGATTTCAGCCTCTCACCGTTTTGAGCATAACTTTTGCATACGACCTCGGATTTTGGTGTTCTTTAGCTCGTTTCGAAGAGGAGAAGGAGCCCTACATCATCATCCACGTGGTTCATGCTATCTACTCCATCCAAATTCCGTGAGAAAGGCGGAATCCAACAATAAAGGGTGAAGATCGTCGACGAAAGGTATAAACATTCCGCGACTTCTCCCCACTTGCATTCCTTTGTAAACCCCACTATCTTTGCGAGCAACAAACACCTATTGAGACTAGTTCCTCTTATGATTGCTTGGGCTATGCACATTTGATACCTTGTAGAATTCCGAGCAAACATTGTGAGCGCTATCTCATATAGTTATCTTGTATAGTTGTTGGCACAAGGAAGAGGCAAGTGAAAAAGAAATAAAAAGAAAAAGAGTGATACAAAAAGAAAAAAATAGAAAAAAGGAAAATAGAAAAAGAAACGAATATACATGTGCCTCATAGAATAGGAAGCGCAAGCTCGATGAACATCATATAGGTGGTACTTATTGTGCATATCTTGTAGCCCACCAATTTTGTGCAATCGAACTAGCGTCTCTCCTTGTACTTGTGTGACACGAGCTTATAGTCTTCGCTAGGTAATCATTTGGTTCTTAGCTCACTTTCTCCGTCGCACAAGTCCCATTTATCCCACCGTGTGTGTTTCCTTGTACATATTTCATATCTTGTGGATTAACTTGTTTTGCTTTGTGATCATTGTGGTTCTTTACTTGCCATTACAACATCTTGATTTCGGATTGGTTCTTGACATGCCACTTTCCATACCTATCCACCATAGGCCTTGTGTGTGTGTGTTTTTTGGTTCGTAGTGGGTTTTGGTGTTCCGCGTGAACTTCACTTTGCTTGGTTTATTGCTCTCAAGTGTGGCCACTTGTATGATACGATCTTCCAAGGTAAAGTAAGGTTTGACGTTGTATCCCTAACCCCCACTACCACTTCCATATACACCACTCGGTCTTATGCATCATGTCTAGGGACTCCGGAACCAAGGATGATATCTATGAAGAATCCATGATGAGCCGCCATGACTACGACTCCACAAGTATAGAGGACATGACGGAGCACTACACCTACGACGACTCCACATGCATGGAAGACATGGAGCTCTACGTCGACAATGGCTCCTCATGCATGGAGCCTATGGAGCACTACACCGACAATGGCTCCACATGCTTGGGTGATAGGGAGTACTACACCAACAACTACTCCCCAAGCATGGACGACTTCGAGTGCGACATCGATGACGCCTCGCCAAGCATGGAGGACACGGAGAACTTCATCGACTTTGATGGCTCCTCCATGAGCCATGAAGAATTCCTCCACCGTGTGGAGATGGAAGCCTACTACGCCAAGCAAGAGGAGGCGCATCATCAAGATTCCATGACCTTCAAGGCCAAGCGTGCCACACCAAAGGGCACCACCTACTTCGATGATTCACCTCCAAGGCGACATGTGCCACCACCTAGATGGCGTCAAGCGCCACCATCTCCAAGGCACCAAGCTCCATCACCTCCAAGGCGTCAAGCTCTACCATCTCCAAGGCGCCAAGCTTCATCACCGCCAAGGTGCCAAGCTCCAACTCCTATCGAAACAAGAGTGGCGTCCAAACATCATATGCATCAAGAGGCGCCAAGAAACAAGACTCTTCATCGACAAACATCCTCTCATGAGCATCGTCACCATAAAGAGGATACAAGACATCGTCAAAGGCATCTTCGCCATAAAGACGAAGAATTCAAGATGAGCACCAACCATAATGCTCAAGCAAGCTCAAGAAGGCACCACAAGCACAAGAAGAGTGCCAAGGCAAATGATCATCGTCGCGAGTGTCATGTGGACGACCAAGTGCGCCACCTACATCAACCATCGGCAAGGCACACCAATGACCTCCGTCGACACCATCATAGGGCACCTTCAACTACTCGTGCCACCACTATAATGGCACCAAGAGCAAGCCTTCCTCCACGCCATCAAGCTTCAAAGCCGACGCTTGACTTCTACGACCTCGCGAACGAGGAAAATGTAGACGCCTACTTCGCCAAGTTGGATAGCATGAGCCTACCTCCACCACTACTACGAGATGGCCACAAGACGGTCGAGCATGGGATTTTCCCTTCGACCATGGAGGAGAGAAATGATGCCCATCTTATGGCATCCAACCTTGTAGGCGACAAGGTCAAGAATGGTGAGCATGGGATTTTCCTTCACCAAAGGAGGCGCATGGAGTTGAGGAACCCGAGCCTACCCCCATATGCTTGAGTGATGATGTGGTACCAATCCCATGTGAGTATGAGAGCCACTTAGCCCACTTGAGTGAGAACAAGAGTGACATGAGTGACTCCACCTTATGTGAGATTGAGTGCTTCCACTTGGAGGGCATGAGCGATACTCCTAGTGAGTTGAGAGTGGTAGTTGATAGGTCAAGTGAGACCATTTCGAATTCTAACAACTTACCCTCTACCTCTAGTGTGTTCTCTTGTGTTGTGCTAGGTTCCATGGATGAAGACGCGCCAAGCCATGAAGCAATGATGCCTCAATTGGAGAAGATGTACATGGTGCACGAAGATGATGCGACGCCATTGCTACATGAAGAAGACGAAGTCGTCCACAACGAGGCCACTACTTCCACAACACCCACTTCATATGAGAGGTATGAACAAGGTAAAAATAAGGGTGTTGATGATGCCATGATCCCACTAGTAGACATGATGAATTGTGAGGATATGCATGCTATGGATGATACTTGTGACATTACATATGCTTCATCCACTTTCCCATGTGATGATTTGCCTTTGCATAATATTGATCATGTGGAATTGTTTGATTGCGATATCATTGCCATAAACATGCCATGCTATGCATCTTGTGTGATAGGGCAAAGGTGTCCGATCTTTCGATGAGATGGCGATAATCGATTTGATGGAGTTCGGGCTTGACGATCCGACTACACGTGCGAGCACGAGCGCCAATGCAATCGCTAGGCCAATCTCCTGGAGGTTACCGATCCTGCGTGAACACGATCACCGACCATGAGGGTCTTAATTCCTACGAAATCGAGAACAAGTAAGAACCAATATTGCAATCAAGATATTGCGGATTAAGAGGAAAGCTTTATTGAAAGAGGTGGGATCCTGAATAGGTGCGAAGTACAAGAGGCCTCATGACGCCGAGCCTTGGCGGTTATGCTATGGCTAACTTAATGTCTAAACAAAATCCGAGTCTAAAGGTTCGGCTATGGGGCGTGTTAAGGAAAAGGTGGGGTTTCGCCAGCCATGGAAGTGGTGACCGAATCCAACCCTAAAAGTCCTTTTCCCTCAAATACGGACTCTAAAAAGTGGCTAATTAAAATCCCATGAAAATTACATGGGCCTGGCCCAAAATAAAGGTGTCATGCACACCATATTATGCTATGGACGAATTCAGAAGTATTGATCTTGAATATTTCGTCCAAGCCTTCTTTCTTCATTATGGTGGCCTCAAAGTTCAAATCTTCATCCGTGGCCTTCTCTTGGATCATCACATGCTTGTCGCCATCACCATGCATGGCCATGCTCCAATGCTTGTCCCTCTCATCCATGCTTGGTCCATCATTCCTAAGAGTAAGAAACATATCTGATTTAGGCAGCATCATATTCTCATGTATGTAAGGAATAGTTCCAAGAAACGAAAGTACCTGATAGTTAAGTTGTTTGGCACGAGATCTTGTGATGGGTCCTTGTATGTGTGTGTTGTCAGAGGTACAACGGTTGTATCAATAGTAGGGATGTCCACATCATGCTCCCTTCTTGAATTGAAGTCGCCCTCGACGCAATCTCATCTTCCTCACCAAAGTAAGGCTTCAAATCTGCAATGTTAAATGTAGGACTAACTGCACCAAAGTCTGCAGCAACTCAAGTTTATATGCATTATCATTGATTTTCTCTAACACCTTAAAGGGACCAGAAGACGTGGCATTAACTTAGACTTATGTAAATCAGAAAACGATCTTTACGCAAATGTAACCAAACAAGATCGCCAACATCAAACACAACATGCTTTCTCCCTTTATCCCCAAAGAAGTTTATACTTAGCATTCATGTGTTCAATGTTATCTTTAGTAGTCTTATGCAAGTTTAATATCATTTCAGCGTTGTGTAGCATCCAAATTATGTTGCAATCAAGAAGGTAAAGGCAATAAATCAATAGGTGCACGAGGAACAAAACCATACACAATCTTAAATGGGCACATCTTTGTGGTAGAATGCAAAGAACGATTATAAGCAAATTCTATATGAGGTAAACACTCTTCCCACAATTTTAAGTTCTTCTTTAAAACAGCCCGTAACATAGTAGACAAAGTTCTATTTACTACTTCAGTTTGACCATCAGTTTGGGGATGACATGTAGTACTAAAGAGCAATTTAGTCCCCAACTTAGCCCATAAACATCTCCAAAAGTGGCTAAGAAATTTAGTATCACGATCAGAGACAATAGTATTTGGCACACCATGCAAACGAACAATTTCACGAAAGAACAAATCAGCAATATGCAAAGATCATCCGTTTATGACAAGGAATAAAGTGTGCCATCTTAGAGAACCGATCCACAACAACAAAAATACTATCCTCCCCTTCGTGTTCGTGGCAATCCCAAAACAAAGTCCATAGAAATATCCTCCCAAGGAACACTAGGAACAGGAAGAGGCATATATAAACCATGTGGATTAAGGCGAGACTTAGCTTTTTGACAAGTAGTGCAGTGCCACAAATCTCTCAACATCTCGACGACACGTGGCAAAAGAAGTGTGCAAGAAGAACATCCTCCGCCTTCTTGACACCAAAGTGTCCCATCAATCCTCCTCCATGCGCCTCTGTAATAACAAAAGACGAACAGAGCTATCTGAATGCATAGTTTGTTAGCACGGAACAAATCCATCATTGAAGACGAACTTGTTCCAAGTTCTACCATCTCTACAATTCGCAACACATCTTTAAATTCAGCATCATGCACATATTGTTCTTTAATAGTTTCCAATCCAAATATTTTGAAGTCAAGTTGAGATAACAAAGCATAACGGCGTGACAAAGCATCAAGAATAATATTATCTTTACCCTTTTGTGTTTGATAACATAAGGAAAAGACTCAATAAATTCAACCCACTTTGCATGACGACGATTCAACTTAGCTTGACTACGAATATGCTTCAAAGATTCATGATCGGAATGAATAACAAATTCCTTAGGCCATAGATAATGTTGCCAAGTTTCTAATGTCCGAACCAACGATATAATTCTTTATCATAAGTAGAATAGTTCGACTAGCCCCACTCAATTTCTCACTAAAATATGCAACAGGTTTTCCTCTTGTAATAACACCCTCCCAAACCAATTCCACTAGCATCACATTCAAGCTCAAAAGTCTTAGTAAAATCGAAGTTGGAGTAAGGGAGCATGTGTTAGCTTATCTTTCAATATGACGAAGGCCTGTTGTTGTGCATCGCCCAAACAAAGGGCACATCCTTCTTGGTAAGCTCATTCAATGCAAGCAATTGATCCAAAGTCTTTGACAAAGCGCCTATAAAAACCAATGAGGCCAAGAAAACTCCTCACTTGTGTGACCGTCTTGGGTCATGCCAATTCTCAATAGCTTCAATCTTGGCGGATCCACTTCAATACCTCGTGATGTAACAACATAGCCAAGAACGAACTCGATTGGTGCAAAAGGTGCACTTCTCAAGGTTACCAAACAAACGTGCATCACGTAAAGCATTGAAAACAAGACGTAAATGGTCCAAATGTTCCTCTAAAGATTTGCTATAAATCGAATATCATCAAAGTAGACTACCACAAAACGTCCAATGAAAGCACGTAAAACTTCGCTCATTAATCTCATGAAAGTGCTAGGTGCATTAGTTAAACCAAACGGCATTACTAACCACTCATATAAACCGAACTTAGTTTTAAATGTTTTCCATTCATCTCCTAATTTCATACGAATCTGGTGGTAACCACTACGCAAATCAACTTTAGAAAACATGGTAGAGCCACTCAATTCATCAAGCATGTCATCTAAACGTGGAATAGGATGACGATATCGAATAGTAATATTATTTATAGCTCTACAATCGTACACATGCGAAGAACCATCTTTCTTAGGCACCAAAATAATAGGAACAAAGACAAGGGCTAAGGGACTCACGAATATGATCTCACGAGTAGTTCCTGAATTTGGCGTTGTATCTCCTTTGTCTCCTCTGGATTGGTTCTATATGGCGGTTGGGCAACGTGGCACCAGGAATTAGATCAATTTGATGCTCAATTCCTCTAATAGGAGGTAGTCCGTGGCAACTCAGCGGAAATACGTCCTCATATTCCCGCAAAAGGTTAGCAATGGGTGGCAAAGAAGGAGGCATATCCTCAAATGAAAACAAAACCTCTTTGCGGACAATTGCATAACATTGAGTATTGTTTACATCTAGTTCAAGAATATCAATTTTATTTGCAAGCATACATGGACTCTTCAAACAATTTCAGTAGCATGTGTAGAATCGAGATTAGTGTTCTTTGGTGGTATAAAATCTGCAGAACAATCTGATTCTCACTTTTATTTTTCTCCTCGCTTTAGCTCTACTAGCTCTAGCAAGATCATCTTTTAAAATCTGTTCGGAGTCATAGGTTTTAGACCAATTTTCTTTCCATCATGCATAAGAGAATAGTGGTTAGTTTTGCCATTATGAATGATTCTCTATCAAATTGCCATGGTCTACCAAGTAACAAAGAACAAGCTTGCATAGGTACAACATCACAATCAACAAAATCAGAATATGTACCAATAGTAAAATGCACGTCATGCTCTTGTTACCTTGATCTTGCGAGAACTCTCAAACCATTGGATGTAGTATGAATGTGGGCGTTGTCTTGTTGAAGCGCAAGCTTCTACCATGTCAACACCGCCGATTATTACAACTCCCTCCATCAATGATGATCCAGATAGCTCTTCCTTGACAACACCACGTGTTTGGAACAGTTGTGGCGTTGATCTTGCTCAGATTTGCTCAATTGCACACTCAACACACGTTGTGTAATTAAACTCTTGTATTGATCCAGCTTCAGCCCCATTACCTCGCTCATCATCATCGTAATTGTCTCCATCTCGAGCGTAAATAAGGGCTAGTGTATCTTCATCAAGTCACTCATGAATCGTATTCACCATCTTCTCGCACCATCATCACACGTTGTGTTGTGCATCGCCTCTCAATATGACCAAAACCCCAAAGACTTGCGGCATTGTATATCCTTAGTCTTACCTGGAAGCCATAGAAGATGCACTACGAGCAGAGCATTGGATGATGGTGGAGGAGCATGGAAATCTTGTGGTGGCCTTGGATGTGGTAGTAGTGGAGGCGAATCACGAGGAGGCGATTGTCGGATGTCCAAGTGGATGTGCGACTGCAGAATTATTAGTCCTCCTCCATGGTGTTTGGCGATCTCACTTCACGTTCAGCTTTGCAAGCAAGATGAAACAAACGAGTGATAGAATTATATTCCTTATAATCTAATATGTCTTGAATGTCCTTGTTTAATCCACCAAAGAAACGTGCAAGCATTTGTTCATTAGATTCTACAAGACCACACCTAACCATCCCGCTTGCAATTCCCGATAATACTCTTCTGCAATTTTTTCCCTTGCTCTAAGCGTGTCGATTCTTTAGTAAATCACGTTGATAAGTGGAGGAACAAAACGAACACGCATAGCAGTTTTTAAAGCAGTCCAAGTACTAGGAATAGTAGTAGGATTTAAACGACAATACTCGGACCACCAAAGGGAAGCAAATTTAGTAAATTCACATGTAAAGACTAACACGCATATTCTCGGGATATTTTAAGCATGCAAAACGTTGTTCTACTTCCATCTCCCATGTAAGATATGCATCAGATTATATTTACCCTCAAAAGATGGAATATTTAATTTAAGCTTTGCAACATGATCATCATCGACGCATCGGCATGGGCGGCGTTGCGGTAGTAATGTCGGGACGACCAGCGTACCGTGGAGGTTGTTCAACCTCCTCGTCAAATGCATCGTCCGCCGGGTCGTAGTAGTACCCGTCGTCTCCCCAATGTCGCAGCAGCAGCACCACGGAAGTCTCGAGGAACGCTTGCCGCAGCAGAGTCACGGGTGCGGCGATGCATCAAACCGAGCCGTGATCGAATGCGTCGTGCACCATGTGTGGGTGCTTGGTGCGGGCAATCGGTTCGAAGCTCCTTGAACCGAACGCCAAGCTTGGCGTTGAAGGATTTCTCGAGTCCATCGATCTTGTCCACGGCGTTGGTGAGCTTGGTGTCAAACTCCCTAGGCGCGGTCCACGCCTTCGCCGGATCGACTGTGAGCGCGAGAAGTGGGCATGTAGTTCTTCGCTCGTCATGGTGGTGGTTCCGCAGTATCCGCATGGTTAGTCCTTAAAAGCATGTATATACTACAGGAATATGGTGGAAGTCACGCGTAATCCGTCAAGCAATATACGAAGCGCTTACAAGTTCTTACCAAACAGCAGAAAAAGGCGATGTGCAACTGCGAGGATCGGTGGGTCCAGAGATTGAACCAAGCGATTACCAGAGTCAAAACACCGCACGTGGAGAGTATCCGTGGAGCTCGGGAAGGCTTAGCAAAGGGGTCAAGAATTATCAAAAAGAATGCAAAAGTTGAAAGAATGCTCAACGACGGCATCGGCTGGTCCTAGGCTAGACCGCACTAGAGACGCGAGCCTAGATCACCAACGATGTCACGACGCGACAACAAGCATCAGATGATGATATAGCACCGGAAAGCGATCCGAGATGCGTAAAATCACTATGATGGCGAGTGTCTAGAATCGATCTACGGGTCTAAAAGAGGTTAGCCCCCAAAATTTTTTTCGAATTTTTATTTTGTTCGGAAGCGCCAGCGCCAAAAAATTATCGCTATAACGGCCGATGGAGAAAAGTGATCCCGGGTCGAAAAATAGTATAGCCGTAAAATTTTTTCGAGGCGGTTCCACTCTTTTTTTTTTTTTTTTGCTCCTTCGGACTTACGACCGGACTCTTAGCTCGACACGGACTTTAGCTGAACACGGAAACAAGAAAGAAGGAAAGTCAAAAGAAATAACGAGGAAAGAACTCTACTCGACTGCATTCACCAGTAAAAAATCGGATCGGATGTCGCGGTAGGAAGGCGGTGAGTATTAGGTTTTATGGTGGCGGGGTATATGGCGGCAATATGGTGGCGGGGTATATGGCGGTGATCGGCAGTGTGGCGGTGACTAGTATGATCGAACTCGAAACTCTAAGGGACGAGACACTAAGACCAAGAACTCGACGCGACGATGTAGACACAAATTCAACAATGCAAAACTGAAAAGATAATGCGAGGCGAGATTGGTTATGGGATGGATCTAAACTCTAACTGTGTTTTGGCTTTTTCGTGGGTTATAGGTAAAACAGATCTAATCTACTTAAAAAGAAAATCTCACCGAGCAACCGAAATGATACCACTTGATAGGGCAAAGGTGTCCGATCTTTCGATGAGATGGCGATAATCGATTTGATGGAGTTCGGCTTGACGATCCGACTACACGCGAAAGCACGAGCGCCAATGCAATCGCTAGGCCAATCTCCTGGAGGTTACCGATCCTGCGTGAACACGATCACCGACCAATGAGGGTCTTAATTCCTACCAAATCGAGAACAAGTAAGAACCAATATTGCAATCAAGATATTGCGATTAAGAGGAAAGCTTTATTGAAAGAGGTGGGATCCTAATAGGTGCGGTACAAGAGGCCTCTCTGCGACGCCGAGCCTTGGCGAAGTTATGACTATGGCTAACTTAATGTCTAAACAAAATCCGAGTCTAAAGGTTCGTATGGGCGATTTAAGGCGAAAGGTGGGGTTTCGCCAGCCATGGAAGTGGTGACCAATCCAACCCTAAAAGTCCTTTTCCCTCAAATACGGACTCTAAAAGTGGCTAATTAAAATCATGAAAATTACATGGGCTGGCCCAAAATAAAGGTGTCGCAAGACCATATTATGCTATGGACGAATTAAGAAGTATTGATCTTGAATATTTCGTCCAAGCCTTCTTTCTTCATTATGGTGGCCTCAAAGTTCTGAAATCTTCATCCGTGGCCTTCTCTTGGATCATCACATGCTTGCTGCCATCACCATGCATGGCCATGCTCCAATGCTTGTCCCTCTCATCCATGCTTGGTCCATCATTCCTAAGAGTAAGAAACATATCTGATTTAGGCAGCATCATATTCTCATGTATGTAAGGAATAGTTCCAAGAAACGAAAGTACCTGATAGTTAAGTTGTTTGGCACGAGATCTTGTGATGGGTCCTTGTATGTGTGTTGCTGTAGGTACAACGGTTGTATCAATAGTAGGGATGTCCACATCATTGTGTGTATCCTCCAATTGCTTTGGACTTGCCTTGTCATGCTAGTCATTCAATTTCTCCCGTTGCTTGCGATAAGATGAATGCTTGCTATTTCACTTGTTTTGCTTGCAACAATATTGATCATATGCGTTATAATGAGATGGCCCCCATAGCTTTCTCAATTTTTGGAGATTTTGATGATTGCCATGATAAGCATGTTCCCCACTTGCATACTCACCATGCATCTATTTCATACCTGAATGACATTAATGGTGATGTGCACAAGAAGAGATACGTCATGATGGATGATGTGTATCTCTACCATGCAAACACGTTCTTCCTTTTGTGTATGATGTGTGTAGGTACCCGCACAAGAATGCCAACCTCGGTTGAGCACGAGTTGACAAAAAGAGCTCTAGAGAGCATCCCACAAGTGAGTTCAAGATCGAACCCAGCTCTGATACCTTTTGCATGCTTTGCATCTTTCATGTTGGCAAATTTCTCTTTCCTATGGTTTGATTGCAAGCATGTTAATGGTATTATCTTCCCTTGTGACATTCATGTTTCTTCGCCTTTAGATAATGATGCTTTGTGTGTTGCAACGAAAATGTTGAACAATTTCCCTTTCCGATGTTTTGTGTGCAACCAAAATTCCTTTAAGAACATGTATTGTCATGAGAGCTTCCAAGAATCTCGTCTTGTTGTTGCAACAAACATAAGGACCACTTGCTATTTCATTTGGTTTGTTTGCAAACATAATACTTTTGTTTTGGATATGCTTCCTTTTGTGTTTTTGCCAAATTCTCCAAGCTTTGCATCAAAGATGTTGATAAAATTTCTATTCGATTGCTTTGAGTGCCACAATAAGATTGACTTGACAACACTTCATTGTTCCTTCACCTTCCTTGAAGCCTACAAATCTCACAACAAAAGCAAAGCAACACTCAAAGCGTAGCCAATTCATGAAGATTATAGCATGAGTCCTCAAGTAGAAGGAAGTCACCTGAGCTTGTAGAGATAGCTCGATGAAGGGTAGCCATAGGTAACTCTCTTAGGTTCTTCTTGTCAACATATAGTCCATAGAGGTTGACGTGTATGCATTTGTACCTTCATACAACAAAGACCAAGCAACATATGTTTGTGTGTGATAGAGGAGCATGTCATTTGTGGCATGTCCATTCTTGTTCACAACACGATTAGCACAATCAAGTATAGCAAACGGAATGCATATGCATGGTCAATGTGCATGGAAATCGTTTGAACATCATCCAAATGTGGAAACTCAAAAACTCCATATAACATCTTATTGTGGCACTCAAAGCAATCGAATAGAAATTTTATCAACATCTTTGATGCAAAGCTTGGAGAATTTGGCAAAAACACAAAAGGAAGCATATCCAAAACAAAAGTATTATGTTTGCAAACAAACCAAATGAAAGAGCAAGTGGTCCTTATGTTTGTTGCAACAACAAGACGAGATTCTTGGAAGCTCTCATGACAATACATGTTCTTAAAGGAATTTTGGTTGCACACAAAACATCGGAAAGGGAAATTGTTCAACATTTTCATTGCAACATACAAAGCATCATTATCTAAAGGCGAAGAAACATGAATGTCACAAGGGAAGATAATACCATTAACATGCTTGCAATCAAACCATAGGAAAGAGAAATTTGCCAACATGAAAGATGCAAAGCATGCAAAAGGTATCAGAGCTGGGTTCGATCTTGAACTCACTTGTGGGATGCTCTCTAGAGCTCTTTTTGTCAACTCGTGCTCAACCGAGGTTGGCATTCTTGTGCGGGTACCTACACACATCATACACAAAAGGAAGAACGTGTGTGCATGGTAGAGATACACATCATCCATCATGACGTATCTCTTCTTGTGCACATCACCATTAAGTATGAAATAGATGCATGGTGAGTATGCAAGTGGGGAACATGCTTATCATGGCAATCATCAAAATCTCCAAAAATTGAGAAAGCTATGGGGGCCATCTCATTATAACGTATATGATCAATATTGTTGGAAGCAAAACAAGTGAAATAGCAAGCATTCATCTTATCGCAAGCAACAGGAGAAATTGAATGACTAGCATGACAAGGCAAGTCCAAAGCAATTGGAGGATACACACAAGATGCATAGCATGGCATGTTTATGGCAATGATATCGCAATCAAACAATTCCACATGATCAATATTATGCAAAGGCAAATCATCACATGGGAAAGTGGATGAAGCATATGTAATGTCACAAGTATCATCCATAGCATGCATATCCTCACAATTCATCATGTCCACTAGTGGGATCATGGCATCATCAACACCCTTATTTTTACCTTGTTCATACCTCTCATATGAAGTGGGTGTTGTGGAAGTAGTGGCCTCGTTGTGGACGACTTCGTCTTCTTCATGTAGCAATGGCGTCGCATCATCTTCGTGCACCATGTACATCTTCTCCAATTGAGGCATCATTGCTTCATGGCTTGGCGCGTCTTCATCCATGGAACCTAGCACAACACAAGAGAACACACTAGAGGTAGAGGGTAAGTTGTTAGAATTCGAAATGGTCTCACTTGACCTATCAACTACCACTCTCAACTCACTAGGAGTATCGCTCATGCCCTCCAAGTGGAAGCACTCAATCTCACATAAGGTGGAGTCACTCATGTCACTCTTGTTCTCACTCAAGTGGGCTAAGTGGCTCTCATACTCACATGGGATTGGTACCACATCATCACTCAAGCATATGGGGGTAGGCTCGGGTTCCTCAACTCCATGCCTCCTTTGGTGAAGGGAAAATCCCATGCTCACCATTCTTGACCTTGTCGCCTCCAAGGTTGGATGCCATAAGATGGGCATCATTTCTCTCCTCCATGGTCGAAGGGAAAATCCCATGCTCGACCGTCTTGTGGCCATCTCGTAGTAGTGGTGGAGGTAGGCTCATGCTATCCAACTTGGCGAAGTAGGCGTCTACATTTTCCTCGTTCGCGAGGTCGTAGAAGTCAAGCGTCGGCTTTGAAGCTTGATGGCGTGGAGGAAGGCTTGCTCTTGGTGCCATTATAGTGGTGGCACGAGTAGTTGAAGGTGCCCTATGACGGTGTCGACGGAGGTCATTGGCGTGCCTTGCCGATGGTTGATGTAGGTGGCGCACTTGGTCGTCCACATGACACTCGCGACGATGATCATTTTCCTTGGCACTCTTCTTGTGCTTGTGGTGCCTTCTTGAGCTTGCTTGAGCATTATGGTTGGTGCTCATCTTGAATTCTTCGTCTTTATGGCGAAGATGCCTTTGACGATGTCTTGTATCCTCTTTATGGTGGCGATGCTCATGAGAGGATGTTTGTCGATGAAGAGTCTTGTTTCTTGGCGCCTCTTGATGCATATGATGTTTGGACGCCACTCTAGTTTCTTTAGGAGTTGGAGCTTGGCGCCTTGGCGGTGATGAAGCTTGGCGCCTTGGAGATGGTAGAGCTTGACGCCTTGGAGGTGATGGAGCTTGGTTCCTTGGAGATGGTGGCGCTTGACGCCATCTAGGTGGTGGCACATTTCGCCTTGGAGGTGAATCATCGAAGTAGGTGGTGCCCTTTGGTGTGGCACGCTTGGCCTTGAAGGTCATGGAATCTTGATGATGCGCCTCCTCTTGCTTGGCGTAGTAGGCTTCCATCTCCCCATGGTGGAGGAATTCTTCATGGCTCATGGAAGAGCCATCAAAGTCGATGAAGTTCGCCGTGTCCTCCATGCTTGGCGAGGCGTCATCGATGTCGCACTCGAAGTCGTCCATGCTTGGGGAGTAGTTGTTGGTGTAGTACTCCATATCACCCAAGCATGTGGAGCCATTGTCGGTGTAGTGCTCCATAGGCTCCATGCATGAGGAGCCATTGTCGACGTAGAGCTCCATGTCTTCCATGCATGTGGAGTCGTTGTAGGTGTAGTGCTCCGGGTCCTCAAAGCATGCGGAGCCATTGTCTGTTGTGCTCGTCATGTCCTCTATACTTGTGGAGTCGTAGTCATGGTGGCTCATCATGGATTCTTCATAGATATCATCCTCGGTCCGAGTCCCTAGACATGATGCACAAGACCAAGTGGTGTATATGGAAGTGGTAGTGGGGTTAGGGATACAACGTCAAACCTTACTTTACCTTGAAGATCGTATCATACAAGTGGCCACACTTGAGAGCAATAAACCAAACAAAGTGAAGTTCATGCGAACACCAAAACCACTGAACCAAAAAACACACACACACAAGGCCTATGGTGGATAGGTATGGAAAGTGGCATGTCAAGAACCAATCCGAAATCAAGATGTTGTAATGGCAAGTAAAGAACCACAATGATCACAAAGCAAAACAAGTTAATCCACAAGATATGAAATATGTACAAGGAAACACACACGGTGGGATAAATGGGACTTGTGCGATGGAGAAAGTGAGCTAAGAACCAAATGATTACCTAGCGAAGACTATAAGCTCGTGTCACACAAGTACAAGGAGAGACGCTAGTTCGATTGTACAAAATTGGTGGGCTACAAGATATGCACAATAAGTACCACCTATATGATGTTCATCGAGCTTGCGCTTCCTATTCTATGAGGCACATGTATATTTGTTTCTTTATCTATTTTCCTTTTTTTCTATTTTTTTTTCTTTTTGTATCACTCTTTTTCTTTTTATTTCTTTTTCACTTGCCTCTTCCTTGTGCCAACAACTATACAAGATAACTATATGAGATAGCGCTCACAATGTTTGCTCGGAATTCTACAAGGTATCAAATGTGCATAGCCCAAGCAATCATAAGAGGAATGCAAGTGGGGAGAAGTCGTGGAATGTTACTAGAGGAGCATGTTACTCATGTCAAGGAGGTCTTACAAATCCTTCGTCATGAAAAGCTTTATGCTAACCTCCCCAAGTGCACTTTTGCAAGAGACAAGCTGATTTTCCTTGGTTTTGTTGTGTCTTCTAATGGCATTGAAGTTGATGTCTCAAAAGTCAAGGACATACGAGATTGGCCCATCCCAACAAATGTTAGTGAACTTCGTAGTTTTCATGGGTTGGCCGGCTTTTACCGTCGCTTTGTGAAAGATTTTTCTACAATTGCTTGCCCCCTCAACGAATTGACCAAGAAAAATATCACATTCGTTTGGGGAAAAGCACAAACGAATTCCACGAGCAACGAGGGGGAAACCCTGGGGTATGTTATAGGGTAACCCTGGGGTTGGCCCGATCTTTCACGAATTCCACGAGCAACGAGGGGGAAAGAGGTGGTCGGGTATGAAATCGGGCGAAGGCGATGAAAACCACGAACACACACACACCAAAACACGATACACGCCTACTCCTCACGCCGGTGGCAACCGGTCCAACATAATCCCTAGGATCGGTGTTGGGCAAAGCTCGCTCTCCACGCCAACAACGGGGGATGAGGTGCTAGGTGAGACCTTGACGACTTGGGGGCGAGAAACCGAGAACCTAAGGCCTTGTACAACTTGAACGCACTAGGCAAGATCCAAGAGGGGGTGGATAATCCGGTGCTCCTTGGTAGGAGCATGAGACCAATAGATATAAGTCCTCAAAGGGTTTCCTTAATATCTATTATTATCCAAGTCTAAGCGTTTACAATAGAGGGTGGGGGCTATATATAGTCCAGCCACAAAAGAGGGGTAGTTTCGGAATGAAAAGATAAATGATAGGTTGGGTTACAAGGCACAGGGCCGAACTTAGGCGATCGTGGTCGGCAGCAGACCGGTAGTCCGGTCCGGCAACGTAGTACCGGTGGTAACCGTAGTACCGCCTCGAGCGTAGTACCGCTTGAGGGCCCGGAGCTTCCGCCAAAGGCCTGTGGCGGCCAGAGGAGGGGGCGGTAGTACTGCCACCCGGTAGTACCGGTTACGGGACCGGTAGTACCGCTCGCTTCTGGGGCGTGGAGTAGTGCTTCCTGTGGCGAGCGGTAGGAGGAGGCGGTAGGACCGCTTGGAGCGGTAGTACGGCCGTCCCAACCCAGTAGTACCGCCATGACTGGTGGCTTCTTCGTACCTGATGATGCACAGAGTTTGCACGTGAAGTAGCAAGCCATCCAAGGGTGTGTCGAAATCACACAAGGAGAGGAGCGAGTTCACCTTAGTTTGAAGGAGTTTGGCTCGGGCGCGAGTCATGGGTCCACTTGGGTAGCTCGTGGGAGTAGATGTAGTAGCGGTCGGAGGACGGGCTGCATCAGCTCCCCCCCCTTGGGAAAGAGTCGTCCTCGACTCTTCAACCGTCACAACTTCCTCTTCGCCATGGTAGGGTGAGAGGTCCTTGACATTGAATGTCGAGCTCACAAGATACTTCGATGTTGGTATATCGATCACATAGGCGTTGTTGTTGATCCTCTTTAGCACCTTGAATGGTCCATCGCCTCGTGGCTTTAGCTTGGAGTCGCGTTCCTTCGGGAAGCGGTCTTTACTCAAGTGTATCCATACAAGGTCGGCCTCATCAAAGATCATCTCTTTCTTGGTCTTGTTTAGCCTTGATGCTTGGCGAAGGACTTGTTGCTCGATAGTAGCTCGTGTGTCTTCATGGAGTTTCATCATTGCTTGGGCACGCTTGACAACGTCCATATTGGCACGTTCATGAAGTGGAAGTGGAAGGATATCGAGCGCGTGAGAGGCTCAAGCCATAGACGATCATGAACGGGCTCCTCATGGTGGTGGAGTTCTTGGCGGCGGTTGTGGCCGAACTCGGCGTGGAATGCATTCCTCCCGCCTTTAAGGTTCTTCTTTATCAACACCCCGGAGAAGTGTGCCAAGACTTGATTGACGACCTCGGTTTGTCCATCGGTTTGAGGATGCGAGGCGACGAGAAGAGGAGCTTGATGCCGAGCTTGGCCATGAGGGTCTTCCGTAGCTCATGAATTTTACGTCGGAGAGGATTGTTCTTGGCACGTCGTAGCAATTACTTCGAAAACAAATTTGCTACATGTGAAGCATCATCGGTCTTATGGCACGGAATGAAATGTGCCATTTTTGAAAAGCGATCCACGACTACAAATATGGAATCATGACCATGTTTCGATCTAGGCGCCTAACACAAAGTCCATGCTAATGTCCGACCAAGGTGCATCAGGAATAGGTAATGGCATATAAAGACCAAAGGGGTTGGACTTGGACTTAGCTTGGATACATGTAGTGCATCGTTGAACGTGGCGCTCCACGTCGCGCTTCATCTTTGGCCAAAAGTAGTGAGTGGCGAGCATGTCATATGTCTTGTCACGGCCAAAGTGACCCATAAGACCTCCACCATGGGACTCTTGAAGAAGCAAAAGTTGGAGAGACGATTTCGGAATGCAAAGCTTGTTTTGTTTGAAAAGAAAACCCTTATGCAAATAGAAATCATCAATCCCTTTGTCTATTGAACATTGTGCAAATATTGGTCCAAAGAAAGAGTCGGACTCGTACAAAGATTTGATGTCATCAAGACCCAAGACATTGACTTCGAGTCGTGTAAGAAGGCTTGTGTTTTTGCGAGACAAGGCGTCCGCTACCACATTTTCTTTGCCCTTCTTGTATTTGACAATGTAAGGAAAAGACTCCATAAACTTAACCCACTTTGCGTGCCTTTTACTCAAGTTGGCTTGGCCCTTAAGGTACTTCAACGACTCATGGTCGGAATGGATGATAAATTCTTTGGGCCAAAGATAGTGTTGCCACACTTGAAGAACACGAACTAAGGCAAAAAAGTTCTTTTTCATAAATGGGATAATTGAGGCGTGCGCCATCAAGTTTCTCACTATGGTAAGCAATAGGACGCCCATTTTGCATAAGGACGCCACCAATGCCAATACCACTAGCGTCGCATTCAATCTCAAAGGTTTTAGTGAAATCTGGCAATGCAAGAAGTGGTGCTTCGGTGAGCCTCTTTTTGAGCTCATCAAACGCCTTTTGTTGCTTTGCATCTTTCATGTTGGCCAATTGCTCTTTCATATGGTTTGATTGCAAGAATGTTAATGGTATTATCTCCCCTTGTGACATTCATGTTTCTTCGCATCTCGATAATGATGTTTTGTGTGTTGTAACCAAAATGCTGAACAATTTACCTTCTCGATGTTTTGTGTGCAACCACAATTCCTTTAAGAACATGTATTGTCATGAGAGCTTCCAAGAATCTCGTCTTGTTGTTGCAACAAACATAAGGACCACTTGCTTTTTCATTTGGTTTGTTTGCAAACATAAAACTTTTGTTTTGGATATGCTTCCTTTTGTGTTTTTGCCAAATTCTCCTATTCTTGTATCAAAGATGTTGTTTGAAATTTGGATCCAATGCTTTGAGTGCCCCACTACTATGTTATATGGAGTTTTTGAGTTTCCACATTTGGATGATGTTCAAACGATTTCCATGCACATTGGCCATGCATATGCATCCCATTTGCTATACTTGAGTTGTGCTAATCGTGTTGTGAACAAGAATGGACATGCCACAAATGACATGCTCCTCTATCACACACAAACATATGTTGCTTGGTCTTTGTTGTGTGAAGGTACAAGTGCATACACGTCAACCTCTATGGACTATATGTTGACAAGAAGAACCGAAGAGAGTTACCTATGGCTACCCTTCATCGAGCTATCTCTACAAGCTAAGGTGACTTCCTTCTACTTGAGGACTCATGCTATAATCTTCATGAATTGGCTACGCTTTGAGTGTTGCTTTGCTTTTGTTGTGAGCTTTGTAGGCTTCAAGGAAGGTGAAGGAACATTGAAGTGTTGTCAAGTCAATCTTCCCGAGGACGACTATAAGGTGAACCCCAGGATCAAGAAGGTCTCTCGACCGCTTCTAC
This sequence comes from Avena longiglumis, assembly GCA_030063025.1. Lineage (NCBI taxonomy): Eukaryota > Viridiplantae > Streptophyta > Magnoliopsida > Poales > Poaceae > Avena > Avena longiglumis. Next base: position 312,531,695 of record CP125977.1, read on the forward strand.
TTTGTGATGAGCATGTAGAGTCGAGGACGACTCTTTTTGAAGGGGGGAGATGATGCAGCCCGACCTACGGTCGTTACTACATCAAGGTCTCCAACTTACGCCAAGTCGCCATGGACTCCAAAGGTGAATCCGTTCCTCTATGAAAGCTCACTTCCTACCCTATTGAATGGTATGCTACTTCATACTCCGTCACATATTCATGATAGGTTCACACCGACCAGTACGGAGGCAAGGGAGGAAGCCCGGAGCATCAAGCCCGACAAGACTAAGCTTGGAAGAGGAGAAGGAAGAAGACAGATCAAAATGCCAGTCAAGCGGTACTACCGGTCGGCGGAACTAGATTACCGGCCAACCTTACCTGCCACATGGTGACTGCTGCGCCATCGCCATCGGATGCCCTGAGATCGCTTACAGTACTACCGCATAAGCGGTACTACCGTCCCCAAAGCGGTACTACGGTCCCAAGTCCCAGATTACTGGTCATGTCACAAGCTGCGCGCACTAGTTGGGCCACCTCCCATGTATTCCCCCTTTACTTACCTATTCGCCTAGTTTATCCCCAAACTACCCTTGTTAAGTGGTTGGCCTATAAATAGAGCCCCCACCCCTCATGTATCCCTTAGGCATAGATGATAGACTAAAGAAAACCCCCATTGTGGAATATCTAGTTTTTCCTCATCCCCTTTACCAAGGGGACCGACTATCGTCACCAACCGCGATTGGACTTTGCATCACGCATCCATCGTTGAACAAGGCCTTGGAGTTCATGTCTCGTCTCCAAGTTGTCAAGACCCTCCTCAAGGTGTTCTTCCCTCTCCGATGTGGATTTGAGGGAGCACGTTGACCGATCTTTACTTGCGAGGATTCTATCGGACCGCCTGGCTCGGGAGCAATCGGCCTTGTATCGTGTGAGTTTTGCGTGTGTTCATCGTGTTCTTCGCGAGGTGTGTGTTCGCTTCCGCTACCTTCTCCCTTTCCCCTCGCTTTCCCATCGATTTGACCACGAGATCCGTGAAGATCGGGCACCCAAGAGGTTAACCCCTCCATCAATCTGTGCAGTACACATTTACATTCGTTATACTGCTTCCAGTAATAGGCCGGGTTTATTTGATTCTTCTTACCCCATGATTCCTAACAGTTTGCTATTGTTACACAATGAACAGGTGCAGTTTACACTAGAAATCGTAGAATGAAGGGCCCCTATAATCTAGTAAGTATCAATTCCTTTTCTATCACTTCGTGCTAACATCTATCAGATTGGAACCTTTTGTGTTTACTATCTGCTGCATATTTATGTAGAGGCCCAACACTGAAGTATGGAGACCACCAGTCCAATTACATGATCATCAACAAACATACCTGTAACCAGATAAGAAGCCGTGAGACTCTACATAGAGCTACTGTACGCACCCCTCCCCCCCCACACACACACACAATTTTTAAGGTTTAAGGCCCCTCGTTTCAGGTCATTTAGTCTAGTTCGGTTTTATTTTTGTCGGAGGCACTAGGATGATTAGAACAAGGCCATATTTGCAACATAATCCAATATAACAGAAAGAGAAGGATCATAACACTTCAAATGTCATTCTAGTATCTGCCACTTGTCTGGCTATTTTAATACGAGGCACACGATAGTTCAATTGGACTTTGGGCAGACAATCAAAAAATTTAAATCTGAATGTTTATGTATCAAACTGTTTGATAGATTGTTTCACCATTTGTCTGAAATTATCTGGATAGTCTATTAGAGGCATAATATTGTTCTGTTTGTAATTTGACTGAGTTACTATAGTATTTTGTCGATGATTACAACAATTCCACCTACCTAAGATTCAAATCCAACTTCACATTGAGTAGGCTAGTTAATATCAGTTTAAGGAGCTCTATCAGTTTAAATTCTTATTTTGTTCTTCGGTAAATGCTTCTCTATCAGTTTAAGGAGCTCTCAGTTGATGAATTCATTACATTCATAAATCATGTATTCTACTTCGATTAGTTTGCCTGAGGTGCTTGGGTTGAGTGCTTACATTGCTATATCAGACCAAAATAATCTTTTGAGAATGAACAGGTAGTTTTATTCCTTCATATGATGTTGTAACTTTTTTATCTTAGTTTTAGCCTTCATCAAGTAGAGCATTCATTTCACTGAGTAGAAGTGACAGTTGCACACGATCTCATCCCTCTATGAATTCGACTGTTCTAGTTGTTCCAAAAGATGGAGATGTATGAGGCCTTGTTGCTACTGGTTGAATGATTTGAAATTCTTTGGTTTTTCTTTTCCTTGGTAATGATGATATAGGATATTTCTTTTTGTTTCAGGTTGCAAATATAAATATGAAGGAAGAACATAAAACAACAACTTCAAGTGCAGATCTTGTGGCATAGAGCAGCGGTGACAGTGTGTATTGCTCACGTAGTACATGATGTCGACTATTCCATACATTCCAGGAGAAAGATTCTTTGGAGCTATACTCCGAGATGCACTTGATGTAATTAGACAGGAAGCCAATAGAACAGATGCAGTAGTCTCCATAGCATGGAATGAGTTATCTGAGTTGAAGAACATGCAAGCTTTAACGAAGAAATTACTCAATAATCTCCTCAGCAAGTCGTGTGGTAAGCCCGTTGTTACATGTGAGGCGATGCAAGCTTCCTAAAAGGAATATTTTTTAAACCGAGATTCTGTGTGTTTATCAGTTGCGTTGTACTATGATGATGCTGTTTCATCTAGGATTTTTTCTGGCCTGTAATAATTTAATATTTTTACAGTTATAAGTTTTTCTTCCATAATTGTAGAATTCTTTTAGGACTGGAAAACTCACGTATGAGCACAGAACTGGTCTGTGGTCCGGCGAAGCACAGCGCCCGTTTTTTTCTTTTTTTGGGTCGCTCAGGCTTCACGTTAAACCTCAAAAACGTCTGTGGTCGAGCGAGCAGGTATACGCGGGCGGTTTTTTTTTTGCTTTAATGTGAAAGGCTCACGTATCAGACTGAAGCAAACAGTTTTTTATGCAGCCCGTCCTACGGACGCACCTCTGATGTGGACATCCCTTCTATTGATACAACCGTTGTACCTACAGCTACACACATACAAGGACCCATCACAAGATCTCGTGCCAAACAACTTAACTATCAGGTACTTTCGTTTCTTGGAACTATTCCTCACATACATGAGAATATGATGCTGCCTAAATCAGATGTATTTCTTACTCTTAGGAATGATGGACCAAGCATGGATGAGAGGGACAAGCATTGGAGCATGGCCATGCATGGAGATGGCAGCAAGCATGTGATGAGAAGACCGCGGATGAAGATTTCGGAACTTTGAGGCCGCCATAATGAAGAAAGAAGGCTTGGACGAAATATTCAAGATTAATACTTCACGAATTCGTCCATAACTTAATATGGTGATGCGACACCTTTATTTTGGGCCAGGCCCATGTAATTTCCGCAGGATTTTAAATAGCCACTTTTTAGAGTCCGTATTTGAGGGGAAAAGGACTTCTAGGGTTGGATTCGGCCACCACTTCCATGGCTGGCTGAAACCCCACCTTTTCCTCCTTATTAAATACTCCCCATAGCCGTCACCCTAGACTCGGATTTTGTTTAGACATTAAGTTAGCCATCGTAGCAACTTCGCCAAGGCTCGAGCGTCGCAGAGGCCTCTTGTACTTCGCACCTATACAGGATCCCACCTTTTCAATAAAGCTTTCCTCTTAATCCGCAATATCTTGATTGCAATATTGTTTCTTACTTGTTCTCGATTTCAGGTAGGAATAAGACCCTCGCTGGTCAGGCTGATCGTGTTCCCGCAGGATCGGTAACCTTCAGGAGATTGGCCTAGCGATTGCATTGGCGTTCGTGCTCGCACGTGTATTCGGATCTTCAAGCCCGAACTCCACCAAATCGATTATCATCATCTCATCGAAAGATCGGACACCTTTGCCCTATCAAGTGATATCAGATTTCAGGTTGCTCGGTGAGATTTTACTGTTTTCGTAGATTTGATCTGTTTTTTACCTATACCCCACGAAAAAGCCAAAAACACAGTTAGAGTTTAGATCCATCCCATCACCAATCTACGCCTTGCATTATCTTTTTAGTTTTGCATTGTTGAATTTGTGTCTGCATCGTTGCGTCAAGTTGCTGGTCTTAGTGTCTCGTCCCGTTGAGTTTCGAGTTCTGATCATATTAGTCACCACCACCCTCGCAGATCACCGCCACCATATTCCGCCAATATATTCCGCCCCCATACACCCAGCCACCATAAACCCTAAAACTCCGCCTCCGCCTTCCTACCGCGACACGAATCCGATCATCTTTCGTGTCACGGCACAAGTCTGAGTTGAGTTATTGTTTCCTAGTTATTTCTTTTTACTTTCCTTCTTTGTTGTTTCCGTGTTAAGCTAAAGTCCGTGTCGAGCTCAGAGTTGGTCGTAAGTCCAGAAGGAGAGCAAAATAAAATTTTGGCGCCTCCGAATTTTTTTTTGGCTATACTGATTTTTGGCCCCGGGGATCACTTTTCTCCATCGGCCGTTATTGATGTGGACATCCCTACTATTGATACAACCGTTGTACCTATAGCAACACACATACAAGGACCCATCACAAGATCTCGTGCCAAACAACTTAACTATCAGGTACTTTCGTTTCTTGGAACTATTCCTCACATACATGAGAATATGATGCTGCCTAAATCAGATATATTTCTTAATCTTAGGAGTGATGGACCAAGCATGGATGAGAGGGACAAGCATTGGAGCATGGCCATGCATGGACATGGCAGCAAACATGTGATGATCCAAGAGAAGGCCACGGATGAAGATTTCAGAACTTTGAGGCCACCATAATGAAGAAAGAAGGCTTGGACGAAATATTCAAGATCAATACTTTACGAATTCGTCCATAGCTTAATATGGTGCTGCGACACCTTTATTTTGGGCCAGGCCCATGTAATTTTCGCAGGATTTTAATTAGCCACTTTTTAGAGTCCGTATTTGAGGGGAAAAGGACTTCTAGGGTTGGATTCGGCCACCACTTCCATGGCTGGCCGAAACCCCACCTTTTCGCCCTTAAATACTCCCCATAGCCGACCCCCTAGACTCGGATTTTGTTTAGACATTAAGTTAGCCATAGTCGCAACTTCGCCAAGGCTCGAGCATCGCAGAGGCCTCTTGTACTTTGCACCTATTCAGGATCCCACCTTTTCAATAAAGCTTTCATCTTAATCCGCAATATCTGGATTGCAATATTGGTTCTTACTTGTTCTCGATTTCAGGTAGGAATTAAGACCCTCGTTGGTCAGGCTGATCGTGTTCACGCAGGATCCGTAACCTCCAGGAGATTGGCCTAGCGATTGCATTGGCGCTCGTGCTCGCACGTATAGTCGGATCGTCAAGCCCGAACTCCACCAAATCGATTATCTTCATCTCATCGAAAGATCGGACACCTTTTCCCTATCAGTTATAGTGACTTTTTTTTTGCGCCTGCGCGCTTTCCGGAGCATAATACAAAAATTTCAAAATAAAAATTTGGGGCTAACCTATTTTTAGACCCCGTAGATCAGTTTTATACACTCGCCATCATAGTGATTTTCAGCATCTCGGTTCGCTTTTCAGGGTGCCATATCATCATACATTGCTTGTTGTGTCGCGACATCAAGCAGTGATCTAGGCTCGCGTCTCTAGTACAGTCTAGCCTAGGACCAGCACAGTACCGTCGTTGAGCATTCTTTCAACTTTTGCATTGCTGTTTTGATAATTGCTAACACCTTTGCTAAGCCTTCCCAGAGCTCCAAAGATATTCTCCACGTGCGGTGTCTCGACTTCCGGTAATCGTTCGGTTCAATCTCTGGACCCACTGATCCTCGCGGTTACACATCGCCTTTTCCTGCTGTTTGGTAAGAACTTGTAAGAGCTTCGTATATTGCTTGACGGGTTACGCGTGCCTTCCACCATATTTCCGTAGTATATACCTGTGCTTTTTAAATACTAACCATGACAGATACTTCGCGGAACCCTGCCACAATGACGAACGAAGAACTACATGCCCACTTCTCCGAGCTCTTGGTCAGTCATGCTGAAGACGTGGATACACGCCTAGGGGAGTTTGACACCAAGCTCACCAACGCCGTGGACAAGATCGATGGACTCGAGAAATCCTTCAACGCCAAGCTTGACGCTCGGTTCAAGGAGATTTTGAACAGATTGCCCGCACCCGCACATGGCACACGGCGCATTCCGATCACGGGCCGGACTGCGGCTCATTACCGCCCGCACCCCTGCGACTACCACCTGACGACTCAGACTGCCATGCGACATTGGGGATGACGATGGGTACTACTACGACCCGACGGCGATTTATTTGTTTGACGAGGAGGTTGAACAACCTCCACAGTACTGGCGCCGTCCCAGACATTACTACCGCAACGCTCGACCACCGGTACGTGATGATGATCATGTTGCAAAGCTTAAATTAAATATTCCATCTTTTGAGGGTAAATATAATCCTGATGCATATCTTACATGGGAGATGGAAGTAGAACAACGTTTTGCATGTTTAAAATATCCTGATAATATGCGTGTTAGTGCTGCTACATGTGAATTTACTAAATTTGCTTCCCTTTGGTGGTCTGAGTATTGTCGTTTAAATCCTACTACTATTCCTAGTACTTGGACTGCTTTAAAAACTGCTATGTGTGTTTTTTTTTGTACCTCCCGCTTGTCAACATGATTTACTAAAGATCTGACACATTTAGAGCAAGGGAAAAATTCTGTAGAAGAGTATTATCAGGAATTGCAAACGGGGATGGTTCAGTGTGGTCTTGTTGAATCTACTAAACAAATGCTTGCATGTTTCTTTGGTGGATTAAACAAGGACATTCAGCACATATTAGATTATAAGGAATATAATTCTATCAATCGTTTGTTTCATCTTGCTTGCAAAGATGAACGTGAAGTGCAGGATCGCCAAACACCATGGAGGAGGACTAATAATTCCGCAGGTCGCACATCCACTTGGACATCCCAACAATCACACCTCCTTCTCGTGATTCGCCACCAGCTACTACCACATCCAAGGCCACCACAAGATTTCTAGCTGCTCCTCCACCGTCATCCAATGCTCCTGCTCGTAGTGCATCTTCTATGGCTTCCACGGGTAAGACAAAGGATACACAATGCCGCGAGTGCTGGGGTTTTGGTCATATTGAGAGACAGTGCACAACACAACGTGTGATGATGGTGCGGGATGATGGTCAATACGATTCAGCGAGTGACTTTGATGAAGATACATTAGCCCTTATTTCTGCTCGAGATGGAGCCAATTCGATCTTGATGAAGAGCGAGGTAATGGGAGCCAAGGCTGATCAATACAAGAGCTTAATTACACAACGTGTGTTGAGTGTGCAATTGAGCAAATCTGAGCAAGATCAACGCCACAACCTGTTCCAAACACGTGGTGTTGTCAAGGAAAGAGCTACGGATCATCATTGATGGAGGGAGTTGTAATAATCTAGCTAGTGTTGACATGGTAGAGAAGCTTGCACTTCCAACAAGACAACGCACAAATTCATATTACATCCAATGGTTTGAGAGTTCTCGCAAGATCAAGGTAACAAGAACGGTACGCGTGCATTTTACTATTGGTACATATTCTGATTTTGTTGATTGTGATGTTGTACCTATGCAAGCTTGTTTTTTGTTACTTGTTAGACCATGGCAATTTGATAGAGAATCTGTTCATAATGGCAAAACTAATCACTATTCTCTTATGCATGATGGAAAGAAAATTGGTCTAAAACCTATGACTCCCGAACATATTTTAAAAGATGATCTTGCTAGAGCTAGTAGATCTAAAACTAAGGAGAAAAATAAAAGTGAGAATCAGATTGTTGCTGCAGATTTTGTACCACCAACGAACACTAAATCTGATTCTACCCATGCTACTGAAATTCGTTTGAAGATTCCATGTCTGCTTGCAAATAAAATTGATATTGCTGAACTAGATGTAAACAATACTCAATGTTATGCAATTATTTGCAAAGAAGTTTTGTTTTCATTTGAGGATATGCCTCCTTCTTTGCCACCCGCTATTGCTAACCTTTTGCAGGAATATGAGGACGTCTTTCCCGCTTAGCTGCCACCAGGACTACCTCCTATTAGAGGAATTGAGCACCAAATTGATATAATTCCCGGTGCTACGTTGCCCAACCGCGCGCCATATAGAACCAATCTAGAGGAGACAAAGGAGATACAACGCCAAATTCAGGAACTACTCGACAGAGATCATATTCGTGAGTCCCTTAGCCCCTGTGATGTTCCTATTATTTTGGTACCTAAGAAAGATGGTTCTTCGCGCATGTGTACTGATTGTAGAGCTATTAATAATATTACTATTCGATATCGTCATCCTATTCCACGTTTAGATGACATGCTTGATGAATTGAGTGGCTCTACCAGGTTTTCTAAAGTTGATTTACGTAGTGGTTACCACCAGATTTGTATGAAATTAGGATATGAATGGAAAACAACATTTAAAACTAAGTTTGGTTTATATGAGTGGTTAGTGATGCCGTTTGGTTTAACTAATGCACCCAGCACTTTCATGAGGTTAATGAACGAATTTTTGCGTGCTTTCATTGGACATTTTGTGGTAGTCTACTTTGATGATATTCTGATTTATAGCAAATCTTTAGAGGATCAATGCTTTACGTGATGCACGTTTGTTTGGTAACCTTGAGAAGTGCACCTTTTGCACCAATCGAGTTGCGTTTCTTGGCTATGTTGTTACATCACAGGGTATTGAAGTGGATCTAGCCAAGATTGAAGCTATTGAGAATTGGCCGCAGCCCAAGACGGTCACACAAGTGAGGAGTTTTCTTGGCCTCGCTGGTTTTTATAGGCGCTTTCTCAAAGACTTTGGATCAATTGCCGCGCCGCTGAATGAGCTTACCGAGAAGGATGTGCCCTTTGTTTGGGGCGATGCACAACAACAGGCCTTCGTCATATTGAAAGATAAGCTAACACATGCTCCCTTACTCCAACTTCCTGATTTTAGTAAAACTTTTGAGCTTGAATGTGATGCTAGTGGAATTGGTTTGGGAGGGGTGTTATTACAAGAGGGAAAACCTGTTGCATATTTTACTGAAAAATTGAGTGGGGCTAGTCTGAACTATTCTACTTATGATAAAGAATTATATGCGTTGGTTCCGACATTAGAAACTTGGCAACATTATCTATGGCCTAAAGAATTTGTTATTCATTCTGATCATGAATCTTTGAAGCATATTCGTAGTCAAGCTAAGTTGAATCGTCGTCATGCAAATTGGGTTGAATTTATTGAGTCTTTTCCTTATGTTATCAATCACAAAAAGGGTAAAGATAATATTATTGTTGATGCTTTGTCGCGCCGTTATACTTTGTTATCTCAACTTGACTTCAAAATATTTGGATTAGAAACTATTAAGGCACAATATGTGCATGATGCTGAATTTAAAGATGTGTTGCAGAAATGTGGAGATGGTAGAACATGGAACAAGTTTGTCTTCAATGATGGATTTGTGTTCCGTGCTAACAAACTATGCATTCCGGATAGTTATGTTCGTCTTTTGTTGTTACAGGAGGCGCATGGAGGAGGATTGATGGGACACTTTGGTGTCAAGAAAATGGAGGATGTTCTTGCTGCACACTTCTTCTGGCCACGTATGCGTCGAGATGTTGAGAGATTTGTGGCACGCTGCACTACTTGTCAAAAAGCTAACTCTCGCCTTAATCCACATGGTTTATATATGCCTCTTCCTCTTCCTAGTGTTCCTTGGGAGGATATTTCTATGGACTTTGTTTTGGGATTTCCACAAACACAGAAGGGGAGGGATAGTATTTTTGTTGTTGTGGATCGGTTTTCTAAGATGGCACACTTTATTCCTTGTCATAAAACGGATGATGTTGCGCATATTGCTGATTTGTTCTTTCGTGAAATTGTTCGATTGCATGGTGTGCCAAATACTATTGTCTCTGATCGTGGTACTAAATTTCTTAGCCACTTTTGGAGATGTTTATGGGCTAAGTTGGGGACTAAATTGTTGTTTAGTACTACATGTCATCCCCAAACTGATGGACAAACCGAAGTAGTAAATAGAACTTTGTCTACTATGTTGCGGGCAGTTTTAAAGAAGAACTTAAAATTGTGGGAAGAGTGTTTACCTCATATAGAATTTGCTTATAATCGTTCGCTGCATTCTACCACAAAGATGTGCCCATTTGAGATTGTGTATGGTTTTGTTCCTCGTGCACCTATTGATTTATTGCCTTTACCTTCTTCGGTGCAAAATAATTTGGATGCTACACAACGCGCTGAAATGATATTAAAATTGCATAAGACTACTAAATATAACATTGACCACATGAATGCTAAGTATAAACTTGCTGGGGATAAAGGGAGAAAGCATGTTGTGTTTGATGTTGGAGATCTTGTTTGGTTACATTTGCGTAAAGATCGTTTTCCTGATTTACGCAAGTCTAAGTTAATGCCGCGTGCTGTTGGTCCCTTTAAGGTGTTAGAGAATATAAATGATAATGCATATAAACTTCAGTTGCCTGCAGACTTTAGTACGGTTAGTCCTACGTTTAATATTGCAGATTTGAAGCCTTACTTTGGTGAGGAAGATGATATTGCGTCGAGGATGACTTCAATTCAAGAAGGGGAGCATGATGTGGACATCCCTTCTATTGATACAACTGTTGTACCTACAGCTACACACATACAAGGACCCATCACAAGATCTCGTGCCAAACAACTTAACTATCAGGTACTTTCGTTTCTTGGAACTATTCCTCAAATACATGAGAATATGATGCTACCTAAATCAGATGTATTTCTTACTCTTAGGAATGATGGACCAAGCATGGATGAGAGGGACAAGCATTGGAGCATGGCCATGCATGGAGATGGCAGCAAGCATGTGATGATCCAAGAGAAGGCCACAGATGAAGATTTCAGAACTTTGAGGCCACCATAATGAAGAAAGAAGGCTTGGACAAAATATTCAAGATTAATACTTCACGAATTCGTCCATAGCTTAATATGGTGCTGCGACACCTTTATTTTGGGCCAGGCCCATGTAATTTTTTGCAGGATTTTAAATAGCCACTTTTTAGAGTCCGTATTTGAGGGGAAAAGGACTTCTAGGGTTGGATTCGGCCACCACTTCCATGGCTGGCCGAAACCCCACCTTTTCCTCCTTAAATACTCCCCATAGCCGTCACCCTAGACTCGGATTTTGTTTAGACATTAAGTTAGCCATCGTAGCAACTTCGCCAAGGCTCGAGCGTCGTAGAGGCCTCTTGTACTTCGCACCTATACAGGATCCCACCTTTTCAATAAATATTTCCTCTTAATCCGAAATATCTTGATTGCAATAATGGTTCTTACTTGTTCTCGATTTCAGGCAGGAATTAAGACCCTCGCTGGTTAGGCTGATCGTGTTCCCGCGGGATCGGTAATGATGCAGCCCGTCCTACGGCCGCTACTACATCTACTCCCACGAGCTCCCCAAGTGGACCCATGACTCGCGCCCGAGCCAAACTCCTTCAAGCTAAGGTGAACTTTCTCCTCTCCTTGTGTGACTTCGATACACCCTTGGATGGCCTGCTACTTCATACGCATACCTTGTGCATCATCAGGTACGAAGAGAAGGACCCATGAGCGGAGCACCCCGTGGAAGAGACCAAATGCTCTCTGTCGCCATGGTACTACCGGAGTGGCGACAAGATTACCGCCCGGCAGACTACCGCTACGCCACCAATCTGGCGACACCAATGTAAGCAAAACTCTGTCTTCAACAGTACTACGGACCTGGACTAAGATTACCGACTTCACCGCTACCGCCACCAACAGAAGACGCCAGCGGAAGTCCCAGGACGACAAGCGGTGCTACCGGGCCAGGAAGCGATGCTACCGGTTGACCGGTACTACCGGTCGTGCTGGACCGGTACTACCGGACGTGTGTGGACCTGATCGTGTTAAGTCGGCCCAGCGCCTTGTAACCCTCTCTATATTTCGCTATTTGTTCCTAAAATACCCCTGTTTATGTGGTTGGCCTATAAATATCCCCCACCCTCCATTGTAAACCCTAGACTTGGATAATAATAGATTAAGGACACCCCTTTGAGGATCTTTCAATCTATTGGTCTCATGCTCCTACCAAGGGGCACCCTATTATCCACCCTCCTCTTGGATCTTGCCAAGTGCGTTCAAGTTGTACAAGGCCTTGGGTTCTCGGTTTCTCGCCCCCAAGTCGTCAAGGTCTCACCAAGCACCTCGTCCCCCGTTGTTGGCATGGAGAGAGAGCTTCGCCCAACACCGATCCTAGAGATTATGTTGGACTGGTTGCCACCGGCGTGAGAGATCGGTGTGTATCGTGATTTGTGTGCATGTGTTCGTGGTTTTTGCCCCCTTCTTCCCCCGACCACCGCTCTCCCCTCGTTCCTCGTGGAAATTCGTGAAAGATCGGGCCACCCCAAGGGGTTACCCCATAACATGGTATCAAGAGCAAGGTTGATCACGAATTTCCCCCCAATTTTTCTTTTATCCCACTTAAGATCGAAAATCCCACCAAAAAGATCCCCAATTTGCCTTAGGATCAATCTTTGGATTTGGTGAGTTTTTCGTGGTTTTGGTCCATAGATCTATTGCTTTTGGAGTCGATCTATAGCCCCTGTTGTTCCTAGCCCAGCCTTTCGGTCAGAATCCCACGAATTTGAGGTTTGTGTCAAGTGGATCTCGTTCTTGTTCTGCGACTTGTGGAACTACCGTGGGTGCAGGCGGTACTACCGCCTTCTGGTACTACCGGAGGTACCTAGCGGTACTACCGCGCGCCATAGAAACTTTTCTTCTTCCCTTGACACCTCAACTTCGTTTGCTGACTTTTACCTCTTCAATTTGTTTGTGTTTCGCGTGTTTGTCGCCAATCTAACACAAGCTTCCGCATCAAAGTCACCCGCGCTCATCGACACCGCGACACTCGAACATCATCCCCACCAACCGTTGCAAGTCGTCAACAATACCAAAGGTATAACTTGCGCCACTTTGACAACCCCATATCTTCTTTTGTGTGTATCTATCCTATGAGAGCAACTCATTTTGTGTTTGTCTAAGCATTGTGCACTTGTGTTCGGAAAGTGAGAGTGTGAGGCCAAATATAAAAGTTAACATAGTAGCATAGAAAGGGAGAAAAAGGAAAAGAATCAAAAAAAAGAAGAGAAAACAAGATACATAGTCTCCCAATACAAAGAGAATTCCAAGCTTGTAAGCCAACAAGAGAGAGGAAAAGAGCACACCAAGGCAAGTGCACAAATCCGTTGCTTATCCTCTTTTGGCAAACGAGTTGTGGTCTCTCCTTGAGTTGGCACGACAACCGAGCGTAGTCTTCGTTAGGACCTTTTGTGCTCATTTTCATAGTCGTGTTAACCCCGTTTTTCTCCACGTGTGCGTTTTTCCGTGTTTTTGTAGATCGTATCCTTTTGCTTTTGATCTTTGGTTCTTTACCACTTAGAACAATAACCTTTTGCTTGGATCGTTTCGTTTGGTTTTCCACAATCCTAACCTTCCACCAAAAGCTTTTGAGAGTTGTAGCATATTTGTGTGTGAGTTCTTTGCCATTTCACTTTGCACGTCGTTCGCTCATTTGTGTGGCAATTGGTTTGATATAATCTCCAAGGTGAGGTAAAAGGCTAACTCTACGCACCCTTACTCTCCATATACAACCCTTGTCGGCTTTGCATCATGGACAGGAATGGCGAGCCGTCCCAACCACCACAACCTTCAGAGGACGACACACAATTCATGACAAGATGGGACCATTGGAAGGTCCGAAGAGAATTCAACTACCATTGTGAAGCTCTTGAGCGGCGCCAAGATGAACAATTTATCGAGGCCCGTGTGGAATTCAAGAACATCGACAACCGCTTCGAAGAAGTCCGTGGCAAAATGCATGCCATGCAACACAACCTCGGTCATCAAAATGAAGCTCTTGGTCATGCACTCGCCTCAACGGATGAGAAGCTTCAACGTCTCATTGATGTACTAGCAAGGCCACGCTCGCGCGACTCAAGCTCATCTCGGCAATCCTCAAGTGAATCAAGTGCACCTCTCCGTCACGCTTCAAGGCACCGGGATGGACCAGTTCTTCAGTCCATGAGCTCTTCTCAAGCGGTACCATCTCCGCGACACGCCGCAACGTCAAGCTATGATGGTGACCTCCGCAAGACCTCCACGACGTGAAGCGAACCAGCCACAACCAAGGGCACTTGTGATTCAACAAGAGCAACCTCACATGGACCACCAAGCCCATCGCCGTCGACATGTTCTTTCAACAACAAGTGAAGCCTCCGAAGAGGACGAACAAGATCACCGTCGACGTGAAGCACTCGAAGATCCACCAAGGCGTCATCGCCGACATGAACGTCAACGTCGACATCATGATCATCATGACGAGCCTCCTCCACATCAAGAAGAACGAGAGCAGCCCATTGCGCATGCGGCTCGACGTCCTCCTCGCCACATGGCGCAAGACAATGCTCCTCGGCATCAACCGCGACAAGAACAAGAGCAAGATCCCCAAGCTCGTCATGAGCATGCACAACCTCCTCCTCGTTCTCAACCGCGCCAACAACACGAGCAAGCTCCCTAAGCTCGTCGTCAAAACCAAGTTCCACCACCAAACGCGGCACCTCAACAACCGCAAGAGCAACGCAACCATCACCAAGCAAGACATGAGAGCTCGGATGATGAAGATGGCCGCCAAAATCATGGCAACCGCCGCAAATGGAACCGCAATGAAGAAGAAACTTTCGGCAAGCTCAAATTCACCATGCCCAAGTTCACCGGTTCCAATGAACCCGAAGAATACCTCTCGTGGGAACTCAAGGTTGACAAGATCTTCCGCATGCACAACTATAGCAATGATAAGATGATGGCCATGGCATCCCTCGAGTTTGATGAGTATGCCAACCTTTGGTGGGAACAAGTCCAACTCGCTCGAGAAGCAAAAGAAGAGCCTCCAATATCAACTTGGCAAGATATGAAGGCCCATATGAGATCCCGCTTTGTTCCTTCGCACTACACGCGTGACCTCTTCAACAAGCTTCAAACGCTTAGTCAAGGGACAAAGACCGTGGAAGAGTACTTCAAGCAAATGGAGCTCAACATGATCCGTGCCAACATTGAAGAGCGAGATGAACAAACAATGGCACGTTTCCTTAATGGCTTGAACCATCCCATCAAGCGCATCACCGAGTTCCAAAAGTACAACAACATGGTTGAGCTTGTGCACATCGCATCAAAGGCCGAGCGTCAAGTGCAAGAGGACATCAAGTACAACAAGCGAAAGACGTACTTCACCTACAAGCAAGCACCAACCACTACTCCAACAACACCAAGTGGAAGCTCCTCAAGTACCACCAAGATTCCCTTCAAGCCAACACTCCCTCAAGGAAAACAGCCCCCAAGTGGCAAATACACAAGGGATAATCAACCATTCAATGGTGAGTGCTACAAGTGTGGAGGCAAAGGGCACAAGTCGAACGCATGTGGAAACAAGAAATTTTTGTTCATCCATGACAACGGAGATGAAGAATACTTGAGTGAAGAAGAGTTTGATGCAAGGGTCAAGGAAGCCATGGCAAGGCAACATTTGGAAGAGGACCAAGAACTTCTTGTGTGTGAGCATGAAGCAAGTCCATCGCTTGTGGTCACAAGGGTCTTAACTACACAAGCCAATGAGAATGAAGACCAACGCTCGAACATCTTCCAAACTCGTGCCGGCATCAATGGGAAATCCATCAAAGTTGTCATCGATGGAGGGAGTTGCCACAATCTTGCAAGCACGGCATTGTGTGAGAAACTCAACCTCACCCTCCATCCGCATAAACATCCCTACCATATACAATGGCTAAGTGACCATGGATCCGTCAAGATCAAGCACACCATCTCGATAACGTTCTCAATTGGACCCTACAAGGACACGGTGGAATGTGACGTGGTCCCAATGACGGTTTGCCATATGTTGCTCGGAAGGCCGTGGCAATATGACAAGCGTGCTTTACATGATGGTCACTCAAACACTTATACCTTCAAATGGCTTGATAAAACTTGTGTGTTGCAACCAATGACTCCTAGCCAAATAATTGCGGACAATGCAAAGGCTTTAGCGAGGGCGCAATACACAAAAACACCTTGTGAGAAGTGATAGGGCAAAGGTGTCCGATCTTTTGATGAGATGGAGATAATCGATTTGGTCGAGTTCGGGCTTGACGATCCGACTACACGTGCGAGCACGAGCGCCAATGCAATCGCTAGGCCAATCTCCTAGAGGTTACCGATCCTGCGGGAACACGATCAGCCTGACCAGCGAGGGTCTTAATTCCTACCTGAAATCGAGAACAAGTAAGAACCAATATTGCAATCAAGATATTGCGGATTAAGAGGAAATGATGTGGACATCCCTACTATTGATACAACCACTGTACCTACAGCAACACACATACAAGGACCCATCACAATATCTCGTGCCAAACAACTTAACTATCAGGTACTTTCGTTTCTTGGAACTATTCCTCACATACATGAGAATATGATGCTGCCTAAATCAGATATATTTCTTACTCTTAGGAATGATGGACCAAGCATGGATGAGAGGGACAAGCATTGGAGCATGGTCATGCATGGAGATGGCAGCAAGCATGTGATGATCCAAGAGAAGGCCACAGATGAAGATTTCAGAACTTTGAGGCCACCATAATGAAGAAAGAAGGCTTGGACGAAATATTCAAGATCAATACTTTCTGAATTCGTCCATAGCTTAATATGGTCTTGACACCTTTATTTTGGGCAGGCCCATGTAATTTTCGAGTTTTAATTAGCCACTTTTTAGAGTCCGTATTTGAGGAAAAGGACTTTAGGGTTGGATTGCCACCACTTCCATGGTGACGAAACCCCACCTTTTCGCCCTTAAATACGCCCATAGCCGAACCTCTAGACTCGGATTTTGTTTAGACATTAAGTTAGCCATAGTCGCAACTTCGCCAAGGCTCGAGCGCATGAGGCCTCTTGTACTTTGCACCTATTCGGATCCCACCTCTTCAATAAAGCTTTCCTCTTAATCCATAATATCTTGATTGCAATATTGGTTCTTACTTGTTCTCGATTTGGTAGGAATTAAGACCCTCAGGTCAGCCGATCGTGTTCACGCAGGATCGGTAACCTCCAGGAGATTGGCCTAGCGATTGCATTGGCGCTCGTGCTCGCACGCGTAGTCGGATCGTCAAGCCCGAACTCCACCAAATCGAATATCGCCGTATCATCGAAAGATCGGACACCTTTGCCCTATCAGGAAACCTTTATTGAAAAGGTGGGATCATGTATAGGTGCGAAGTACAAGAGGCCTCTGCGACGCTCGAGCCTTGGCGAAGTTGCTACGATGGCTAACTTAATGTCTAAACAAAATCCGAGTCTAGGTGACTATGGGAGTATTTAAGGAGGAAAGGTGGGGTTTCGCCAGCCATGGAAGTGGTGGCGAATCCAACCCTATAAGTCCTTTTCCCTCAAATCGGACTCTAAAAGTGGATATTTAAAATCCTGCGAAAATTACATGGGCACGGCCCAAAATAAAGGTGTCATGACACCATATTAAGCTATGGACGAATTCGTGAAGTATTAATCTTGAATATTTCGTCCAAGCCTTCTTTCTTCATTATGGTGGCCTCAAAGTTCTGAAATCTCCATCTGTGGCCTTCTCGTGGATCATCACATGCTTGCCGCCATCTCCATGCATGGCCATGCTCCAATGCTTGTCCCTCTCATCCATGCTTGGTCCATCATTCCTAAGAGTAAGAAATACATCTGATTTAGGCAGCATCATATTCTCATGTATGTGAGGAATAGTTCCAAGAAACGAAAGTACCTGATAGTTAAGTTGTTTGGCACGAGATCTTGTGATGGGTCCTTGTATGTGTGTAGGTACAACGGTTGTATCAATAGAAGGGATGTCCACATCATGCTCCCCTTCTTGAATTGAAGTCGTCCTCGACCAATCTCATCTTCCTCACCAAAGTAAGGCTTCAAATGCAATGTTAACGTGGGACTAACTGTACCAAAGTCTGCAGCAACTCAAGTTTATATGCATTATCATTTATTTTCTCTAACACCTTAAAGGGACCAGCAGCACGCGGCATTAACTTCAACTTGCGTAAATCCAGAAAACGATCTTTATGCAAATGTAACCAAACAAGATCTCCAACATCAAACACAACATGCTTTCTCCCTTTATCTGACAAGTTTATACTTAGCATTCATGTGTTCAATGTTATCTTTAGTAGTCTTATGCAAGTTTAATATCATTTCAGCGTGTTGTGTAGCATCCAAATTATTTTGCACCGAAGAAGGTAAAGGCAATAAATCAATAGGTGCACGAGGAACAAAACCATACACAATCTCAAATGGGCACATCTTTGTGGTAGAATGCAGTGAACGATTATAAGCAAATTCTATATGAGGTAAACACTCTTCCCACAATTTTTAGTTCTTCTTTAAAACAGCCCGCAACATAGTAGACAAAGTTCTATTTACTACTTCAGTTTGTCCATCAGTTTGGGGATGACATGTAGTACTAAACAGCAATTTAGTCCCCAACTTAGCCCATAAACATCTCCAAAAGTGGCTAAGAAATTTAGTATCACGATCAGATACAATAGTATTTGGCACACCATGCAAACGAACAATTTCACGAAAGAACAAATCAGCAACATGCGCAGCAGCATCCGTTTTATGATAAGGAATAAAGTGTGCCATCTTAGAAAACCGATCCACAACAACAAAAATACTATCCCTCCCCTTCTGTGTTCGTGGCAATCCGAAAACAAAGTCCATAGAAATATCCTCCCAAGGAACACTAGGAACAGGAAGAGGCATATATAAACCATGTGGATTAAGGCAAGCCTTAGCTTTTTGACAAGTAGTGCAGCGTGCCACAAATCTCTCAACATCTCGACGCATACATGGCCAAAATAAGTGTGCAGCAAGAACATCCTTTGTTTTCTTGGCACCAAAGTGTCCCATCAATCCTCCTCTGATGTAGCCCGACCTACGGTCGTTACCACATCTTCGTCTCCAACTTACGCCAAGTCGTGATGGACTCCAAAGGTGAATCCGTTCCTCTATGCGAGCCCCCTTCCTACCCTATTGAATGGTATGCTACTTCATACTCCGTCACATATGCATGATAGGCTCACATTGACAAGTACGGAGGCAAGGGAAGCCTTGAGCATCAAGCCCGACAAGACGGAGGCTTGGAAGAGGCGGAAGAAACCAAATGCTCTCTGTCGCCCGGTACTAGGACACAGCGGCCAGGTACCGGCTTGACTATCACTTCACTACCGCCAAAGAGCAGCCATGAAGCCAAATACTCTCTCCGGTACTATCGGACCCGGAAGGTACTACCCAGCCTCTGGCCCTTACTACCGCTCCCGTGAAGACGCCAGAAGCCCAGGACTCAAAGCGGTACTACCGGTCCGGGCGGCACTCTGGGACCAGCGGTTCTACGGTCCCAAGTCGGTACTACCGCTCATGGCGATTACTGCAGCACTATTTGGGCCCGACCCATGTATCCCCCTTACCTACCTATTCGCCTAATTTATCCCTAAACTACCCTTGTTTAGTGGTTGGCCTATAAATAGAGCCCCCACCCCTCATGTATCCCTCAGGCGTAGATGATAGACTAAAGACAACCCCCATTGTGGAATCTCTAGTTTTGCCTCATCCCCTTTACCAAGGGGACCGACTATTGTCACCAACCTCGATTGGACTTTGCATCACGCATCCATCGTTGAACAAGGCCTTGGAGTTCGATGTCTCGTCTCCAAGTTGTCAAGACCCTCCCCAAGGTGTTCTTCCCTCTCCGATGTGCATTTGAGGGAGCACGTTGACCGATCTTTCCTTGCGAGGATTCTATCGGACCGGTGGCCGCCGATCGGGAGCAATCGGCCTTGTATCGTGTGAGTTTTGTGTGTGTTCATCGTGTTCTTCGCGAGGTGTGTGTTCACTTCTGCTACCTTCTCCCTTTCCCTCGCTTTCCCATCGATTTGACCACGGGATCCGTGAAGATCGGGCCACCCAAGAGGTTAACCCCTCCATCATCTGGTATCAGCAGCTTTTGGTTGCCATGGATTTCTCATCGATTTGGTCTTTTCCCCATAAATTCGAAATTTCCACCAAAAATAGCCCCAATTCGTGTTTTGGATCGATCTGTGATTTGAGTGCGTTTTGGTAGGTTTTGATCCGTGGATTACTTGCTAAACTTGTTGATCTACCTTCCTTTGCGTTCCCATAGCCTAATTCCTTGATTTCCCCCGTCGATTTGGTGTTTTTCTTGAAGATTTTCCGCCCAAATCGCCCCAAAATCGCGAAAACGCGTCAGATCTGGGCGTCTCTGCCTCCAGCGGTACTACCGCTCCAAATATCCGGTACTACCGCTCACCGGTACTACCGCTCCAAAAATCCGGTACTACCGCCCAGGACAGAAAGAAAACAGCAGGTTTCCAGATTTCAGCCTCTCACCGTTTTGAGCATAACTTTTGCATTCGAACTCGGATTTTGGTGTTCTTTAGCTCGTTTCGAAGAGGAGAAGGAGCACTACATCATCATACACGTTGTTCATTCTATCTACGCCATCCAAATTCCGTGAGCAAGGCGGAATCCAACAATAAAGGGTGAAGATCGTCGACGAAAGGTATAAACATTCCGCGACTTCTCCCCACTTGCATTCCTTTGTGAACCCCACTATCTTTGCGAGAAACAAACACCTATTGAGACTAGTTCCTATTATGATTGCTTGGGCTATGCACATTTGATACCTTGTAGATTCCGAGCAAACATTGTGAGCGCTATCTCATATAGTTATCTTGTATAGTTATTGGTACAAGGAAGAGACAAGTGAAAAATAAAAGAGTGATACAAAAAGAAAAAAATAGAAAAAGAAAAAGAGAAAAAGAAAGAAATATACATGTGCCTCATAGAATAGGAAGCGCAAGCTCGATGAACATCATATAGGTGGTACTTATTGTGCATATCTTGTAGCCCACCAATTTTGTGCAATCGAACTAGCGTCTCTCCTTGTACTTGTGTGACATGAGCTTATAGTCTTCGCTAGGTAATCATTTGGTTCTTAGCTCACTTTCTCTGTCGCACAAGTCCTATTTATCCCACCGTGTGTGTTTCCTTGTACATATTTCCTATCTTGTGGATTAACTTGTTTGCTTTGTGATCATTGTGGTTCTTTACTTGCCATTACAACATCTTGATTTCGGATTGGTTCTTGACATGCCACTTTCCATACCTATCCACCATAGGCCTTGTGTGTGTGTGTGTTTTTGGTTCGTAGTTGGTTTGGTGTTCCGCGTGAACTTCACTTTGCTTGGTTTATTGCTCTCAAGTGTGGGCACTTGCACGATACGATCTTCCAAGTTAAAGTAAGGTTTGACATTGTATGCCTAACACCCTCTACCCCTTCCATATACACCGCTTGGTCTTGTGAAGCATGTCTAGGGACTCCGGGACCGAGGATGATTTCCATGAAGAGTCCATGATGAGCCACCATGCATATGTCTCCACAAGCATGGATAACATGATGGAGCACTACACCAACAATGGCTCCACATGCTTGGGTGATATGGAGTACTACAACAACAATGACTCCCCAAGCATGGACGACTTCAAGAACGACAACGCGAAGCTCCTCACGTCGCACCGACCAAGACGGAGCCTCCAACTCGAGTGCGCCAAGGTCCATCATCAAATGGACAAGTTCCAAAGCGACCTCCACAACTTCAAGAAGGACATGGAAAATGACTTCGACAAAAACATGAGGATGGTCGCCAAGACTAATGATGCTTTGCGCTCATTAGAAAAACTTACAAGGAAGAGTGCCAAGGTCAAGGGCCATCGTTGTGAGCGTCATATGGATGACCAAGTGTGCCACCTACATCAACCATCGGCAAGGCACGCCAATGACCTCCGTCGACACCATCACAAGGCACCTTCAACTTCTTGTGCCACCACCAAAATGGCACCAAGAGCAAGCCTTCGTCCACGCCATCAAGCTTCAACGACTACGCTTGCATTTGAAGACCTCATGAACGAGGAAAATGAAGACCTCTACTTCGCCAAGTTGGATAGCATGAGCCTACCTCCACCACTACTACGAGATGGCCACAAGATGGTTGAGCATGGGATTTTCCCTTCGACCATGGAGGAGATCGATGATTCCCACCTTATGGCATCCAACCTTGAAGGCGACAAGGTCAAGAATGGTGAGCATGGGATTTTCCCTTCACCAAAGGAGGCGCATGGAGTTGAGGAAACCGAGCCTACCCCCATATGCTTGAGTGATGATGTGGTACCAATCCCATGTGAGTATGAGAGCCACTTAGCCCACTTGAGTGAGAACAAGAGTGAGATGAGTGACTCCACCTTATGTGAGATTGAGTGCTTCCACTTGGAGGGCATGAGCGATACTCCTAGTGAGTTGAGAGTGGTAGTTGATAGGTCAAGTGAGACCATTTCGAATTCTAACAACTTACCCTCTACCTCTAGTGTGTTCTCTTGTGTTGTGCTAGGTTCCATGGAGGAAGACACCCGAAGCTATGAAGCAATGATGCCTCGAACGGAGAAGATGTACATGGTAGATGCTACGCCATGGATACATCAAGAAGATGAAGTCGTCCACAAGGAGGCCACTACTTCCACAACACCCACTTCATATGAGAGGTATGAACAAGGTAACAATAAGGGTGTTGATGATGCCATGATCCCACTAGTGGACATGATGAATTGTAAGGATATGCATGCTATGGATGATACTTGTGACATTACATATGCTTCACTCATATTCCCATGTGATGCTTTGCCTTTGCATAATATTGATCATGTGGAATTGTTTGATTGCGATATCATTGCCATAAACATGCCATGCTATGCATCTTGTGTGTATCCTCCAATTGCTTTGGACTTGCCTTGTCATGCTAGTCATTCAATTTCTCCTGTTGCTTGCGATAAGATGAATGCTTGCTATTTCACTTGTTTTGCTTGCAACAATATTGATCATATGCGTTATAATGAGATGGCCCCCATAGCTTTATCAATTTTTGGAGATTTGATGATTGCCATGATAAGCATGTTCTCCACTTGCATACTCACCATGCATCTATTTCATACTTGAATGACATTAATGGTGATGTGCACAAGAAGATATACGTCATGATGGATGATGTGTATCTCTACCATGCACACACGTTCTTCCTTTTACATATGATGTGTGTAGGTACCCGCACGAGAATGTCAACCTCGGTTGAGCACGAGTTGACAAAAAGAGCTCTAGAGAGCATCCCTCAAGTGAGTTTAAGATCGAACCCAGCTCTGGTACCTTTTGCATGCTTTGCATCTTTCATGTTGGCAAATTGCCCTTTCATATGGTTTGATTGCAAGCATGTTAATGGTATTATCTCCCCTTGTGACATTCATGTTTCTTCGCATCTAGATAATGATGTTTTGTGTGTTGCAACAAAAATGTTGAACATTTTCTCTTTCCGATGTTTTGGGTGCAACCACAATTTCATTAAGAGCATGTATTGTCATGAGAGCTTCCAAGAATCTCGTCTTGTTGTTGCAACAAACATAAGGACCACTTGCTCTTTCATTTGGTTTGTTTGCAAATATGTTGTTTATGCTTCCGCTTGGGATACTCATTTTCCCATGATATTTGCTTTCGATGATTTGTGTATGACATCCAACATGTCAAGCAATTTCTCTTTCCAATGGTTGGTTTGCACACATATTGTTGTTGCTTTGGACATTCTTCCTCGTGTGTTTTTGCCACATTCTCCTATTCTTGCATCAAAGATGTTGTTTGAAATTTGGATCCAATGCTTTGAATGCCCCACTAATACGTTATATGGAGTTTTTGTGTTTCCACATTTGGATGATGTTCAAACGATTTCCATGCACTTTGACATTGCATATGCATCTCATTTTCTATACATGCATTGTACTAATAGTGTTGTGAACAAGAATGGACATGCCACATTTGACATGCTCCTCTATCACGCACGAAAATATTTTGCTTGGTCTTTGTTGTGTGAAGGTACAAGTGCATACACGTCAACCTCTACCAACCACGTGTTGACAAGAAGATCAGAAGAGAGTTACCTATGGCTACCCTTCATCGAGCTATCTCTACAAGCTAAGGTGACTCCCTTCTACTTGAGGACTCATGCTATAATCTTCATGAATTGGCTACGCTTTGAGTGTTGCTTCGCTTTTGTCGTCAGCTTTGTAGGCTTCATGGAAGGTGAAGGAACATTGAAGTGTTGTCAAGTCAATCTTCCCGAGGACGACTATATGGTGAACCCCGGGATCAAAGATGTCCTTCGACCGCTTCTACTTTGTGATGAGCATGTAGATTCGAGGACGACTCTTTTTGAAGGGGGGGAGCTGATGTAACCCGACCTACGGTCGTTACCACATCTTCGTCTCCAACTTACGCCAAGTCGTGATGGACTCCAAAGGTGAATCCGTTCCTCTATGCGAGCCCCCTTCCTACCCTATTGAATGGTATGCTACTTCATACTCCGTCACATATGCATGATAGGCTCACATTGACAAGTACGGAGGCAAGGGAGGAAGCCCGGAGCATCAAGCCCGACAAGACGGAGGCTTGGAACAGGAGGCGGAAGAAACCAAATGCTCTCTGTCGCCAGCGGTACTACGGACACGGCAGATTACCTCCCGCGGCACTATCGCCCCTTCTACCGCCAAAGCAGACGCCAGCGAGCCAAATACTCTCATCTCGGTGGTACTCACGGGACTGAACCAGACTACCGCCTTACTACCGCCTCCCATAAGACGCCGAAGCCCGGGACATAAGCGGTACTAGGTCTCGGAGCGGCACTCTGGACCAAGCGGTACTACGGTCCCAAGTCCCAGATACTCGCTCATGGCGGCTGCCTGGCGCCTATTTGGGCCACAGCCCATGTATCCCCCTTACCTACCTATTCGCCTAGTTTATCCCTAAACTACCCTTGTTTAGTGGTTGGCCTATAAATAGAGCCCCCACCCCTCATGTATCCATCAAGCATAGATGATAGACTAAAGACAACCCCCATTGTGGAATCTCTAGTTTTGCCTCATCCCCTTTACCAAGGGGACCGACTATCGTCACCAACCTCGATTGGACTTTGCATCACGCATCCATCGTTGAACAAGGCCTTGGAGTTCGATGTCTCGTCTCCAAGTTGTCAAGACCCTCCCCAAGGTGTTCTTCCCTCTCCGATGTGGATTTGAGGGAGCACGTTGACCGATCTTTCCTTGCGAGGATTCTATTGGACCGGTGGCCGCCGTTCGGGAGCAATCGGCCTTGTATCGTGTGAGTTTTGCGTGTGTTCATCGTGTTCTTCGCGAGGTGTGTGTTCGCTTCCGCTACCTTCTCCCTTTCCCCTCGCTTTCCCATCGATTTGACCACGAGATCCGTGAAGATCGGGCCACCCAAGAGGTTAACCCCTCCATCACTTGTGGTGGCCTTGGATGTGGAAGTAGCTGGTGGAGAATCACGAGAAGGAGGTGCTGATTGTCGGGATGTCCAAGTGGATGTGCGACCTGCAGAATTATTAGTCCTCCTCCATGGTGTTTGGCGATCCTGCACTTCACGTTCAGCTTTGCAAGCAAGATGAAACAAACGAGTGATAGAATTATATTCCTTATAATCTAATATGTGTTGAATGTCCTTGTTTAATCCACCAAAGAAACGTGCAAGCATTTGTTTAGTAGATTCAACAAGACCACACCGAACCATCCCCGTTTGCAATTCCTGATAATACTCTTCTACATAATTTTTTCCTTGCTCTAAATGTGTCAGATTCTTTAGTAAATCACGTTGATAAGTGGGAGGTACAAAACGAACACGCATAGCAGTTTTTAAAGCAGTCCAAGTACTAGGAATAGTAGTAGGATTTAAACAACAATACTCAGACCACCAAAGGGAAGCAAATTTAATAAATTCACATGTAGCAGCACTAACACGCATATTCTCAGGATATTTTAAACATGCAAAACATTGTTCTACTTCCATCTCCCATGTAAGATATGCATCAGGATTATATTTACCCTCAAAAGATGGAATATTTAATTTAAGCTTTGCAACATGATCATCATCACGTACCGGTGGTCGAGCGTTGTGGTAGTAATGTCGGGGACGGCTAGAAGGTACCTGTGGAGGTTGTTCAACCTCCTCTTCAAACAGATCGTCGTCGTCGGGGTCGTAGTAGTACCCGTCGTATGTCCCGATCGCAGCAGTGACAGCGGAAGTCCGAGTGCGTCGGCGGTAGCCGCTGGTCTGGCGGCAGAACCAGCAATCCGACCCATGATCGAATGCGCCCGTCTTGGTCTTGAGTGCGGTGCGGTGCGGCAATCTGTTCAAAATCTCCTTGAACCGAGCGTCAAGCTTAGCGTTGAAGGATTTCTCGAGTCCATCGATCTTGTCCACGGCGTTGGTGAGCTTGGTGGCAAACTCCCCTAGGCGTGTATCCACGTCTTCAGCGCGACTGACCAAGAGCTCGGAGGAGTGGGCATGTAGTTCTTCGTTCGTTATTGTGGCAGGGTTCCGCGAAGTATCTGTCATGGTTAGTCCTTTAAAAAGCACATGTATATACTACGGAAATATGGTGGAAGGCACGCGTAATCCGTCAAGCAATATACGAAGCTCTTACAAGTTCTTACCAAACAGCAGTAAAAGGCGATATGCAACCGCGAGGATCAGTGGGTCCAGAGATTGAACCGAGCGATTACCTAAAGTCGAAACACCGCACGTGGAGAGTATCTGTGGAGCTCTGGGAAGGCTTAGCAAAGGGGTTAGCAATTATCAAAACAGCAATGCAAAAGTTGAAAGAATGCTCAACGACGGTACTGTGCTGGTCCTAGGCTAGACCCTACTAGAGACGCGAGCCTAGATCACCAACAATGTCACGACGCGACACCACAAGCAATGTATGATAATATGGCACCCTGAAAAGCGAACCGAGATGCTGAAAATCACTATGATGGCGAGTGTCTAAAACTGATCGACGGGGTCTAAAAACAGGTTAGCCCAAAAAAAATTGAAATTTTTGTATTATGCTCCGGAAAGCACGCAGGCGCCAAAAAAATATCGCTATAACGGCCGATGGAGAAAAGTGATTCCTGGGGCCGAAAATCAATATAGCTAGATTTTTTTTTGCTCTCCTTCTGGACTTACGGCTGAACTTCAAACTCGACACGGACTTTAGCTCAATACGGAAACAATATGGAAGGAAAGTAAAAAATAAAAACTAGGAAACAATAACTCAACTCGGACTCTTGTCGCGGCAGGAAAGGTGATCGGATCTGTGTCGCGGTAGGAAGGCGGTGGCGGAGTTTTAGGGTTTATGGTGGTTGGGTGTATGGCGGCGGAATATGGTGGAGGAATATGGTGGCGGTGATCTGCGAGGGTGGCAGTGACTACTGTGATCAGAACTCGAAAATCTAAGGGACGAGACACTAAGACCAGCAACTCGACGCGACGATGTAGACACAAATTCAACAACGCACAAACTGAAAAGATAATGCGAGGCGTAGATTGGTGATGGGATGGATCTAAACTCTAACTGTATTTTTGGATTTTTCGTGGGTTATAGGTAAAACATATCTAATCTACGAAAGCAGTAAAATTTCACTGAGCAACCTGAAATCTGATACCACTTGATAGGGCAAAGGTGTCCGATCTTTCGATGAGATGATGATAGTCGATTTGGGTGGAGTTCGGGCTTGACGATCCGAATACACGTGCGAACACGAGCGCCAATGCAATCGCTAGGCCAATCTCTTGGAGGTTACCGATCTTGCGGGAACACGATCAGCCTGACCAGCGAGGGTCTTAATTCCTACCTGAAATCAAGAACAAGTAAGAACTAATATTGCAATCAAGATATTGCGAATTAAGATGAAAGATTTATTGAAAAGGTGGGATCATGTATAGGTGCGAAGTACAAGAGGCCTCTGCGATGCTCGAGCCTTGGCGAAGTTGCTATGATGGCTAACTTATTGTCTAAACAAAATCCCAGTCTATGGTGACGGCTATGGGGAGTATTTAAGGAGGAAAAGGTGGGGTTTCGACCAGCCATGGAAGTGGTGTCCGAATCCAACCCTAGAAGTCCTTTTTCCTCAAATACGGACTCTAAAAAGTGGCTATTTAAAATCCTGCGAAAATTATATGGGCCTGGCCCAAATTAAAGGTGTCGCAGAATCAAATTAAGCTATGGACGAATTTGTGAAGTATTAATCTTGGATATTTCGTCCAAGCCTTCTTTCTTCATTATGGAGGCCTCAAAGTTCTGAAATCTTCATCTGTGGCCTTCTCTTGAAACATCACATGCTTGCTGCCATCTCCATGCATGGCCATGCTCCAATGCTTGTCCCTCTCATCCATGCTTGGTCCATTATTCCTAAGAGTAAGAAATACATCTGATTTAGGCAGCATCATATTCTCATGTATGTGAGGAATAGTTCCAAGAAACGAAAGTACCTGATAGTTAATTTGTTTGGCACGAGATCGAGTGATAGGTCCTTGTATGTGTGTAGCTGTAGGTACCACGGTTGTATCAATAGATGGGATGTCAATATCATCATCATTCCAAAGAGGAAGCAACTTGGGAAAGAGAAGATGACCTTCGGAAAGATCACCCTCACCTATTTGCTAGCCAATCCGAATCTCGAGGGAGAGATTCACCTTAAGGGGGTTAGATTTGTAACATCCCAAAAATCATGATTTGAAAAGTTTGCATATCATTCATGCATTCATAACATTTGGTCATTTCGAACAAGATTTCAAAATAAGAAACCATGTAATGCCTATTATTTTATGTAAGAAAGGCAATGGTTTTATTTTTACTTTCAAAGTATGAGACTGCTTTGGTTTTATTAGAAATGTTTTAAAGTTAAATGCAAAGCTTGCACAAAGATTTCCAAAACAAAATTCAATATAAAACCATTTATATGCCTATTATATATATATATCAACAAGGCAAGGTTTTATTTTTATTTTTCAAAGGATCAAGTGTGGTTGATTAAACAGTAGTGTTTTATACACAATTGAGTGCTTTGTTCACACTACAAAAATCTAGAGAAAATTTGAAATCAAACTCATTTGAATTTGAGTTGAAAAAGATTCCTGAAAAATCAAAACAGAAAAAGAAAAAGAGAAAAGGGAAAGAAATAACAGCAGCAACCTATCTAGCCCAACCCAACCCACGGCCCAACTAGCAGCCCACCCGGGAAACCCCCTCTCCCCCTCTGTTTCTCACCCCGCCCGCGACACACCCCTCGCTGACAAACATGGCCCACTGCCACCTTAGCTCATCGTCTTCGCGTGACCCGCTCCCCTCTTCCTCGCTGTCGTTTCCTGCAATGAAATTGCGGCGTCAATTCGCGTTGATTGCGCCAGTGATTCGCTCCACGACCACGCCCTACTTAAGCGCCCTTTCCCCCTCTCCATTTCCCCTCAAACCCCAAGCCCTGAGCTCCACCAGGCTGCAAGAATTTCTTGCCCAAACCCTCTCTGCTCCGACGAGCTGCAGCGCCGATTCCGGCCAACTCCGGCCACCCCTCTGCTCCTGGTTCCCACGAGCACACTCCACATCGCCTCGCGCATCTCCCTGTATTGTTCTCTAGCCCGCGCGCGCTTTAGA
The DNA here is from genome assembly GCA_030063025.1 of Avena longiglumis. Taxonomy (NCBI): domain Eukaryota; kingdom Viridiplantae; phylum Streptophyta; class Magnoliopsida; order Poales; family Poaceae; genus Avena; species Avena longiglumis. The sequence continues at coordinate 312,561,496 of CP125977.1, forward strand.
ACGTCAAAAAGGACAACACCAGCACGCCACTGTCCTCTGCTGCAACTCTGGCGAACTTTTCCGGTAAACCCTGACCGCCCTTTCCTCTCTGGATGATACGCGTACACTCGCCATGTCCGTGCGCGTCTAACTCCACATCTGGCTCGTCTTTTCATGCCTTGTAGTGTTGTCAACAACCACACCCGAGAGAGCCCGACGCCAACTCCGACGAGCAATCGACGCCGTGCTCGTACGCCCCCGCTCCATCCACGACCACGTCGAGCATCACCACGTCTCTGCGATCCCTGTAAGCACCGCTTTTACCCCCGTACCCCGCCTCGCTGAGCGCCGTTTCGAACGCTGCCCGCCATTTGTGCCGCCCATCTATGGCCAGTGTGTTCAGATCAGTTAGATTCAGATCTAGTGGCTAGGATTAGATGCTTAAGTGAAAGTGTATGGGCAGATCTAGACTGTTAGATCTCATTTAGATCCAGCGGCTCGCGAGCGTGATCCGCACGAAGCGGTATGGGCCAATCAGATGGCGCCGCGTGTCAGGATTTTTCTTTTAAAATCCAGATTTGAATTATTAGATGAATTAACTTGTAAAATTCATAACTTTTGTTTTGTTTATCCAAAAAATGCAAATAATATATAAATGGATTCACAAAAATAAATCCTACACATCTATGGGATTAGTTTTGTACTTTGTTTCTGTAAAAATGGAATTTTATGCAGAGACATTTGTAGGCTTATTTTGAGTATAAAAATTATTTAGAAAATGTTTTAAAGACTAATTTGAGTCTATTTAGTCTATAAAAGTTTAGTTTTGTGTTTATTACTGTTTACTTGTCTTGTTTGGTTTAAGAAAAATCATCACATGGCATTTGCATGCATTCATATATTTTTGCTTGAAGAATTTGAGTGTAAATTTGGTGCTATCATTTTATGTGTAGATTTTGGTGCTAGTGGTGATTGTGATTGTGAGGATTGTTGCTACTCCCCCAACTACCAAGGCAAGTGGTGCTTCATGTATTTGTCCCATTATTTCATTATGCACTAGTGATATTTTGTATAGGGCTTGCATGAGATTTTTGCTAAGTATCTATATGCTATGCTATGGGAAATCCTACTAGTTGTAGTCTTGGTAGAATTTGCTCTAAGATAAGATACTTGTTATATTTGGTGCAACCACATGGCATATGGGCTCTGCCTGGATCATATAGGTTGCAATAACTTAGCTAGATGGACAGTTGGTGTTAGGGTGATAGGTTGGAGCGCGTCCATTTGGTCTAAGGGAAGGCTTCTAAATGGTCTCGTCTCGATGCATGTCGAGTCTTGTGGGGAAAGTGCACCACCTCTCGAGAAGAAAAAATCTAAGTACTTAGCCGTGTCCCCGACAATGGATAATTTGAGCATCAAGACATTGAAGCTATCAAGGATCTCCTCATCCCAATTTCTAAGTTAAAAACTTATGATTGAACAAGGGTAAAGGTTCACCAATGTTTGTTGGTGGTTCCTTGGGAGTTTTTGTCAAACAAAAACTTAGTGTTTTCAACTGATAGGAAAAACCTATTTTGAGCAAAGCAAGCCTAAGCTACACTTAGCCAAATTCATATAAAAGCTAGAAAGTATTATTCTACTAAGGTATCACTTGCCAATACTATTCCAATGTATTGACCCACTATGGATGTAACTTGTGATGTTGCAGGTTACTCTGATGAGGATTAGGGTTATGAGTCTACACTCAACATGTTTGCCTGTGGCACATGAAGATAAAGACTTTACTTTATTTACTTATGTTGAACTCTTGTATTATACTATGGCTATGGAGTTGTAAAAGACTATGTTATCTCTGGAATAACGATGTAATAAAGACCTTTGTATCTGTGTACTTCATCTTAAACTGTGGATGCTAGCATTTGATCCAGGGACTAGCATCGCAATCACAGGGACATTTACCTTTATAAAGGTGGGGTCTTACATATATCCTTTGTTTTACCCGTGGAAGCCATAGAAGATGCACTACGAGCAGGAGCATTGGATGACGGTGGAGGAGAAGCTCGAGGAAGCCTTGTGGTAGCTTTGGATGTGGTAGTAGCTGGTGGAGAATCACGAGAAGAAGGCGCTGATTGTCGGGATGTCCAAGAGGATGTGCGACCTGCAGAATTATTAGTCCTCTTCCATTGTGTTTGACGATCTTGCACTTCACGTTCAGCTTTGCAAGCAAGATGAAACAAACGAGTGATGGTATTATATTCCTTATAGTATAATATGTGTTGAATATCCTTGCTTAATCCACCAAAGAAATGTGCAAGCATTTGTTCAGTAGTTTCAACAAGACCACACCGAACCATCCCCGTTTGCAATTCCTGATAATAATCTTCTACAAAAAAAATTCCATTTTTCTAAACGTGTCAAATTCTTTAGTAAATCGCGTTGATAAGTAGGAAGCACAAAACAAACACGCATAGCAGTTTTTAAAGAACACGCATAGCAGTTTTTAAAGCAGGCCAAGTACTAGGAATAGTAGTAGGATTTAAGCGACAATATTCATACCACCAAAGAGAAGCAAATTTAGTAAATTCACATGTAGCAGCACTAACACACATATTCTTAGGATATTTTAAACATGGAAAACATTGTTCTACTTCCATCTCCCATGTAAGATATGCATCACGATTATATTTACCCTCAAAAGATGGAATATTTAATTTAAGCTTTGCAACATGATCATCATCACGTACCGGTGGTGGAGCGTTGCGGTGGTAATGTCGGGGTCGACCAGCAGGATGTGGCGGTTGTTCAACCTCCTCGTCAAACAGATCGTCATCGTCGAAGTCATAGTGTACCCGGCGTCTTCCCCCAAGGTTGCAGCTGCAGCCGCGTTGGAAGCCTGAGGTGCATCAGCTGCAGCAGCGGCAGCTAAACCAGCAGTATGACCCGTGATCGAAATGAGACATGCGCCCTGCCGAGGTGCGGCCGGGGCAGGTGCAGGCAATCTGTCCAAAACCTCCTTGAACCGAGTGTCTAGCTTGTCATTGAAGGATTTCTCGAGTCCTTCAATTTTGTCCATGGCGTTGGTGAGCTTCTTGTCAAACTCCTCTAATCTTGCATCCACATCTTCAGCGCGTCCTACCAACAGCTCGGAGAAGTGGGCATGTAGCTCTTGGTTCGTCATCTTTGCGGGGTCACGCGGGAAGTATCTGCCATGGTTAGTCCTCAAAAGAACAATATATATATGCCTATAGTACGGAAATCTGGAGGCAACACGCGTAATCCGTCAAGCAATATAGAAAGCTCTTACAAGTTCTTACCAAACAGCAGGAAAAAGGCGATATGCAACCGCGAGGATCAGTGGGTCCACAGATTAAACCAATCGATTACCAGGAGTCGAGACACTGCACGTGGAGAAATCTGTGGAGCTCTGGGAAGGCTTAGCAAAGGGGTTAGCAATTATCAAAGCAGCAATGCAAAGTTGAAAATATGCTCAACGACGGTACCGTGCTGGTCCTAGGCTATATCGTACTAGAGACACGAGCCTAGAGCAGTAACAATGTCACGACGTGGCACGACTAGCAATGGTATGATGATATGGCGCCCCGAAAAGCGAACCGAGATGTCAAAAATCACTATGATGGTGAGTGTCTAGAACTGATCTACGGGGTCTAAAAACAGGATAGCCTCGATTATTTCATCGAATTTTTTTTATATGCTCCGAAAAGCGCGCAAGTGCCAAAAAAATGTCGCTATAATGGCCGATGGAGAAAAGTGATCCCCGAGGTTGAAAACTAGTATAGCCAGTATAGCCATAAAAAAATTCGGAGACGGTTCCAGACTTTTTGGCTCTCCTTCTGGACTTGCGACCGAACTTTAGCTCAACACGGACTTGTGCCGTGGTAGGAAAGGTGATCGGATACATGTCGCGATAGGAAGACGATGGCGGAGTCGGAGTCGGGTTTTAGTGGCAGTGTGTATGGCGGCGGAATATGGTGGCGGCGGCTATGGTTTTATGTGGCAGAGTATATGGAGGTATGTATGGTGGCGGAATCTGGTGGCGGTGGCTAGGGTTTATGTGGTGGGTGTAGAGGGCGTGATCTGCGAGCGTGGCGGCGGTGATGAATGTGACCAGAACTCGAAACTCTAAGGGACAAGACACTAAGATCAGCAGCTTGACGCGATGATGCAGACACAAATTCACTAATGCAAAAACTGAAAAGATAATGCAAGGCATAGATTGGTGATGGGATGGATCTAAACTCTAACTGTGTTTTTTGGCTTTTTCGTGGGTTATAGGTAAAAACAGATCTAATCTACAAAAACAGTAAATCTCATCGAGCAACCCGAAATCTGATACCACTTGATAGGGCAAAGGTGTGCAATCTTTCGATGAGATGGTTATAGTCAGTTTGGGTGGAGTTCGGTCTTGACAATCCGACTACACGTGCGAGCACGAGCGCCAATGCAATTGCTAGGCCAATCTCCTTGATATGGGATCCCTTGTGGGATTGACCCTAGGGTGGCCTGATCTTCACGGATTTGAGGCGGGGGGTGAGGGGAAACCCGATGAACATGATAAACACAACACAAACGTAAGGTAAAGATACAAACGCACGCAAACACAACCCGATTCGATTTGCTCCCATGTGTTCGAACAACCAATCCAATAGAATCCTCGGCGAGAGACCGTTAGGTAGAATCACCAAAGGAGAGATCGGCAAGCGGATGGTAGAATCCAAATCAAAGAAGAGAGTAGCAACCAAGTAGAATCCCAAAGGGGAGAGACCTAGCACTACTAGAATCCTTGATGAGGAGAGACCAAACACTTGAGGAGGGTCTTGACGACTTGGAGACGAACACCGAAATCCAAGGCCTTGTACAACTCATAGATTAACTATAGAGAGGGGTTCCCATCTAGGGTTAGGCACAAGCCTTCATTCATCATCAACTCCAACTAGATCTGAGCCACAAGAGGGCTATTTATAGTACTAGGGGCGAAGGGGTAGGTGGGAGGGAATATTCTGGGCATCAAACCCTTTACAGCACGCAGACTGGCAGTTTCGGCGATAAGTCCGGCGCTGCCGGAGTTGGCGCCGACATTTCCGGCGGTGACCGGTTTTCTCGGTCGTCTGCCGGAAGGGCTTACTGAGAGTGGTTTCGGCGGGAGGGCCGGTTCGCCGGTTTGTGCGCCGGAAGTTCCGACGGAGGCTCCGGTTCGCCGGGCTGGTTGCCGAAAGTTCCAGCGTGGATTCCGGTGTTGCTGAGAGTACTCTTCCTCCATCTCTTCCATGCCTCTTGCTTGGGAGTCTTGGTTCCTGGGGTCTTCTTGTCGTCTCCCGTTGGTGTCATGGTCATGGGCCTGGTCATAGCATTGTCACTTGTCTCAAGTAGGATCCCATTCACATCATAACCAAAAGAGGGTGAGATATGGAATGAATTCACCTTTGTGGACACGGTTGATGTAGCATGATGTGGACCAATGGTGAATGCCATGTATTGGGCTACATCATCTCCCCCCGCTTCAAAACGAGTCGTCCTCGACGAAGTTCCATCATCATATAGGGAGAGAGGTGTGCACATGGTCTTGAGCTTGTATGTTATTGGATCTCCTGTGTCGTAGCCTTGTTCAAATTGGTTGAAGATCTTAAAGTTGAGCTTGTCATCAAAGTGTGGTTGGAGATCTTGTAGTGTGTTCCTTGTAGATGGTGGGTGAGGTTCTGTATCCTGCAAAACCGACAACAAGGAGAAAGAGTTGTATGATGGATTGTTAGTATTGGTCACACTCAAATCACTCCTCTCACGTGTGGTGGCATGCGACGTGGCACTCATGATTTTCCACTCATTTGAGGCTTGTAGCACTCACTCACGTGTTGGTGGATCACACTCTCACCACTCATCTCACAAGGGTCCTTAGCTTGCTTTATCTTGGGCAACGACGTCATGTTGGGAGTGATAATTTGGCTTGGCGTCATAGGTTGTAGCACAAACGTCTTGTCATTCCACTTAAAGGAGTATTGGTTGGAGGTACCATCATGTAGTGCGCCCTTGTCGTATTGCCATGGTCTTCCAAGGAGCATGTGACACGCGGTCATAGGCACGACATCACATTCGATGTTGTCTTGGTATCGACCAATCTTGAAGGAGACATTGACCTTGTGTTTGATTTGAATGGTGTCATTGTCATCAAGCCACTTGACATGATAGGGACGAGGGTGCTCCATGTATGGTAACTTGAGTTTCTCACAAAGATCGATGCTCGCAAGGTTGTGACAACTTCCTCCATCAATGATAACTTTTATGGACTTGCCATCAATTCCGGCTTGGGTCTGGAAGATGTTGAGGCGTTGGTCCTCTTTAGGGATGGAGTTGGTGGTCAAGACTTGGGCGATGACAAGTGAGGGGCTTGGATCATGTTCACATAGAAGTGTGTCCTCATCTTGCATTGCGGCATCCTTTGTGATAGCGGCTTGAGTCAAAGCTTCAAATTCATCTTCGCTCACAGAGTATGTTGCATGGTTCTCATCTGTTAGCATGACTCTTGTGTTGATGCACTCATAAGACTTGTGGCCCTTTCCTCCAAACTTGTACCAAACTACTTGATTATCCGTTGTTGTGTTGGAGGAGGATGCCATAGGTGTCTTGGCTTGCTTGGAGGAGCTTGGTGCTTGGTTTGTTGGCTTGGAGGGGGTATTCGAGTTGATTGAAGCGAAGTACGCCCTTTGCTTATCATAAGCATGTTCCTTTTGCAAGTGGCGTTCGGCCTTGGTTTCTTGGTGAAGAAGGTTCGCGAGAGACTTGTAAGGTTGGAAGTCGATTATTTTGCGTATTGGGCGGTTCAAACAGTTGAGGAACCGTGCTATTGTTTGCTCTTCGAGCTCCTTCACATCGGCTCTCATCATAGTCATCTCCATCTCCTTATAGAACTCTTCAATTTTCTTTGTGCCTTGCTTCAAGTTTTGTAGCTTGTCTGATGTAGCCCGACCTACGGTCGGTACCACATCATGGTCTCCAACTTACGCCAAGTCGTCATGGACTCCAAAGGTGAACCCATTCCTCTATGCAAGCCCACTTCCTACCCTATTGAATGGTATGTTACTTCATACTCCGTCACATATGCATGATAGGTTCACACCGACAAGTACGGAGGCAAGGGAGGAAGCCCAGGACATCAAGCCCGACAAGATGGAGGCTTGGAAGAGGAGACGGAAGAAGCCACGGCTGAACCACCGGAGTCTCCGGCCTACACCGGAGTCTCCGGTCCTGCTACACCGGAGTCTCCGGACCTACCTCCGGACCGACCCCAGAACCGCCGAGGACAACAACGCCACTCGGAGATGACACTGAGGAGACTGAGTCTCGGCCTAGACCGAGTCTCCGGACCCCACACCGAGTCTCCGTCTCATTAGCTGGCTCACAGAGCCACCGGGCCTTTGGCCCATGTACCCCTCTATCTCGTCCAAACCCTAGTTTTATCCCCAAACTACCCCTGTTTATGTGGCTGGCCTATAAATAGAGCCCCCACCCCTTCATGTATCCCTTAGGCATAGATGATAGACTAAAGACAACCCCCATTATGGAATATCTAGTTTTGCCTCATCCCCTTTACCAAGGGGACCGACTATCGTCACCAACCTTGATTAGACTTTGCATCACGCATCCATCGTTGAACAAGACCTTGGAGTTCGACGTCTCGTCTCCAAGTTGTCAAGACCCTCCCCAAGGTGTTCTTCCCTCTCCGATGTGGATTTGAGGAAGCACGTTGACCGATCTTTCCTTGCGAGGATTCTATCGGACCGGTGGCCGCCGTTCGGGAGCAATCGGCCTTGTATCGTGTGAGTTTGCGTGTGTTCATCGTGTTCTTCGCGAGGTGTGTGTTCGCTTCCGCTACCTTCTCCCTTTCCCCTCGCTTTCCCATCGATTTAACCACAAGATCCGTGAAGATCGGGCACCCAAGAGGTTAACCCCCCCATCATTTGGTATCAGCAGCTTTTGGTTGCCACGGATTTCTCATCGATTTGGTCTTTTCCCCATAAATTCAAAAATTTCACCAAAAACAGCCCCAATTAGTGTTTTGGATCGATCTGTGATTTGAGTGCGTTTTGGTTGGTTTTGATCCATGGATTACTTGCTAAACTAGTTGATCTACCTTCCCCTGCGTTCCCATGGCCTAATTCCTTGATTTCCCCCATCAATCTGAGGTTTTGGTTTGAGTTTTTCTGCCCAAAACGCGTCCCGTTCGAGTTCTGGACGCTCTGGAATCACCCGGACCGGAGTCTCCGGCCTAGACCGGAGTCTCCGGACTTTTGCTCTCGAGTCTCCGGACCTCGGCGGAGTCTCCCTCCCCTGCATGTAAAAACTGCTGCGGACGTTTTGAGCATAACTTTTGCATTTCAACTCGGATTTTGGTGTTCTTTAGCTCGTTTCGAAGAGGAGAAGGAGCACTACATCATCATCTGCGTTGTTCATGCTATCTACTCCATACAAATTCTGTGAGCAAGGCGGAAGCCAACAATAAAGGTTGAAGCTCGTCGACGAAAGGTATAACATTCCGCGACTTCTCCCCACTTGCATTCCTTTGTGAACCCCACTATATTTGCGAGCAACAAACACCTATTGAGACTAGTTCCTCTTATGATTGCTTGGGCCATGCACATTTGATACCTTGTAGATTCCGAGCAACCGTTGTGAGCGCTATCTCATATAGTTATCTTGTATAGTTGTTGGCATAAGGAATAGGCAAGTGCAAAAGAAAAAGAGAAAAAAAAAGAGAAAAAAAAAGAGAAAAAAAAAGAGAAAAAAAAAGAGAAAAAAAAAGAGAAAAAGAGAAAGAAAAAGAAAAAGAAACAAACATGTGCCTCATAGAATAGGAAGCGCAAGCTCGATGAACGTCATATAGGTGGTACTTTTTGTGCATATCTTGTATCCCACCAATTAATTGCAATCGAACTAGCGTCTCTCCTTGTACTTGTGTGACACGATCTTATAGTCTTCGCTAGGTAATCATTTGGTTCTTAGCTCACTTTGTCTGTCGCACAAGTCCCATTTATCCCACCGTGTGTGTTTCCTTGTACATATTTTCTATCTTGTGGATTGACTTGTTTGCTTTGTGATCATTGTGGTTCTTTACTTGCCATTACAACATCTTGATTTCGGATTGGTTCTTGACATGCCACTTTTCATACCTATCCACCATAGGCCTTGTGTGTGTGTGTTTTTTGGTTAGTAGTTGGTTTTGGTGTTCCGCGTGAACTTCACTTTGCTTGGTTTATTGCTCTCAAGTGTGGCCACTTGTACGATACGATCTTCCAAGGTAAAGTAAGGTTTGACGTTGTATCCCTAACTCCCACTACCACTTCCATGTACACTGCTTGGTCTTGTGCATCATGTCTAGGGACTCCGGAACCGAGGATGATATCTATGAAGAATCCATGATGAGCCACCATGACTACGACTCCACAAGTGTAGAGTACATGACAGAGCACAACATCGACAATGGCTCCGCATGCTTTGAGGACCCGGAGCACTACACCGACAATGGCTCCATATGCATGGAAGACTTGGAGCTCTACATCGACAATGGCTCCTCATGCATGGAGAATATGGAGCACTACAGCGACAATCGCTCCATATGCTTGGGTGATACGGAGTACTACACCGACAATGACTCCCCAAGCATGGACGACTTCGAGTGCGACATCGACGACGCGTCGCCGAGCATGGAGGACACGGAGAACTTCATCGAGTTTGATGGCTCCTCCACGAGCCATGAAGAATTCCTCCACCACGTGGAGATGGAAGCCTACTACGCCAAGCAAGCGGAGGCGCATCATCAAGATTCCATGACCTTCAAGGCCAAGCGTGCCACACCAAAGGGAACCACCTACTTCGATGATCCACCTCCAAGGCGACAAGCGCCACCATCGACAAGGCATCAAGTGCCACCACCTAGATGGCGTCAAGCTCCATCATCTCCAAGGCGCCAAGCTCCATCACCTCCAAGGCGCCAAGATCCACCTCCTATCCAAACAAGAGTGGCGTCCAAACATCATATACATCAAGAGGCGCCAAGAAACACGAATCTTCATCGACAAACATCCTCTCATGAGCATCGCCACCATAAAGAGGATACAAGACATCGTCAAAGGCATCTTCGCCACCAAGACGAAGAATTCTTGATGAGCACCAACCATAATGCTCAAGCAAGCTCAAGAAGGCACCGCAAGCACAAGAAGAGTGCCAAGACAAATGATCATCGTCGTGAGTGTCATGTGGACGACCAAGTGCGCCACCTACATCAACAATCGGCAAGGCACGCCAATGACTTCCGGCGACACCATCATAGGGCACCTTCAACTACTCGTGCCACCACCACAATGGCACCAAGAGCAAGCCTTCCTCCACGCCATCAAGCTTCAACGCCTACGCTTGACTTCCACGACCTCGCAAACGAGGAAAATGTAGACCTCTACTTCGCCAAGTTGGATAGCATGAGCCTACCTCCACCACTACTACGAGATGGCCACAAGACGGTCGAGCATGGGATTTTCCCTTCGATCATGGAGGAGAGCAATGATGCCCATCTTATGGCATCCAACCTTGAAGGCGACAAGGTCAAGAATGGTGAGCATGGGATTTTCCCTTCACCAAAGGAGGCGCTTGGAGTTGAGGAAACCGAGCCTATCCACATATGCTTGAGTGATGATGTGGTACCAATCCCATGTGAGTATGAGAGCCACTTAGCCCACTTGAGTGAGAACAAGAGTGAGATGAGTGACTCCACCTTATGTGAGATTGAGTGCTTCCACTTTGAGGGCATGAGTGATACACCGAGTGAGTTGAGAGTGGTAGTTGATAGGTCAAGTGAGACCATTTCGATTTCTAACAACTTACCCTCTACCTCTAGTGTGTTCTCTTATGTTGTGCTAGGTTCCATAGATGAAGACGCGCCAAGCCATGAAGAAATGATGCCTCAATTGGAGAAGATGTACATGGTGCACGAAGATGATGCTACGCCATGGCTACATCAAGAAGACGAAGTCGTCCACAAGGAGGTCACTACTTCCACAACACCCACTTCATATGAGAGGTATGACCAAGGTAACAATAAGGGTGGTGATGATGCCATGATCCCACTAGTGTACATGATGAATTGTGAGGATATAAATGCTATGGATGATACTTGTGACATTACATATGCTTCATTCATATTCCCATGTGATGATTTGCCTTTGCATAATATTGCTCATGTGGAATTGTTTGATTGCGATACCATTTCCATAAACATGCCATGCTATGCATCTTGTGTGTATCCTCCAATTGCTTCGGACTTGCTTTGTCATGCTAGTCATTCAATTTCTCCCGTTGCTTGCAATAAGATGAATGCTTGCTATTTCACTTGTTTTGCTTGCAACAACATTGATCATATGCGTTATCATGAGATGGCCCCCATAGCTTTCTCAATTTTAGGAGATTTTGATGATTGCCATGATAAGCATGTTCCCCACTTGCATACTCACCATGCACCTATTTCATACTTGATTGACATTAATGGTGATGTGCATAAGAAGAGATACATCATGATGGATGATGTGTATCTCTACCATGCACACACGTTCTTCCTTTTGTGTATGATGTGTGTAGGTACCCGCACTATCATGTCAACCTCGGTTGAGCACGAGTTGACAAAAAGAGCTCTAGAGAGCATCCCACAAGTGAGTTCAAGATCGAACCCAGCTCTGGTACCTTTTGCATGCTTTGCATCTTTCATGTTGGCAAATTGCCCTTTCATATGGTTTGATTGCAAGCATGTTAATGGTATTATCTCCCCTTGTGACATTCATGTTTCTTCGCATCTAGATAATGATGTTTTGTGTGTTGCAACAAAAATGTTGAACATTTTCTCTTTCCGATGTTTTGGGTGCAACCACAATTCCATTAAGAGCATGTATTGTCATGAGAGCTTCCAAGAATATCATCTTGTTGTTGCAACAAACATAAGGACCATTTGCTCTTTCATTTTGTTTGTTTGCAAACATGCCGTTTTTGCTTCCGCTTGGGATACTCATATTCCCATGATATTGGCTATCGATGATTTGTGTGTGACATCCAACATGTCGAACAATTTCTCTTTCCAATGGTTGGTTGGCAGACATAATGATGTTGTTTTGGATATTCTTCCTTTTATGTTTTTGCCAAATTCTCCTAACTTTGCATCAAAGATGTTGATCAAATTTCTATTCGATTGCTTTGAGTGCCACACTAAGACATTATATGGAGTTTTTGAGTTTCCACATTCGGATGATGTTCAAACGATTCCCATGCACATTGACCTTGCATATGCATCCCGTTTGCTATACTTCAGTTGTGCTAATCGTGTTGTGAACAAGAATGGACATGCCACAAATGACATGCTCCTCTATCACACACAAACATATGTTGCTTGGTCTTTGTTGTATGAAGGTACAAATGCATACACGTCAACCTCTATGGACCACGTGTTGACAAGAAGAACAGAAGAGAGTTACCTATGGCTACCATTCCTCGAGCTATCTCTACAAGCTAAGGTGACTTCCTTCTACTTGAGGACTCATGCTATAATGTTCATGAATTGGCTACGCTTTGAGTGTTGCTTCGCTTTTGTTGTGAGCTTTGTAGGCTTCAAGGAAGGTGAAGGAACATTGAAGTGTTGTCAAGTCAATCTTCCCGAGGACGACTATATGGTGAACCCCAGGATCAAGGATGTCCTTCGACCTCTTCTACTTCGTGATGAACATGGAGAGTCGAGGACGACTCTTTTTAAAGGGGGGGGAGCTGATGTATTCCGACCTACGGTCGTTACCACATCATGGTCTCCAACTTACGCCAAGTCGTCATGGACTCCAAAGGTGAACCCGTTCCTCTATGCGAGCCCACTTCCTACCCTATTAAATGGTATGCTACTTCATACTCCGTCACATATGCATGATAGGTTCACACCGACAAGTACGGAGGCAAGGGAGGCTTGGGACATCAAGCCCGACAAGACGGAGGCTTGGAAGAGAGAGGAAGAAGCCACGGCTGAACCACCGGAGTCTTGGCCTACACCGGAGTCTCCGGTCTGCTACCGGAGTCTCCGGACCTACCTCCCGGACCGACCCGGCAACCGAGGGGCGGTCGAACGCCACTCGGAGCGACACGGAGGAGACTGTAGTCTCCGGCCTAGACGAGTCTCGGACCCCACACTGAGAGTCTCGGCCCGCGATGGGCTCTGGGCCGCCAGCTGGGCCTTTGGCCCATGTACCCCTCTATCTCGTCCAAACCCTAGTTTTATCCCCAAAATACCCTTGTTTATGTGGCTGGCCTATAAATAGAGCCCCCACCCCTTCATGTATCCCTTAGGCATAGATGATAGACTAAAGACAACCCCCATTGTGGAATCTCTAGTTTTGCCTCATCCCCTTTACCAAGGGGACCGACTATCGTCACCAACCTCGATTGAACTTTGCATCACGCATCCATCGTTGAACAAGGCCTTGGAGTTCGGATCCGTCTCCAAGTTGTCAAGACCCTCCCCAAGGTGTTCTTCCCTCTCCGATGTGGATTTGAGGGAGCACGTTGACCGATCTTTCCTTGCGAGGATTCTATCGGACCAGTGGCCACCGTTCGGGAGCAATCGGCCTTGTATCGTGTGAGTTTGCGTGTGTTCATCGTGTTCTTTGCGAGGTGTGTGTTCGCTTCCGCTACCTTCTCCCTTTCCCCTCGCTTTCCCATCGATTTGACCACGAGATCCGTGAAGATCGGGCACCCAAGAGGTTAACCCCCCCATCATTGTCGAAGAGGTCTTGGCGATAATGCTCGGGGACAAATCTTGGATACATCACATTCTTCATCTCGGTCCAAGTGGTGACTAGTGGTTCTTCTTGCTTCTCACGATTGCTTTGGTAGTCTTCCCACCAAACATTGGTGTAATCCTCAAACTCAAGAGATGCCATTGCGACCTTCTTCTCTTCGGAAAAGTTGTGGACACGGAAGATCTTGTCAACTTTGAGCTCTCATTCAAGATATGCATTGGCATTTTATTCTCCTTTGAACTTGGGCATAACGAACTTGAGCTTTCCAAACTTGCCATCATCACGCTCATGGTGGTTGTTGCAACATTCTTGGTGCATACTTGCGTCACTTGGCGGGCGTGGAGGCGGAGGAGGAGGCTCTTGATTGCCTTGAGGTTGTTGTGGTGGATGAGCTTGATGATGCTCGAAGTCTCATCTTCGCCTTTGCTCGGAATCATTGACATTCATCGCTTGTCGGTGTCGGTGGTGGTGTTGTGCATGACGGTTATTGCGTCGAGCTTGGCGTGCATCCTCATCATCATCACTTGTATCCCATGTCGGTGCTTGATTTTGTTGAAGTTGCACATGGTGGTTATGAGGAGGATGACGACGCCTATCATTGTGGTTCGCTTCATCATGGCGTTCCCGAGGTTGGTTGTGGCATCCCGCAAAAACCACTACTAGAAAATCGCGTTGAATTTGTGCTTTGCATCGTCATCATCATATGTTGTTTGTCAAAACTATTTTCGCAAAGCCCGATTTGTTTTCCAAACGCCCCATCTTAATTCAAACGCAAAACCCGGGTCTCCGGATTATTTTATTTTGGCCGCTATCGGTTTGCACACGGCCCATTTAAATCAAATAAAAAGATTTAATTATTTTTGCGGGGCAGTCGAACGGGCCGGATAGACCCGAACGACCACCCCATTTTTAAATCGGCCCACCTCTATTCCTAAACCTACCAACTAAACTACCCACACCCAGCCTCCACCTCACCCGGACCAATCGCTGGACGCCACCTCACCCACTCCTCTCCCTCACCCAATCCCCTTTTGCCACCTAGACTAGACCCAACCCCCACTTCCTCTCTCCACCAAACACCACCTTGCACCACACCACCCCCTCTGTCCCTCACCTTTGCCCTAACCGCCCACCCGCCTGCCCCACGTCGCTGTCCGTGTGGCCGACGCCTTCCCACGCACGCTCACTCGCTGAACCTCCTGCGCCCGCCTCCCTTCTTCCTCGCTGGCGTCTCCCTTTCCCTCCACCGCTCAGTCCTCCTCTTCCTCTGGCTCCATTCTCAGCTTCAAGGCCTCACCGCCTCCGCAGGCTCCTCCCAGCGCCTGGCCTCGCGCCATCGCCTGGCCGCCTCACCACTCCACCTCGCTTCTCGTTCACTTGCCATGCCGCCATATCTGGGCCTCGCAGCGCCTCTGAGCTTGGCCGGCCGCTAAGCTCAGGCGCGCCTTCCTCCCTCCTTCGCTCGTCCTACCCGCATCCATGCTTGGGACCCGACCTCGCTATCCTCCCGGCTGGCCCATTCGCCAGCCCCGTCGCCTCATCTGCCCGCTTCACCTCCCGTCGAGCGAGCCGCCCCGCAAGGCTCTGCCCCGATCCCTTTCGCCGAGGCTCCTGTTGGGTACTAGTCAACCAAGTCTTTGTTGTCTTTGGTTGATTATGACCCCGATATAAAGGTTTAGTGTTGTATAGCTTATGTGCCCTCTGATGTTTGTGCGTTTGTTCAGCTTCGAGTTCTTGGTGTTCTTTTGAGAAGTCATAGTGGCAACCGGGAGGGTGGGGGATAGGGCCACACGAAGAACGACAACGCACTGAAGGCGATCTTTGGCAAACTGTAGGACCGCAGCGTAGAACCGCCGTTGTGCGAGATCTATCGCTTGGAAGCCGAAACAAGATCTCCGAGCCCGATGGACCACGTCGAGAACCCGTGTGCTCCGAAGACCGTACCGTACCCGGTGGCGCTAGACGAACCCTCTACAAGACCTTCGTCATCGTCCCGATGGCCGAGACCCCGGCGCGTCAAGCTCTCCTTCCGGAACGGGACGCCAAGTACTTCCCCGGACGTCAAGTCTGACCGAACCGCGGACCCGACAAGGCTCTTCACGGATTTCGAGACCCCGTCATCGAAACGACAAGATCGCCGTCATAACACCCGAAGACCACGCGTGCGTCAAGTGCTCCCTCGAGGACGCCAAGTACTTCATCCCGAACGCCTTGACCGTCGACATGACCCGAAGACCACGGAACGCCAAGACCTACCCCGTTATCCGAAAATGATCCCGTCGAGACCGATCCCGTCGAACCCCCGGACCAAGATCCGCCGAACCCTGGACCCTGAGACCGACCCCGAACCCCGGAATCCCAAGTTCGTCGAGACCCCCTAATGTGTGAACCCCTTTCCGAAAACCCTATTTTTATAATATAATCCAACTTGTCGCATTTTAAATGTTCATGCATGCATATTTTGTCATTTGGTTCGGGGGCCTTATGCCGATTCACCTCTAATTAAATATGGGGCCCATATGCGGGCAAATCTAGTCTCATATCGGCCTCATTTAAATTTGAGTAGCGAACCCGGTGCTATCTTTTGCCATGCTAATACAACATTTAATTGCGGGGGTTCTAAACAACTTCAACCATTTAATTAATTGTCGGGACCCCGGTTCCGCTTAATATTGCCCAATTGCATCGCATCTTTGCCATGCCATGCATCATACATGCATCATGCCGATCTTCTGCCGTTGAATTAAATAGTGCATCCGGTGTTTATTCTAGTGTTTTGCTTCTTCGCGGATAAGGCCGTTGAGTTGATGTGAGCTTCGCCCCGTTCTTCGGTTGAACCCCTTCGGCATTGTTTTTCAAAGCAGCATCTCCCCTTTCTACCTATCTTACTTTTATAGTATTTATTTCCCTCTGTTGATCTATTGCTATACGTGTTGCGATGCTCTAGCTTCCGTGCCGTGATATCCCTTGCGGTAGTATATTGCCTTGGACACATCCTATTACCATTGTTTGGTAGATAGTTGGACTTGCGCGTCGTGATCGCTTGCTCACGTCTTTATGCTTCGTCCAAGGCTACGCTTGTTGATGTATTGCCGCATGTTCTGTTGGAGATGATTCTAGTTTTACTTACCGTTCATTTTAATTCTGTTTAACAACTAAAATTGAAGTAAGCAGGCATCGGTGGGTGATAGAAAATATTTGGTTTCGAACGCCCACTTGTGTCGTCCCGTAGGACCCCAAGTACTTGATACACATTCTTGATTTATCGCGCTATCCACATCCGGAGGTATATGGGACCCACGAGCGAGCTTGATTCATCTTATTTCTTGGGGCCACAAACTAGTTTGAGGTTTTATTTACGATCTGTACTTATGCCATGCTACTTATGTATTTAAATTGTGCGAGGAGCACCTTTGTCTTGTTAGGTAAGCGGAGTGATTACGGCTGTCGACAAGCCCAGCCACACTTTTGGGTTCCCTTCATGTACCATTGACGCAAACCTTGAGTCTCGAGCTTGCTTACTCGTTCTTGGGATCTACTCAATGGGGTGGCCCCAAATATTTCAATCTGTGATTGTTCATCGTGAAAGCCTCGTTGGGTTTTGATTTGGTTTTTCCGAGGTTGATCGAGCGTGTGTTGCTATTGGTGCACCCCGGCCGGGTAAAACTTTCTAAAAGCCGTGTCCGCGGATATGGACGACTTGGAGCACAGTATCTCGATCATAGACAAGCATAACTAAAGTTTATTGCTATAAATTTGACTTTATAATGACTAGTAATGTTATGGGGTAACCCTGGGGTTGGCCCGATCTTTCACGAATTCCACGAGAAACGAGGGGGAAAGAGGTGGTCGGTGGATGAAATCGAGGAAAACGATGAAAACCACGAACACACACACACACCACAACACGATACACGCCTACTCCTCACGCCGGTGGCAACCGGTCCAACATAATCCCTAGGATCGGTGTTGGTGAGCTCGCGCTCCACGCCAACAACGGGGGATGAGGTGCTTGGTGAGACCTTGACGACTTGGGGGCGAGACACCGAGAACCCAAGGCCTTGTACAACTTGAACGCACTTAAGCAAGATCCAAGAGGGGGGTGGATAATCCGGTGCTCCTTGGTAGGAGCATGAGACCAATAGATATAAGTCCTCAAAGGGTTTCCTTAATATCTATTATTATCCAAGTCTAAACATTTACAATAGAGGGTGGGGCTATATATAGTCCAGCCACAAAACAGGGTAGTTTGAATGGAGAGATAAATGATAGGTTGGGTTACAAGGCACAGGCGAACTTAGGTGATCGGGGTCGCAGGCGGTAGGACCCGGTCGTCGGTAACCGTAATACCGGTGGTGACGGTGAGCTGTGAGTACCGCTTGAGGGCCTGGAGCTTCCGTCGGAGGCGTCAGTGGCGAGCGGTAGGAGGGGGCGGTAGTACCGGCTACCGGTAGTACCGGTGATAGGACCGGTAGTACCGCTTGCGTCTGGGGCATGGGGTAGTGCTTCCTGTGGCGAGCGGTAGGAGGAGGCGGTAGGTCCGCTTGGAGCGGTAGTACCGGTCGTCCCAACCGGTAGTACCGCTTGCGTCTGGCAGCGACTGGTGGCTTCTTCGTACCTGATGATGCACAGAGTTTGCGTGTGAAGTAGCAAGCCATCCAAGGGGGTGTCGAAGTCACACAAGGAGAGGAGCGAGTTCACCTTAGTTTGAAGGAGCTTGGCTCGGGCACGAGTCATGGGTCCATTTGGGTAGCTCGTGGGAGTAGATGTAGTAGCGGTCGGAGGACGGGCTGCATCAGCTCCCCCCCCCCTTGGGAAAGAGTCGTCCTCGACTCTTCAACAAATCTAACTTCCTCTTCGCCATGGTAGGGTGAGAGGTCCTTGACATTGAATGTCGAGCTCACAAGATACTTCGATGTTGGTATATCGATCACATAGGCGTTGTTGTTTATCCTTTTTAGCACCTTGAATGGTCCGTCGCCTCGTGGCTTTAGCTTGGAGTCGCGTTCCTTGGGGAAGCGGTCTTTACTCAAGTGTATCCATACAAGGTCGCCTCATCAAAGATCATCTCTTTCTTGGTCTTGTTTAGCCTTGATGCTTGGCGAAGGAATTGTTGCTCGATAGTAGCTCGTGTGTCTTCATGGAGTTTCATCATTGCTTGGGCACGCTTGACAACGTCCATATTGGCACGTTCATGAAGTGGAAGTGGAAGGATATCGAGCGGTGAGAGGCTCGAATCCATAGACGATCATGAACGGGCTCCTCATGGTGGTGGAGTGCTTGGCGCGGTTGTGGCGAACTTCGGCGTGTGGAATGCATTCCTCCCGGTCTTTAAGGTTCTTCTTTATCAACACCCGGAGAAGTGTGCCAAGACTTGATTGACTACCTCGGTTTGTCCATCGGTTTGAGGATGCGAGGCGACGAGAATAGGAGCTTGATGCGAGCTTGGCCATGAGGGTCTTCGAGTAGCTCATGAATTTTACGTCACGGTCGGAGACGATTGTTCGTGGTACGCCGTGTAGCGAATTATTTCCTGAAAAACAAATTTGCGACATGTGAAGCATCATCGGTCTTATGGCACGGAATGAAATGTGCCATTTTGAAAAGCGATCCACTACAAATATGGAATCGTGACCATGTTTAGATCTAGGCAAGCCTAATACAAAGTCCATGCTAATGTCCACCAAGGTGCATGAGGAATAGGCAATGGCATATAAAGACCAAAGGGTTAGACTTAGACTTAGCTTGGATACATGTAGTGCATCGTTGAATGTGGCGCTCACGTCGCGCTTCATCTTTGGCCAAAAGTAGTGAGTGGAGAGCATGTCATATGTCTTGTCACGGCCAAAGTGACCCATAAGGCCTCCACCATGGGACTCTTGAAGAAGCAAAAGTTGGAGAGGATTTGAATGCAAAGCTTGTTTTGTTTGAAAAGAAAACCCTTGTGCAAATAGAAATCGTCAATCCCTTTGTCTATTGAACATTGTGCAAATATTGGTCCAAAGAAAGAATCGGACGTAAAAGATTTGATGTCCTCAAGACCCAAAACATTGACTTGAGTCGTGTAAGAAGGCTTGTGGTTTTGCGAGACAAGGCGTCGCCACCATTTTCTTTGCCCTTATTGTATTTTACAATGTAAGGAAAAGACTCCATAAACTCAACCCACTTTGCGTGCCTTTTACTCAAGTTGGCTTGGCCCTTAAGGTACTTCAACGACTCATGGTGAATGGATTAAAAATTCTTTGGGCCAAAGATAGTGTTGCCACACTTGAAGAACACGAACCAAGGCAAAAGTTCTTTGTCATAAATGGGATAATTGAGGCGTCGCCATCAAGTTTCTCACTATGGTAAGCAATAGGACGCCCATGTTGCATAAGGACGCCACCAATGCCAATACCACTAGCGTCACATTCAATCTCAAAGGTTTTTGTGAAATCCGGCAATGCAAGAAGTGGTGCTTCGGTGAGCCTCCTTTGAGCTCATCAAAGCCTTTTGTTGTGCTTTTCCCCAAAGCGAACGTGACATTCTTCTTGGTCAATTCGTTGAGGGCAAGCAATTGTGGAAAAATCTTTCACAAAGCGACGGTAAAAGCCAGCCAACCCATGAAAACTACGAAGTTCACTAACATTTGTAGGGGTGGGCCAATCTCGTATGTCCTTGACTTTTGATACATCAACTTCAATGCCATTATAAGACACGACAAAACCAAGGAAAATCAGCTTGTCTCTTGCAAAAGTGCACTTGGGGAGGTTAGCATAAAGCTTTTCATGACGAAGGATTTGTAAGACCTCCTTAACATGAGTAACATGCTCCTCTAGTGACTTGCTATAGACAAGAATGTCATCAAAGTAAACAACTACACTCTTTCCAATGAGTGACCGCAAAAT
Source organism: Avena longiglumis (assembly GCA_030063025.1). Lineage (NCBI taxonomy): Eukaryota > Viridiplantae > Streptophyta > Magnoliopsida > Poales > Poaceae > Avena > Avena longiglumis. The sequence continues at coordinate 312,582,188 of CP125977.1, forward strand.
ATGGTTCATGAGGCGCATGAAGGTAGATGGGGCATTGGATAAGCCAAAAGGCATAACCAACCATTCATATAGACCAAGCTTGGTCTTGAAGGCGGTTTTCCACTCATCACCTTCAGCCATGCGAATTTGATGGTAGCCACTACGAAGATCAATTTTCGAAAATATAGTGGCTCCACATAACTCATCAAGCATGTCATCAAGGCGGTATAGGATGTCGATAACGCGGTGATAGCATTGATTGAACGGCGATCCATGCATAACGCAACATATCATCCGTTTTGGGACTAGGATCACGGAACCGGCTTGGGCTAGTGCTTACTTGGATCAAACCTTTGGAGACGAGTTGGTTGATTTGGCCTTCGATCTCCTTTGTCTCTTCCGGGTTTGTGCGATACGCAGCGGTTTGGTAGTGGTGCGTGGGTATGAGGTCGACATTTGCTCGATTCCACGAAGAGGAGGAAGGCCATGAGGAAGCTCTTCGGGAAATACATCTTGGAATTCCTGCAAAACAGCCATCAAAGAAGGAGGAATATTTGTCAAGTCATTAGTTCCTTGCGCTAGTCCCTTGCATACGAGGACGTAGTGCAAGATGGATGGGTTGTTCCTCACTTCTCATCTCACTTTTGGTGGCAAGAAGAACACTCTTAGTTTTTCCGCTCGAGTTTGGCTTGTAGCTCTCACTCACTATGGTGTGGTTCTCTCGCTCACCACTCTTCTCACAAGGTGTTTTTGCGTATTGCGCCCTCGCTAAAGCCTTTGCATTGTCCGCAATTATTTGGCTAGGAGTCATTGGTTGCAACACACAAGTTTTATCAAGCCATTTGAAAGTGTAGGTGTTTGAGTGACCATTATGCAAAGCACACTTGTCATATTGCCACGGCCTTCCGAGCAACATGTGACAAACCGTCATTGGAACCACGTCACATTCCACCGTGTCCTTGTAGTGTCCAATGGAGAACGTCACCGAGACGGTGTGCTTGATCTTGACGGATCCTTGGTCACTTAGCCATTGGATATGGTAGGGGTGTCTATGTGGGTGAAGGGTGAGGTTGAGTTTCTCACACAATTCCGTGCTTGCGAGGTTGTGGCAACTTCCTCCATCTATGACAACTTTGATGGACTTCCCATTGATGCCGGCACGAGTTTGGAAGATGTTCGAGCGTTGGTCTTCATTTTCATTGGCTTGGGTAGTCAAGACCCTTGTGACCACAAGCGATGGACTTGCGTCATGCTCACACACAAGAAGTTCTTGGTCCTCTTCCAAGTGTTGCCTTGCCATGGCTTCCTTGACCCTTGCATCAAACTCTTCTTCACTCAAGTATTCTTCATCGCCGTTGTCATGGATGAACAAAACTTTTTTGTTTCCACATGCATTGGACTTGTGCCCTTTGCCTCCACACTTGTAGCATTCACCATTGAATGGTTGATCATCCCGTGTTTGTTTGCCACTTGGGGGCTGTTTTCCTTGGGGAATAGTTGGCTTGAAGGGAAGCTTGGTTGTACTTGGGGAGCTTCCACTTGGTGTTGTTGGAGTAGTGGTTGGCGCTTTCTTGTAGGTGAAGTACGTCTTTGGCTTGTTGTACTTGATGTCCTCTTGCACTTGACGTTCAGCCTTTGATGCAATGTGCACAAGCTCAACCATGTTGTTGTACCTTTGGAACTCGGTGATGCGCTTGATAGGATGGTTCAAGCCATTAAGGAAGCGGGCCATTGTTTGCTCATCGCGTTCCTCAATGTTGGCACGGATCATGTTGAGCTCCATTTGCTTGAAATATTCTTCCACGGTCTTTGTTCCTTGACTAAGAGTTTGAAGCTTGTTGAAGAGGTCACGCGTGTAGTGCGAAGGAACAAAGCGGGATCTCATATGGGCCTTCATGTCTTGCCAAGTTGCAATTGGAGTCTCTTCTTTTGCTTCATGAAGCAGTTGGACTTGTTCCCACCAAAGGTTGGCATACTCATCAAACTCGAGGGATGCCATGGCCATCATCTTCTCATTGCTATAGTTGTGCATGCGGAAGATCTTGTCGACCTTGAGTTCCCAAGAGAGATATTCTTCGGGCTCATTGGAACCGGTGAACTTTGGCATGGTGAATTTGAGCTTGCCGAAAGTTTTTCTCCATTGCATTCGATTCTTGCGGTTGCCATGATTTTGGCGGTCATCATCATCATCATCCGAGCGCTCATGTCTTGCTTGGGGATTGTTTCGTTCCTCTTGCGGTTGTTGAGGTGCCGCGTTTGGTGGTGGAACTTGTTGTGGACGACGAGCTTGGGGAGCTTGCTCGTTTTGTTGTCGTGGTTGAGGACGAGGAGGAGGTTGATGGTCCTCACGACGAGCTTGGGGAGCTTGTTCTTGTCGTGGGTGATGTCGAGGAGCATTGTCGTGCGCCCTGTGGCGAGGAGGACGTCGAGCCACATGCGCGATGGGCTACTCTTCTTCTTCTTGGTGTAGGGGTTGCTCGTCATGACCATTATGTTGGCGACGAGGACGCTCATGTCTATGATGACGCCTTGGAGGATCTTCGAGTGCTTCACGTCGACGATGATCTTGTTCGTCCTCTTCGGAAGTTGCACTTGTTGTTGAAGGAGCGTGTCGACGTCGATGGCCGTGGTGGTCTATGCGAGGTTGCTCTTGTTGAATCACCAGTGCCCTTGGTTGTGGTCGGTTTGCTTCACGTCTTGGAGGTCTTGCGGAGAGGTCACCATCATAGCTTGATGTCGGCGTGTGGCGGAGATGGTACCACTTGCGAAGAGCTTATGGATTGAAGAACGGGTCCATCCGGTGCCTTGAAGCGTGGCGAGGTGCACTTGTTTCACTTGATGAGTGCCGAGATGAGCTTGATTCAGCGGCGTGTCCTTGCGAGTCCATCGATGATGTGTTGGAGCTTCTCATCCGTTGAGGCGAGTGCACGACCAAGAGCTTCATTTTGATGCCCGAGGTTGTGTTGCATGGCATGCATTTGGCCACGGACTTCTTGAGCGGTTGTCGATGTTCTTGAATTCCACACGGGCCTCGCTAAATTGTTCATCTTGGCGCCACTCGAGAGCTTCACAATGATAGTTGAATTCTCCTCGGACCTTCCAATGGTCCCATCTTGTCATGAATTGGTTATCATCCTCCGAAGGTGGTGGTGGTTGGGATGGCTCTCCATGCCTGTCCATGATGCAAAGCCAACAATGGTTGTATATGGAGAGAAAGGGTGTGGAGAGTTAGCCATTACCTCACCTTGGAGATTATATCAAACCAATTGCCACACAAATGAGCCAGCGTGCAAAGTGAAATGGCAAGAAACTCTTAAAGCCTTTTGGTGGAAGGTAAGGGTTGTGGAAAACCAAAGCGAAGCGATCCAAGCAAAAGGTTATTGTCCTCGTGGTAACGAACCAAAGATCAAAAGCAAAAGGATACGATCTACCAAAAACACGGAAAAACACACGTGGAGAAAAACGGGGTTAGCACGACTATGAAAATGAGCACAAAAGGTCCTAACGAAGACTACGCTCAGGTGTCGTGCCAACACAAGGAGAGACCACAACTCGTTTGCCAAAATAGGGTAAGCAATAGATTTGTGCACTTGCCGCGGAGCTCTCTTTCTTGGCTTACAAGCTTGGTATTCTCTTTGTATTGGGGGACTATGTATCTTTTTTTTTCTCTTTTTTTTTTGATTCTTTTTCCTTTTTGTCCCTTGCTATGCTACTATGTTAGCTTTTGTATTTGGACTCACACTCTCACTTTTCCGAAGGCAAGTGCACAATGCTTAGACAAACACAAAATGAGTTGCTCTCATAGGATAGATACACACAACGGAAGATATGGGGCTGTCAAGGTGGTGCAAGTTATACCTTTGGTATTGTTGACGACTTGCGACCGCTGGTGGGGAAAGATGTTCGAGTGCCGCGGTGTCGTGGAGCGCGAGATGACTTTGATGCGGAAGCTGTTGTGAAAATGGCGACAAACACGCGAAACACGAACAAGCGAAGTGGAAAGGTCAACGAATCTAAATCGAGGCGTCAAAGGCGAAGCCGATCGATGGCGAGCGGTAGAACCGGTAATGAGCGGTAGTAAGCGGTAGTACCGCTTGTAATGCCTGATAGTACCGGTCACTTATGTAGTACCGCTTGCACCGGTAGTACCGCTTAACAGATCGAAACTGACGAACTTGCCAAAAACCTCAATTTCGTGGAAAAAGCGGCCGAGGCTGAGCTAGAAACAACAGGGGCTATAGATCGACTCCCAAAGCAACAGATCTATGGACCAAAACCACGAAAAACTCACCAAATCCAGAGATCGATCCGAAGGTAAATTGGGCTCTTTTTGGTAGGATTTTCGTTTTTAAGATGGATAAAAGAAAAAATTGGAGGAAATTCGTGATCAACCGTGCTCTTGATACCAATATGTTATGGGGTAACCCTGGGGTTGGCCCGATCTTTCACGAATTCCATGAGAAACGAGGGGGAAAGAGGTGGTCGGTGGATGAAATCGAGGAAAACGATGAAAACCACGAACACACACACACACAACAACACGATACACGCCTACTCCTCACGCCGGTGGCAACCGGTCCAACATAATCCCTAGGATCGGTGTTGGGCGAAGCTCGCTCTCCACGCCAACAACGGGGGATGAGGTGCTTGGTGAGACCTTGACGACTTGGGGGCGAGACACCGAGAACCCAAGGCCTTGTACAACTTGAACGCACTTAAGCAAGATCCAAGAGGGGGGTGGATAATCCGGTGCTCCTTGGTAGGAGCATGAGACCAATAGATATAAGTCCTCAAAGGGTTTCCTTAATATCTATTATTATCCAAGTCTAAACGTTTACAATAGAGGGGGCTATATATAGTCCAGCCACAAAACAGTGTAGTTTCGAATGGAGAGATAAATGATAGGTTGGGTTACAAGGCAAAGGCCGAACTTAGGTGATCGTGGTCAGCAGACCCGGTAGTACGGTCCGATAACCGAGTACCGGTGGTGACCCGGTAACGCTCGAGCGGTAGTACCGCTTGAGGGCCCGGAGCCTTCCGGAGGCGCTGGCGAGCGGTAGGAGGGGCGGTAATCTGCCACCGTAGTACCGTTACAGGACCGTAGTACCGCTGAGTCTGGGGCATGGGGTAGTGCTTCCTGTGGCGGCGGTAGGAGGAGGCGGTAGGTCCGCTTGAGCGGTAGTACCGTCGTCCCAACCGTAGTACCGCTTATGCCTGGCAATGATCGGTGGCTTCTTCACTGATGATGCATGAGTTTGCGTGTGAAGTAGCAAGCCATCCAAGGGGGTGTCGAAGTCACACAAGGAGAGGAGCGAGTTCACCTTAGTTTGAAGGAGCTTGGCTCGGGCACGAGTCATGGGTCCATTTGGGTAGCTCGTGGGAGTAGATGTAGTAGCGGTCGGAGGACGGGCTGCATCAAGTAATCAGCTTCACTATAATGGAATGGCTAATTAATACTGCCCACAATTGCTTGTTTGGAGCGTCGCTTGCGACCATTGTACCTGATTAGTAATTGTTGCAACTACAATGGAATGGCTAATAAAAGTACCAACAACTGCTGGGTTTTGGGTTTATATCATGCTATCTGCATCTGATTAGTAATTGCTGCAACTACAACGGAATGAATAACTAAAAGGGCCCACTGCTTCTTTTATCAGGACAATTATCTATACCTGACTAGTAATTGCTGCAACGATAACTGAATAAATAAAACTGCCAACGGTGTGAGTTCCTCGGTTGACTTCCTTGTTTGGTCTCGAGGGGAAAACACCAGGATGGGTTTGTTTGATGTTAGCTTCAGGATTGGATCCGGATAGGTCATTCTCATCCCTCTCTGATAACCGCCAGTTGTTTCGAGTCTCTATAGGTTGTTCAGTGCATGCTGCCGCTGCCGCTCAGTCCACCATACCTATGTAGGCGAGGACCGCCGAATTCTAGCCTCGCCGTGTACTGGCCTCAGTACTGACGCTCTTTTTTTTCCCTTTGCCCTTTTGTCGGCACCCCTTTTGTTTAAGCAGGTTTGAGATCGACGTCGTTAGCAGGGTTACCCTTCCGCTTGGCCCGGCAGGTTATGGACGCCATTGGTTATTCTTCGGCTCTTAGCCCCATTTGCATCTTGTCCGTGTTTATCGCTCTATCGCTTTCAAGGTGATTTGGATCTTTGTATATTATATTTATATTCTTGACTCATTGAGTCGCCGTATATATATCTCTGCTCAGGTCCCATCGAGGACCTGTGTAATGTTATTACTTCGCTTTCCACCCTCACGAAGTGCACTGGGCACCTTTGAATCGTTTCTATGCGGGTTTGGCGGATTTTGCTCAAACTTGCATAGGTCCGATTCTGAGGGTGTTAGAGTGGTATCGAGCTCAGCGATGCGATACCCACAAGTCCAAATTCAGAGGATAACCTAGCTAACGGCCAAAGTAGAGTGTCAAAACTATTTTTGAAAATCGGTTGAATAGTTCTGATTAGGTCTGATTTTACTCCTTACCCCTCTGCTATTCTCCTCTTACCTCTACGTGTTTTGAATCCGCTCTCGTCTCTTTCTTCGAGTCCAGGAATTCTCGTGGTGGGGTTTTCCGTCGTACCTTCAGGGTTTCGCTTCCTTCTTCGATAACGGTGTTGATACATCTGGTCTTCATGCTATCCGAGGAATCCTTCGTCTGTGGCGCCATCCTTTGTTCCTTGTTTGTGCCTTCCGGTGTTTTCCGACGCGACGACATCATCTACGCCAGATCCGATGCAGAGTCTGCATCACTCCTTTGTTTCCGAACCTCGCTTGTCGAGATCTTCAGTCTGATTCCGAGAGTTGGTCGCATAATCCGCCTATTCGTGTGCAGAGTAATGGTTTGAGTGCGGGATGGAGTAGCTACCATACCACTACTCTTATCATTCGCTCTTGTACATTGAATCAGTGGATCCAGCGGTCTTACTCTGTTCACGGAAGTTAGGGGTGGCTTTATTTGTTGATGCCTCTACCTTCGATCTTTTGTTTCCGGAGTGTTCTCCCGACGATCACGGACAACAACCCTTGTTAGTGGTGTCGCGAGGATCTACACAAAGCGAGAAGACGCAGACCGCCGATCTTCCTTCCGGTACCATGAGGCGGATCTCGAGGGCGAGATCCCTTGTTAGTGGTGTCGAATTGTGGCATCCCGCAAAAACCACTACTAGAAAATCGCGTTGAATTTGTGCTTTGCATCGTCATCATCATATGTTGTTTGTCAAAACTATTTTCGCAAAGCCCGATTTGTTTTCCAAACGCCCCATCTTAATTCAAACGCAAAACCCGGGTCTCCGGATTATTTTATTTTGGCCGCTATCGGTTTGCACACGGCCCATTTAAATCAAATAAAAAGATTTAATTATTTTTGCGGGGCAGTCGAACGGGCCGGATAGACCCGAACGACCACCCCATTTTTAAATCGGCCCACCTCTATTCCTAAACCTACCAACTAAACTACCCACACCCAGCCTCCACCTCACCCGGACCAATCATTGACGCCACCTCACCCACTCTCCCTCACCCAATCCCTTTGCCACCTAGACTAGACCCAACCCCACTTCCTCTCTCCACCAGCCCTGCAGCCCGCCTCCCACACACCACACGCTACACGCACACCACTCTCTCTCCCCTCCCGCCCACCAACCGCCTGTGCCCACCGCCGCCACCCACGTCGCCTGTCAGCGTGGCCGCGCCTTCCCCACGACGCTCCACTCGCTCAGAACCTCCTGCCCGCGCCTCTCCCTTCTTCTCGCCGGCGTCTCTCCTTCCTCCACTGCTCTCCGTCCTCCTCTTCCCCTTTGCTTCGCTGCCTCACCGCCTCCGCCTGGCCTCCCAGCGCCTGCCCTCCCGCCGCCTCACCGCACACCATCACCCTGGCCAGCCGCCTCGGCCGGCCACGCCACGCCCACCACTCGCTTACCGCCTTTTCTCCGCTGCCACAAGCCCGCCTGCCTCGCCATGCGCCTCACGAGCTTCGAGCCGCCGTCAAGACAAGTCTCACACAAGGCACCTCCCTCCTTCGCCTCGCTGTCCTACCTCAGATCCGCCGCCACCAGCCGGACCCCGACCTTGCTATCCTCCTGCCCGGCTCGACCCCGTCAGCCGACCCCAGCCGCCTCGTCCCTCATCTGCCGCCGCTCTCCCTCTCGAGCAGAGCCGCCCCGCAAGGCTCTGCCCGCCCGATCCCTTTCACGTCGAGGCTCCTGTTGGGTACTAGTCAACCAAGTCTTTGTTGTCTTTGGTTGATTATGACCCCGATATAAAGGTTTAGTCAGTATAGCTTATGTGCCCTCGATGTTTGTGCGTTTGTTCAGCTTGAGTTCTTGGTGTTCTTTTGAGAAGTCATAGTGGCAACCGGAGGTTAGGGTATAGGGCCACGAAGAACGACAACGCACTGTAAGGCGGCGATGCCGAAACCAGAGGACCGCAGTAGAACCGCCGTTGCGAGATCTATCGCTGAAGCGAAACAAGATCTCCGAGACCGATGGACCACGCCGAGAACCCGGTGCTCAAGACCGTGCATCGGTGGCGCTAGACGAACCCTCATAAGACCTTCGTCATCGCCCCGATGGCGAGACCCCGTCAAGCTCTCCTTCCCGGAACCAGGGATGCCAAGTACTTCCCCGGACGTCAAGTCTGACCGAACCGCGGACCCGACAAGGCTCTTCACGGATTTCGAGACCCCGTCATCGAAACGACAAGATCGCCGTCATAACACCCGAAGACCACGCGTGCGTCAAGTGCTCTCTCGAGGACGCCAAGTACTTCATCCCGAACGCCTTGACCGTCGACATGACCCGAAGACCACGGAACGCCAAGACCTACCCCGTTATCCAAAAACGATCCCGTCGAGACCGATCCCGTCGAACCCCCGGACCAAGATCCGCCGAACCCTGGACCCTGAGACCGACCCCGCACCCCGGAATCCCAAGTTCGTCGAGACCCCCTAATGTGTGAACCCCTTTCCGAAAACCCTATTTTTATAATATAATCCAACTTGTCGCATTTTAAATGTTCATGCATGCATATTTTGTCATGTGGTTCGGGGGCCTTATGCCGATTCACCTCTAATTAAATATGGGGCCCATATGCGGGCAAATCTAGTCTCATATCGGCCTCATTTAAATTTGAGTAGCGAACCCGGTGCTATCTTTTGCCATGCTAATACAACATTTAATTGCGGGGGTTCTAAACAACTTGAACCATTTAATTAATTGTCGGGACCCCGGTTCCGCTTAATATTGCCCAATTGCATCGCATCTTTGCCATGCCATGCATCATACATGCATCATGCCGATCTTCTGCCGTTGAATTAAATAGTGCATCCGGTGTTTATTCTAGTGTTTTGCTTCTTCGCGGATAAGGCCGTTGAGTTGATGTGAGCTTCACCCCGATCTTCGGTTGAACCCTTCGGCAATGTTTTTCAGGCGAGCATCTCCCCCTTTCTACCTATCTTACTTTTATAGTATTTATTTCCCTCCTGTTGATCTATTGCTATCTGTGTTGCGATGCTCTAGCTTTCCGTACCCGTGATATCCCTTGCGTACCGATATTGCCTTGGACACATCCTATTACTTGTTGTTTGGTAGATAGTTGGACTTGCGCGTCGTGATCGCTTGCTCACGTCTTTGTTGCGTTTAAATCGATTCCACGATTGTTGATGTATTGCCGCATGTTGTTGGATATGATTCTAGTTTTACTTACCGCTCATTTTAATTCTGTTTAACAACTAAAATTGAAGTAAGCGAGGCATCGGTGGGTGATAGAAAATATTTTCGAACGCCCACTTGTGTCCCGTGGACCCCAGTACTTGAAACTTGTTCCTTGATTTATCGCTATCCACATCCGGAGGTATATGGGACCCCCAGCCGAGCTTGATTCATTCTTATTTCTTGGGGCCACAAACTAGTTTGAGGTTTTATTTACGATCCTGCATTTATGCCATGCTACTTATGTATTTAAATTGTGAGGAGCACACTGTACTATTTAGGTAAGCGAGTGATTACGCTGTCGACAAGCCCACCACACTTTCGGGTTCCCGATCGCTTCATGACCATTGTCGCAAACCTTGAGTCCGTCTCGGAGCTTGCTTACTCCGTTGCGGGATCTACTCAATGGGGTGGCCCTCTGAAAATATTTCTGAATCCTGTGATTGTTCAATCGTGAAAGCCTCGTTGGGTTTTGATTTGGTTTTTCCGAGGTTGATCGAGCGTGTGTTGCTATTGGTGCACCCCGGCCGGGTAAAACTTTCTGAAAGCCGTGTCCGCGGATATGGACGACTTGGAGCACAGTATCTCGATCATAGACAAGCATAACTAAAGTTTATTGCTATAAATTTGACTTTATAATGACTAGTAATCAGCTTCACTATAATGGAATGGCTAATTAATACTGCCCACAATTGCTTGTTTGGAGCGTCGCTTGCGACCATTGTACCTGATTAGTAATTGTTGCAACTACAATGGAATGGCTAATAAAAGTACCAACAACTGCTGGGTTTTGGGTTTATATCATGCTATCTGCATCTGATTAGTAATTGCTGCAACTACAATGGAATGAATAACTAAAAGGGCCCACTGCTTCTTTTATCAGGACAATTATCTATACCTGACTAGTAATTGCTGCAACGATAACTGAATAAATAAAACTGCCAACGGTGTGAGTTCCTCGGTTGACTTCCTCGTTTGGTCTCGAGGGGAAACACTGGATGGGTTTGTTTGATGTTAGCTTCAGATTGGATCCGGATAGGTCATTCTCATCCTCTCGATAACCGCCATTGTTTCAGTCTCTATAGGTTGTTCGATTGCATCTGCCGCCGCTCGATCCACCATACCTATGTAGGCGAGGACCGCCAATTCTAGCCTCGCTGTAATCGCCTCAAGATCGACGCTTTTTTTCCTTTGCCCTTTTGTCGGCACCCTTTGTTTAAGGTGTTTGAGATCGACGTCGTTAGCGTGGTTACCCTTCCGCTTGGCCTGGGCAGGGTTATGGACGCCATTGGTTATTCTTCAGGGCTCTTAGCCCCATTTGCATCTTGTCCGTAGCTGGACGCTCTATCGTTTTCAAGGTGATTTGGATCTTTGTATATTATATTTATATTCTTGACTCATGGAGTCGCCGTTATATATATCTCTGTTCTGTGGGTCCCATCGAGGACTGTTGTGTAATGTTATTACTTCGTTTTCCACCCACACGAAAGTGCCTGGTGGGCACCTTTGAATCGTTTCTATGCGGGTTTGGCGAATTTTGCTCAAACTTGCATAGGTCCGATTCTGAGGGTGTTACATTGGTGCAGGTCGATGATTGCTTGGTGTGGTGGTGGACCATGATCTTGGCGTTGTTGTTGAGGTCGAGGAGCATTTGGGTCGACCGCTTGAGGATGACAATGATGAACTTGTTGGTCCCCATTATGGTGGTGGGGTTCTCTGCGGTGGGAGTGTGACCTTGAAGACTCGCCATGTCGACTTGAAGAGTGCGTGCGGGAGGAACTTGACGAGCTTGAACGATGACCGTGTCGGTTGCCAAGGTTGGAAATAGCTTGGTGAAGAGCTTGGAATTGAGAATGGTGCTCCTCTTGACATTGCCGCTCATGGTACTCAAATTCTCGAAAAGTATCATCAAGACGGTGCTCAAGTCGCTCAAATTGAGTGTTGAATTCTTGGCGTTGCGCCCATAAGTTGTGGCGCGTGGCAAAGCCATCTTGGTTGTTGAAATTGATATCTCCACTAGCTCCACTTGCCCTATACATGGTGCACAAACACACTTGATAGATAGGGTGAGATTGGTGGAATGGTAATTGCTACTTTGTCTCACCGGAGTCAAAGATTGGAAAGATTGTTGTTGCCGAGAGCAAAGCGAATAGCGGGTACACAAGACACACACACAAAGGCCTATGGTGGTAGGTTAGAAAGGTGGATAGCAAATGGAACAACCAAACGAAAAGGTTATTGTCAAAAGTGGCAACAGACCAAAGATCAAAAGCAAAAAGGATACGATCTACAAAAACACGGATAAAACACACATGTGGAGAAAAATGGGGTTAGCACGACTATGAAAATAAGCACAAAATGTCCTAACGACGAATAAGCTCGGTGTCGTGCTAACACAAGGAGATACCGTAGCTCGTTTGCAACAAGATTGAGAAGCAACGGATTTGCACGCTTGCCTTGCTCTAACTCGCACTCTTGCTTAGAAGCTTTGGACTCTCTTTTGTATTGGTATCTTTTTTTATATCTCTTTTCTTTCTATGCTATGGAGTCACCCTTTTCTATTGCCTATGCACTATCACTTCGCAAGAGCAAGCGCACAATGCTTCGACAAACACAAAATGAGCTACTCTCGACAGGTTAGGTATCACACAAAGGAAGAAAGGCTATACAAGGGTGGTGCAAGTTATACCTTTTGGTATTGTTTATGACTTGCGACCGGTGTTAGGAAAGGTGTTCGGGTGTCGCGGTGTCGAAGAGTGCGAATGTACAGATGTTGTGGAAGCTTGAAGTTAGTTGTTGTGACACGCACGCGAAACACGAACAAAACACAAAATGGAAAACGGTCAAAATTTGGTGCCTAATAGTTTTTGAAAACAATGCGGACTAGTGTCGGCCGGAAATTCGGTCGAGGACTTCAAGGTCAGAATTCTCGCCGGAATTTTCGGTGGCAGAACCGGTTCGCCGAGGTGCTCGCCGAAATTGGTTCATGACGAACTTCCAAAAGTCAAATTGAGGAATTTATCAAAAAATAGTGGAATTTATCAAAAATTAGTGGAATTTGGGCTGGGGGATAGGGCAAGGAAGGTAGATCGACACCCAAAGCAACAAATCTTTGGACCAAACCCACGAGAAACTCACCAAATCGAGAGATCGGTCCAAAAGCCAGTTGGGCAATATTTTTGGTATTTTCTAATTTATGGTGGATATGGGTAAACAAAGTCAAATCCTTGGCAACCAAAAGCTGCTGATACCAGTTGATATGGTGATGCAGCCCGTCCTCCGACCGCTACTACATCTACTCCCACGAGCTACCCAAGTGGACCCATGACTCGCGCCCGAGCCAAACTCCTTCAAACTAAGGTGAACTCGCTCCTCTCCTTGTGTGACTTCGACACCCCCTTGGATGGCTTGCTACTTCACACGCAAACTCTGTGCATCATCAGGTACGAAGAAGCCACCAGTCGCTGCCAGACGCAAGCGGTACTACCGGTTGGGACGACCGCATCGCCGCCCAAGCGGTCCCACCGCCTCCCTACCGCCGCCACAGAAGCACTACTCCACGCCCTGTAAGCGGTACTACCATCCTGAATCAGGTACTGGTGGCGGTACTACCGCCTCCTATCGCCACCGACGCCTCGACGGAAGCTCCGGGCCCTCAAGCGGTACTACCGCTCCGGAAGCGGCACTACCGGTACTACCAGTTGTCGGACCGGTACTACCGGTCCCGCCTCGACCGATCACCTAAGTTCGGCCCTGCCTTGTAACCCAACCTATCATTTATCTCTTCATTCGAACTACCTGTTTTGTGGCTGGACTACATATAGCCCCCACCCTCTATTGTAAACGCTAGACTTGGATAATAATAGATATTAAGGAAACCCTTTGAGGACTTATATCTATTGGTCTCATCCTACCAAGGAGCACCGGATTATCCACCCCCCTCTTGGATCTTGCCTAGTGCGTTCAAGTTGTACAAGGCCTTGGGTTCTCGGTTTCTCGCCCCCAAGTCGTCAAGGTCTCACCAAGCACCTCGTCCCCCGTTGTTGGCGTGGAGAGCGAGCTTCTCCCAACACCGATCCTAGGGATTATGTTGGACCGGTTGCCACCGGCGTGAGGAGTAGGCGTGTATCGTGTTTTGGTGTGCGTGTGTTCGTGGTTTTCATCGCCTTCCCCGATTTCATACCCGACCACCTCTTTCCCCCTCGTTCCCCGTGGAATTCGTGAAAGGTCGGGCCAACCCCAGGGTTACCCCATAACATATTGGTATCAAGAGCACGGTTGATCACGAATTTCCTCCAATTTTTTCTTTTATCCGCCTTAAAAACGAAAATCCTACCAAAAAGAGCCCAATTTGCCTTCGGATCGATCTCTGGATTTGGTGAGTTTTTCGTGGTTTTGGTCCATAGATCTGTTGCTTTGGGAGTCGATCTATAGCCCCCCTTGTTTCTAGCTCAGCCTTTTGGTCAGTTTTTCAACGAATTTGAGGTTTTTGGCAAGTTCACCTAGTTCCGTGTGCCCGCTGCTGCATCGCTGCAGTAAGCGGTACTACCGCTAGTGACCGGTACTACCGGTAGTACAAGCGGTACTACCGCTCACCGGTACTACCGCTCGTTACCAGCGGTACTACCGCTCGCCACTGACCGTGCTCCCTGCCCTTTGACGCCTCGATTTCGTTCGCTGACCTTTTCCACCTCGCTTGTTCGTGTGTCGCGTGTTTGTCGCCAGTTTCACAACAGCTTCCGCATCAACGTCATACCGCGCTCAACGACACCGCGACACTCGAACATCTCCCCCCACCAACGGTTGCAAGTCGTCAACAATACCAAAGGTATAACTTGCACCACCTTGACAGCCCATATCTTCCTTTGTGTGTATCTATCCTTTGAGAGCAACTCATTTTGTGTTTGTCTAAGCATTGTGCACTTGCCTTCGGAAAGTGAGAGTGTGAGGCCAAATACAAAAGCTAACATAGTAGCATAGCAAGGGAGAAAAAGGAAAAAGAATCAAAAAAAAGAGAAAAGATACATAGTCTCCCAATACAAAGAGAATACCAAGCTTGTAAGCCAAGAAAGAGAGAAGAAAGAGCGCTCGCCAAGTGCACAAATCTATTGCTTACCCTCTTTTGGCAAACGAGTTGTGGTCTCTCCTTGTGTTGGCACGACACCGAGCGTAGTCTTCGTTAGGACCTTTTGTGCTCATTTTCATAGTCGTATAACCTGTTTTTCTCCACGTGTGTGTTTTCCGTGTTTTTGTAGATCGTATCCTTTTTGCTTTTGATCTTTGGTTCTTTACCACGTAGGACAATAACCTTTTGCTTGGATCGTTTCGTTTGGTTTTCCACAACCCTTACCTTCCACCAAAAGCCTTTAAGAGTTTCTTGCCATTTCACTTTGCACGCTTTTCGCTCATTTGTGTGGCAATTGGTTGGATATAATCTCCAAGGTGAGGTAAAAGGCTAACTCTCCACACCCTTTCTCTCCATATACAACCATTGTTGGCTTTGCATCATGGACAGGCATGGAGAGCCATCCCAACCACCACCACCTCCGGAGGATGATAACCAATTCATGACAAGATGGGACCATTGGAAGGTCCGAGGAGAATTCAACTATCGTTGTGAAGCTCTCGAGCGGCGCCAAGATGAACAATTTCGCGAGGCCCGGGTGGAATTCAAGAACATCAACAACCGCTTCGAAGAAGTCCGTGGCCAAATGCATGCCATGCAACACAACCTCGGTCATTAAAATGAAGCTCTTGGTCGTGCACTCGCCTCAACGGATGAGAAGCTTCAACACATCATTGATGGACTCGCAAGGACACGCTCGCGCGAATCAAGCTCATCTCGGCACTCCTCAAGTGAATCAAGTGCACCTCGTCGTCACGCTTCAAGGCACCGAGATGGATCCGTTCTTCACTCCATGAGCTCTTCATGGCGGTACCATCTCCGCCATGCCGCAACGTCGAGCTACGATGGTGACCTCTCCGCAAGACCTCCAAGGCGCGGTTTAACCGGCCACAACCAAGGGCACTTGTGATCCAACAAGAGCAACCTCGCATGGACCACCAAGGCCATCGCCGTCGACATGTTCCTTCAACAACAAGTGAAACTTCCGAAGAGGACGAACAAGATCATCGTCGACGTGAAGCACTCGAAGATCCTCCAAGGCGTCATCATCGACATGAGCGTCCTCGTCGCCAACATAATGGTCATGACGAGCCTCCCCTACAACAAGAAGAAGAGCAGCCCATTGCGCATACGGCTCGACGCCCTCCTCGCCACATGGCGCAAGACAATGCTCCTCGGCATCAACAACGACAAGAACAAGAGCAAGCTCCCCAAGCTCGTCGTGAGGACCATCAACCTCCTCCTCGTCCTCACCCGCGACAACAAAACGAGCAAGCTCCCCAAGCTCGTCAACAACAAGTTCCACCACCAAACGCGGCACCTCAACAACCGCAAGAGCAACGCAACAATCACCAAGCAAGACATGAGAGCTCGGATGATGATGATGATGACCGCCCAAATCATGGCAACCGACGCAACCGGAACCGCAATGGAGAAGAAACTTTCGGCAAGCTCAAGTTCACCATGCCAAAGTTCACCGGTTCCAATGAGCCCGAGGAATATCTCTCTTGGGAACTCAAGGTCGACAAGATCTTCCATGCACAACTATAGCAATGAGAAGATGATGGCCATGGCATCCCTCGAGTTTGATGAGTATGCCAACCTTTGGTGGGAACAAGTCCAACTCGCCATGAAGCAAAAGAAGAGCTCCAATCGCCACTTGGCAAGATATGAAGGCTCATATGAGATCCCGCTTTGTTCCTTCACACTACACGTGACCTCTTCAACAAGCTTCAAACGCTTAGTCAAGGGACAAAGACCGTGGAAGAGTACTTCAAGCAAATGGAGCTCAACATGATCCGTGCCAACATTGAAGAGAGCGAGATGAGCAAACAATGGCACGCTTCCTCAATGGCTTGAACCATCCCATCAAGCACATCACCGAGTTCAAAGTACAACAACATGGTTGAGCTTGTGCACATCATCCAAGGCCGAGCGCCAAGTGCAAGAGGACATCAAGTACAACAAGCAAAGACTTCACCTACAGCAAGCCAACCACTACTCCAACAACACCAAAGAAGCTCCCAAGTTCAACCAAGCTTCCCCTTCCCTAAAACAATTTCTAAGGAAAAAACACACAAGGGATGATCAACCATTCAATGGTGAATGCTACAAGTGTGGAGGCAAAGGGCACAAGTCCAATGCATGTGGAAACAAGAAAGTTTTGTTCATCCATGACAACGGCGATGAAGAATACTTGAGTGAAGAAGAGTTTGATGCACGGGTCAAGGAATCCATGGCAAGGCAACACTTGGAAGAGGACCAAGAACCTCTTGTGTGTGAGCATGATGCAAGTCCATCGCTTGTGGTCACAAGGGTCTTGACTACCCAAGCCAATGAAAGTGAAGACCAACGCTCGAACATCTTCCAAACTCGTGCCGGCATCAATGGGAAATCCATCAAAGTTATCATCGATGGAGGGAGTTGCCACAACCTCGCAAGTACGGAATTGTGTGAGAAACTCAACCTCACCCTTCATCCACATAGACACCCCTACCATATCCAATGGCTAAGTGACCAAGGATCCATCAAGATCAAGCACACCGTCTCGGTGACGTTCTCCATTGGGCACTACAAGGACACGGTGGAATGTGACGTGGTTCCAATGACGGTTTGTCACATGTTGCTCGGAAGGCCGTGGCAATATGACAAGTGTGCTTTGCATAATGGTCACTCAAACACTTACACTTTCAAATGGCTTGATAAAACTTGTGTGTTGCAACCAATGACTCCTAGCCAAATAATTGCGGACAATGCAAAGGCTTTAGCGAGGGCGCAATACACAAAAACACCTTGTGAGAAGAGTGGTGAGCGAGAGAACCACACCATAGTGAGTGAGAGCTACAAGCCAAACTCGAGTGGAAAAACTAAGAGTGTTCTTCTTGCCACCAAAAGTGAGATGAGAGAAGTGCGGAACAACCCATCCATCTTGCACTACGTCCTCGTATGCAAGGGACTGGCGCAAGGAACTAATGACTTGAAAAATGTTCCTCCTTCTTTGATGGCTGTTTTGCAGGAATTCCAAGATGTATTTCCCGAAGAGCTTCCTCATGGCCTTCCTCCTCTTCGTGGAATCGAGCACCGCATCGACCTCATACCCGGCGCACCGCTACCAAACCGCTACCACAGACGCACAAACCCTAAGAGACAAAGGATATCGTCGAAAGCCAAATCAACCAACTCGTCTCCAAAGGTTTGATCCAAGTAAGCACTAGCCCAAGCGCGGTTCCGTGATCCTAGTCCCGAAACGGATGATACGTTACGGTTATGCATGGATCGTCATTCAATCAATGCCATCACCGTGCGTTATCGACATCCTATACCGCGTCTTGATGACATGCTTGATGAGTTATGTGGAGCCACTATATTTTCGAAAATTGATCTTCGTAGTGGCTACCATCAAATTCGCATGGCTGAAGGTGATGAGTGGAAAACCGCCTTCAAGACCAAGCTTGGTCTCTATGAATGGTTGGTTATGCATTTTGGCTTATCCAATGCCCCATCTACCTTCATGCGCCTCATGAACCATATTTTGCGATCTCTCATTGGAAAGAGTGTAGTTGTTTACTTTGATGACATTCTTGTCTATAGCAAATCACTAGAGGAGCATGTTACTCATGTTAAGGAGGTCTTACAAATCCTTCGTCATGAAAAGCTTTATGCTAACCTCCCCAAGTGCACTTTTGCAAGAGACAAGCTGATTTTTCTTGGTTTTGTTGTGTCTTCTAATGGCATTGAAGTTGATGTCTCAAAAGTCAAGGACATACGAGATTGGCCCACCCCTACAAATGTTAATGAACTTCGTAGTTTTCATGGATTGGCTGGCTTTTACCGTCGCTTTGTGAAACATTTTTCCACAATTGCTTGCCCCCTCAACGAATTGACCAAGAAGAATGTCACGCGTTGCTTGGGGAAAACAACAAAGGCTTTTGATGAGCTCAAAAGGAGGCTCACCGAAGCACCACTTCTTGCATTGCCGGATTTCACAAAAACCTTTGAGATTGAATGTGACGCTAGTGGTATTGGCATTGGTGGCGTCCTTATACAAAATGGGCGTCCTATTGCTTACCATAGTGAGAAACTTGATGGCGCACGCCTCAATTATCCCATTTATGACAAAGAACTTTTTGCCTTGGTTCGTGTTCTTCAAGTGTGGCAACACTATCTTTGGCCCAAAGAATTTATCATCCATTCCGACCATGAGTCGTTGAAGTACCTTAAGGGCCAAGACAACTTGAGTAAAAGGCACGCAAAGTGGGTTGAGTTTATGGAGTCTTTTCCTTACATTGTAAAATACAAGAAGGGCAAAGAAAATGTGGTGGCGGACACCTTGTCTCGCAAAACCACAAGCCTTCTTACACGACTCGAAGTCAATGTTTTGGGTCTTGAGGACATCAAATCTTTGTACGCGTCCGATTCTTTCTTTGGACCAATATTTGCACAATGTTCAATAGACAAAGGGATTGATGATTTCTATTTGCATAAGGGTTTTCTTTTCAAACAAAACAAGCTTTGCATTCCGAAATCGTCTCTCCAACTTTTGCTTCTTCAAGAGTCCCATGGTGGAGGCTTTATGGGTCACTTTGGCCGTGACAAGACATATGACATGCTCTCCACTCACTACTTTTGGCCAAAGATGAAGCGCGACGTGGAGCGCCACGTTCAACGATGCACTACATGTATCCAAGCTAAGTCTAAGTCCAACTCCTTTGGTCTTTATATGCCATTGCCTATTCCTCATGCACCTTGGTCGGACATTAGCATGGACTTTGTATTAGGCTTGCCTAGATCTAAACATGGTCACGATTCCATATTTGTAGTCATGGATCGCTTTTCAAAAATGGCACATTTCATTCGTGCCATAAGACCGATGATGCTTCACATGTAGCAAATTTGTTTTTCAGGGGAATAATTCGGCTACACGGCGTGCCAAGAACAATCGTCTCCGACCGTGACGTAAAATTCATGAGCTACTTCTGGAAGACCCTCATGGCCAAGCTCGGCATCAAGCTCCTCTTCTCGTCCGCCTCGCATCCTCAAACCGATGGACAAACCGAGGTAGTCAATCGAAGTCTTGGCACACTTCTCCGGGTATTGATAAAAAAGAACCTTAAAGACTGGGAGGAATGCATTCCACACGCCGAGTTCGCCTACAACCGCGCCAAGCACTCCACCACCATGAGGAGCCCGTTCATGATCGTCTATGGCTTCGAGCCTCTCACCGCGCTCGATATCCTTCCACTTCCACTTCATGAACGTGCCAATATGGACGTTATCAAGCGTGCCCAAGCAATGATGAAACTCCATGAAGACACACGAGCTACTATCGAGCAACAAGTCCTTCGCCAAGCATCAAGGCTAAACAAGACCAAGAAAGAGATGATCTTTGATGAGGGCGACCTTGTATGGATACACTTGAGTAAAGACCGCTTCCCCAAGGAACGCGACTCCAAGCTAAAGCCACGAGGCGATGGACCATTCAAGGTGCTAAAGAGGATAAACAACAACGCCTATGTGATCGATATACCAACATCGAAGTATCTTGTGAGCTCGACATTCAATGTCAAGGACCTCCCACCCTACCATGGCGAAGAGGAAGTTGTGACGGTTGAAGAGTCGAGGACGACTCTTTCCCAAGGGGGGGAGCTGATGCAGGCCGTCCTCCGACCGCTACTACATCTACTCCCACGAGCTACCCAAGTGGACCCATGACTCGCGCCCGAGCCAAACTCCTTCAAACTAAGGTGAACTCGCTCCTCTCCTTGTGTGACTTCGACACCCCCTTGGATGGCTTCCTACTTCACACGCAAACTCTGTGCATCATCAGGTACGAAGAAGCCACCGATCGGCCAGACGCAGATTACTACGTTGGGACGACCGGTACTACCGCCCAAGCGGTCCACCGCCTCCCTACCGCCGCCACAGAAGCACTACTCCACGCCCCTGAAGCAAGCGGTACTACGGTCCCAAGAATCGGTACTACCGGTGGCAGATTACCGCCCCTCCTACTGGCCACTAACGCCCGACGGAAGCTCCAGGCCCTCAAGCGGTACTACTGGGAAGCGGTACTAGGGTTACCACCGTACCGGTATTACGATTACTGCACCACCGCCTCGACCGATCACCTAAGTTCGCCATGTGCCTTGTAACCCAACCTATCATTTATCTCTTCATTCAAACTACCCCTGCTTTGTGGCTGGACTACATATAGCCCCACCTCTATTGTAAACGCTTAGACTTGGATAATAATAGATATTAAGGAAACCCTTTGAGGACTTATATCTATTGGTCTCATGTCGCTACCAAGGAGCACCGGATTATCCACCCCTCTTGGATCTTGCCTAGTGCGTTCAAGTTGTACAAGGCCTTGGGTTCTCGGTTTCGCCCAAGTCGTCAAGGTCTCACCAAGCACCTCGTCCCCGTTGTTGGCGTGGAGAGCGAGCTCACCAACACCGATCCTAGGGATTATGTTGGACCGGTTGCCACCGGCGTGAGGAGTAGGCGTGTATCGTGTTTTGGTGTGCGTGTGTTCGTGGTTTTCATCGCCTTCCCCGATTTCATACCCGACCACCTCTTTCCCCCTCGTTCCCTTTGGAATTCGTGAAAGATCGGGCCAACCCCAGGGTTACCCCATAACATATGGGATCCCTTGTGGTATTGACCCTAGGGTGTACCGATATTCACGGATTTGAGGCGGGGAGTGTGGGGAAACCCGATGAACACGATAAACACAACACAAACATAAGGTAAAGATACAAACGCACGCAAACACAACCCGATTCGATTTTATCCCGTTGGTTTGAACAACCAATCCAGTAGAATCCTCGGCGAGAGACCGTTAGGTAGAATCACCAAAGGCGAGATCAACAAGCGGATGGTAGAATCCAAATCAAAGGAGAGAGAAGAAACCAAGTAGAATCCCAAAGGGGAGATACCTAGCACTACTAGAATCCTTGATGAGGAGAGACCAAACACTTGAGGAGGGTCTTGACGACTTGGAGACGAACACCGAAATCCAAGGCCTTGTACAACTCATAGATTAACTATAGAGAGGGGTTCCCATCTAGGGTTAGGCACAAGCCTTCATTCATCATCAACTCCAACTAGATCTGAGCCACAAGAGGGCTATTTATAGTACTAGGGCCGAATGGGTAGGTGGGAGGGAATATTCTAGGCATCAAACCCTTTCAAAGACGTGGTAGCGGTTGGCGATAAGTCCGGCGCCACGGAGTTGGCCGACATTTTCAGCGGTGACCGGTTTTCTCGATGCGTCACGAAGGGCTTATAAGTGGTTTCGTGGGAGGGTTCGTCGGTTTGTCTTGGCAGGAAGTTCCCATGAGGCTCCGGTCACGCTGGTTGCCGGAAGTTCCGACATGGATTCCGGTGGCGCCGGGCCTGGCGCCGGGAGTCCTCTTCCTCCTTCTCTTCCATGCCTCTTGCTTGGGGGTCTTGGTTCCTGGGGTCTTCTTGTCGTCTCCCGTTGGCGTCATGGTCATGGGCCTGGTCATAGCATTGGCACTTGTCTCAAGTAGGATCCCATTCACATCATAACCAAAAGAGGGTGAGATATGGAATGAATTCACATTTGTGGACACGGTTGATGTAGAATGATGTGGACCAATGGTGAATGCCATGTATTGGGTTGCATCACTCCTGGAGGTTACCGATCCTGCAGAAACACGATCAGCCTGACCAGCGAGGGTCTTAATTCCTACCTGAAATCACGAACAAGTAAGAACTAATATTGCAATCAAGATATTGCGGATTAAGATGAAAGCTTTATTGAAAAGGTGACCTGTATAGGTGCGAAGTACAAGAGGCCTATGCGACGCTCGAGCCTTGCCGAAGTTTCTATGATGGCTAACTTTATGTCTAAACAAAATCCGAGTCGAAAGTGAAGGCTATGGGGAGTATTTAAGGAGGAAAAGGTGAGGTTTCGGCCAGCCATGGAGGTGGTGGTCGAATCCAACCCTAGAACTGATACGGGCACGAAGGTGGAGGTGAAGCCTAATTTGAGGACATGCGCGAGGGAGGAGCAGGAGGAAGGCGCAAGAGGAGATCATCAAGAAGGGCGCGAAGATTCCTTTGAAGACCGGAGTGTCCGGACGAAGCAAGCCGGAATGTCTGGCCTACCCAAGATGTGTCAAGGTGGCAGCCATTCAGTATGCCAGATCGGAAGCCACCCGGAATCCAGCCGGAAACTCTGAAGTTTACGCCAGGACCGGAATGTCCGGTGTGAATCACCCGGAATGTCCGGACTACCGGAGTGTCCGACCCATATACACCGGAATGTCCGGCCTACGAGGTTTCGTTCGATCCGGACGTATCTGTTAGAGTTCGGTTTGAGTCCAGTTTGCCGGTTTGGGTCTGTCCAACCGGTTATATAAAGAGTCAGTCTATCTAGGGTTAGGGTTAGCTTTTGATTCAGTTGATTGGTCTAAAACTATTGTGTGTGCTACTTGGTGAAGCATTCCTCCGGGGACGGCGATGTCGTGTTATCTATCGTATTGATATTGTCGCGGAGGTTCTTGTGTTCATCAAGGATTGTCGTGCTCAGGTTTGAGGCGTGGTGATATTCATCATGTTACTAGCTGGATTGATTCCTCTTCTTCAGGTGACGTTCATTGACGTTGTTAGAAGGATTACTACCACGTTGACTCACTGTGAAAGATCGGGACAAAACTATAGGATGAGATATCTCGTTGGTGGGATAAAGAGATGTGTGACAAGGACATTATAGATGCAACTTGAAAGGACATCAATAATTTTTCCCCTGGCTGTTTTATGTCTCCGCGTCGCAAGATATCTTGTACCAAGCCCGTGAAGGTAGTCCTGCAGTTGTCCAGGGTTGCAGTTGTGTCTATTCGGTCTCGTGCAAAGGAGGTTGCAGTAGTTCTTCCAGTGCAAACAGTTAGTGTGGCAATGACAAAACCTTCTGAAGAGAAGCAACCTATTGTTGCCAAGGTTGTTGTGTGCGCTGAAACTACAGTGGAAGAGGTTGAACCATTGAGTGGGCTGAATTTACAGCTCAAGCGGGTACATGATGATGCTTGTATGCAAGTTGATTATTGATGGCGAAAGCTATACTAATGGCATTTGCAAGGCAATGGTGACAGCGTTGGGGTTGTCCACATGGCGTATTCCTCAACCTAAGCATGTGCAGTGGTTAAATAGATGCGGTATGGTGAAGAAGATACGTCGGAAACGTATCTATAATTTTTGATGTTCCATGCTTTTTTAGTATCTACTTTGCTTTGCTTTGTTACTTTGAGGTGTTTTTATATCTTTTCTAGAACTAACCTATTAACAAGTTGCCACAGTGCCAGTTGCCTGTTTTCTTCTATTTTTGGTTCCAGAAAGGCAGAAAATCAATATTATCGAAATTGGACGGGACAAAAGCCAAAGTCAATAACTTTCCGTTGGGAACAAGAAGTCCAGGGGGAGACGGAGAAGCGGGTCAGGGCGGCCACACCCCCCTAGGAGCGACCAGGGGTGGGCCCGCGCCTAGGCAGGGTGTGGGCCCCCTGGTCGCCTCCTCGGCCTCCCCTTCGCCTATAAGAAGCCCCTGATGCCTAAACCCTATGTACCCGATCAATATTCCACGAAACCTTCTGTAGCCGCGGCCACCGTCGTCCCTAGATCGGGGGATCCAAAGTTCTTCCCGGCACCCTGCCGGAGGGGAGATCATCCTAGAGGCCTTCTCTCCGGTATGATGCGTGAGTAGTTACACCTTGGACTATGGGTCCATGTAGTAGCTAGATGGTTATATCTCCTCCTTTGTGCTTTCATGTATAGATCTTGTGAGCTCCGTTCATGATCAAGATCTAATCTATTTGTAATCATGCATGTTGTGTTTGCGGGGATCCGATGGATATTGAGATTATTATGTTGGTTTGATTAATGGTTTTGTCTTTATGATTCTATCATGTCTGTGTTGTTTGTGATCTTGCATGCTCTCCGTTGTTAGTAGCTATCTTGGCCAAGTAGTTGCTAGTGACTCCAAGAGGGGGTATTTATGCTCGATAGTGGGTTCATGCCTCTAGTTTCCAAGGGAAGTAATAGAAATCTCTTCGGTTGTAGATGTGCTATTGCCACTAGGGATAAAACAACGGTCTCTTGTTAATGGAACATGTGGATTGTTTACCTTACACACTTTGCTTAAATAAGTTGCCTGTTGCTTGCAACTTAATACTGGAGGGGGTTCGGATGATAACCTGAAGGTGGACTTCTAGTCATATATGCGGTTGGATGGCGATCTATGTATCTTGTTGTATTGCCCAATCGAATCTTATAGGATCTTTCTGACTAGTATTGCATTGTTATGCCTTGCTCAGTTCCTGTAAATTGCCCTGCTATAATTTGTTTACCCTTCATGCCATGTTGTTTATCTAAGGAGAGCAGCTCTAGTGAACTATGGACCCCGGTCCAATCTTTACCATTGATACATCTTCCACTGTTACTTGTTTACTTGCTGCAAACAACCATTACCTTCCATACCATACATTTAATCCTTTGTTACAGCAAACCGGTGAGCTTGACAACCTCACTGTCTAGTTGGGGCAAAGTCTTGAGTTTGTGATGTGTAGGTCTCCGTGTTGGTTGCAACACCTGTGTGACGTTTCCTTCCTCCTTGATGCAGCCTGTCCTACGGACGCACCTCCATCTACAACACCTAGTCCCCCAAGTGGACCAATGACTCGCGCCCGAGCCAAGCTCCTACAAGCCAAGGTTAACTCGCTCCTTTCCTCATGTGATTTTGGTCTACCTTTGGATGGCTTGCTACTTCATGCAACTATGTTATGTATCCTCAGCTACGAAGCAACATCACCACACCAAGCCCCCAAGGAAGGACCAGGAGAAGAAGCTACTGGAGCTCTGCACACCGGAGTCTCCGGTGTAGACCGGAGTCTCTGGACCCCTACACCGGAGTCTCCGAACCTTCCTCCGGTCTGGACCAGAACCAAGCCGGATGCCAGAAGCCCTCCCGAGACGGGTCCGAGATCGACCGAGTCCGGCCCGGGCCGAGTCTCCGGACCAACACCGAGTCTCGGCCGCTCGATGCCAGGCATGTCAAGGCCTTTTGGGCCTGGCCCATGTAACCCCCAGTTTCGCCCAAACTTCCAGTTTTATTCCAAAACTACCCCTGTTTAAGTGGTTGGCCTATATAAAGCCCCACCCCTCATATGTAAACCCTAGACTTGGATAATAATAGATTGAGGACACCCCTTTGAGGATCTTTCATCTATTGGTCTCATGCTCCTACCCAGGAGCACCCTATTATCCACAACCTCTTGGATCTTGCCTAGTGCGTTCAAGTTGTACAAGGCCTTGGGATCTCGGTTTCTTGTCCCCAAGTAGTCAAGATCTCACCAAGCACCTCGCCCCCGTTGTTGGTCGTGGAGAGAGAGCTTCGCCCAACACCGATCCTAGGGATTATGTTGGACCGGTTGCCACCAGCGTGAGTCATCAGCGTGTATCGTGTTTTGTGTGCGTGAGTTCATCGGGTTCTTCGTGGGCGTGTGTTCATGGATTTCATTGCCTTTTCCCCTTCTACCGCTTTCCCCTCGATTCCCGCGGAGATTCGTGAAAGATCGGGCCACCCCAAGGGGTTACCCCATAACATATTGGTATCAAGAGCAAGGTTGATCACGAATTTCCCCTCAATTTTTCTTCTATCCACCATAAATTCGAAAATTTCCCAAAAAAACAGCCCTAATTTGCCTTTGGATCGATCTATCGTTTTGGAGTGTTATTTGTGGTTTTGATCCGACCAAATCTTGTCTAAGGTGTTGGTCCAGCTTTTACTTGCATTTCCCAGCCCAATTTTGGCCAAATTTTCGCGGATTTGAGGACTCAAGAACACGAGCAGATCTTCCACACCGGAGTCTCCGGTCGACACCGGAGTCTCCGGCCCAGACCGGAGTCTCCGGCCCTGGACGCCGGTTTTGACCTTTTTCCTCTTTTCTGCATTGGCTAATCTGTTTGTTTGTTGTTTGTGTTCCGTGTGCGTGTCACCAACTAACAGATAGCTTCCGCAACATCGCCGCGCTCTTCGACACCACGGACCCCAAACTCTTCCCCGCTCCATCGACACAAGATCATCATCAACAACTAAGGTATAACTTGTGTCAACCCTTGTAGCCATATCTTCCTTTGTGTGTACCTATCCTATGAGAGCAACTCATTTTGTGTTTGTATAAGCATTGTGCACTTGCCATTGGAAAGTGAGAGTGTGAGGGCAAATACAAAAGTTAACATAGTAGCATAGAAAGGGAGAAAAAGAAAAAGAATAAAAAAAGAGTAAAAGAAAAAGAAAAATAGAAAGATACATAGTCTCCCAATACAAAGAGAGCATCAAGCTTGTAAGCAAAAGAGAGAGGAAAAAGCGCGCCAAGACAAGTGCACAAATCCGTTGCTTACCCTCTTTTGGCAAACGAGTTGTGGTCTCTCCTTGAGTTGGCACGACAACCGAGCGTAGTCTTTGTTAGGCCATTTTGTGCTCACTTTCATAGTCGTGCTAACCCCATTTTTCTCCACGCGTGTGTGTAGTCGTAGGTTCTCGTCACCTTTTGAGTAGACCATTTCCTTTTGACTTGAGTTTTGTTGGATCTTCTCCACTTTTGACTATCCTTTGCGTTCGATAGGTTCTTTGGCTTTCCCACAATCCTACCCATCCACCAAAAGCTTTTGAGAGTTTTAGCTTATTCGTGTGTGAGTTTCTTTGCAATTTCACTTTGCACGCTATTCGCTCCCTTGTGTGGCAATTGGTTTGATATAATCTCCAAGGTGAGGTAAAAGGCTAACTCTACGCACCCTTATTATCCATATACAACCCTTGTCGGCTTTGCATCATGGACAGGAATGGCGAGCCGTCCCAACCACAACCACCTCCGGAGGACGACACACAATACATGACAAGATGGGACCATTGGAAGGTCCGAGGAGAATTCAACTACCATTGTGAAGCCCTTGAGCGGCCCAAGATGAACAATTTAGCGAAGCCCGAGTGGAGTTCAAGAACATCGACAACCGCTTCGAAGAAGTCCGAGGTCAAATGCATGTCATGCAACACAACCTCGGTCATCAAAACGAAGCTCTTGGTCGCGCCCTCGCCTCAACGGATGAGAAGCTTCAACGCCTCATTGATGGGTTAGCAAGGCCACACTCGCGAGACTCAAGATCATCATGGCACTCCTCAAGTGAATCAAGTGCACCTCGCCGTCACGCTTCAAGGCACCGGGATGGACCCGTCCTTCAATCCATGAGCTCTTCTCAAGCGGTACCATCTCCGCGACATGCCGTGACGTCAATCTATGATGGTGACCTCTCTGCAAGACCTCCAAGCCGTGAAGCGGACAGGCCACAACCAAGGGCACTTGTGATTCAACAAGAGCAACCTCACATGGACCACCAAGCACATCGCCATCGACATGTTCTTTCAACAAGTGAAGCATCCGAAGTGGAAGAACAAGATCGTCGTCGGCGTGAAGCACTCGAAGATCCACCAAGACGTCATCAGCGACATGAACATGAACATCGACAACATGATCATCATGACGAGCCTCCTCCACATCAAGAAGAAAGAGAGCAGCCCATTGCGCATGCGGCTCGACGTCCTCCTCGCCACATGGCGCAAGACAATGCTCCTCGGCATCACCCACGACAAGAACGAGAGCAAGCTCGTCGTGAGGATCAACAACCTCCTCCTCGTCCTCAACCGCGCCAACAACACGAGCAAGCTCCCCAAGCTCGTCGTCAAAACCAAGTTCCACCACCAAACGCGGCACCTCAACAACCGCAAGAGAAACGCCACCATCACCAAGCAAGACATGAGAGCTCGGATGATGAAGATGGCCGCCACAATCATGGCAACCGTCGCCACCGGAACCGCAATGAATAAGAAACTTTTGGCAAGCTCAAATTCACCATGCCCAAGTTCACTGGTTCCAATGAGCCCGAAGAATACCTCTCGTGGGAACTCAAGGTTGACAAGATCTTTCGCATGGACAACTATAGCAATGAGAAGATGATGGCCATGGCATCCCTCGAGTTTGATGAGTATGCCAACCTTTGGTGGGAACAAGTTCAACTCGCTCGTGAATCAAAAGAAGAGCCCTCAATCTCAACTTGGCAAGATATGAAGGCTCATATGAGATCCCGCTTTGTTCCTTCGCACTACACGCGTGACCTTTTCAACAAGCTTCAAACGCTTAGTCAAGGGACAAAGACTATGGAAGAGTACTTCAAGCAAATGGAGCTCAACATGATCCGTGCCAACATTGAAGAGCGTGATGAGCAAACAATGGCATGTTTCCTCAATGGCTTGAACCATCCAATCAATCGCATCACCGAGTTCCAAAAGTACAACAACATGGTTGAGCTTGTGCACATCGCATCAAAGGTCGAGCGTCAAGTGCAAGAGGACATCAAGTACAACAAGCCAAAGACATACTTCACATACAAGCAAGCCCCAACCACTACTCTGAAAACACCAAGTGGAAGCTCATCAAATACAACCAAGTTTCCCTTCAAGCGAACACTTCCTCAAGGAAAACCACCCCCAAGTGGAAAATACACAAGAGATGAACAACCATTCAATGGTGAGTGCTACAAGTGTGGAGGCAAAGGACACAAGTCGGCCGCATGTGGGAACAAGAAAGTTTTGTTCATCCATGACAATGGCGATGAAGAATACTTGAGTGAAGATGAGTTTGATGCAAGGGTCAAGGAAGCCATGGCAAGGCAACATTTGGAAGAGGACCAAGAACTACTTGTGTGTGAGCATGATGCAAGTCCATCGCTTGTGGTCACAAGGGTCTTAACTACTCAAGCCAATGAGAATGAAGACCAACGATCAAACATCTTCCAAACTCGTGCCGGTATCAATGGGAAGTCCATCAAAGTTGTCATCGATGGAGGAAGTTGCCACAATCTTGCAAGTACGGAATTGTGTGAGAAACTCAACCTCACCCTCCATCCGCATAAGCACCCCTACCATATACAATGGTTGAGTGACCAAGGGTCCGTCAAGATCAAGCACACTGTATCGGTAACATTCTCAATTGGACCATACAAAGACACGGTGGAATGTGACGTGGTCCCCATGACGGTTTGCCATATGTTGCTAGGAAGGCCGTGGCAATTTGACAAGCGTGCTTTGCATGATGGTCATTCAAACACTTATACCTTCAAATGGCTTGAAAAAACTTGTGTTTTGCAACCAATGACTCCTAGCCAAATAATTGCGGACAATGCAAAGGCTTTAGCGAGGGCGCAATACACAAAAACACCTTGTGAGAAGAGTGGTGAGCGAGAGAACCACACTATAGTGAGTGAGTGCCACAAGCCAAACTCGAGTGGAAAAACTAAGAGTGTTCTTCTTGCCACCAAAAGTGAGATGAG
This sequence comes from Avena longiglumis, assembly GCA_030063025.1. NCBI lineage: Eukaryota > Viridiplantae > Streptophyta > Magnoliopsida > Poales > Poaceae > Avena > Avena longiglumis. Next base: position 312,612,412 of record CP125977.1, read on the forward strand.
AGAAGTGCGGAACAACCCATCCATCTTGCACTATGTCCTTGTATGCAAGGGACTAGCGCAAGGAACTAATGACTTGACAAATGTTCCTCCTTATTTGATGGCTATTTTGCAGGAATTCCAAGATGTATTTCCCGAAGAGCTTCCTCATGGCCTACCTCCTCTTCGTGGAATCGAGCACCGCATCGACCTCATACCCGGCGCTCCACTCCCAAACAGCGCCGCGTATCGCACGAACCCGGAAGAGACGAATGAGATAGAACGACAAATCAACCAACTCGTCTCCAAAGGTTTGATCCAAGTAAGAACTAGCCCAAGCGCGGTCCCCGTGATTCTAGTTCCAAAAACAGATGATACGTTGCGGTTATGCATGGACTGTCGTCCAATCAATGCTATCACCGTGCGTTATCGACATCCTATACCGCGTCTTGATGACATGCTTGATGAGTTATGTGGAGCCACTATATTTTCGAAAATTGATCTTCATAGTGGTTACCATCAAATTCGCATGGCCGAAGGTGATGAGTGGAAAACCGCCTTCAAGACCAAGCTTGGTCTCTATGAATGGTTGGTTATGCCTTTTGGCTTATCAAATGCCCCATCTACCTTCATGCGCCTCATGAACCATATTTTGAGATCTCTCATTGGGAAGAGTGTAGTGGTTTACTTTGATGACATCCTTGTCTATAACAAGTCACTAGAGGAGCATGATACTCATGTTAAGGAGGTCCTTCAAATCCTTCGTCATGAAAAGCTTTATGCTAATCTCCCAAAGTGCACTTTTGCAAAAGACAAACTGATTTTCCTTGGTTTTGTTGTGTCTTCTAATGGCATTGAAGTTGATGTCTCAAAAGTTAAGGACAGACGAGATTGGCCCATACCTACCAATGTTAGTGAACTTCGTAGTTTTCATGGGTTGGCTGGCTTTTACCGTCGCTTTGTGAAATACTATTCCACCATTGCTTGCCCCTCAACGACTTGACCAAGAAAAATGTCACGTTCGTTTGGGGAAAAGCACAACAAAAGGCTTTTGATGAGCTCAAAAAGAGGCTCACCGAAGCACCACTTCTTGCATTACCGGATTTTAGAAAAACCTTTGAGATTGAATGTGATGCTAGTGGAATTGGCATTGGCGGCGTCCTTATGCAAAATGGGCGTCCTATTGCATACCATAGTGAGAAACTCGATGGCGCACACCTTAACTATCCCATCTATGACAAAGAGCTTTTTGCCTCGGTTCGTGTCCTTCAAGTGTGGCAACACTACCTTTGGCCCAAAGAATTTATCATCCATTCCGACCATGAGTCGTTGAAATATCTTAAGGGTCAAGCCAATTTGAGTAAAAGGCACGCCAAATGGGTTGAGTTTATGGAATCTTTTCCTTACATTGTCAAGTACAAGAAGGGCAAAGAAAATGTGGTCGCGGACGCTTTGTCTCGCAAAAACACAAACCTTCTTACGCGACTCGAAGTAAATGTCTTGGGTCTTGATGACATCAAATCTTTGTACACGTCCGACCCTTTCTTTGGACCAATTTTTGCAAGATGTTCAACAGAAAAAGGGATTGATGATTTCTATTTACATAAGGGTTTTCTTTTCAAACAAAAAAAGCTTTGCATTCCGAAGTCGTCCCTCCAATTTTTGCTTCTTCAAGAGTCCCATGGTGGAGGCCTTATGGGTCACTTTGGATGTGACAAGACATATGACATGCTATCCACTCACTACTTTTGGCCAAAGATGAAGCGCGACGTCGAGCGCCACGTCCAACGGTGCACTACATGTATCCAAGCTAAGTCTAAGTCTAACCCCTTTGGTCTTTATATGCCATTGCCTATTCCATGCACCTTGGTCCGACATTAGCATGGACTTTGTGTTAGGATTGCCTAGATCTAAACATGGACATGATTCTATATTTGTGGTAGTGGATCGCTTTTCCAAAATGGCACACTTCATTCCGTGCCATAAGACCGATGATGCTTCACATGTAGCAAATTTGTTTTTCAGGGAAATAATTCGGCTACACGGTGTACCAAGAACAATCGTCTCTGACCGCGACGTCAAATTCATGAGATACTTCTGGAAGACACTCATGGCCAAGCTCGGCATCAAGCTCCTCTTCTCGTCCGCCTCGCATCCTCAAACAGATGGACAAACCGAGGTCGTCAACCGAAGCCTTGGCACACTCCTACGGGTGTTAATAAAGAAGAACCTTAAAGACTGGGAGGAATGTATTCCACACGCCGAGTTCGCCTACAACCGCGCCAAGCACTCCACCACCATGAGGAGCCCGTTCATGATCGTCTATGGTTTCGAGCCTCTCACTGCACTCGATATCCTTCCACTTCCGCTTCATGACCGTGCCAATATGGACGTTGTCAAGCGTGCCCAAACAATTAAGAAACTCCATGAAGACACAAGAGCTACGTTCGAGAAACAAGTCCTTAGCCAAGCATCAAGGCTAAACAAGAACAAGAAAGAGATGATCTTCGAAGAAGGCGACCTTGTGTGGATACACTTGAGTAAATACCGCTTCCCCAAGGACCGCGACTCCAAACTCAAGCCAAGAGGTGATGGACCGTTCAAAGTACTAAAGAGTATCAACAACAACGCCTACATCATCAATATCCCAACATCCAAGTATCTTGTGAGCCCGACATTCAATGTCAAGGACCTCTCACCCTACCATGGCGAAGATGAAGTTGAGAAGGTTGAAGAGTCGAGGACGACTATTTCCCAAGGGGGGGAGCTGATGCAGCCCGTCCTACAGACGCACCTCCATCTACAACACCTAGTCCCCCAAGTGGACCAATGACTCGCGCCCGAGCCAAGCTCCTACAAGCCAAGGTTAACTCGCTCCTGTCCTCATGTGATTTTGGTCTACCTTTGGATGGCTTGCTACTTCATGCAACTATGTTATGTATCCTCAGCTATGAAGCAACATCACCACACCAAGCCCCCAAGGAAGAAGGACCAGGAGAAGAAGCTGCTGGAGCTCTGCACACCGGAGTCTCCGTTGTAGACCGGAGTCTCCGGTCCCCTACACCGGAGTCTCCGGACCTTCCTCCGGTCCGGACCCAGGAACCAAGCCCGGGCGACAGAAGCCCCTCCGAGACGGGTCCGAGATTGACCGAGTCTCCGCCTGCATCGAGTCTCCGGCCTGCTCGATGCCAGGCATGTCAAGGCCTTTTGGGCCTAGCCCATGTAACCCCTAGTTTCGCCCAAACTTCCAGTTTTATTCCAAAACTACCCCTGTTTAAGTGGTTGGCCTATATAAAGGCCCACCCCTCATATGTAAACCCTAGACTTGGATAATAATAGATTGAGGACACCCCTTTGAGGATCTTTCATCTACTGGTCTCATGCTCCTACCCAGGGGCACCCTATTATCCACAACCTCTTGGATCTTTCCTAGTGCGTTCAAGTTGTACAAGGCCTTGGGATCTCGGTTTCTCGTCCCCAAGTAGTCAAGATCTCACCAAGCACCTCGCCCCCGTTGTTGGTCGTGGAGAGAGAGCTTCGCCCAACACCGATCCTAGGGATTATGTTGGACCGGTTGCCACCGGCGTGAGTCATCAGCGTGTATCGTATTTTGTGTGCGTGAGTTCATCGGGTTCTTCGTGGGCGTGTGTTCGTGGATTTCATTCCCTTTTCCCCTTCCACCGCTTTCCCCTCGATTCCCGCGGAGATTCGTGAAAGATCGGGCCACCCCAAGGGGTTACCCCATAACACTCCTACTCGTTCGATAACCTTGGTTTCTTACTGAGGGAATAGTGATGATGTGCTGCTTCACACCTTCCTCTTGCGGTTCCCAACGAAGTGCTAACCAGCACCATCACGCTATTTTCTGGCGCCGTTGCCGGGGAGGCTAAGGACTTCTTCACAATGGGAGTCCTCCACTACCTTTCTCTTTACTTTGTTTTTAGTTTGCTTAGTTTCTTTTGTTTGGTTTTGTTTGCCTCTTTTCAAAAACTCCAAAAAAAATAGTTTAGTTTGGTTTGCTTTCTTTATTCAAAAACACACACAAATTAGTTCCTACTCTAGTTGTTGGTCTTTTGTTGCCTTGCTTGTTCATGCTTTCTATCACCGGATGGTTTCTTTGAAACTAGTTCTTATTGGCAAGGTAGGTTCACGGAAGAACAAAGGTATTATTATAAGGAACACCATTTGTCACAAAAATGGAAGCACTTATGAGAGCAAATTTATAAGTTGAATACTATTGCTAGAGAGGTGTGCTCCACTTATAATGTTACTTATTGCTTTGATAAAGCCTGTTGTTGTAGGAGGTATAAACACCTCCCTTTTCAATGTGACTATAATGATAATGTTACCATATCCTCTTATGTTAAAGGAATTTATGACTTTGATGATGTGGAACAAATTGAAGAATTTATTGCCTTCAAGGGTGCATTTGAACTTGCCAGTTTGCTTGAAAATACTGATGATGCACCTTATGAATCTGAGGTTTATGAGATACTTAAATTTTGCTTTGATAATTACAAGGAAGAAAATGGCTATATTCTTGAATATTTTAATAGGTGTTTTCCACAAATGGAAGAGACTAATGCCTTGCAGGAGCCTATGGAAGAAGAAATTGTTGAAACTGAAAGCTCATTAGATGAAAAATAGGGGGAGAGTGATGAACAAAAGGAGGAAGAATGGATCTACCCATGCCTACCTTCTAATGAGAGTAACTCTTTATCCCTTACATTATTTTATTGTCCCCCATGCTTACTAAAGGAGGATGAATGCTATGTTCCTGTGGATCCTTTTGAAATATCTACTTTGGGTAAAACCTGTAAAAGGTTTTAATCCTACTATTTTTGAGCTTGATATAAATTATGTGTTTGTAGATCATGAAAAGCATGCTTTATGTGATAGCTATATTGTTGAGTTTATTCATGAGGCTACTGAAAATTATTATGAGAGAGGGAAACATGGTCTTATGTATCTCAACAATATTAAGTTTCCCCTCTTTATGTTGAAAGTTTTGAAGTTGCACTTGTTTTGCTTTCCTATGCTTGTGGCTTTGTGCTTCTTTGATTTATTTTCTTACAAGATTCCTATGCATAGGAAGTGGGTTAGACTTAAATGTGTTTTGAATTTGCTTCTTGATGCTCTGTTTGATTTCAATTCATAATTCTTATGTGAGCATCTTCTCAAGCTATCAAGCCTAACTTAAAGGCGTTAAAGAAAAGTACTTGGTGGGAGATAACCTAAGAGTTTCCTTGAGTCTTGGAAGTTATTACTTCAGTAATGACCTCTCTTTATCCTTTTTGTTTGCTTTTTGTGCCAAGAATGACCTCTAATGAGAGGGAAGTAAGATTTGGGGAGTTGTTGTCCTGAAACAGATTTCTATCCTCCACCATAAAAATTCGTGAGGAGTCTCTGTAACTCGGATTGAGCTCAATATTTACGAATAAATCTACCAGTATGTTAGCTAACTTTTGTTAGTTAAACACGTTTTGATTTGAGCAACAGAAGATGTTCAAAAAAATCGGTTTCTACCTGCTGGTCTGTTCTGACAGATTTCTGCCATTATTTGCATTTGCTTCTTATTGATTCCTTTTGGAGTTCTCTTTTGGGGAATTAAGCTTTTTGAAGGAGTTACTATAGTAGCTTGTGTTTTTAGTGAAAAGACTTGCTCTTCCAAAGCTTTGATAGAGGTCTAATATCTTTTGAATACACTAATGTTGCTAATGAAGATTGTGTGAAGTTTTGTATGAAGGAAAAATTTCAGGTGTAGAGAGAGAGAGAGAGAGAGTGATGTAATGAGATGAAAAATGGACAAAATTTCAAGCTTGGGGATGCCACCATGGTGTCACCCCAAGAAATATCCAAGAGGTACAAGCGTCAAAGCTTGGGGATGCCCAAGGCATCCCCTTCTTCATCAATAAAAAGCTCAGGTCTGTCTAGACACTTCGTTTTTATTGTTTCATGCACAGTTGTGTTGTTCTTGGAGCGTCTTAGTTTTAGTTTGCTTTGCTTAGGTTGTTTAGTTTGCTAAAGTAGTTTGGACCCCCGTTATCGCTGTGTTTTTGCAAATAAGTTGCTTGGTGTTGGAAAGGGGTAGGAAGTTCTTGCTTGGAAGTGCAAGAGGAGCTTGCATTGACTATGACTTGGACTTTAGCATGACATGCTAGGTGTTGTTTTGACCTTATGCTTAGTGATTATTGTTGTAGCATGTCTTGTTCCAAGTCATTGGGATTGCTTAGTGTGCCTTGAAGAAATTATGCGATGTTTTAGCATGCAAAAGCATAGTATTGTGGTATTCTCCTTTGATGCTTTGTTTGGGTTGACTTGGCACATGCTCACACCATGTTATGACTATGACAAGTCACGATAGCCTCTAAGATCATTTAGTCCTTGACTTGTAGTACCACTCTATGCTTTGATTAGTAATGCTTTGTTGCTCTGCATGATTATGGCCATTATTGCTCTCTTAGTTGGTTGCTCCTAGTCTTTTGCTAGCCTCCACTTGTGTGAGTAAGTTCTACTCATGCTTCCAACTCCCAAGAAACCAAGTTATTCCAAAGTGTCCACTATAAACTCCTATGCATGGTGTGTTACACCATTCCAAGTATATTCTTATTTTCAGCTATCTTTCAATTAAAAACTATTTTGTTATGTGAAAACTTAGTGATTAAAGCCCTCACAAACTTGATGGCACACTTTATATTCTTTTCCCCTAATAAACTTGAACCATTGTGTCATCTATGTTGTGATAAAGGGGTTAACCTCTTGGGTGGCCCGATCTTCACGGATCTCGTGGTCAAATCGATGGGAAAGCGAGGGGAAAGGGAGAAGGTAGCGGAAGCGAACACATACCTCGTGAAGAACACGATGAACACACGCAAAACTCACAAGATACAAGGCCGATTGCTCCCGAACGGCGGCCACCGGTCCGATAGAATCCTCGCAAGGAAAGATCGGTCAATGTGCTCCCTCAAATCCACATCGGAGAGGGAAGAACACCTTGGGGAGGGTCTTGACAACTTGGAGACGAGACACCGAACTCCAAGGCCTTGTTCAACGATGGATGTGTGATGCAAAGTCCAATCAAGGTTGGTGACGATAGTCGGTCCCCTTGTAAGGGGATGAGGCAAAACTAGAGATTCCACACAAGGGGGTTGTCTTTAGTCTATCATCTATGCCTGAGGGATACATGAGGGGTGGGGGCTCTATTTATAGGCCAACCACTAAACAAGGGTAGTTTGGGGATAAACTAGGAGAATAGGTAAGTAAAGGGGAATACATGGGCTGTGGCCCACCAGTGCAAAGGCACAGACATGACCGGTAATCTGGGACTCAAGACAGTAGTACCGGTCAGAATCCTAGTACCGCTTATGTCTGGAGCGTCAAGATGGCGGATAGCGAGTAGTACCGCTGACCGGTAGTACCGGTTCAGACGATCGGTAGTACCGCTTGGACCTGGCAGCTGTCGACCTGTCTTCTTCTGTCTCCTCTTCCAAGCCTCCGTCTTGTCGGGCTTAATGTTCCGGGCTTCCTCCCTTTCCTCCGTACTGGTCGGTGTGAACCTATCATGCATATGTGATGGAGTATGAAGTAGCATACCATTCAATAGGGTAGGAAGTGGGATCGCATAGAGGAACGGATTCACCTTTGGAGTCCATGTCGACTTGGCGTAAGTTGGAGAACTTGATGTAGTAACGACCGTAGGTCGGGCTGCATCATCCCCCCCCCCTTCAAAAAGAGTCGTCCTCGACTCTCCATGTTCATCACGAAGTAGAATAGGTTGAAGGACATCCTTGATCCTGGGGTTCACCATATAGTCGTCCTCGGGAAGATCGACTTGACAACACTTCAATGTTCCTTCACCTTCCATGAAGCCTACAAAGCTCACAACAAAAGCGAAGCAACACTCAAAGCGTAGCCAATTCATGAACATTATAGCATGAGTCCTCAAGTAGAAGGAAGTACATTTGCGTGTAGAGATGGCTCTCTCTTCGGTTCTTCTTGTCAACACGTGGTTGGTAGAGTTTGACGTGTATGCACTTGTACCTTCACACAACAAAGACCAAGCAAAATATTTTCGTGCGTGATAAAGGAGCATGTCAAATGTGGCATGTACATTCTTCTTCACAACACTATTAGCATAATGCATGTATAGCAAATGGGATGCATTTGCAAGGTCAAAGTGCATGGAAATCGTTTGAACATCATCCAAATGTGGGAACTCAAAAAAACCATACAATGTTTTAGTGTGGCTGTAGGGGTCCCAACCTTTAATAAGGTAGGTTCCTCCTGTGTTTTACAATGCTAGTCCCTGGATCAATAGCTAGCATCCACAGTTAAGATGTAATATCAAGATACAAAGGTCTTAACATAACTTTATAACCAGGAATAACATAATCTTATTACATCAAACATAGCTCATTTGGCTATTACATTACTTTGCAGCGGAATAAACATAGTCATGAGTCCTTCATCTTCATAGTGCCACAGGCAGATGTTGGTTGTAGACTTTGTAATCCTAGTCAATCAAACAATCTTCATTTTAAAACAATCAACCTGCAACATTATAAGTTACAGCCACAAGGGTCAATACATTTTGAATTGTATTGGCAAGCTTCACTTTTATGTATAATAAGAGTGGATCCTATCATTAGATGCATATTTGGCTAAGTAGAGTTTAAGGCTTATTTGCATAAGGCATTGTTTTTTTTATCCTATCTTTTCAAAAAGGGGTTTTTAAGTCCTTGGTCAAATATCTTTTCCAATTCCTTGAACTCCTTGGTAGAAACTCAAGTGTCCAAATCCTTGTCAAAACACCTTGAGCACCTTGGTAACCCCAAGTGCCTCAAGTTTTATCAAAAATCATGAGTTCCTTGGTAACCCCAAGTACATCATACTCTTGAGCACCTTGGTAACTCCCCAAGTGCATCAAGCTTAACAAATCTCTTTGAATTCCTTGGTACCCCCAAGTGCATCAAGTTTTTTTATATTAGAAGTTGGAATGTCGAGATCTCCCATAGTTCAAACTTTAGTTGCTCAGTATTGTCCATAACCGGGGACACGGCTAAGTACTTAGATTTTTGTTAACTTCTGCAGAAGGAGTACACTTTACCCACATGACACAATCCCATCTTGTTGCCACCAAAGGCCTCTTGGATTAGTGCTCACCAAGATGGAGTACCTAGCAGACCGAGAGTGTGACAAGTCTTTCCAAAAGGTCCTCCCATACATCATTGCTAGCTTGTCTTCAGCCCCCATGAAGCATTCCAGATCCCCATGTCCGGTAACTAAAGACAATGTATGGACCTCCCTAATGTAGTTGACTAAGCCAGAGCCATAATAGCATGTGGTTGTACACGAAAGCTACAATTGGAGAAACATGTTCAATCTCTAAGTTTCCTAGGTGGTTTTCATTTGGAGCACAACACAAAGTGATTGCCATAGACATGGTTCCCTTTTGTTGCCACCTTCTCCAAAACATAAAGTGTCCACCACCTAGGTGGTTCATTGAGTCCTTGTTTTATTATATAAAACACAAGTCTTTTTTTCTCAACCTTTGTAAAATATCAACATGTATCTCTTTTCAAAATATAGCATGGCTAAGCATGTACAACTTCAATAATTTTTACTAAGGAGTGTATAGGGAATCCTATTAGGATTAGCATAGCATAAGTATAAAACATTTTCATGCATGTTTACAAAATCCACTAAGTATAATGAAAATAGTAGGTCTTTTGAATGATAGTGTAACTTGCCTTTTTGGTAGGGAATGAGGGTTCACTCCTTGATCTTGCTAGTCTCACACTTTGATAATTTCACTACAAGTCAATCAAGCAAGACACAAAATCAACTAAAATTCCAAACCAAGGTTTAAACAAAAAAAAATTTCACATTCACAGAGCAATGGAATCTAAGTCATGCAAAAGAGGGTTCTATTGCAAGGTTGGTCTCTACTAGGTTTATAAACTTTGTAAGGTTCCAATTTGATCATTTACCAAAATGGCCAAGTCATTAGTTAGAGGGTTTTGCTCAAATACTATTTTAAAGATCCATTCAACATTTTATGTGGTGGAAAATAGTTTTTATCACTCAAAACCTTATGTTTTTCACCAAGTGAGTTGCTCTTGGCAAAGTTTGGTGTTTTGGGTCAGTAAGTTTTTGTCAAAACATTTTCCTAAGGTTTTCCTTGCAAAAACATTTTCACCATAAAAATCCATGAGTTTATTAGGCTAGAAAATGGCTAAGTTAAATAATTCAACTTAAATTTCACAAAAATCATTTTTAACACTATGGGTTGGTTCCTAGGGTCAGTAAGGTCACACAAATCCATTTTGCAAAAGATTTAATCCTAAAATAATTTTAAACAATTTTATACTCTAAACAAGTACACAAATGTTTCTGTAGTTTCAAACAAGCTAACTGATACTATTTTTCAAACTAAGGCCATGGTTAGCTAGGGCTTGTTCTCCTGATTTTATTGATATAAAATTTGCCAAATTTGGACGTGTGGTTTGAAAGTTATAGCAATTACAAATTTGTATTCTAATCAGATCAAAATTCTATTTTTAAATCGATTCCTGTACACGTGGTCTTCGATTGGGCAAAACGGTTCGGATCGGCTCATCAAAAGCGTTGGATCTAACTGAAAATGTGCGCGCAGATTGACGATACCCCTTGGTAGTGGTTCTATTATATCCATCCGATCGACATCGACGGCTCTTTCTCGCCAAGGATCAAGGCGCTAGGTCGACGGCGGAACGGCTAGTTAGCGGCGCTAAGCGAAACAGACGCGAAAAGAGGGGAGGATGCTCACCAGGTTCGAAATGCAACACTGATGCTCAACTCGCTTGCGGTTTGAAAGGGGGCGCTCAGAGGCAGTCGTAATTTCTCGTCGGAGTTGGGAACGGCGACGGACGCGTCAAGTGGTCGTCGGGGACGGTGTTGTGGATCACCTCAAAGAGAAATGACGACATGGTTAGATGCGCAGGAACAAGACAGTCGTGCGTGAACTAGAAGGCGCGGGTGGTCGATGCACTGTGGGCTTCACGAGATGAAGCATGACGGTGGCGTTGTCGGCGAGGTTGCTGGTACCATGGTCAAGTTGGATGCACCAGCGGTACCGAGTGGGGATGTTGCGAGCTTGGTCGGGAGGAGAGGGCGAGTCTTGGCGGAATTGGCGAGGAGGGTCGTCGAGTAGCAGGTGACAGAGGAAATTGGGCGGCTGGGCGAGGAGAGGCGTCTGGGGGAACCGGAAGAGGGGAGGCAGGCGCTCTTATCGTGCGTGATGGCTGGGCGAATTTACGCGACAATAAACAGGATTGATGGAGTATTCAACGGCAGTAACTGCGACGTGGTTTGGGGGAAGGAGGGAGTCGCGGCGAAGAAGATGACTAGCGAAGTGGGGCCGGTCGGTCAGTGGGAAAAAGGAAGAGGGGGAGGTCCACATGTCAGTTGCTCCGTGGGTTTTAGAAGTAGTGTGAAACGTTTTCTTTCGGGGGAGGGGAGTTGGGCTAGATGGGCTTGAGCTGGGCCAGTTGGTTGGGCTGCTCGTTTTGATTCCATTTTTTTATTCTGTAGTCTTTTCTTTTTCTGAAACTATTTTCTGTTTGGAAATTCAAACAAACATTCATACATTCAAACAATTCAAACTTTCAACATTCTTTGCACTTGATTTTTGGTTCTGTTTAACCACATAAACCAAATCCCAAAATAAAATAATATTTTTAAATCTTTTTAGGTTCCCTTTATTAACTAAATAAAATGGTCCATGGTTTAATAATAAAACAAGGTTTGGTTTATTTTATAAAATCTTCAATTGCAATCAAAATGCTTTCAAAAACTCAATCAGTAGGTTTTATTTGGAAATAAAGATTATTTGGAAAACCTATTTAAAATAAAATAATCCTTTTACATTGAGGTCCATTAATAATAAAATAAAAGGGGCCTTAGTTATATTATCAAATAGGGTTTGATTTTATTAATAAAATCTTTATTTGAAACCTAAATATTCTCAAAAACAATTTAGTAGGTTTTATTAGAGGATATAAAATACTTGGAAAACCTATTTAAAACAATTTAATAAGTTTTGATGTTTTAATTAAAATGGTAAAACCTTTTATTTGAATAAATTTTTGATATTAATTCCTTATTATTTTATTTTAAATAAACCTTTGTTTATTTTTATTCAAACTAAATGTTTTAATTTCCAAGGCTTGGTCAAAGTTTAATTTGGCTTTATTAAATAATCCTTATTTGTAAAACAAATCATTTCATTTAAGAGTTTCAAAATAGTATTTTAAATACTTTTATTTTCCTTTAATAAAAGTTTATCATCTTAAATCCCTTTAGGTTTTATTTAATTCAAAAATTATAAGGGTTTGAAGTTCCAATTGAATTCAAAAGTTTCTTCTAGCTCTGAAATTTAAACAAAGTTTTATTTTATTCATTTATTTTCACATTACAAAATTTGGAAAATCTTGAGATGTGACAGTGGCACTCAAGGCAATTGACTAGAATTTTGATCAACGTCCTTGTCCTTGATGTGAGAATAGGATAATTCGGCAAAAACACGCAAGGAAGAATGTCCAAAGCAATATCAATATGTGTGCAAACCAACCATTGTAAAGAGAAATTGTTCGACATGTTGGATGTCACACACAAATCATCGAAAGCAAATATCATGGGAATATGAGTATCCCAAGCGAAAGCAAAAAACAACACATTTGCAAACAAACCAAAAGAAAGAGCAAGTGGTCCTTATGTTTGTTGCAATAATAAGACGAGATACTTGAAAGCTCTCATGACAATACATGCTCTTAATGGCATTATGGTTGCACACAGAACATCGGAAAGAGAAATTGTTCAACATTTTTGTTACAACACACAAAGCATCAATATCCAATAGCAAAGAAACATGAATGTCACAAGGTGAGATAATACCATCAACATGCTTGCAATCAAACCATAGGAATGAGAAATTTGCCAACATGAAAGATGCAAAGCATGCAAAAGGTATCAGAGCTGGGTTCGATCTTGAACTCACTTGTGGGATGCTCTCAAGAGCTCTTTTTGTCAACTCGTGCTCAACCGAGGTTGACATTCTCATGCGGGTACCTACACACATCATACACAAAAGGAAGAACGTGTGTGCATGGTAGAGATACACATCATCCATCATGACGTATCTCTTCTTGTGCACATCACCATTAATGTCAAAGTATGAAATAGATGCATGGTGAGTATGCAAGTGGGGAACATGCTTATCATGGCAATCATCAAAATCTCCAAAAATTGAGAAAGCTATGGGGGGCATCTCATTATAACGCATGTGATCAATATTGTTGCAAGCAAAACAAGTGAAATAGCAAGCATTCATCTTATTGCAAGCAACGGGAGAAATTGAATGACTAGCATGACAACGCATGTCCAAAGCAATTGGAGGATACACGCAAGATGCATAGCATGGCATGTTTATGGCAATGATATCGCAATCAACCAGTTCCACATTATCAATATTATGCAAAGGAAAAGCATCACATGGGAATATGAGTGAAGCATATGTAATGTCACAAGTATCATCCATAGCATGCATATCCTCACAATTCATCATGTCCATTAGTGGGATCATGGCATCATCAACACCCTTATTGTTACCTTGTTCATACCTCTCATATGAAGTGGGTGTTGTGGAAGTAGTGGCCTCCTTGTGGACGACTTCATCTTCTTGATGTATCCATGGCGTAGCATCATCTTCATCCACCATGTACATATTCTCCATTCGAGGCATCATTGCTTCATGGCTTGGCGCGTCTTCATCCATGGAACCTCGCACAACACAACAGAACACACTAGAGGTAGAGGGTAAGTCGTTAGAAATCGAAATAGCCTCACTTGACCTATCAACTACCACTCTCAACTCACTCGGTGTATCACTCATGCCCTCCAAGTGGAAGCACTCAATCTCACATAAGGTGGAGTCACTCATCTCACTCTTGTTCTAACTCAAGTGGGATAAGTGGCTCTCATACTCGCATGGGATTGGTACCACATCATCACTCAAGCATATAGGGATAGGCTCGGTTTCCTCAACTCCTTGCGCCTCCTTTGGTGAAGGGAAAATCCCATGCTCACCATTCGTGACCTTGTCGCCTTCAAGGTTGGATGCCATAAGATGGGCATCATTGCTCGCCTCCATGGTTGAAGGGGGAATCCCATGCTCGAACGTTTTATGGCCATCTCGTAGTAGTGGTGGAGGTAGGCTCATGCTATCCAACTTTTTGAAGTAGAGGTCTACATTTTCCTCATTCGTGAGGTCGTGGAAGTCAAGCGTAGGCGTTTAATCTTGATGGCGTGGAGGAAGGCTTGCTCTTGGTGCCATTGTGGTGGTGGCACGAGTAGTTGAAGGTGCCCTATGATGATGTCGACGGAGGTCATTGGCGTGCCTTGCCGATGGTTGATGTTGGTGAAGCACTTGGTCATCCACATGACGCTCACGATGGTGATCATTTGCCTTGGCACTCTTCTTGTGCTTGTGGTGCCTTCTTGAGCTTGCTTGAGCATTATGGTTGGTGCTCATCATGAATTGTTTGTCTTGGTGGCGAAGATGCCTTTGACGATGTCTTGTATCCTCTTTATGGTGGCGATGCTCATAAGAGGATGTTTGTCGATGAAGATTCTTGTTTCTTGGCGCCTCTTGATGTATATGATGTTTGGATGCCACTCTTGTTTCGATAGGAGGTGGAGCTTGGCGCCTTGGAGGTGATGGAGCTTGGCGCCTTGGAGATGGTGGAGCTTGACGCCTTGGAGGTGATGGAGCTTGGCGCCTTGGAGATGGTGGAGCTTGAAGCCATCTAGGTGGCGGCACTTGTCGCCTTGGAGGTGGATCATCGAAGTAGGTGGTGCCCTTTGGTGTGGCACGCTTGGCCATGAAGGTCATGGAATCTTGATGATGCGCCTCCTATTGCTTGGCGTAGTAGGCTTCCATCTCCACACGGTGGAGGAATTCTTCATGGCTCATGGAGGAGCCATCAAAGTCGATGAAGTTCTCCGTGTCCTCCATTCTTGGCGAAGCGTCGTCGATGTCGCACTCGAAGTCGTCCATGCTTGGGGAGTAATTGTTGGTGTAGTACTCCATATCACCCAAGCATGTGGAGCCATTGTCACTGTAGTGCTCCCTAGTCTCCATGCATGAGGAGCCATTGCCATTGTAGAGCTCCAAGTCTTCCATGCTTGAGGATCCAAAGTTGATGTCATGCTCCATGTCTTTCATGCATGTGGAGCCGTTGTCGGTGTAGTGCTCTGTCATGTCCTCTATACTTGTGGAGTCGTAGTCATGGTGGCTCATCATGGATTCTTCATAGATATCATCTTCGGTTTCGGAGTCCCTAGACATGATTCCCAAGATCAAGTGTTGTATATGGAAGTGGTAGAGGGTGTTGGGATGCAACGTCAAACCTTACTTTACCTTGGAAGATAGTATCGTGCAAGTGGCCACACTTGAGAGCAATAAACCAAGCAAAGTGAAGTTCACGTGGAACACCAAAACCAACTACGAACCAAAAAAACACACACACACAAGGCCTATGGTGGATAGGTATGCAAAATGGCATGTCAAGAACCAATCCTAAATCAAGATGTTGTATTGGCAAGTAAAGAACCACAATGATCACAAAGTAAACAAGTTAATCCACAAGATAGGAAATATGTACAAGGAAACACACACGATGGGATAAATGGGACTTGTGTGACGGAAAGTGAGCTAAGAACCAAATGATTACCTAGCGAAGACTATAAGCTCATGTCACACAAGTATAAGGAGAGACGCTAGTTCGATTGCACAAAATTGGTGGGCTACAAGATATGCACAATAAGTACCACCTATATGATGTTCATCGATCTTGCGCTTCCTATTCTATGAGGCACATGTATATTTGTTTTTTTTCTCTTTTCCTTTTTCTATTTTTTTCACTCTTTTTCTTTCTATTTTTCACTTGCCTCTTCCTTGTGCCAACAACTATACAAGATAACTATATGAGATAGCGCTCACAACGTTTGCTCGGAATCTACAAGGTATCAAATGTGCATATCCCAAGCAATCATAAGAGGAACAAGTCTTAGTAGGTGTTTGTTTCTCGCAAAGATAGTGGGGTTCACAAAGGAATGCAAGTGGGGAGAAGTCGCGGAATGTTTAAACCTTTCGTCGACGATCTTCACCCTTTATTGTTGGATTCCGCCTTGCTCACGGAATTTGGATGGAGTATATAGCATGAACAACGTGGATGATGATGTAGAGCTCCTTCTCCTCTTCGAAACGAGCTAAAGAACACCAAAATCCGAGTTCGAATGCAAAAGTTATGCTCAAAACGGTGAGCGGCTGAAATCTGAGAATCTGTTTTTTCTGTTCAGTACCGGGCGGTACTACCGGTTTTTGGAGCGGTAGTAATGGGTTTTCGGAGGATCGGTAGTACTGTTTAGGTACCGGGGAGGTGCGGTAGTACCGGGTTTTGAGCCCGGTAGTACCGGTTGGTCCTGGGACGCCCAGATTTGACGCGTTTTCGCGATTTTGGGGCGATTTGGGCGGAAAATCTTTAAGAAAAACACCAAATCGAAGGGGTAAATGATGGAATTAGGCCATGGGAACGCAAAGGAAGGTAGATCAACAAGTTTAGCAAGTAATCCACGGATCACAACCTACCAAAAACGCACTCAAATCACATATCGATCCAAAACACGAATTGGGGCTATTTTTGGTGGAATTTTCGAATTTATGGGGAAAAGACCAAATCGATGAGAAATCCGTGGCAACCAAAAGCTGCTGATACTAGATGATAAAGGGGTTAACCTCTTGGGTGGCCCGATCTTCACGGATCTCGTGGTCAAATCGATGGGAAAGCGAGGGGAAAGGGAGAAGGTAGCGGAAGGGAACACACACCTCGTGAAGAACACGATGAACACACGCAAAACTCACACGATACAAGGTCGATTGCTCCCGAACGACGGCCACCGGTCCGATAGAATCCTCGCAAGGAAAGATCGGTCAATGTGCTCCCTCAAATCCACATCGGAGAGGGAAGAACACCTTGGGGAGGGTCTTGACAACTTGGAGACGAGACACCGAACTCCAAGGCCTTGTTCAACGATGGATGCGTGATGCAAATTCCAATCGAGGTTGGTGACGATAGTCGGTCCCCTTGTAAGGGGATGAGGCAAAACTAGAGATTCCACACAAGGGGGTTGTCTTTAGTCTATCATCTATGCCTAAGGGATACATGAGGGGTGGGGGCTCTATTTATAGGCCAACCACTAAACAAGGGTAGTTTGGGGATAAACTAGGAGAATAGGTAAGTAAAGGGGAATACATGGGCTCTAGGACCGGTAGTACCGGACTCAAGACCGGTAGTACCGGTCGTAACCGGTAGTACCGCTCGTAACCGGTAGTACCGCTCTAGGACCGGTAGTACCGCTTGCGGTCCTGGAGCGTCAGTAGCGAGCGGTAGCAAGGGCGGTAGTACCGCTAACCGGTAGTGCCAGTTCCGACGACCGGTAGTACCGCTTGGACCTGGCAGCTGCCAACCTGTCTTCTTCCGTCTCCTCTTCCTAACCTCTGTCTTGTCGGGCTTAATGTTCTGGGCTTCCTCCCTTGCCTCCGTACTGGTCGGTGCGAACCTATCATGCATATGTGACGGAGTATGAAGTAGCATACCATTCAATAGGGTAGGAAGTGGGATCACATAGAGGAATTGATTCACCTTTGGAGTCCATGACGACTTGGCGTAAGTTGGAGAACTTGATGTAGTAACGACCGTAGGTCGGGCTGCATCATGTTGTATATGCTTGCACTTATACATTGGAATTAGCAGAACCGTGCTGTCACAGAGAACGTTTTCAATATTGCACTTATACTTTGTACTCAGTTGACATCATGCTCTTTTGTCTATGGATGTCACCGGTGTGAAATAAAGAGGGAACTTGTAAGTCCATGGAGTTTGTATTCTGTGTTAGAGAAACGCCTGAGCCGCTAGCCTATGCCATGCCTAGTCATGGTGGAAACTTACAGCATCACCATAGTGAGCTATCTATGAAGCATCCTCAATAAAAAGCTATGCACATAGTAAATAAAAATATCGCTGAGATGCTCATTGTCTGCTTGTCTTGTCATTTTGGTTATGGGATAGCTCCTATACCATGTGCAAGGGGTACCCCGTTGGCGGTTCTCTATGATATGCAAATACTTACAATGACAAGAACTTACAGGTGACTGAAGTTGAGTAGCATGAGGTGTGTCCCTCGTATTCAAGGGACTTGAGATTGCCAACTTATACTTCGTCAAGCATATACTCCATCTTTGTTCACTTTAATCTTAATCACTTCAAGATGCTTATGATAGGGGCAATGAGGGTTGAAAGCTAAAAAGTACCATAATTTTTGGAAGCTCTTTTTGAAACTTGAAATCCCTTCTTCCTTTATAAAAGGACTTTCTTCCACCATATTTGAGTCTCCACCTTCTACCTTTAGGCACCATTAAGAGAGCATAGTTGTCATTCTGTGTGCAGTGTCCCAAAGCTTATTGATTGATGCATATTGTGATATTACCTGTTCTTGTGCTACTTGTTTGTAGTCACCCTTGTGAACTTTCAAGGTGTCCTATGCATCTATGTGCTACTCTATGAGGGACAAGCTGAATGCCACTATGCTATGTTTTCTATATGTGAAACAAACAAACGTTTTTCAATGCATGTTATTCATGATCTTTGTTTGTAGCCTTTCATGTTGCATGCATAGTTGCTTTGTCTATTGTTAGAACTCCATCTTTCATGCACATGTTTAGAGTTCTTTGATCCTGGCTTTTAATGCTTGCAAATGGTTTGATCTTGGTTTTGATGGTGCATGTCACCTCAAAAATTATTCTTTTTATCACTTACCTACTCGGAGAAGAGCAGGAGTTAAGCTTGGGGATGCTTGATATGTCGGAAACGTATCTATAATTTTTGATGTTCCATGCTTGTTGAGTATCTACTTTCCTTTGCTTTGTCTTACTTTGAGGTGTTTTTATATCTTTTCTGGAACTAACCTATTAACAAGTTGCCATAGTGCCAGTTGCCTGTTTTCTTCTATTTTTTGTTCTAGAAAGGCAGAAAATCAATATTCTCGAAATTGGACGGGACATAATCCAAAGTCAATAACTTTCCGTGGGGAACAAGAAGTCCAGAGGGGAGACGGAGAAGCGGGCCAGGGCGGCCACACCCCCTAGGCACGACGAGGGGTGGGCTCGCGCCTAGGCAGGGTGTGGGCCCCCTGGTCGCCTCCACGTCCTTCCCCTTCGTCTATAAGAAGCCCCCGATGCCTAAATCCTAAGTACCCGATCAATATTCCACGAAACCTTCTGTAGCCGCCGCCATCATCGTCCCTAGATCGGGGGATCTGAAGTTCTTCCCAACACCCTGCCGGAGGGGATATCATCCCGGAGGCCTTCTCTCCGGTATGATGTGTGAGTAGTTCCACCTTGGACTATGGGTCCATGTAGTAGCTAGATGGTTGTATCTCCTCCTTTGTGCTTTCATATATAGATCTTGTGAGCTCCGTTCATGATCAAGATCTAATCTATTTGTAATCATGCATGTTGTGTTTCCGGGGATTCGATGGATATTGAGATTATTATGTTGGTTTGATTAATGGCTTTGTCTTTATGATTCTACCATGTTTGTGTTGTTTGTGATCTTGCATGCTCTCCGTTGTTAGTAGCTATCTTGGCCAAGTAGTTGCTAGTGACTCCAAGAGGGGGTATTTATGCTCGATAGTGGGTTCATGCCTCTAGTTTCCAAGGGAAGTGACAGAAATCTCTTCGGTTGTAGATGTGTTGTTGCCACTAGGGAGAAAACAACGGCCTCTTGTACATGGAACATGTGGACTGTTTACCTTACACACTCTGCTTAAGGCTATTGTCTGTTGCTTGCAACTTAATACTGGAGGGGGTTCGGATGATAACCTGAAGGTGGACTTCTAGTCATAGATGCAGTTGGATGGCGGTTTATGTATCTTGTTGTATTGCCCAATCGAATCTCATAGGATCTTTCTGACTAGTATTGCATTATTATGCCTTGCTCAGTTCCTGTCAATTGCCCTGTTGTAATTTGTTTACCCTTGATGCCATGTTGTTTATCTAAGAAGAGCACCTCTAGTGAACTATGGACCCCGGTCCAATATTTATCATTTATACATCTTCCGCTGTTACTTGTTTACTTGCTGCAAACCACCATTACCTTCCACACCATACGTTTAATCCTTTGTTACAGCAAACCGGTGAGCTTTATAACCTCACTGTCTAGTTGGAGCAAAGTCTTGAGTTTGTGTTGTGCAGGTCTCCGCGTTGCTTGCAACACCTGTGTGACGTTTCCTTCCTCCTACCGGTTCGATAACCTTGGTTTCTTACTAAGGGAAAACTGTTGTTGTGCTGCTTCACACCTTCCTCTTGGGGTTCCCAACGAAGTGCTAACCAGCACCATCAGAAGGTAACTCATAAGGTGCGTGTTCCATTTACAATTGGTGACTATGTTGATGAGGTGGAGTGCGATGTGTTGCCATTGGAGGTTTGTGGGCTGTTACTTGGACGTCCATGGAAGTATGATCATAATGCTTTACATGCTGGGAGAGCAAATACATATTCTTTTGTGCAGGGACGGAGCCAGCTTCTCACCTTGAGGGGGGCAAAATGGACATAAGGGGGGCAGAGTTGACTACATTTCTCAAAAATGACTGTTCTAGTGACTGCATTCCTTTGGAAAATTTCAACCATGGGGGTGGCTAAGGCCCCCCTCGTCCCCCCTTGTCTCCGTCCCTGCTTTTGTGCATGATGGCAAACAACGAGTTTTGAAGCCTATGTGAGATGATCAAATCAAGTCCGATGTTGTGCTGGTGGTTTGCAATGAGAAGTTACATAAGGCTAAGCCACAACCAGGACTAGCTAAGGTGCAGCATGAGGAGCATGATGCGAAGATCGTCGGTGGTGATATTGTTTTCAGCCAAGGCTGTAGATGACAAGCCAGTTGTTCTTGTTAGTGACAAGCCGGTTGAAGTTAAGCCTCTTATTGATGATGGGAAGGATATGTCAGCATGTGTTCCATGTGTTCCATTTCTAGTTCGTGTTGACATGGGTGTTTAGACCGATGACGGTGGTGCTGATCATGTTCCGGTGCATATGGTGCCGCAAGTAGTCAGCCACAGTTTTGTTAGGACACCTCGGAGACGTTTTATTGGAGCAGCAGTGCATGCATAGAGGCAAGGATGGACATATTCGTCAGTTGTGTGGTCCATGCATTACTCATCTTGTGCAGGTTCGTGCAACGAAGGTCCATGTTCAGCAACCATGAGTTCCAACAACGGCTGAGAAGAAGAAGAAGATGGTGGCGCCTAGGTCCAAGCTCGTATGGAGACGCAAGGAGGTGCAGACATCAAGGGCTATTTTAAGTCAAGCAAGCCGAGAGGGAGGATGCGGAGTGGAATGCATGCAAGACTTGAAGACGGTGACATCGCGTACTGATTGTGTTGATATCACACCACCCTTTCAAGCAGACCCTCACGCATTGGGGACAACGCTTCTTGAAGGGGGGAGGATGATATAGGCACGAAGGAGGAGGTGAAGCCTAATTTCAGGACATGCGCGAGGGAGGAGCGGGAGGAAGGCGCAAGATGAGATCATCAAGAAGGACGCGAAGATTCCTGTGAAGACCGGAGTGGCCGACCGAAGCAAGCCGGAATGTCTGGCCTACCCAAGACGCGTCAAGGTGGCAGCCATTCAGTATGCCAGATCGGAAGCCACCCGGAATCCAGCCGGAAACTCTGAAGTTTCCGCCAGGACCGGAATGTTCGATGTGAATCACCCGGAATGTCCGGCCTACTAGAGTGTCTGGCCCATATACACCGGGATGTCCGGCCTACGAGGTTTCGTTCGATCCGGACATATCTGTTAGAGTTCGGTTTAAGTCCAGTTTGAGTCCGGTTTGGGTCTGTCAAACCGGTTATATAAAGAGTCAGTCTATCTAGGGTTAGGGTTAGCTTTTGATTCAGTTTATTAGTCTAAAACTATTGTGTTGGCTACTTGGTGAAGCATCCCTCCGGGGACGGCGATGACGTGTTATCTATCATATTGATATTGCCGCAGAGGTTCTTGTTTTCATCAAGGATTGTCGTGCTCAGGTTTGAGGCATGGTGATATTCATCATGTTACTAGCCGGATTGATTCCTATTCTTTAGGTATGTCCATTGACGTTGTTGGAAGGATTACTACCAGGTTGACTCGCTATGAAAGATCGGGACAAAACTATAGGATCATCAGGGATGATCCGTATCAGGAATCCTTTTCTCCTCAAATACGGACTTTAAAAAGTGGCTATTAAAAATCCTGCGAAAATTACATCGGCCTGGTCCAAAGTAAAGGTGGCGCAGCACCATATTAAGCTATGGACCAATTTGTGAAGTATTAATCTTGAATATTTCGTCCAAGCCTTCAATCTTCACTATGGTGGCTTCAAAGTTCTAAAATATCCACTCGTGGTGTCCTCTTCAATCCTCACATGTTTGCTGCCATCTCCATACATGATCATACTCCAATGCTTGTCCTTCTCTTCCTTGCTAGGTCCATCATTCCTAAGAGTAACAAACATATCTGATTTAGGCAGCATCATATTCTCATGTATATGAGGAATAGTTCCAAGAAACGAAAGTACCTGATAATTAAGTTGCTTGGCACGAGCTCGAGTGATAGGTCCTTGTATGTGTGTAGCTGTAGGTGTAACACCCTCAGAATCGACCCTATGCAAGTTTCAGCGATTCCCGCCAAACCCGCATAGAAACGATTCAAAGGTGCCCACCAGGCACTTTCGTGCGGGTGGAAAACGAAGTAATAACATTACACAACAGTCCTCGATGGGACCCACAAAACAGATATATATACAGCAGCGACTCCAAGAGTCAAGAATACAGATATAATATACAAAGATCCAAATCACCTTGAAAAGATAGAGCGTCCAGCTACGGACAAGATACAAATGGGGCTAAGAGACCTGAAGAATAACCAATGGCGTCCATAACCCACGCCCAAGCCGGAAGGGTAACCACCTAACGACGCCGATCTCAAAACCCGCTTAAACAAAAGGGGTGCCGACAAAGGCAAAGGAAAAGAGGCGTCGATCGAGGCCGAGACGGCGAGACTAGAATTCGCGGTCCTCGCCACATAGGTATGGTGGATCAAGCGGCGTAAAGATGCACTAAACAACCTATAGAGACTCGATAAAACTGACGGCCATCAGAGAGGGGTAAGAAAGACCTAGTCGGGAACCAACCTGATTCTAACACCATACAAACCCATCCTGGTGTTTCCCCCTCGAGACCAAACGAGGAAGTCAACCGAGGAACTCACACAGTTGGCAGTTTTACTTATTCAGTTATCGTTGCAGTAATTACTAGTCAGGTATAGATATTCATCCTGATAAAAATAAGCAGTGGGCACTTTTATTTAACCATTCCATTGTAGTTGCAAAACTTACTAGTCAAATACAATTAGCATGAGATATCCCAAAAACCCAACAATTGTTGGTACTTTTAATCAGCCATTCCGTTGTAGTTGCAATACTTACTAGTCAGGTACAATGGTCGCAAGCGACAATCCAAACAAGCAATTGTGGGCAGTATTATTTAGCCATTCCATTATAGTGAAGCTGATTACTAGTCATTATAAAGTCAAATTTATAACACTACTTTAGTTATGCTTGTCTATGGTCGAGATACTGTGCTCCAAGTCGTCCATAACCGCGGACACGGCTTTTCGAAAGTTTTAACCCGCCGGGTGCACAAATAGCAACACACTCGATCAACCTCGGAAAACCAAATCAAAACCCAACGAGGCCTTCACGACAAAGCAATCACAGATTCAGAAATATTTTGGGGCCACCCTTGGAGTACACCCAAGCAAGTAAGCTAGCTCGAGACGGACCCGAGGTTTGGGTGGACGGTGAGCGATCGGGAACCCAAAATGGGCTTGTCGACACCGCGTAACGTGTCCCGATCCTAAAGCAAGTGTGCTCCTCACAATCGTAAATAAAACAAAAGTAGCATGGCATAAGTACAGGATAGTAAATAAAACCTCAAACTAGTTTGTGGCCCCAAGAAATAAGAATGAATCAAGCTCTAGCTCGGGGGTCCCATAATCCTCCGATGTGGATAGCGAATATTCAAGGAACAGTATCAAGTACTCGGGGTCCCACGGACACAAGTGGACGATTAACAACCAAATAACATCTATTGCCCACTTGCCTCGCTACCTACTTCAATTTTAGTTGTTAAATAGTAATTAAAGTAAACGATAATGAAAGCCATGATCATCTCCAACCTTAAACATGCGGCATCACTCCAACAACTGTGGTACTGGACGACACGCAACAGCACTTGAGCAAGCGACTACGACGCGCAAGTCCAACTATCTACCAAACAACGGTAATAGGATGTGTCCAAGGCAATATAAGGCGCAAGGGATATCACGGCGAAAACTAGAGCATCGCAACGAGATAGCAATAGATCAACAGGAGGAATAAATACTATAAAAGTAAGATATGTAGAAAGCGGAGATGCTCTTTGAAAACATTGCCAAGGTTCAACCAAGATCGGGTGCTCACATCAACTCAACGGCCTTATCCGCGAAGAACCAAAACACTAGAAGAAACACCGGATGCACTATTTAATACAACGGCAGATCATCGGCATGATGCATGTATGATGTATGACATGGCAGAAGTGCGATGCAATTAGGCTAGATTAAGCGGAACCGAGGTTCCGACAATTAATTAAATGGTTCTAGTTGTTTAGATATACCGCAAATTAAATGTTGTTTTAACATGGCAAAAGATAGTATCGGTTCGATGCACAAATTTAAATGAGGCCAATATAAGGCTAGATTTGCCCCCATATGGGCCCCATATTTAATTATTAGGTGAATCGGCATAAGGCCCCCAAACCACAGACAAATATGCATGCAACATGACAATTTAATATGCAACAGTTATATATCATTTAATAAAAATAAGGTCTCGGGTTCGGGTTCACACATTAGAGGGCCTCGACGAGCTTGGGGTTCCGGGGTTCGGGGTTCGACAGGGGCTCAGGGTTCGACGGGATCGGCGGGAGCGGATACAAAACGGAGAACTCGTCGTGCCGTGCCGGAGATCTTGGTTCCAAGCGGTCGATCTTGTCGGACCCACGGATCGGCCGGTCTTGTCGTATCCGCGGTCGTCGGGTCCGGGGTGAAGTACTCGGCGCCCTTTTGTTCCATGTCGACGGTCTTGGCGTTCGGGATGCAGAACTTGGCGTCCGAGAGACGATCCTGTCGCATCCGCGGTCGTCGGGTCGTGTCGACGGTCTTGTCGTTTCCCGGCGGAGATCTTGGTGTGCCGAGGTCTCGGTGGGGTCGGCCTTCGGTGCCAGGAAGGAGTTCTTGGTGCTCCGAGAGGTAGATCTTGTCGCGGTGTGAACGGAGTGCTTGGTTTCCGATGAGGGCGGTCCATCGCGGTTGGGCTAATGTCGATCCTTTCACTAGGAGTGTGGCCCCCGCATCACAGCAACAAGGGCACACAAACTTGACACGACCAGAGCAGTCGGAGTCTGAGCGTGGCGCATGGTTGAGAGACGTCGGGGAGACCGAGGCGAGCTCCGTGGAAAAGCAATGGCGACTGACGGACTTGGCGGCGGAGCAGCAAAGGGAAAATGAGGAGGAAGGGTGGCGGAGGAGATGGCGCACGGCGAGGCGGCGGGAAGGCGCGCGCGAAGCAATGGCCGAGGCCGGCGTCGGGGACATGGGAAGGCGGCTCAGGGCGTCGATGGAGGCCATGAGGAGGAAGAGGGAGCGAGCCGAGAAGGGAGGCGCGGTGGCGGCGAGGAGAGACGGGTGGCCGGCGGTGGAGCGGAGGTTGGAGGGAGGGGAGCGGCGCCGGCGAGGGACAGAGGGGCTCGGGCTTGGGAGAGAGGCAGGGAGGGAGCGGGGACGACAGGTGTGGGGCCAGGTGGGCCAGGGGGTCACGCGGAGTGGTGGGAGTGGGGTCAGATCGGGTGTGGGTGGGTGTTGTGTGCTGGTGTGTGTGGGCCGGGCGTGTGGGGTGAGAGGGAAAGGTGGGGAGAGGGGTAGGATTAGGTGTCAGATGGGGATTGGGTGAGGGAGAGAGTTGGGGTGAGGTGGCGGCGTGGGACTGGTCCGGGTGAGGTGGCCGGAGGGTGTGGGTAGATAGGTTGGTAGCTTTAGGATTATGGGTGGGCCGTTGGTTGGACCGATTTTATTTCTGGGGTGGTCGTTCGGGTCGAATCGGCCCGTTCGACTGCCCCACTAAAAATAATTAATCAGTTTATTTATTTTAATCGCACCGTTTGCAAACCGATAGCAGACAAACAAAATAATCCGGAGACCCGGGGTTTGTGTGTTTGAATAAAGATGGGCATTTAGAAAACAAAAACAGGTTTTTCCGCAAATAGTTTTATGCAAGCAAATGCAAGATGATGACGATGCTCAAATGCAATGTGGCATGATGACATGAGCATGCGGTCATGATGATGCAATGCACAAAAACAACGCGATTTTTTAGTAGTGGTTTTGCGGGATGCCACAGTAGGGGCAACGGTTGTATAAATAGATGGGATGTCCCCATCAGTGGCTTAGCCCCGGAGTGGTCTGATTGGTGCACATTAATAAAAAACATGGATGGCGTGGCATACTTGAAGTTCCTTCGTGCATATTTTGCTGATGCAATAAGTTGCTTTGTATGCTCGTCAACCACTTCCAGTATCAGTCCTAGGTGCTACAGTCCCTTGGTTATCTCAACCTATTTCGAAGGACCAATTTTTCTCAATTTGTTGTTGATCAAATTTCCACATAAGTAAAGAAAATGGGAGCAAAGAAAAAGTCCGTGTGCTGCTACCTCCATAACCTCGTGGTAAAGTTGCTCAAACATTTTTCCATTTCCCCATTATTTTTTATGTCACAAACCAATTTTGTAACAGAGATAGTTATTTATTGTCTGTCCTTTTTTGCATTTTCCTCCAACACAGATGCTCTACCTCGATTCTCTAGAGGTTGACAAGGTGGTGCAATCTGAAGAAAACTATCAAGTCCTGGCTGAAACATGGAATGATTATGGATGGCAATGGGTACCCATCACCCGCTAACCCGGTGGGTACCCACATCAAATAGAGGAGGGTTTGGTTGAAAATAAGACCCATAAGTCTGCTTAGTGGTAAATATCCAGACCCATCGGGTCTAGCGAGTGCGGGTCTGGAGATGGTAAACCCATACCCATTAACCCGTAGACCCGGCAACTCTACGTAGGCCCCACATGTAAGTGTACTGGCTAAACCTAACTCCTACCTGGTCGAGCCTGACCCCTCCCGTACTCCCACAGTCCCACCCTGCGTCGCAATCCCCTCGCACGCCCGCACCCTACTGCCTTCCTCTCTTGTGCTGCAATCCCACCCTGCGCCGCAACCGCAATCCCTCCCACAGTCGAGGACCTCGAGGTCGAGGAGGGCCATGGAGGCCGAGCCAGTGGTCGACGAGGAGGGCGGCGACTCCAGGGACGAACCACTCCAGTGAGGCGCGCTGCCCGCTAGCATGGAGACGACCAGGAGTAGCCAGAGACCCCTCCATATAGGAGTGGGTCTCGGCTTGGTTTCCTCCTCAGTGTGCCGTCCTCGACGTCGAACGGCAGGGGAGTAAGCGGCGACTAGCAAGAAGGTCGTTTGGCATCGGGAACCAGCAAGGGAGCGGCCAGAAGCGGGGACACACACCATATTTTGCGCCCTCTGATGGCGACGGTCGAGTCCAGAAGAAGCGGAAGCACGTCGCCGGCCAAAAATATGTCGTGGGTACCCGTCGGGTCATGGGTACCCACCGGGTGGCGGGTCTGGTGGAGACCTAGACCCGGCGTTGGGTATGGAGACGGGTGGTGGTGGCGGGGAGAGGTGGTGTAGGAGGGTATGGAGGTGCCATAGCCGGCGGGTGCCATCCGTAGGAATGGTAGACTTATACAAGCTGTCACGCGCAGGGATTCTAAAGGCAACAAAGAGTTTGGGAAACTTAGAGTAAGATTTTTTTTTCTTCATTTTTGTGGTCGATTTCATTCTCATCTCTAATTATGTTGTATGTAGCCATGTATCGTCTAACAAGTTTTCATTTGTGTTTTCGATGACACGGAAATATAGATGAAAGAAGGTGTCGGCACAACCATAACTGATGGGCTTTTTGTGGGGATGACAAGGACTGAAGATTTTGTATCTTCAAAGTTGTTGGGATCTTTCCATATGAGGTAAACCTAGATTACGTTGCATTCACTGGTATTTCCCCCCTTAAATGTAAGTTGTATACTACTGCCAAAAAGTAGGGGCACTAACAATCGGCTAAAATATCTACACAAAACCAGGCCGCAACTGAAAAAGGGCAATATCATTTTCCCTAGTTTTTTTTTGTTACCTAAGTTGATCTCAGAAACTGCCTAAGTTGGTTTATTGCTAGTACTTAAGTCGTAACTACCAGAATACCTAAGTTGAATCGGGGGGGAGTGACTAAGTTGGTTTTCTATGTTAGTGCTTTCTAACAAAACCACATAGCCACAAACACAAGGTCGACCACTCAAGTAATTTTTAGGTTTGCCTTTTTCCTTCTTTATCTTCTCTCTTTTCCTGTGTAGTTAAGTTTACTACTCAGTAAACTTTCAACAGTTACACCATGACAATAAGCTGAATCGTTTACATGGTAAAGTACCATGTACCATTGGGTTTTAATTAAGTTGCATTTCCTGCTATAACTTCCATAATTAAGTTAATTTCTATTTTTAGGTATATGTCAAGTTGGTTCAACTAAAATTCCAAGTTGTATGTACTTCACTAAGTTGATTACACCAGCATGCTTAAGTTGGTTCCACGCCCTAATTAATTGCTTTTTTGGCACATGAATAAGTTGCTTTTTTTACAAACTACATGATTTAGCTAGGATTTTTATCATCATCTAAAGTATCTTGATTACACATATATTCTATCTTAAGTACGACAAGTTCCTAGAATGCCTAAGTATGACAAGTTGCCCAGAAACTGCTTAAGTTGGTTTCAACAATTTTGCTAAGTTGATTTCAGTAGTATACTAAGTTGATTTTCAACGATATACCTAAGTTGCTAACAGAAACAGCTAAAGTTGGTTTTAGTTTCTTGATTTTCATTTACTTTTAGTTGCTTGCTCATGATGGTTAAGTTCTTATTTGCAGCATGCTTAAGTTGGTTCTAAATACTACTTAGTTGGTTCCTGATATTTGAACCCTTTGATTTTTCATTTATTTTTTTAGTTGCTTGCTCATGATGGCTAAGTTGGTGTTGCAACATGCTTCAGTTGGTTTTAAATACTACTTAGTTGGTTCATGATGCTTTTTGAATGCTTTGAATTTTCGTTTTATTTTTTTACCGCTTGCTTATGATGGCTAAGTTGGTGTTTGCAACATGTTTAAGTTGGTTCTAAATACTACTTTAGTTAGTTGATGATGTTGGTTTTTATTTTTCTTATGTTTCTTTTTTGTAACTGATTATTTTCTGATAAGTTGCAACAAACAACTGATTTTTTGGTTTCTTTTTCTTTTGGAAGCACAAAAGGAAGATTGCTGCTATGATTGGGGAGTTATGCACTGATATATCAAACAATCTCGGTACTTTTGTGGAAGATATTGGAACTATGGAAAGAGCAGCAAGTTCTAGCCATGCTCATGGGAGAAGTTGTCTGAAGCGCTACTTTGGTGCCCGACGGGGCAACTTCTGTGACCAACGAGGCAACTTTGGTAGGCCATTAGGATGGTGCTATCGTGGTGCGTGAGAATGTCTCTTCTTCGGGCAAGCCTCTGCCTGATGAGGCAACATCGGAGCCCGATAAGATAACATGTGCTCGACTGAGCAACTTTGGTGCCAGACGAGAAAACTTTGGCGGGCCATTAGGATGACGATGTCGTGGTGCGTGAGGATGGCCCTTCTCCGGGCAAGCCTCTACGCGACGAGGCAATATCGGAGTTTGACAAAGCAACATTGGAGCCAACGAGGCAACTTTGGAGCCTGACAAGGCAACTTGTGTCCGACGAGGCAACTTTGGATCCCATTGAGGAACCTTTTGTACGCCATTAGGACGGCGATACTGCGATGTGTGAGGACGACCCTTCTTCAGGCAAGCCGCTCCCCGACAAGGCATTCAGAGCCTAACAAGGCAACTTTGGAGTTCGACAAGGCAACGTGTGCCTGACTAAGCAACTTTGGTGCCCGACGAGGAAACTTCAGCAGGAAATTAGGACGACGATGCCATGGTGCATGAGAATGACCCTTCTTCGGGCAAGCCGCTACCCTATGAGGCAACATCGGAACCCGACGATGCAACATCCGAGCTCGATGAGGCAATATTGGAGCTGACAAGGCAACTTTGGATCCCAACAAGGCAACTTATGCCAGATTGAGCAACTTTGGTGCTCGACCATGCAACTTTGGAGCCCAACAAGGCAACTTGTGCCCAACTGAGCAACTTTGGTGCCCGATGAGGCAACTTCGGATCCCGGCGAGGAACCTTTGGTATGCCATTAGGACGACGATGCCGCGATGCGTGAGGATGGCCCTTCTTCAGGCAAGCCGCTCCCCGACGAGGCAACGTCGGAGCCTAATGAGGCAACTTAGTAGCCCGACGAGGCAACTTTGATAGGATATTAGGAGCCCGACGAGGTGCACAACGAGGAAAACTTTGGTGCATGATAAAAGCAACTTCGACGCCCGACAAAAGCAACTTTGGTGCCCTCGAAGCAACTTCGGTGATAGACAAAGCAACTTTAGTGCCTGAGAAAGCAACTTCGGCACTTGGGTGCCCGATAAGGCAACTTCTGTGCCTGACGAGGCAACTTCTGTGCCCGACGAGGCAAATTTGATGTCCGAAGAGGCAACTTCGGTGCCTGACAAAGCAACTTCGTTGCCGCCAAGGCTACTTTGGTGCCTGAGGAGGAAACTTCGATGCCCGACAAAACAACTTCTATGCTCAACAAGCCAACTTCGGTGCTCGATGATGCCACTTAGGTTCCCGACAAAGTAATTTATGTGCGATAAAAGACAACTTTTGTGTCTGCCGAAGTAATTTTGGTGCCCGACGAAGTAACTTTGGTGTCCAACGAGACAACTAGTGCCCGACTAAGCAATGTTGGTGCTTCACGAGGCTACTTCTGTGCCCGATAAGGCAAATTAGGTGTCCGACAGAGCAACTATGTTCCTGTCGAGGCAATTTTGGTGCACGATAAACCAACTTCGGTCTCCGACAAAGCAATTTTGGTGTCCGACGAGGTAACTTTGGTGTCTAACAAAGTAGTTTATGTGCGAGAAAAAGCAACTTTGGTACCCGGTGAGACAACTTTTGTGCTCGACGAGATAACTTTAATATCCAACGAGACAACTTACGCCGCTAGACAACACAAGTCGAGTGATCAAAAATAAGGAAAAGACACACACATGGCATGCCAATTAATTTCATAGACATATGTAAAACTCATTCAGGTTGGGCCACAAGTCTACAAGAGATCCACACACGTCATACTAGCCCACAAGATGCATTCACGATCTACACACATCTAAACAATACATTAGATCGATCCAAGGGAATGGAGCAGGGCAGGATGGGGGCCGGCACGCTATGGATCAGTCCCTTTGGCCGGCCGGTGTGGAGCCACTGCAACGTAGGCGGGTGGAGCCATGCTCGCCTCCCATCCTGTAGTTGCTCGAGGGAACAGGTTGTGCACGCAAGGAACTTGACGGAGACCGTGACTGCGAGGAGAATGGCGGGAGCCGGGGAAGGAGGCGTCGTGGGCATTGCGTCCAGGGATGGCAATGGGGCCCCGGTCCATCCGTTTTAAATGGGGAGAGTTTGGTAAAAAATTAGACCCGCCAAGTTTAATGGGGCGGATATGGGGGTGGCAAACCCATACCCGCAGACCCGCTCTAAGCCTTAATCCTATCCCTAATAATCATATGACTAACCACACGTCCACGCAGTCCATGCACGCAGACAACACACATCACATGCACACGCTGGAATATGGAGTCCTGAAGACAGCACACGCACGCAAGCGTCCATTTCCACCAAACCATCCTACTATCCCATTGTTTTCTTCCCGCATGTGTTAACGTCGCTCCTGTCTCATACGCTGGTGGGTACCCGCCGGGGCCCCGAACCCGACCGGATCGCGGGTATAATAAGAAATGAGACCCGACAACTTAAACGGGACGGGTATGGGGGACCGGACCCGGCCCCAAATCCGGCGGGTGCCATCTTGCGTCGGCGAGAAGCGGCATTGGGACAGTAGGAGGAAGTCTAAGTCAGCCGGTAGCACGAGGTTGGTGGCGTCAATCCATGAAGTTGACCAAGAGATTAGAAAAAGATAGAAAGGAAAAAAACGTGCACTATGGAGAGAAAGAAGGTGTGTATATGTTCGATCGTGAAACCATGAAAGCGTCCGTATGACACGTAAAAATTTGGGATGAATATTTTAATATAGTATAGATACTACTAACCCAGCCGCTCTGGTCAATCTCAGTCAAAAGTTCCACCTCCCTTCCCCTTCCCCTTCCCCTACCCCCACCTCTCCGCCTCTCGAACCTCCTACCCTCCCAAACCCTAGCTTTTCCCCCTTTCCTTCTCGAGCCTTCGATGGCCGACGGCGAGCCGGAGGCGCCGCCGGAGGATAAGCAGCCAACCCCGAAGGCCTCTTCGCCCGAGGTGGAGAAGCCCCCGCCGCCGGAAGCCCCCGATGCGGCTATGGCAGAGGCGAAGCAGGAGACGACGGAGGTGAGGGTGAAAGTGGAGAAAAAGGAAAAGGAAAAGGTGGAGATCGAGGCGACGCGGCGGCTGCCCGGGGCTAGGGCGGAGACACCCATCCTTGCGGTGCCGATGTTGGCTGTGCCGTGCTTCATCGCTCCTCCAGGGTTCGCGGTGCGTGTACTGTTTCTGTATTGGTTCCCAGGGCTTTTGGTTGCATAGGATGGATTGAATGTGCCTTTAAAAAAGTCGAGTTATGATGGTTATGGGTGCAGCCTTCTCAGGTCGCTTTTAGACTTCAGGATAAACACGGTATATGTTGTTCAGACACCTGTGATTAATATGTTCAGTGCTCTGAGTGCCGATACAGAAACAATGACATACTTGTATGTTTGATGATTTTGGATCCTAATCAAGTTCTCCAATAAGGTCAGAGCATCTCCACTCGTTGCGGCGTTCCCAGGCCCAAATTCTGCTCCGGACGGAGCTAAATTGATCTGGATGGATAAATATTTTTGCCATGGGAATGGACCTTTTCCAGCAGCGTTCCCAGCTTGCGCCGGCCACGCCTCGAGCCCAGCTCGCCGTCCGCCCGCCGCGCCCTTCCCTTTGACGCCAGCCACTCCCTGTCCCCGTCGCTCAAGGCGGTGCCGCCCGTGCTGGTGCTCCCCGACATCGGCTACTCCCCGTCCCCGTCGCGCCATCGCCCCTGCCGCTTGCCAGGTATAGAGGAGGTCGACCTCGTGGTTGTGGGCATCCGCGGTGGAGCATAGCAAGGTGTAGACGCGGCCGGCGTGCCTGTGTTGGAGATGAGCCGAAGCGCGGGAGGAAGGTGGCGGGGAGCTATTGCTTGGGCACGTGGTGGCGCTGGGCGAGTTCGAGGAGAGGCGGCGATGCAGGGGCGGCGCAGTGCAAGCACGAGCGGGGTGCGGCCGGAGCAGGGAGGCCGTCGGGGTGCAGCGACGAGGCGGGAGGCAGGGCGTCCTGCTCGACCTCGTGGATGAGCGCCAGCATGCTGGCCTTGAGCTCCTGCACCGCCGCAACCTCGGGAGCGCAGCGGTGGCACTGGCACGACGCAAGCGTGTGGAGGTCCGCCACGTCGTTCGCGAGCTCGGGGGACGGGGAGCGTGGCGAGGTCGTGCTGCAGCTCGCGCACCCGTGCGCACGGACTGCAGCAGCAGGTGCATGCGGCTGCGCGTGGCACAGCCGACCATGTCGGCCTTGAACTGCTGCAGCACAAGCAGCACCTCGTGGAGGCACAGCGATGCCGACACGGACGCGAAGACTGCCCTAAGGAACAGCGCCAACGGCGGCCAGGTGTGGTGAGAGGGGGGAGAGAGAGATGGGGGAGAGAGATGAGGCATGGGGGAGAGAGGGGACACGTGGGGGAGAGGGAGTGTTGGATTGTTTCATCCGGCGTTCCCAGCAGGTTTCTTGGTGACCTGGGATCGGCCTAGGAACGCCGGATGTATTTGGGCCCAAAACTGGTCTGGGAACACCTCTTGGGAACGCTACTCGGCGTTTTTTGCAATTCGGATGAAAAAAGTGGCATGAGAATGGCCTCCTAGGAATGCTAGTGGAGATACTCTCAAACAAGTTACTACGATGTGATCTGTCATGTTGATAGTTGGTTCCATCAATACTCAATAGTGCTATACCCTTACTAGGCTGGGTTCGTGCATTATTTTAATATATTATATCCAGATAGGAATTAAAAATTCCAGTAATCTCTCAAACATCTTGAAATATGGGCCAGACAATGTGCCCAAACTTATTTTTTTCGATAAAGGGCGCTTCTATTACTTAAGATTTAAGCATTACACCTGCACATAGCTGATAGAAGTCCACAGATGCATACAAAAGTGAAACAGGCGAATTACATGTCATACTGAGAAATTGTAAAATGCCTAAGTCGGAGGTGGAGGGACGATCCGAAGATTATGCTGGCAGGTAATTAAATCCCGTGCCGTATCCTCTAGACATGTACACACCTCCGTAAATAGGTCGTGAAACTCCGCAGGATGTAGGGACGACCATAAGCGTAGGGTACCGGTACACTGGTAGATAATCTGCAAGAGAGAAGAATTTTTGTCGTTAAACACTATCATTTCTAATAGCCATAGCAACCATATAATGGCAATCGCTCCCACCCTAAGAAGTGTTTTGTACTTGTGATCTATCCCATGTAACCAATTTCCAAATATATTGGCAACGCGGTGGATACAAGCCTGAAGCTGCTTCGATGATTAACCATATAGACCGTGTGAAATTACATTGGAAAAACAAATGCTTAATTGTTTCATAGTGATGGCAAAAAACACAGTCCGTATTCCCATGCCAATTCCTCCTAACTAGATTGTCTTTCGCAAGAATAATCTCCTGACGAAGATACCAAGCAATTTTTTAATTTTTTAGAGGTATCTTCATCTTCCAGATTTTCCTATTATTATCAACTGGTATGTCTGGCTGGACCAGCTCGTTGTGCCCAAACTTATTTGTTTTTTGTGTTTCAATACTTCTACAATACATGTTACAGTGGTGATGTTTTGGAACTCATGTAGATTAGTTGTGCTTTACTGCTAGTTGCCTAGATAGTGCTTGAGTTTGCAACACTTTTAGTCATCAATATATCATCCTATCTAGTTATAGTGGCTGCTGCTATATGTGGTTATAAGATTGGCACAATTAGTGTCAAAGAAGCAGAATCCTTGGGTTTAAACTATGAAAACCCAAAGATGTATTGTGTTTCAGTTCTCAGTTCGATTGATCCTTATGAAATTTTCTACACTAAGGTCGTTTGATGAAATAGTGTTGCTACATATCGTGGACACAAGTTACAAAAAAAAGTTTGCGAACTTTACCATACCCTGCAACTGCAATTTAACTATTCGAGGAAGGTGTCATAATTTGACCAATGAAAACACATTTATATATGCATATAGAGCCAAGTTTGATAAGTTAAATAAAAATATATTAAATTTAGAAGTTCTTACTTGGTTCAAGGAGTAATATCAATGTACTAATTTTTCTTGGCATGAACAGTTCACTTAATTCATTAATTGTATATTTTCCACCTCATTTTAGCTGTTTGTATTTGTATTTGTATTTGTTATCATATATGTATGTTGTCCTAATACCAGTAGATCACAGTTTATGCATTGTATATTTATAGCTTTTGCCTATTTTTTAAAGTGGACAAGGACTAGCTGTTTGTTATTATAGTTTAGTGGGCAGGTCTTTCCTATAGCATTCCACAGAGTCTCTTGCTAGAATTGCAGTATTGCGTAGGTTGTTACAAGGACGGGTTTTTATTTTTGTGTATTAATTGGATTTTTATTATGTTTTTATAGGGCCATTTTGCAATGAGTCATCAAGCAGCTTTGGCAAGTGTTACAGCTCAGGCACAAATGCAATTGCAATCACCAACCTCATCTGCATATTCAGAAGGGCTGCCAAGCTCATTTTCACATCCTATAACGCCTAAAGCTATTCGGCCACTGAAGCAAGCGCCAATACTAACTCAAGGAAGTGTTTGTAAACCTATTGCACAGAGCCCATCCTCACCTGAGTCAAAAATGCATCGTCATGCAGCTGTAAATATGGTGGGTGATGGCTTCAATTGGAGGAAGTATGGTCAGAAGCAAGTGAAAAGTAGTGATAATTCCAGAAGCTACTATAGATGTACAAACTCAAGTTGTTTGGCTAAAAGGAAAGTTGAGCATAGTCCTGATGGCCGTGTTATAGAAATCACATATAAAGGAACACATAGTCATGAACGTCCACAGAAGACCAGATTTGTAAAAGAGAGAGTGCATCAGATCAATGTTTCCCCCAGAGGTGATGAAACCTTGCGACTTGTGAACACTGACATTATGGAATCCCATACACCGACATCTAAATTAAACCAGAGTGCTGTCATTGAAAATTCTGAACAGCAGCTCTTTTGCTCAAGTGATTGTGAAGGGGATGCTGGTAACAAATCCGAAGATGAGCATCCTAGCGCAGAGCCGCAGCCAAAGCGAAGGTCATTATTGCACAGTTTCTAACGTTGTATAATCATTATTTTTGTTGATTATTGTTCTTACCTTTTCTTTTCTCTATTGTGTTGGTCTTTGAACAGGATAATTGAAGCCACATCACCTAAGTTAACTCCAGTTCTCCGAACTGTCAGAGAACAAAAGATTATTGTCCAGGCTGGGAAGATGAGCGATGGGTACAGATGGCGCAAGTATGGGCAGAAAATTGTGAAAGGAAATCCAAACCCCAGGTGTGTTTTCCTATCTCTGACTCATGGTTATTGCAGTGGTGCTATTCTGGGTTGTTCTTAATGATGGTGCACATTTAACCTCAGTTTGAGTACGGTACTATACAGTAATGTTATGCCAGCACTACTTAATATGTATGAGAACAGTAGCTCAGTACCATTGCCAATATGTCTAAATTGGAAATAAATCTTGTGTAAATACTGTCTACTTGTCTAAGCGCCCCCTAGGTGCTCAGTGGGGGCACAGTCGCCATGATTTGGGGCCTAGAAGGTAGGCTAGGCAGTGACTGGCTGAGAGCCAAAGCGGAGTTGGGAAAGAGGGCTGGCCGTGAAGCATTTGCAAGAGGGCTGGTGAGACATGGCGGTCTGGCAAAGTAGAGGTTGCATTGTTGGTTCCAAAGTTGATGCAGGAAAACAACGAGAAACAGGCGTGGGGGTTGGATTATACCTGCAATACAGTGGCAGTCCACTGAGTCCAGATATTCACATCAAAACGGTGGTCTGTCCTGATTTATTTCAGCAAATAAGATTTCCACATGAACCTCAATGAGATTTATTTCCTTTTTCTTTGCTGACCTCCACATCTTCCCCAATGCCTGCGCTGCTCTGCTTCTACCTAAAACAGGTATATACACTGCTCTGCATGTGCCCTCGCCATGTGCTGCTCCACCTCTGCTCTTGCCATCCTTCTCATGTTCTGCTAAAGCCATGCTCCTCTCCACCACCTAATGTGTTTCACACAACTCCTAGCCATCTGGTGGCACATGACCACCACCTGCCTAGCACCTAGCACTTTCTTGAACTTTGAGGTTGACATGTTGGTTCCAGGACTGCATGCCAGTGGTAAATTGGATGGTAATTTTTAACTCGGTGATCCTTCCGATGGTAATGACCAGCGAGCAATATCACCCAATATTTATGTTGCTTTGTTGTTTCGTATCCTCAAATGGCATCTTGAGCTCTGAACCCACTTTTTTTTACCATACAGTCATATTTATATTCGTCACTATTTTAGTCATAGAGGTGTGTTATCTCTTGTTTTTCAGTTTTTATATATTTTTTCCTTAGGTCTTATTAGCCTTACTAGATGGGTTAGGTTTTGTCCTGACCTTGACCTCTGGGTACTTAGTTCTTGCATTGAACTGGTGGCTGGCAAAGCTCGTCGTATCCTCTGCTTTTTGCATGCTTGAAGTTCAAAGTGTCCTTACAATATTTGCAAAAATGAGACCATATTGTGTTTGCAGCAACTGAATGCCTCATGTAACAACGTGTTAAGTTCTGCAAATGGTATTATGGAAACTGAATCCCTGATTCTACACCTCTGGGTACTTGGTTCTTGCATTGAACTGGTGGCTGACAAAGCTCGTCGTATCCTCTGCTTCTCGCATGCTTGAAGTTCAAAGTGTCCATACAATATTTGCACAAATGAGGTCATATTGTGTTTGCAGCAACTGAATGCCTCATGCGACATGTTAAGTTCTGCAAATGGTATTATGGAAACTGAATCCCTGATGCAACACCTCTGGGTACTGAGTTTCTTGCATTGAACTGATGGCTGGTGATGCTGGCTGGTATTCTCACATGCTTGAATTTGAAACTGTCCATACAATATTTGCATGAATGATAACCAATTGTGTTTGTCGAAACTGAATGGTTGGATGGGATTGATGGTGTGTCACGCATAGGAGGTCAAGAACCAGATTCCTCCTCTTGGCTGATGCCATGTTGGCACATGGCAGTGGTTTGGAAAGGAAAAGAGATACTTGGATAATTATTGCTTGCCCTCAGAGTATGT
Organism: Avena longiglumis; assembly: GCA_030063025.1. Lineage (NCBI taxonomy): Eukaryota > Viridiplantae > Streptophyta > Magnoliopsida > Poales > Poaceae > Avena > Avena longiglumis. The sequence continues at coordinate 312,651,280 of CP125977.1, forward strand.
GCTTGGTCCCTGTTATAGTGAGGGACCTTAACAAACCCTAAGAGAATTTTATGTCAAATCATCATGTTTAACAAATTTTAATTAGCACAAAATTTGTAATTTGCAATATATAACTAAATTATTTATAGGTACCATACATATATTTCCATGTTTTTTCCTATTGTGAAAAACAGCCGTGCCAACAATGCTGTTCGCTCTTGATCAGCATGTCACTGAGCTTGCAGAGCTGATATCTCTTGTCCCTTTGGCGATCACACTGTACACTGTAGCTGTACCTGTGATCACACATACTGCTCACCTATTGATATTATCCATTGAGCTTGTGGTCAATACAATAGTATGGGGGTAGTATTGAGCGGTGAAGGGAGGTCACATGGGTGTAGTACCAAGTACCAACACGGTAGTACTACTAGATGGGCACTGAAGGACAACAGTACTCTGTTGCCATTTGTTTACTAGATGTACATTGAAGAGGTGTGAAACCTCCATCATGCACTGTATTCGTTAAGAAATCAAATTGTTGCACTTTGTTGATTGCTGCTCCATACATGAGTCATGCTTGAGAACAACTTAATGTACTCCCTCCGATCCTAAATAAGTGTCGCGGTTTTGAACTAACTCTAGTTCAAAATGGCGACACTTATTTAGGATCGGAGGTAGTATATTTTTTCAATTTTATGAATTTTTCGTTTGCCATGACCCTACTGCCCTTGTTCAAAAATCACAAGTTCCCCACACATTTTTATGTTTTAGCTGCTCTGTATTAAATTGCTTTCAGATGTGTGGAATCTGCTAGATATCATTGTTTATGGTGTGATGTAGTGTAGATATGTTATAAAATCTTATTTGCATGATATGAAAGTTGCACATCACCAGCATCACGCTCACAAAGAGTAAAGCTACAACATAAGTAATTGCATTATGTGACATTAACATTTTGCTCATCGGCATTGGAGGAGCTCACGGAACGGTGAGGGTTTAAAATTAGCACTGAATTTGTTGACGGAGCCGATTGTGCTTGAAATAGACTGTTTGGATGCAGTCAAGATGGTGAACAGGAGAATTTGGTGAAAAGGAGATCGTGGTTAGGAAGATTGATAGACAGCAAGGAGAATTTGGTGAAAAGGAGATCGTGGTTAGGAAGATTGATAGACAGCAAGGAGAATTTGGTGAAAAGGAGATCGTGGTTAGGAAGATTGATAGACAGCAAGGAGAATTTGGTGAAAAGGAGATCGTGGTTAGGAAGATTGATAGACAGCAAAATGAAGCTAGCCATATCATGGCATTTCTTGAAAGAACTTGAAATCGAACCCAGTCTGGGATTAGCTCTCTGCCTGAAGTACACGAAAGTGTACGAGATGATTGTAGATGATTTAAGAAATCTCTTTTACCCCGCAAAAAAATAACATTTGCCATCCAAAGTGTTTAGTGTTGAATCATGCCGTGTGATAAAACCATTTTATTAAGCCTTGCAGCTTTCATCCTTCTACTATTTTTTCTTACTGTATTATTTTTGATTAAGTGATTTGGAAGTGCTCTCGCTGGTTGGTCCTAAAAAAATAAGCATTGCTTATTATTCTCTGCCCTAATTTGCTATTTCAATTGGTAGTTTTATTGATATTGATTCCTGTTGAACCTTGACAGGAGCTATTACCGTTGCACACATGATGGATGTCCTGTCCGCAAGCACGTTGAAAAAGCACCAGATGACATAGACAATATGGTAGTAACTTACGAAGGTAAGCACAACCATGATCAACCATTCAGAAGCAGCAACGAGTTGAGGGATGGATCTATTTCTGTGATCACTCCAACAATAACAACCACCGAGCAACCCAGCAATTTGTCTTCGACATCAGGTCATAAATCTCCAACCAGCACACAGAAGGCTGCTGACATCGAGTCCACCAAGGACACAGCTTTAGAACTTGGAGGTAAGAAGCCTCTGGAGGGTGCACAAACCCTGCTCAGCATCAAAACTGATCCGGAGGACATGAAGAGTTCCCTCCTGAAAGATACTTCCGCCGTAGTTCCTGTGCAAAATAATTGATTCCTTGAGGTTAGGTCCGATTCAGCTAGCATTAATTTACGGTATTTATATTTATTGGTTCTGTGAGCTGTTGTTGTGTTAGCTTCTGTATATGAGATGAGGGTCGGCATTCTGTGGAGCACCACCGGATCGACAGAAGTTTCGAAGGAGAATCTAGGTTAAGAAAGCCATGCAACTTACAGTTGTGATCCCTTTGTAAAGATTTCCAATCCCTGAGCGTGTAGTGTATAGGTATTGTATCACTTACAGAGGCTAAGCAACAAGGAGACAAAGAAACCTTCATGCGTGGGGTGCTTTTTAACTATTGTTCTAGTTGGATTTATTGCAAACACTAGCTGATCCAAGATATGGTGAATTCATTTATTATTGTTACGTTCATGACGTATGCTTTACAGTTTATGGACGCAGCTCTGCACTATTTGTAGACTATGTGTTTAAATTCTAATAGTAATTCTTTTGCGATGCTCTCGTGATATTGCTGAACATCTCATGTACTCCCTTCGTCTCAAAATAGGTGTCTAAGACGGAGGGAGTACATCCTAAAACATGTTGATGTTACAGATAAGTTGGTGAAAGTTTAAACATGATGGCATGGCTAAAAAGTTAGGGTGTGGTCATTGATAATTTGTTGATGTGTACTCGAGATAGGCAAGGAGCACAGGATTTGACAGAGAGGAAACATGAGTTTCGTTTATCTGTTGTTTCTTGTCACCCATGCTAACCAAAAGTGACTTATGTATGCGTGCTGAATTGGAGGACTAAGGGAACTGAGCTCTCGGTCTCTCTTGTTGGTCTGATGAGCTTGCTGTCTGTATCTATTTTACGACACGATCAAGCCGATCACTGTTGTGCCAGCGCGAAGCTGGGAGCGGGCTGGAAGCCCTTCACTGCATTCTTCACCGCCTGGATGTCAATGGCGCCCAGCTTCCCTGTCGCCGACGTGACGATAGTGCAGCTCCTCCTCTCCTCTGCATACGGAAGGAACAGCCTTGCCTTCTCCTTAGAAGAGAACAGCGCCACACTGGATAAGGACGGAACATGGAGTGAGCAGTTCATCTGCAAAGATGCACGTCCGAACTATAAAATACTCTCTCCATTTTAAAATATAATGATGTTTTAGGATTGTGAAGAAAATATATCTAGCTTTTTTTAGTGTGTAGATTCAAAAGAATTCTAGATACATTTGTTTGACAAAGATAAAATATTTTATATTTTAATAAAAATGGAGAAAGTATATAACTATCTATCTATCTACTGAGCCTACCATGGCTTGTCACGGGCATTTGCGAGCTGGACAGCGGCGGTGTTGGTCGCGACGACACCAGCAGAGTCGTTGATGAGGCAGGTGAGCTGTGAGTGATCAAAGAGACACAGTGAAAATCGCGGTTGCACAGTCAAGATGATAGAGCAGGAGGATCAAGAAGAACCTACCTGTCCAGGAGTGGTGATGAACAGGTAGCTGGTCTCCTGACCAACGATCTCCTCGATCTCTTCTCTGTGCTTCTCATGTGGCATCACAAACAGAGGCCTCAATCCATTGCCTCCAGAGCTGCATGCCAAGAGAGATCATCAGTCACGAGTCACAATAGGACGAAACCGATCGAGTGCACACTTACCTGATCTCTTTGGCGATCTCTGCCCATTGTTCGAGGGGCAGAAGGCAGTCGTCGTCGCCCCTGGACGTCATGTTGGCGACAGAGTCCGATTCTATGCCGTGGACAACGATGTACATGCCCTTCTCGACGCCGGCACGATTGTACTTGTCCTCCACGATCGCCCTCAACCTCTTGGAGATGGACACTTTCAGCGGCGGTGTCGGCTGCTGCGGCACGCCCTTCGCCGGCCGGCCGAGCCACTCCAACATGTCCTGGTACCTAATTAAACGTGCAGGCAAGCAGTTTCAGTGTACGCGTCCTTCAGAACGAGGGGCCTCCCCTCACCCACCCCCACCCCCATCCCCACCCACCCCCCTTTTTTTTGCCGGGAAATAATCATCAATCTCACATGTTGTAGCCGCCGTCCGAGAGATTGGTAGTCGGCGGCTTAAACATCTCGGTGAGAAACAGCCCGGCACCGGCGCCGTTGACGTTTGGGTAGACGTAGCCGACCTTCTCGCGTGCCGACGACATGAAGAGGAACAGCGCGTGGCCCGTCCCGGCTAACTTTGTCGACAGGATCATATCGTAGTACCTATTCTGCCATTCGCAGCACAAACCAGAGACACATCCATGTTCAGCTTCAGTTAGTCGATGGATCAAATCAGCCGATATAGCTACCGCATCCACGGTCGATCCATACTTTCATTACGCCGAGCTGGTGGGTGTACTCCGCGGGCTCCGGCCACTCGTTGTCGGGGTCGTACACGTTGGCGTACCGGACGTTCTTGCACATCTCGTAGACCTGCTTCCCCCGCGCCGAAGCCACCACGTCGATGAGCACGCCGGGGTACCTGTCCTTGAGCAGCTGCACCACGGGGAAGAAGAGCACGTTCTCGTACACGCCGCCAGACACCACACAGCACGCGCGACGCACGTCGCCGCGCACCTTGGACGCGAGGCTGTCCAGCTCCGGCATGTACGCCATCGGGAACCGGAGAAACCCGTATGGATTCGCGGGGTCCTCCGGCGGCCGCGGGTCCTCCTCCTGCTTCCCGCCTGAGTACACGCCCGTGTAGTCAAAGTCCTCGTCAGGGCCGTCGTCGAACGGGTCAAGCCACGGGTTCTTCTTCTTCGCCGAGGGGGCGCCGCCCGCGAGCCTGGCCCGGCGCCCTGGCAGGAGGTAGCATTGCCTCGGCTCGGGGAGGTTCGCTGCTGCTACCGTCGACGTGGCCCTCGCCATGGGCGTGGCCATGTACGTGGACATGGTTAGTGTTTGCATTTGTTCTTGCAGTGGTAGAGTGTTCTTTGCATTGGCTTTGGTGGATATCTCTATTGCTTTTTCTTCTCAACCTAGAGATGAGAGGAGGGAGGAGGTCTTTGGATTTTGGTTTTGGATGTGTGGAGGTGGAGGAGAGGGGATGATGATGGTGTCATTTGGGTGTTTGTTTCTTGTCCTCTTCTTAGTTCTTACATAGTATCTTTTTGGGTTTATTTTCTTTGCCCATGTGGCGCGTGGTTGCAAATTCAATTCGGCTCACGGTTGTAAACAAATCCATTATATGAAAGCTTATTTTAAAATTTTGAAAAATTCAGCAAAAAATATATGCATGTATATATGGATATTATATCATCCTATACAAGTTTGCAAGTGAAAAGAGCATTTTAGTTGTCCCATGTGAAAAAGACAAATTTCAGTGCTCTGGTATATCTATTCATGAGCATGTTTTTTTATGTTTTTATACAAGCCACATAAAATGTTCATTTTTTCAAAAATTTGTGTACGGACATAGAACGGCTGGATATACATGTGAAAATTTAGTTCAGATTTTTTGACAATTTAAATTTTATTTTTATGTATTTTTTATAATGAGTTTATTTGCAACTGGGAGCCAAAACTCCAACCCTTCAGCGGTGTATTTTTTTTAACCTGATAATGTCTTTGATTGATTAGGTCCGCCGCTCTGACGTCCATGTCATCCCCCAAGCGAAAGGATCAGTATAGGCGACCAAGGGTAAATAGACTACTAACAATTTTTAGTTTCTTTAGCAAATTAGGTTTGACAAGGATATATATTGTGTAGATATGCAAAAGGTACACAATCCTATATGGCAAGATACAAGCAATCAAGTAAATAACTGTCGGTACAATGGCTACCAAGTACCCCCAAGGCCTCAACTATGTCGCTGGCGTGTGGGCTAGGGCCACGACAAAAGAAGGGCCCGCTGCTCAACCAGCCGAGCATGGCCGGGAGCAAGGCCCGCCCTACCACGTGGATAACAAGCCAAGGTAAGGCAAGTATATATACTCTCCCCTTGTGCATGGACGTGGTAAAATCCAGGAAGAAGGCCAAGAAGAGCGTAGATACCCACAAGATCTACATCTTGTGAGGCGGTCCCGACAGGATTGGCAAGGGGCACAGCTACAATGGAGCTTCTCGGAGAGGTCTCAGGGTCCCTCTTTATGACATCTTCGAGGAGCTCTCCATAAACGTGTTCTCGAGCCACGCGGAGTCCCCATGAAGGCATGTTCGAGAACAAGGAGAAGACAACAATGTACGGCAGGGATGTCTCACCGGGCGAGCCTAGGTCTTCCGGCGGTCTTTGAAGGAACCCGGTGGCCCCACTACTGTCTGGCGGGAGCCAAAGTAAACAAAGCGATTGCAATAGCGTGCAGGGCGGCATGAAGGCCACCTGGTGCCCTCATTCCTGCGGCCTTGCGCCCGACATTTAATAAGACAACAAGCGGGACAAGACGGGACGAGGCTGTCCTGTCCCATCGCCATAAAGTGTTGCAGTGCACCGCCCAAGACAGGGATTGGGACACACATCAGCCCCGGTTCGTAACTGCCTTTAGTCCCGGTTGCGCAACTAGGACTGCGCAATCGGGACTAAAGGCCCCCACCTTTAGTCCCGGTTGTGTGGCGAACCGGAACTAAAGGGTCTCCACGTGGATGGTCTCGAGCGCTCGGGCTGGAGGGGATTTAATCCTGGTTGGTGCCCGGTTGGTAACACCAACCGGGACTAAAGGGGTTCTGCCGTGGCAGGATATGTGTTTTAGGGTTTAGAGTTTTGTGTTTTTCTTTTTATTTTGTGTCCCTTTCTTTTGTGTTTTCCTTTTCATTTTATGTTTATCATTCATTTTTTTCCATTTAGTGTTTTCATTTCTATTTTGTGTTTTCCATTCAACTCGACGCTACTACATACAACAATGAAGGAACCTTTACACACCATCATCATGAATATAGAGATTGAAGTGACCTCTTTCTCCGTGCTTGGTCGAACATATTACATACGGTACATGTTCATGCATATCCAATATAATTTCTCTTATGATCCCAATTGTACTCTAAATATAAATTGTCGATGGTATTCTCCGGTTGGAGATATTAACTCTTTAACTAAGAATTCCACAAATTCCTCTTAAATTATTGATGTCTACGCACGCTTCTATTTTTATAGACAGTGTTGGGCCTCCAAGTAAAGAGGTTTGTAGAACAGCAGCGAGTTTCCCTTAAGTGGATCACCCAAGGTTTATCGAACTCAGGGAGGAAGAGGTCAAAGATATCCCTCTCAAGCAACCTTATAATTAAGATACAAGAAGTCTCTTGTGTCCCCAACACACCCAATACACTCGTCAGGTGTATAGGTGCACTAGTTCGGCGAAGAGATAGTGAAATACAAGTAATATGGATGATTATAAGTGGTAATTGCAATCTGAAATAAAAATGGCAGCAAGCAAACATGTAGCAGGACTGGTTGTAAAAGTTGTTTTAATGCTTAGAAACAAGGCCTAGGGATCATACTTTCACTAGTGGACACTCTCAACAATGATAACAAACTAAACTGGTGGAGGGGTTAACCTCTTGGGTGGCCCGATCTTCACGGATCTCGTGGTCAAATCGACGGGAAAGCGAGGGGAAAGGGAGAAGGTAGCGGAAGCGAACACACACCTCGCGAAGAACACGATGAACACACGCAAAACTCACACGATACAAGGCCGATTGCTCCCGAACGGCGGCCACCGGACCGATAGAATCCTCGCAAGGAAAGATCGGTCAACGTGCTCCCTCAAATCCACATCGGAGAGGGAAGAACACCTTGGGGAGGGTCTTGACAACTTGGAGACGAGACATCGAACTCCAAGGCCTTGTTCAACGATGGATGCGTGATGCAAAGTCCAATCGAGGTTGGTGACGATAGTCGGTCCCCTTGGTAAAGGGAATGAGGCAAAACTAGAGATTCCACACAAGGGGGTTGTCTTTAGTCTATCATCTATGCCTAAGGGATACATGAGGGGTGGGGTCTATTTATAGGCCAACCACATAAACAGGGGTAGTTTAGGAATAAAACTAGGGTTTGGACGAGCTAGAGGGGTACTTGGGCCGAAGCAACAGGTGTCTTGTGAGCACACAGACGTAGTACCGGACTTGGGTCCCAGATACCATCGACCGTGCACGGGTCCAGATCCGAGTACCGCTGCGCCCCTGGGACTGCTGGCGTCGTCTGTATGGGCGGTAGTAGTGGGCGGTAGTACCGCCTGGCAGTATGGCCGCCTTGATCTGTAGTACCGCTGGAGACAGAGAGCATTTGGCGATCTGTCTTCTTCCGCCTCCTCTTCCAAGCCTTCGTCTTGTCGGGCTTGATGCTCCGGGCTTCCTCCCTTGCCTCCGTACTTGTCAATGTGAACCTATCATGCATATGTGACGGAGTATGAAGTAGCATACCATTCACTAGGGTAGGAAGGGGGCTCGCATAGAGGAACGGATTCACCTTTGGAGTCCATGACGACTTGGCGTAAGTTGGAGACCAAGATGTGGTAACGACCGTAGGTCGGGCTACATCCCCTTCAAAAAGAGTCGTCCTCGACTCTACATGATCATCACAAATTAGAAGCGGTCGAGGGACCTTCTTGATCCTTGGGTTCACCATATAGTCGTCCTCGGGAAGATTGACTTGACCACACTTCAATGTTCCTTCACCTTCCATGACGCCTACAAAGCTCACGACAAAAGCGAAGCAACACTCAAAGCGTAGCCAATTCATGAAGATTATAGCATGGGTCCTCAAGTAGAAGGAAGTCACCTTAGCTTGTAGAGATAGCTCGATGAAGGGTAGCCATAGGTAACTCTCTTCGGTTCTTCTTGTCAACATATAGTCCATAGAGGTTGACGTGTATGCATTTGTACCTTCATACAACAAAGACCAAACAACATATGTGTGTGTGTGATAGAGGAGCATGTCATTTGTGGCATGTCCATTCTTGTTCACAACACGATTAGCACAACTCAAGTATAGCAAACGAGATGCATATGCATGGTCAATGTGCATGGAAATCGTTTGAACATCATCAAAATGTGGAAACTCAAAAACTCCATATAACATAGTAGTGGGGCACTCAAAGCAATCGAATAGAAATTTGATCAACATATTTGATGCAAAGTTAGGAGAATTTGGCAAAAACACAAAAGGAAGAATATCCAAAACAACATCATTATGTGTGCAAACCAACCATTGGAAAGAGAAATTGTTCGACATGTTGGATGTCACACACGAATCATCGAAAGCAAATATCATGGGAAAATGAGTATCCCAAGCGGAAGCCAAAGTAACGTGTTTGCAAACAAACCAAATGAAAGAGCAAGTGTTCCTTATGTTTGTTGCAACAACAAGACGAGATTCTTGGAAGCTCTCATGACAATACATGTTCTTAATGGAATTGTGGTTGCACACAAAACATCGAAAAGGTAAATTGTTCAACATTTTTGTTACAACACACAAAGCATCATTATCTAAAAGCGAAGAAACATGAATGTCACAAGGGAAGATAATACCATTAACATGCTTGCAAGCAAACCATAGGAAGGAACAATTTGTCAACATGAAAGATGCAAAGCATGCAAAAGGTATCAGAGCTGGGTTCGATCTTGAACTCACTTGTGGGATGCTCTCAAGAGCTCTTTTTGTCAACTCGTGCTCAATCGAGGTTGACATTTTCGTGCGGGTACCTACACACATCATACACAAAAGGGAGAATGTGTGTGCATGGTAGAGATACACATCATCCATCATGACGTATCTCTTCTTGTGCACATCACCGTTAATGTCATTCAAGTATGAAATAGATGCATGGTGAGTATGCAAGTGGGGAACATGCTTATCATGGCAATCATCAAAATCTCCAAAAATTGAGAAAGCTATGGGGGCCAACTCATTATAACGCATATACTCAATATTGTTGCAAGCAAAGCGAGTGAAATAGCAAGCATTCATCTTATTGCAAGCAACGGGAGAAATTGAATGACTAGCATGACAACGCATGTCCAAAGCAATTGGAGGATACACACAATATGCATAGTATGGCATGTTTATGGCAATGATATCGCAATCAAACAATTCCACATGATCAATATTATGCAAAGGCAAATCATCACATGGGAAAGTGGATGAAGCATATGTAATGTCACAAGTATCATCCATAGCATGCATATCCTCACAATTCATCATGTCCACTAGTGGGATCATGGCATCATCAACACCCTTATTGTTACCTTGGTCATACCTCTCATATGAAGTGGGTGTTGTGGAAGTAGTGGCCTCCTTGTGGACGAATTCGTCTTCTTGATGTAGCCATGGCATAGCATCATCTTCGTGCACCATGTACATCTTCTCCATTCGAGGCATCATTGCTTCATGGCTTGGAGCGTCTTCATTCATGGAACCTAGCATAACACAAGAGAACACACTAGAGGTAGAGGGTAAGTTGTTAGAAATCGAAATGGTCTCACTTGACCTATCAACTACCACTCTCAACTCACTAGGAGTATCGCTCATGCCCTCCAAGTGGAAGCACTCAATCTCACATAAGTCACTCATCTCACTCTTGTTCTCACTCAAGTGGGCTAAGTGGCTCTCATACTCACATGGGATTGGTACCACATCATCACTCAAGCATATGGGGGTAGGCTCGGTTTCCTCAACTCCATGCGCCTCCTTTGGTGAAGGGAAAATCCCATGCTCACCATTCTTGACCTTGTCGCCTTCAAAGTTGGATGCCATAAGATGGACATCATTACTCTCCTCCATGGTCGAAGGGAAAATCCCATGCTCGACCGTCTTGTGGCCATCTCGTAGTAGTGGTGGAGGTAGGCTCATGCTATCCAACTTGGCGAAGTAGAGGTTTACATTTTCCTCGTTCGCTAGGTCGTGGAAGTCAAGCGTAGGCGTTGAAGCTTGATGGCGTGGAGGAAGGCTTGCTCTTGGTGCCATTGTGGTGGTGGCACGCGTAGTTGAAGGTGCCCTATGATGGTGTCGATGGAGGTCATTGGCGTGCCTTGCCGATGGTTGATGTAGGTGGCGCACTTGGTCGTCCACATGACACTCACGACGGTGATCATTTGCCTTGGCACTCTTCTTGTGCTTGTGGTGCCTTCTAGAGCTTGCTTGAGCATTATGGTTGGTGCTCATCACGAATTCTTCGTCTTGGTGGCGAAGATGCCTTTGACGGTGTCTTGTATCCTCTTTATGGTGGCGATGCTCATGAGAGGATGTTTGTCGATGAAGAGTCTTGTTTCTTGGCGCCTCTTGATGCATATGATGTTTGGACGCCACTCTTGTTTGGATAGGAGTTGGAGCTTGGCGCCTTCGAGGTGATGTAGCTTGGCGCCTTGGAGATGGTGGAGCTTGACGCCATCTAGGTGGTGGCACTTGTCGCCTTGGAGGTGGATCATCGAAGTAGGTGGTGCCCTTTGGTGTGGCACGCTTGGCCTTGAAGGTCATGGAATCTTGATGATGCGCCTCCTCTTGCTTGGCGTAGTAGGCTTCCATCTCCACGCGGTGGAGGAATTCTTCATGGCTCGTGGAGGAGCCATCAAACTCGATGAAGTTCTCCGTGTCCTCCATGTTTGGCGAGGCATCGTCGATGTCGCACTCGAAGTCGTCCATGCTTGGGGAGTAATTGTTGGTGTAGTACTCCATATCACCCAAGCATGTGGAGCCATTGTCGGTGTAGTGCTCCATAGGCTCCATGCATGAGGATCCATTGTCGACGTAGAGCTCCATGTCTTCCATGCATGTGGAGTCGTCGTAGGTGTAGTGCTCCGGGTCCTCAAAGCATGCGGAGCCATTCAATTATCCCATTTATGACAAAGAACTTTTTGCCTTGGTTCGTGTTCTTTAAGTGTGGCAACACTATCTTTGGCCCAAAGAATTTATAATCCATTCCGACCATGAGTCGTTGAAGTACCTTAAGGGCCAAGCCAACTTGAGTAAAAGGCACGCAAAGTGGGTTGAGTTTATGGAGTCTTTTCCTTACATTGTAAAATACAAGAAGGGCAAAGAAAATGTGGTGGCGGACGCCTTGTCTCGCAAAACCACAAGCCTTCTTACACGACTCGAAGTCAATGTTTTGGGTCTTGAGGACATCAAATCTTTGTACACGTCCGATTCTTTCTTTGGACCAATATTTGCACAATGTTCAATAGACAAAGGGATTGACGATTTCTATTTGCACAAGGGTTTTCTTTTCAAACAAAACAAGCTTTGCATTCCGAAATCCTCTCTCCAACTTTTGCTTCTTCAAGAGTCCCATGGTGGAGGCCTTATGGGTCACTTTGGCCGTGACAAGACATATGACATGCTCTCCACTCACTACTTTTGGCCAAAGATGAAGCGACGTGAGTGCCACGCTCAACGATGCACTACATGTATCCAAGCTAAGTCTAAGTCCAACCCCTTTGGTCTTTATATGCCATTGCCTATTCCTCATGCACCTTGGTCGGACATTAGCATGGACTTTGTATTAGGCTTGCCTAGATCTAAACATGGTCACGATTCCATATTTGTAGTCGTGGATCGCTTTTCAAAATGGCACATTTCATTCCGTGCCATAAGACCGATGATGCTTCACATGTCGCAAATTTGTTTTTCGGAAATAATTGGCTACACGTGCCACGAACAATCGTCTCCGACCGTGACGTAAAATTCATGAGCTACTCGGAAGACCCTCATGGCCAAGCTCGCATCAAGCTCCTATTCTCGTCGCCTCGCATCCTCAAACCGATGGACAAACCGAGGTAGTCAATCAAGTCTTGGCACACTTCTCCGAAAGTGTTGATAAAGAAGAACCTTAAAGACGGGAGGAATGCATTCCACACGCCGAAGTTCGCCTACAACCGCAAGCACTCCACCACCATGAGGAGCCCGTTCATGATCGTCTATGGATTCGAGCCTCACCGCTCGATATCCTTCCACTTCCACTTCATGAACGTGCCAATAGGACGTTGTCAAGCGTGCCCAAGCAATGATGAAACTCCATGAAGACACACGAGCTACTATCGAGCAACAAGTCCTTCGCCAAGCATCAAGGCTAAACAAGACCAAGAAAGAGATGATCTTTGATGAGGCGACCTTGTATGGATACACTTGAGTAAAGACCGCTTCCCAAGGAACGCGACTCCAAGCTAAAGCCACGAGGCGGACCATTCAAGGTGCTAAAAGGATAAACAACAACGCCTATGTGATCGATATACCAACATCAAGTATCCTGAGCTCGACATTCAATGTCAAGGACCTCACCCTACCATGGCGAAGAGGAAGTTGTGAGCGGTTGAAGAGTCGAGGGCGACTCGCTTTCCCAAGGGGGAGCTGATGCAGCCGTCCTCCGACCGCTACTACATCTACTCCCACGAGCTACCCAAATGGACCCATGACTCGTGCGAGCCAAGCTCCTTCAAACTAAGGTGAACTCGCTCCTCTCCTTGTGTGACTTGACACCCCTTGGATGGCTTGCTACTTCACGCAAACTCATGCATCATCAGTGCGAAGAAGCCACCGATCACGCCAGAAGCGGTACTACGGTTGGGACGACTGTACTACCGCCTCAAGCGGACCTACGCCTCCTCCTACCGCCACAGGAGGCACTACCCCATGCCCCAGACGCAGCGGTACTACCGGTCGTGTAACTACCGGTGGCAGTACTACCGCCTCCTACTGCGCCACCGACGCCTCGACGGAAGCTCCAGCCTCAGCGGTACTACCGCTCCGGAGTGGTACTCACGGTCACCACCGATTACTGGGACCGGTACTACCGTCCTGCCTGACCACGATCACCTAAGTTCGGCCCTGTGCCTTGTAACCCAACCTATCATTTATCTCTCCATTCCGAAACTACCCTGTTGTGGCTGGACTATATATAGCCCCCACTCTATTGTAAACGTTTAGACTTGGATAATAATAGATATTAAGGAAACCCTTTGAGGACTTATATCTATTGGTCTCATGCTCCTACCAAGGAGCACCGGATTATCCACCCTCTTGGATCTTGCCTAGTGCGTTGTTGTACAAGGCCTTGGGTTCTCGGTTTCCGCCCCCAAGTCGTCAAGGTCTCACCAAGCACCTCATCCCCGTTGTTGGCGTGGAGAGAGCCGCCCAACACCGATCCTAGGATTATGTTGGACGGTTGCCACCGGCGTGAGGAGAAGGCGTGTATCGTGTTTTGGGTGTGCGTGTGTTCGTGGTTTTCATCGCCCCGATTTCATACCCGACCACCTCTTCCCTCGCTCGTGGAATTCGTGAAAGATCGGCCAACCCCGTTACCCATAACACCTCCACCGCCCAGTCCTCCCTGCGCCCGGCCAGCTGGCAGCGCCCACTCCCTGGCGCCTCCCGCACGCGCCACGCCTCACCTCGCCCGCTTCCACCTCTCCGCCCGGGCGCCCGCCCGCAGCGCGACGCCCCGCCTCCAGTTCTCCGCCCGCCTCCTGTCCACCTGTCGCCACGCCGCTCTCCACCCTCCGTCTCCGGCGCCCACGACCTCGGCAGCGGCGCCTCCACCCGCCTCGGCCTGGCCGACCGCCTCAGCCGCGTCCTCCCCACCGCCACCGCCAGCCCTCCTCACACTCGCCGCACCACCGCCTTGCCACCGGCCGTGCTCAAGCCGCCACTCCCAAGCACCGCCGCCCCAAGTTCGCCCACTCGCCGCCGCCGCCACGCCTCCTTGCGCTCCCGTGCGAAGCCCGCCGCCGCCTCCTCTTCCGCAGACCCCGTCGCGCCTCTGCTGACGCCGCCGACGCCGGAGCGCCCTCCCCGCAACCTCCTTCCCATCCTCGGTCACGCGCGCGACGGCCGTCCCTCCGACCTCGCTGTTTGATGCCCCCTGTAGCGTGTCTCCGGGCCTCTGGTCGTGTGCGTCGGCTACACCATCCCTTCGGCCTCGCGTGTGTAGCCGTCTTGCATGTGCCGACAAGCCGGCCTCCTGTTGCTCCTTCTGTTGGACACCAAGTTAGATGTTGGTTCCCATGCGAGACCCGACGCGTCCTTCTGCAGTCAGCGTGTGTTGTGTTGGATGCGTGTGGCCAAGTCTGGTACAGCGAGGTGAAGTGTAGTGAAGAGGTCAAGGTTGCGGTACATGAGTTCTACCCAAGATCTTCCGAAGGCCGGCCATCCAAGTTTCTCTCGTCACAAGATCTCCATCACGGACTTCAAGTACCCCCTCGGATGCGACAGGATTCCCTCCCCGGACCCCAAGAACTCCTTCCCGGCTCCGCTAGCCGAAACCTCGAAGGCCGCCATGATGTTGAATCAAGATTTCCATCGTCCATGGAACCGAAACACCCAGACCTTCGTACAGGGATGCTCAACGACAAGACCGGCTCAATGCCGATGGGCTCGAGGGGTGTACATGGTGCCACGAGATAACCGCCAAGATCGTCATCGGAACCACAAGGCCGTTGCAGTGAACTCGACAAGATCTACCACATGAAGACCGTACCGAACCGGTGACCCTCGACGAACCTCCGGCAAGAACTTCGACATGGCCAAGATCTACCGCAACCGAGTCCGGCACCGACAAGAGAAGTCAGAACCACCAAGCCCTTCCTCGTGGATGCGCCAAGATCTACCCCAGTAATCCGAGAACGCTTCCGCCGTGACCGAATCCGTCGAACCCTGGACCCCGACCCCGAACCCCGTCGAACCCTAACCAAGATCTGCCGAACCCTAAAGTGTGACCCTTATCCGAACCCCTACTTTTATAAATGCTAAATATAAAACTTGTTGCATATTTAATTGTCATCTCGCCTGCATATCATTGGTTTGGGGGCCTTATGCCGATTCACCTAATAATTAAATATGGGGCCCATATGCGGGCAAATCCAGTCTCATATCGGCCTCATTTAAACTTGTGTAGCGAACCGGTGATATCTTCGGCCATGTTAAACAACATTTAAATTGCGGGGTAGCTAAACCACATGAACCACCTAATTAATTGTCGGGACCCCGGTTCCGCTCAATCTTGCCTAATTGCATTGCACCTTTGCCATGCCATACATCATACATGCATCATGCCCGATCTTTTGCCGTAGTATTAAATATTGCACCCGGTGTTTCTTCTAGCGTTTTGCTTCTTCGCGGATAAGGACGTTGAGTTGATGTGAGCTTCGCCCCGATCTTCGGTTGAACCTTCGACAATGTTTTCAGGCGAGCATCTCCCCCCTTTCTACCTATCTTATTTTATAGTATTTATTCCCTCCTGTTGATCTATTGCTATCTGTGTTGCGATGCTCTAGTTTTCGTACCCGAGATATCCCTTGCAGCCTTATATTGCCTTGGACACATCCTATTACCTGTTGTTTGGCAGATACTTGGACTTGTGCGTCGTAGTCGCTTGCTCAAGTGCTGTTGTGTGTCGTCATATGCCACAGTTGTTGATGTATTGCCGCATGTTGTTGTTGCAGATGATCCTAGTTTTACTTATCGTTCACGTTAATTCCTGTTTACCAACTAAAATTGAAATAAGCAGAGGCATCGGTGGGTGATAGATAATATTTGGTTTCCGAACGCCCACTTGTGTCCCGTAGGACCCCGAGTACTTGATACCTGTTCCTTGATTTATCGCGCTATCCACATCCGGGAGGATTATGGGACCCCCCTTAGCCAGAGCTTGATTCAGTCTTATTTCTTGGGGCCACAAACTAGTTTGAGGTTTTATTTACGATCCTGTACTTATGCCAGGCTACTGTTTTATTTAAATTGTGCGAGGAGCACACTGTCTTTCGCTTAGGTAAGCGAGTGTTTTCGCGGTATCGACAAGCCCACCACACTTTCGGGTTCCCGATCGTTTACTGACCATTGACGCAAACCTTGAGTCCGTCTCGAAGCTAGCTTACTTCGTTCCGGGTCTACTCAATGGGGTGGCCCCCTGAAATATTTCTGAATCCTATGATTGCTTTGTCGTGAAAGCCTCGTTGGGTTTTGATTTGGTTTTTCCGAGGTTGATCGAGTGTGTGTTGCTATTGGTGCACCCCGGCCGGGTAAAACTTTCTGAAAGCCGTGTCCGCGGATATGGACGACTTGGAGCACAGTATCTCGACCATAGACAAGCATAACTAAAGTTTATTGCTATAAATTTGACTTTATAATGACTAGTAATCAGCTTCACTATAATGGAATGGCTAAATAATACTGCCCACAATTGCTTTGTTTGGAGTGTCGCTTGCGACCATTGTACCTAACTAGTAAGTATTGCAACTACAACGGAATGGCTGAATAAAAGTACCAACAACTGCTGGGTTTGTGGGTTATCTCATGCTATCTGTACCTGATTAGTAAGTGTTGTAACTATAACGAAATGGTTAACTAAAACTGCCCACTGCTTATTTTATCAGGATGATTATCTAAACCGGACTAGTAATTGCTGCAACGATAACTGAATAAATAAAACTGCCAACTGTGTGAGTTCCTCGGTTGACTTCCTCGTTTGGTCTCGAGGGGGAAACACCAGGATGGGTTTGTTTGATGGTAGCATCAGGTTGGTTCCGAATAGGTCATTCTTATCCCTCTCTGATTGACGCCAGTTGTATCGAGTCTCTATAGGTTGTTTAGTGCATCTTTGTCGCCGCATCCACCATACCTATGTAGGCGAGGACCGCCAATTCTAGCCTCGCCAATCGCCTCGAGATCGACGCTCCTTCTTTTTCCTTTGCCCTTTTCGGCACCCCTTTTGTTTAAGCGGTTTTGAGATCGGTCGTTACGTGGTTACCCTTCCGCTTGGCCTCGCAGGTTATGGACGCCATTGGTTATTCTTCGAGGCTCTTAGCCCCATTTGCATCTTGTCCGTAGTGACGCTATATCGTTCTCAAGGTGATTTGGATCTTTGTACCATATCGTATTCTTGACTCATGGAGTCGTTATATATATCTGCATCGGGGTCCCATCGAGGACTGTTGTGTAATGTTATTACTTCGTTTTCCACCCGCACGAAAGTGCCTGGTGGGCACCTTTGAATCGTTTCTATGTGGGTTTGGCGAGTTTCGCTAAAACTTGCATAGGTCCGATTCTGAGGGTGTTACAGGATAGCATGAGCCTACCTCCACCACTACTACGAGATGGCCACAAGACGGTCGAGCATGGGATTTTACCTTCGACCATGGAGGAGAGAAATGATGCCCATCTTATGGCATCCAACCTTGGAGGCGCCAAGGTCAAGAATGGTGAGCACGGGATTTTCCCTTCACCAAAGGAGGCGCATGGAGTTGAGGAAACCGAGCCTACCCCCATATGCTTGAGTGATGATGTGGTACCAATCCCATGTGAGTATGAGAGCCACTTAGCCCACTTGAGTGAGAACAAGAGTTACATGAGTGACTCCACCTTATGTGAGATTGAGTGCTTCCACTTGGAGGGCATGAGCGATACTCCTAGTGAGTTGAGAGTGGTAGTTGATAGGTCAAGTGAGACCATTTCGATTTCTAACAACTTACCCTCTACCTCCAGTGTGTTCTCTTGTGTTATGCTAGGTTCCATGGATGAAGAAGCGCCAAGCCATGAAGCAATGATGCCTCAATTGGTTAAGATGTACATGGTGCAGGAAGATGATGCTATGCCATGGCTACATCAAGAAGACGAAGTCGTCCACAAGGAGGCCACTACTTCCACAACACCCACTTCATATGAGAGGTATGAACAAGGTAACAATAAGGGTGTTGATGATGCCATGATCCCACTAGTGGACATGATGAATTGTGAGGATATGCATGCTATGGATGATACTTGTGACATTACATATGCTTCATCCACTTTCCCATGTGATTATTTGCCTTTGCATAATATTGATCAGGTGGAATTGTTTGATTGCGATATCATTGCCATAAACATGCCATGCTATGCATCTTGTGTGTATCCTCCAATTGCTATGGACATGCTTTGTCATGCTAGTCATTCAATTTTTCCCGTTGCTTGCCATAAGATGAATGCTTGCAACAATGTTGATCATATGCGTTATAATGAGATGCCCCCCATAGCCTTCTCAATTTTTGGAGATTTTGATGATGGCCATGATAAGCATGTTCCCCACTTGCATACTCACCATGCATCTATTTCATACTTGAATGACATTAATGGTGATGTGCACAAGAAGAGATACGTCATGATGGATGATGTGTATCTCTACCATGCACACACGTTCTTCCTTTTACATATGATATGTGTAGGTACCCTCACGAGAATGTCAACCTCGGTTGAGCACGAGTTGACAAAAAGAGCTCTAGAGAGCATCCCACAAGTGAGTTCAAGATCGAACCCAGCTCTGATACCTTTTGCATGCTTTGCATCTTTCATGTTGGCAAATTGCTCTTTCCTATGGTTTGATTGCAAGCATGTTAATGGTATTATCTTCCCTTGTGACATTCATGTTTCTTCGCTTTTAGATAATGATGCTTTGTGTGTTGCAACCAAAATGTTGAACAATTTACCTTCTCGATGTTTTGTGTGCAACCACAATTCCTTTAAGAACATGTATTCTCATGCGAGCTTCCAAGAATCTCGTCTTGTTGTTGTAACAAACATAAGGACCACTTGCTCTTTCATTTGGTTTGTTTGCAAATATATTGTTTTTGCTTCCGCTTGGGATACTCATATTCCCATGATATTTGCTATCGATGATTTGTGTGTGACATCCAACATGTCGAACAATTTCTCTTTCCAATGGTTGGTTGGCACACATAATGATGTTGCTTTGGACATTCTTCCTTGCGTGTTTTTGCCGACTTCTCCTATTCTCGCATTAAGGACGTTGATCAAAATTGGAGTTTTTGAGTTCCCACATTTGGATGATGTTCAAACGATTTCCATGCACTTTGACCTTGCATATGCATTCCATTTGCTATACATGCATTGTACTAATAGTGTTGTGAACAAGAATGGACATGCCACATTTGACATGCTCCTCTATCACGCACGAAAATATTTTGCTTGGTCTTTGTTGTGTGAAGGTACAAGTGCATACACGTCAACCTCTACCAACCACGTGTTGAAAAGAAGATCCGAAGAGAGTTACCTATGGCTACCCTTCATCGAGCTATCTCTACAAGCTAAGGTGACTTCCTTCTACTTGAGGACTCATGCTATAATCTTCATGAATTGGCTACGCTTTGAGTGTTGCTTTGCTTTTGTTGTGAGCTTTGTAGGCTTCAAGGAAGGTGAAGGAACATTGAAGTGTTGTCAAGTCAATATTCTCGAGGACGACTATATGGTGAACCCCAGGATCAAGAAGGTCTCTCGACCGCTTCTACTTGGTGATGAGCATGTAGAGTCGAGGACGACTCTTTTTGAAGGGGGGGGGGGAGATGATGCAGCCCGACCTACGGTCGTTACTACATCAAGGTCTCCAACTTACGCCAAGTCGTCATGGACTCCAAAGGTGAATCCGTTCCTCTATGCGATCCCACTTCCTACCCTATTGAATGGTATGCTACTTCATACTCCGTCACATATGCATGATAGGTTCACATCGACCAGTACGGAGGCAAGGGAGGAAGCCCGGAACATCAAGCCCGACAAGACGGAGGCTTGGAAGAGGAGACGGAAGAAGACAGGTCGGAAGCTGCCAGGTCCAAGCGGTACTACCGGTCGTCGGAACCGGTACTACCGGTCAGCGGTACTACCGCCCCCTACTACCGCCCGGTACTGAAGCCTGCGCCATCACCACTGGATGCCCCGGTACTGGCTTGCGGTACTACCGCCCGCAAGCGGTACTACCGGATACCATGAGCGGTACTACCGGTGATGACCGGTACTACCGGTCCCGAGTCCGGTACTACCGGTCATATATGTGCCTCACAAGACCACACCGCCCATGTATCCCCCCTTTACTTACCTATTCGCCTAGTTTATCCCCAAACTACCCTTGTTTAGTGGTTGGCCTATAAATAGAGCCCCCCACCCCTCATGTATCCCTTAGGCATAGATGATAGACTAAAGAAAAACCCCATTGTGGAATCTCTAGTTTTGCCTCAATCCCTTTACCAAGGGGACCGACTATCGTCACCAACCTCGATTGGACTTTGCATCACGCATCCATTGTTGAACAAGTCCTTGGGTTCTCGGTTTCTCGCCCCCAAGTCGTCAAGACCCTCCTCAAGGTGTTCTTCCCTCTCCGATGTGGATTTGAGGTAGCACGTTGACCGATCTTTCCTTGCGAGGATTCTATCGGACCGGTGGCCGCCGTTCTGGAGCAATCGGCCTTGTATCGTGTGAGTTTTGCGTGTGTTCATCGTGTTCTTCGCGAGGTGGGTGTTCGCTTCCGCTACCTTCTCCCTTTCCCCGCGCTTTCCCATCGATTTGACCACGAGATCCGTGAAGATCGGGCACCCAAGAGGTTAACCCCTCCATCACCCTTGGTAAAGGGGATGAAGCAAAACTAGAAATTCCATAATGGGGGTTGTCTTTAGTCTATCATCTATGCCTGTGGGATTCATGAGGGGTGCGGGCTCTATTTATAGGCCAGCCACTAAACAAGGGGTAGTTTGGGCATAAAACTAGGGTTTGGGTGGAATAAGGGAGTACATGGGCCAAGGGCCCAAGGGCCCAGCAGCCCATCACAGCCGGAGATTTCGGTGTAGAGGGCCAGAGACTCCGGTGTGGGCCGGAGATTCCGATCTATCTCCGGTCTGTCTCTGGAGGGGCATACAGACTGTCCCGAGGTTGGGTTCTGGGGTGGGTCCGGAGGTCGGCCGGAGACTCAGCAGGCCGGAGACTTCGGTCTTCAGGGCGGAGACTCGGGGGGATCAGCCGCTGCTTCTTTCGTCTCCTCTTCCAAGCCTCCTTCTTGTCGAGCTTGATGTTCTGGACTTCCTCCCTTGCCTCCGTACTTGTCGATGTGAACCTATCATACATATGTGACGGAGTATGAAGCAATATACCGTTCAATAGGGTAGGAAGTGGGCTCGCATAGAGGAAAAGATTCACCTTTGGAGTCCATAATAACTTGGCATAAGTTGGAGACCTTGATGTGGTATCAACCATAGGTCGGGGCTACATCATCTCCCTCCTTCAAAAAGAGTCATCCTCGACTCTACATGCTCATCACAAAGTAGAAGAGGTCGAGAGACCTTCATGATCCTGGGGTTCACCATATGGTCGTCCTCAGGAAGATTGAGTTGACAACACTTCAATGTTCCTTAACTTTCCATGAAGCCTACAAAGCTCACAACAAAAGAGAAGCAACACTCAAAGAGTAGCCAATTCATGAAGATTATAGCATGAGTCCTCACGTAGAAGGAAGTCACCTTAGCTTGTAGAGATGGCTAGATGAAGGGTAGCCATAGGTAACTCTCTTCGGCTCGACTTGTCAACACATAGTTGGTAGAGGTTGACGTGTATGCATTTGTTTCTTCACACAACAAAGACTAAGAATAATATTTTAGTGTGTGATCTAGGAGCATGTCATTTGTAGCATGCCCATTCTTGTTCACAACACTATTAGCACAACACAAGGATAGCAAATGGAATGCATATGCAAGGTCAATGTGCATGGAAATTGTTTGAACATCATCCAAATGTGGAACTTGAAAACTCCATACAACTTCTTAGTGGGGTACTCAAAGCATTGGACTAAAATTTTGATCAACATCTTTGATGCAAGAATAGGAGAATTCGGCAAAAACACATGAGGAAAGATATCCAAAGCAACATCATTATGTGAGCAAACCAACCATTTGCAAGATAAATTGTTTAACATGTTGGATGTCACACACAAATCATCCAAAACAAATATCATGGGAATATGAATATCCCAAGCGGAAGCAAAAACAACATGTTTGCAAACAAACCATATGAAAGAGAAAGTGGTCCTTATGTTTGTTGCAACAACACGACGAGATACTTGGAAGCTCTCATGACAATACATGCTCATAATGGCATTATGGTTGCAAAACATCGGAAAGAAAAATTGTTCAACATTTTTGTTGCAACACACAAAGCATCAATATCCAATAGCAAAGAAAAATGAATGTCACAAGGTGAGATAATACCATCAAAATGCTTGCAAGCAAACAATGGGAAAGAGCAATTTGCCAACATGAAAGATGCAAAGCGTGCAAAAGATAGCAGAGCTGGGTTCGATCTTGAACTCACTTATGGGATGCTCTCAAGAGCTCTTTTTGTCAACTCGTGCTCAACTGAGGTTGACATTCTCATGCGGGTACCTACACACATCATACACAAAAGGAAGAACATGTGTGCATGGTATAGAAACACATCATCTATCATGATGTATCTCTTCTTGTGCACATCACCATTAATGTCAATCAAGTGTGAAATGGATGCATGGTGAGTATGCAAGTGGGGAACATGCTTATCATGGCAATCATCAAACTCTCCAAAAATTGAGAAAGCTATGGGGCCTATCTCAATATAACACATATGATCAACATTGTTGCAAGCAAAACAAGTGAAATACCAAGCATTCATCTTATTGCAAGCAACGGGAGAAATTTAATGACTAGCATGACAAGGCATGTCTGAAGCAATTGGAGGAGGTACAAAATATGTATAACATGTCATGTATATGGACATAGTATCGCAATCAAACAATTCCACATGATCAAAATTATGCAAAGGCAAAGCATCACATGGGAAGATGAATGAAGCATATGTAATGTCACAAGTATCATACATAGCATGCATATCCTCACAATTCATCATGTCCACTAGTGGGATCATGTCATCATCAACACCCTTATTTTTACCTTGTTCATACCTCTCATATGAAGTGGGTGTTGTGGTAGTAGTGGCCTCCTTTTGGACGACTTCGTCTTCATGATGTAGCCATGGCGTAGCATCATCTTCATGCACCATGTACATCTTCTCCAATTGAGGCATCATTGCTTCATGGCTTGGCGCGTCTTTCTCCATGCAACCTAGCACAACATAAGAGAACACACTAGAGGTAGAGGGTAAGTCATTAGTAATCGAAATGGTCTCACTTGACCTATCAACGACCACTCTCAACTCACTTGGTGTATCACTCATGCCCTCAAAGTGGAAGCACACAATCTCACGAAAGGTGGAGTCACTCATCTCACTCTTGTTCCCACTCAAGTGGGCTAAGTGGCTCTCATACTCACATGGGATTGGTACCATATCATCACTCAAGCATATAGGGATAGGCTCGGATTCCTCAACTCCATGCGCCTCCTTTGGTGAAGGGAAAATCCCATGCTCACCATTCTTGACCTTGTCGCCTTGTCACCAACCCTAGAAGTCCTTTTCCCCTCAAATACGGACTCTAAAAAGTGTCTATTTAAAATCCTGCGAAAATTACATGGGCCTGGCCCAAAATAAAGGTGTCGCAGCACCATATTAAGCTATGGACGAATTCGTGAAGTATTAATCTTGAATATTTCGTCCAAGCCTTCTTTCTTCATTATGGTGGCCTCAAAGTTCTGAAATCTTCATCCGTGGCCTTCTCTTGGATCATCACATGCTTGCTGCCATCTCCATGCATGGCCATGCTCCAATGCTTGTCCCTCTCATCCATGCTTGGTCCATCATTCCTAAGAGTAAGAAATATATCTGATTTAGGCAGCATCATATTCTCATGTATGTGAGGAATAGTTCCAAGAAACGAAAGTACCTGATAATTAAGTTGTTTGGCACGAGATCTTGTGATGGATCCTTGTATGTGTGTAGCTGTAGGTACAACGGTTGTATCAATAGAAGGGATGTCCACATCACCCTATTTCTAAATTTCTCAATGATGCAATCTTAACAATGCATCTCACTGTTTATAGCTGAGAGAAATAATACTAACACTAATCCTTCCCTTTCTTTTATTATTTAGTTTGCATATTCTTCTTACAGGAACAAGATCAAGGAATGATTGAGATGTTTAGATGAGAAAGCTAGTTAGGTTTAGTGTAGGATTTTGTTTCTTATTTTAAATTCCCTTTTAGTAATTTTTTGTATTTCTTTTACTTTTTGGGAAATAGCAAAACATTGTAATAATGTAGTTTAGGTTTTTGTTTCTGCAATGTTTATTCTTTTGTAATTCATTTATTTATTTGTAAAAACAATGTAATATATATTCTCTTGCAATAAAGAATCTGTCAATTTATTTCATTAATGTAATTCCTTTTTCTATTTATTTATTTTTATTCTTTTATTGTAAAAGAACAATGTAATACTATATGTATATATGTATTAATAAAGAATTCTTTTTATATCTATATTATAATCATTTCATTTCAAATTCTTTTTGGATTAATTTTTATCAATTGAATACTCAAATTTGAGTCGTCTTCCCCTCAAATACAATAGGTACTATAGAGGTCATGCCGAAATCCATAGCACTTGCGCTGACGTTTCTATCAGAACAAGAGAGATCTCGATCCCTCTAGCTCTTTTAGTTTTGTGCTAAAATTCTCTAGATTTTTTATATATGAATGCAATGCACAAAAATACGTTCTCACTATTTCTAGGTGCTAATCCTGAGATGTTACAGTTGGACAGAGCCAAACCGAAACACAAACAAACTCGACCCTAACCTAGACTAAGACTCAATAACATAGGTGGAACGTTTGTCACAACCTTAGACTTATCATTACATATCGTAGGTCGTCCTGGCATGCCATTCATCAATGGGATGCCCGCATTATCCTCTCTCCCTTGGAAAGGCATTGTCCTCAATGCTAGAAGGTCTTCTGCAGCATGCGGCGTCATATAAGAAACAATGCCACTCTTCACCTTCAACTTCAAGTCTTGCTTGCCTGCCACACCACATCCTCCCTATCGGCCAGCTTGACTTGATGCTTCACTTGGCACCTCCCTCCTCCACACGATCTGGGATTCTGGCGCCACCACCTTCTTGTCTTCTCTCGATGGAGCCCTATGAATCTGAACATGAACCGTCTTTGTATGACCCCGCAAAACAGGTGCAATGCCTTTTCCTTTGTGCATACGCACTCTTGCTCCAACTCTCGGCAGAGCTGCTCTGACAAATCTGCGGTCTATGACCCTATGCGGTGACCCAACATACCACTGCATCTGTAGTACACTATAGTCGTTGATCTGACATCCACAGAACACCATTCTGTAAATATCACATCCCTCAGAGTGGTACAACAAAAACATTGCTGGTCCATATTACAAACATATACATATTATTATTATTATTACAATACTAGAAGTTCGAGACTTCAAAAGGTTCAACTTACAAACCAAACTTATATTGTTTTAGCGGAAGTGATGTAGCCCGACCTACGGTCGTGACCACATCTTGGTCTCCAACTTACGCCAAGTCGTCATGGACTCCAAAGGTGAATCCGTTCCTCTATGCGAGCCCCCTTCCTACCCTATTGAATGGTATGCTACTTCATACTCCGTCACATATGCATGATAGGTTCACATTGACAAGTACGGAGGCAAGGGAGGAAGCTTGAGCATCAAGCCCGACAAGACGGAGGCTTGGAAGAGGAGGAAGAAGACATATCGCCAAATGCTCTGCCGCCAGTGATACTACGGATCTGTGACCGTACTACTGCCAGCAGACTACCGCCCCATACACACGACGACAACAAGTCCCAGATCGCAAGCGGTACTACCGGATCTGGACCAGATTACCGGTCAGATTACGGTCATGTGTGCTCATAAGACTGTGGCCTTCGCCCATGTACCCCTCTAGCTCGTCAAACCCTAGTTTATCCCCAAACTACCCCTTGTTTATTGGCTAGCCTATAAATAGAGCCCCTACCCCTCATGTATCCCTTAGGCATAGATAATAGACTAAAGACAACCCCCTTGTATGGAATCTCTAGTTTTGCCTCTTACCCTTTACCAAGGGGACCGACTATCGTCACCAACCTCGATTGGACTTTGCATCACACATCCATCGTTGTACAAGGCCTTGGAGTTCGACGTCTCGTCTCCAAGTTGTCAAGACCCTCCCCAAGGTGTTCTTCCCTCTCCGATGTGGATTTGAGGGAGCACGTTGACCGATCTTTCCTTGCGAGAATTCTATCGGACCGGTGGCCACCGTTCGGGAGCAATCGGCCTTGTATCGTGTGAGTTTTTGCGTGTGTTCATCGTGTTCTTCGCGAGGTGTGTGTTCGCTTCCGCTACCTTCTCCCTTTCCCCTCGCTTTCCCATCGATTTGACCACGAGATCCGTGAAGATCGGGCACCCAAGAGGTTAACCCCTCCATCATTTGGTATCAGCAGCTTTTGGTTGCCACAGATTTCTCTTCGATTTGGTCTTTTCCCCATAAATTCGAAAATTTCACCAGAAACAGCCGCAATTCGTGTTTTGGATCGATCTGTGATTTGAGTGCATTGGTAGGTTTTGATCCGTGGATTACTTGCTAAACTTGTTGATCTACCTTCCTTTGCGTTCCCATAGCCTAATTCCTTGATTTCCCCCGTCGATTTGGTGTTTTTCTTGAAGATTTTTCGCCCAAATCGCCCCAAACTCGCGAAATCGCGTCAGATCTGGATTTCTCTGTCTCGAGCGGTACTACCGCTCCAAAAATACGGTACTACCGCCCACCGCTACTACCGGGCCCAAAATACGGTACTACCGCCCAAGACAGAAAGAAAACAACAAGTTCCAGATTTCAGCCCCTCACCGTTTTGAGCATAACTTTTGCATTCGAACTCGGATTTTGGTGTTCTTTAGCTCGTTTCGAAGAGGATAAGGAGCTCTACAGCATCATACACGTGGTTCATGCTATCTACTCCATCCAAATTCCGTGAGCAAGGCGGAATCCAACAATAAAGGGTGAAGATCGTCGACGAAAGGTATAAACATTCCGCGACTTCTCCCCACTTGCATTACTTTGTGATCCCCACTATCTTTGCGAGCAACAAACACCTATTGAGACTAGTTCCTCTTATGATTGCTTGGGCTATGCACATTTGATGCCTTGTAGATTCCGAGCAAACATTGTGGGCGCTATCTCATATAGTTATCTTGTATAGTTGTTGGCACAAGGAAGAGGCAAGTGAAAAAGAAAAAGAAAGAAAGAAAAAGAAAAAGAGAAAAAAATATAGAAAAAGGAAAATAGAAAAAAAAGAAATATACATGTGCTTTATAGAATAGGAAGCGCAAGCTCGATGAACATCATATAGGTGGTACTTATTGTGCATATCTTGTAGCCCACCAATTTTGTGCAATCGAACTAGCGTCTCTCCTTGTACTTGTGTGACACGAGCTTATAGTCTTCGCTAGGTAATCATTTGGTTCTTAGCTCACTTTCTCCTTCGCACAAGTCCCATTTATCCCACCGTGTGTGTTTCCTTGTACATATTTCCTATCTTGTGGATTGACTTGTTTGCTTTGCGATCATTGTGGTTCTTTACTTGCCATTACAATATCTTGATTTCGGATTGTTTCTTGACATGCCACTTTCCATACC
Source organism: Avena longiglumis (assembly GCA_030063025.1). Classification (NCBI taxonomy): domain Eukaryota; kingdom Viridiplantae; phylum Streptophyta; class Magnoliopsida; order Poales; family Poaceae; genus Avena; species Avena longiglumis. Next base: position 312,679,610 of record CP125977.1, read on the forward strand.
TATCCACCATAGGCCTTGTGTGTGTGTGTGTTTTTTGGTTAGTAGTTGGTTTTGGTGTTCCGCGTGAACTTCACTTTGCTTGGTTTATTGCTCTCAAGTGTGGCCACTTGCACGATACGATTTTCCAAGGTAAAGTAAGGTTCGACGTTGTATCCCTAACACCCTCTACCACTTCCATATACAACACTTCGTCTTGTGAAGCATGTCTAGGGACTCCGGGACCGAGGATGGTTTCTATGAAGAATCAACAATGAGACACCATGCCTATGTCTCCACAAGCATGGATAACATGACGGAGCACTACACCAACAATGGCTCCACATGCTTGGGTTACATGGAGTGCTACAACAACAACAACTCCCCAAGCATGGGCGACTTCAAGAACGACAACGACAAGCTCCTCAAGTCGCACCGGCCAAGACGGAGCCTACACCTCGAGTGCGCAAAAGTCCACCATGAAATGGACAAGTTCGAGAGCGACCTCCACAACTTCAAGAAGGACATGGACAACGACTTCGACAAAACAATGAGCAGGGTCGCCAAGATTAACGATGCTTTGCACTCATTACAACAAATCACCAAGAAGAGTGCCAAGGACAAGGGTCATCGTCGCGAGCGTCATGTGGATGACCAAGTGCGCCACCTACACCAACCATCGGCAAGGCACGCCAATGACCTCCGTCGACATCGTCACAAGGCACCTTCAACTACTATTGCCACCACCAAAATGGCACCAAGAGCAAGCCTTCGTCCACGCCATCAAGCTTCAACAACTACGCTTGCATTCGAAGACCTCATGAACGAGGAAAATGAAGACCTCTACTTCGCCAAGTTGGATAGCATGAGCCTACCTCCACCACTACTACAAGATGGCCACAAGACGGTCGAGCATGGGATTTTCCCTTCGACCATGGAGGCGAGCAATGATGCCCATCTTATGGCATCCAACCTTGGAGGCGACAAGGTCAAGAATGGTGAGAATGGGATTTTCCCTTCACCAAAGGAGGCGCATGGAGTTGAGGAAACCGAGCCTATCCCCATATGCTTGAGTGATGATGTGGTACCAATCCCATGTGAGTATGAGAGCCACTTATCCCACTTGAGTGAGAACAAGTGTGAGATGAGTGACTCCAACTTATGTGAGATTGAGTGCTTCCACTTGGAGGGCATGAGCGATACTCCTAGTGAGTTGAGAGTGGTAGTTGATAGGTCAAGTGAGACCATTTCGAATTCTAACAACTTACCCTCTACCTCTAGTGTGTTCTCTTGTGTTATGCTAGGTTCCATGGAGGAAGACGCCCGAAGCTATGAAGCAATGATGCCTCGAATGGAGAAGATGTACATGGTAGATGCTACGCCATGGATACAGCAAGAAGATGAAGTCGTCCACAAGGAGGCCACTACTTCCACAACACCCACTTCATATGAGAGGTATGAACAAGGTAACAATAAGGGTGTTGATGATGCCATGATCCCACTAGTGGACATGATGAATTGTAAGGATATGCATGCTATGGATGATACTTGTGACATTACATATGCTTCACTCATATTCGCATGTGATGCTTTGCCTTTGCATAATATTGATCATGTGGAATTGTTTGATTGCGATATCATTGCCATAAACATGCCATGCTATGCATCTTGTGTGTATCCTCCAATTGCTTTGGACTTTCCTTGTCATGCTAGTCATTCAATTTCTCCTGTTGCTTGCAATAAGATGAATGCTTGCTATTTCACTCGCTTTTCTTGCAACAATATTGAGTATATGCGTTATAATAAGATGGCCCCCATAGCTTTCTCAATTTTTGGAGATTTTGATGATTGCCATGATAAGCATGTTCCCCACTTGCATACTCACCATGCATCTATTTCATACTTAAATGATATTAATGGTGATGTGCACAAGAAGAGATACGTCATGATGGATGATGTGTATATCTACCATGCACACACATTCTTCCTTTTACATATGATGTGTGTAGGTACCCGCACGAGAATGTCAACCTCGGTTGAGCACGAGTTGACAAAAAGAGCTCTAGAGAGCATCCCACAAGTGAGTTCAAGATCGAACCCAGCTCTGTTACCTTTTGCATGCTTTGCATCTTTCTTGTTGACAAATTGTTCTTTCCTATGGTTTTCTTGCAAGCATGTTAATGGTATTATCTTCCCTTGTGACATTCATGTTTCTTCGCTTTTAGATAATGATGCTTTGTGTGTTGCAACAAAAATGTTAAACAATTTACCTTTCCGTTGTTTTGTGTGCAACCACAATTCCATTAAGAACATGTATTGTCATGAGAGATTCCAAGAATCTCGTCTTGTTGTTGCAACAAACATAAGGACCACTTGCTCTTTCATTTGGTTTGTTTGCAAACACGTTACTTTGGCTTCCGCTTGGGATACTCATATTCCCATGATATTTGCTATCGATGATTTGTGTGTGACATCCAACATGTCGAACAATTTCTTTTTCCAATGGTTTGTTGGCACACATAATGAGGTTGTTTTGGATATTCTTCCTTTTGTGTTTTTGCCAAATTCTCCTAACTTTGCATCAAATATGTTGATCAAATTTCTATTCTATTGCTTTGAGTGTCCCACTACTATGTTATATGGAGTTTTTTTTTGTTTCCACATTTGGATGATGTTCAAACGATTTCCATGCACTTTGACCTTGCATATGCATTCCATTTGCTATCCTTGTATTGTGCTAATAGTGTTGTGAACAAGAATGGACATGACACATTTGACATGCTCCTCTATCACGCACGAAAATATTTTGCTTGGTCTTTGTTGTATGAAGGTACAAATGCATACACGTCAACCTCTATGGACTATATGTTGACTAGAAGAACCGAAGAGAGTTACCTATGGCTACCCTTCATCGAGCTATCTCTACAAGCTAAGGTGAATTCCTTCTACTTGAGGATCCAAGAGGTTAACCCCTCCATCAGGAAGATTCTGTAGAGGTCTCAACCCGATAAGGTGGAGTCCTCCTGTGTTTACAATGCCAGTCCGTGGATCAATAGCTAGCATTCACAGTTAAGATGTAATATCAAGATAGAAAGGTCATTTCATAACTTTATAACCAGGAATAACATAAATTTTATTACATCATACATAGCTCATTTGGCTATAACATTACATTGCAGCGGAATAAATATAGTCATGGGTCCTTCATCTTCATAGTGCCACAGGCAGATGTTGGTTGTAGGCTTTGTAGTCCTAGTCAATCAAACAATCTTCATTTAAAAACAATCAACCTGCAACATTATAAGTTACAGCCACAAGGGTCAATACATTTGAATTGTATTGGCAAGTTTCACTTCTATGTGTGTATGAGTGGATCCTACCAATACCTGCATATTTGGCTAAGTAGAGTTTAAGGCTTATTTGCATAAGGCAATATTTATCCTATCTTTTCAAAATGGTTTTGGTCCTTTGTCAAATCTCTTTTCCAAGCTCCTTGAACTCCTTGGTAGACACTCAAGTGTTCAAGTTCTTGTCAAAATCCCTTGAGCTACTTGGTAACCCCAAGTGCAACAAGTTTTATCAAAACCTCATGAGTTCCTTGGTAACCCCAAGTACATCATACTCTTGTGCACTTTGGTAACCCCAAGTGCAACAAGCTTTATCAAATCTCTTTGAATTCCTCGGTACCCCCAAGTGCATCAAGTTTTTATATTAGAAGTTGGAATGTCGAGATCTCCCATAGTTCAAACTTTAGTTGCTCAGTATTGTCCATAACCGGGGACACGGCTAAGTACTTAGATTTTATTAACTTCTGCAGAAGGAGTACACTTTACCCACATGACACAATCTCATCTTGTTGCCACCAGTGGCCTACTGGGTTAGTACTCACCAAGATGGAGTACCGGCAGACTGAGAGTGTGACGAAGTCTTTCCAAAAGGTCCTCCCATACATCATTGCTAGCTTGCCTTCAGCCCCCATGAAGCATTCTAGATCCCCATGTCCGGTAACTAAAGACAATGTATGGGTCTTCCTAATGTAGTTGACTAAGCCAGAGCCATAATAGCATGTGGTTGTACACGAAATCCACAATTGGAGAAACATGTTCAATCTCTAAGTTTCCTAGGTGGTTTTCATTTGGAGCACAACACAAAGTGATTGCCATAGACATGGTTCCCTTTTGTTGCCACCTTCTCCAAAACATAAAGTGTCCACCACCTAGGTGGTTCATTGAGTCCTTGTTTTATTATATAAAACACAAGTCTTTTCTCAATCTTTGTAAAATCTCAACATGTATCTTTTGTTCAAAACATAGCTGGGCTAAGCATGTACAACTTCAATATTTTTACTAAGGAGTGTATAGGGAATCCTATTAGGATTAGCATAGCATAAGTATAAAACACTTTCATGCATGTTTACAAAATTCACTAAGTATAATGAAAATAGTAGGTCTTTTGTATGATAGTGTAACTTGCCTTTTTGTTAGGGAATGATAGTCACTCCTTGATCTTGCTAGCCTCTTACTTTGCTAATTTCACTACAATCAAACAAGCATAGTATCAAGTAGCATTCCATACCAACATTCAAACATTAATTCACACACAAAGCAATGGACCCTAAGTCATGCAAGAGAGGGTTTTGTGGCAAGGTTGGTCTCTACTAGGTTTATGAACTTTGTAAGGTCCACATTGGTCATTTACCAAAAGGTCAAAGTCATTAGTTAGAGGGTTTTGCTCAAAGCCTATTTTAAAATCCGTTCAACATTTTATGTGGTGAAAATTATTCTTTTCAAAGCAAAACTTTATGTTTTTCACCAAGTAAGTTGCCTTTGGCAAGGCTTGGTGTTTTGGGTCAGTAAGTTTGGTCCATAACATTTTCCCAAAGTTTTTCTTGCAAAAACATTTCCATAATAAAATCAAAATGGGTTTATTTGACTAGAAAATGGCTAAGTTAAATAATTCAACTTAAATTTCACAAAAATCATTTTTAACACTATGGGTTGGTTCCCAGGGTCAGTAAGGTCACACAAATCCATTTTGCAAAAGATTTAATCCTAAAATCAATTTTAAACCATTTTTATACTCTAAACAAGTACACAAATGTTTCTGTAAATTCAAACATGCTAATAGATACTATTTTCAAAACTAAGGCCATGGTTAGCTAGGGCTTGTTCTCCTGAATTCATTGATATAAAATTCGCAAAATTTGGACGTGTGGTTTGAAAGTTATAGGGTTTTCAAATTGTTACTTAAATCTGTTTTTCAAATCCTGTTTTAAAACAGATCCTGCCACGCGTCGCTATCTCACTGGCTGATACCGTTCGTGAGGATCACGCTATGAACCGTTGGATTTAAGTTGGTCGTCGCGGCATTGCTCAATACCTCTTTGGTTAAGTGAATCTATCGTGACGCCGCGATCTAGATCGGACGGTGCTAGCGTGCTCGACCATAGTCGGCGACAAGGCGGCGGCGACTGCATTTCACGCGGCGCGGCGATACAGGAAGCGAAGCAGAGGGGGAGTGTGCTCACCGGGTTAGTGGAGAGGCGCTGATGCTCTACGTGGGACTGGTCCGTCGAGGGGCGCACGGGGTCGGGCAGAATTCCTCGCCGGAGTTGGTTCTGGCGACGGACGCGCTCGGTCGAGGTCGAAGACGGCTCTGTGGTTCACCAGGAGGCAAGAAAAGGTCGTGATCAGATGCAGGAGGCCACGGAGATGACGTGTGCATGAACGAGAGGGGTCGGGGTGGTCGATTACACCGTGGCTTCACGGAGATGAAGCAGACGGTGGCGACGGTGGTCGTTGTCGAAGGTGAGGTTACAGGGTACCCGCGGTCGAGTTGGATGCACTAACAGATGCGTATGAGGGTGGAGAAGCTGCTAGAGTGTTTAGGGATGCAAGGGGCGGTGGGGTTTGCCGGAATCATCACAAACATCGTCGAGCGCAGATGCAGAGAATGGAGGCGCCTAGGGCGGAGGAGGCGGTGTCTGGGAAAGAGGAGGAGGAGGAGCAAGGTTAAATGGGCGTGGCTGACGAGGAATTAACGCGCTTTAAGGCGAATGAACGCTGAATCAAGGTCTGCACGGCAGTGAGGGGAAGAGGCGTGGTTCGCGGGTGGGAAGAAGGGTGTGGTGTGGGGTCCTCCGATCGTGGGGAAAAGAAACGAGGAGGTCCACTTGTCGTGGGCTTATGGTCCAATGAGTAGAAAACGCTTCGTCGTGGAAGAGGAGCTGTTTTGGTAGCTGTTGGGCCTTGTCATATTATTTTTTTTTTCTGTAATTCTTTTTCTTTTTCTATTTCTATTTCCTGATTTGTTATTTCAAACAATTATTCAAGCATTCAAATAATTCAACAATTCAAACAATCATTAATCTTTGCATTATGTTTTTGGTTCTGTTTATCAACATAATCCAACACTCCAAAATAAAATAATATTTTAAATCTTTTTAGATTCCATTTATTAATTAAATAAAATAGACTATGGTTTATTAATAAAATAGGGTTTGGTGTAATTAATAAAATCTCCATTTGAAATCCAAATATTTTCAAAACCAAATCAGTATGTTTTATTTGGAAATAAAGATTATTTGGAAAATCTGTTTAAAATAAAATAGTCCTTTTACATTGAGGTCCATTAATAAGAAAATAAAGGGGCCTTAGTTATATTATCAAATAGGGTTTTATTTTATTAATAAAATCTTTATTTGAACCCTAAATATTCTCAAAAACAATTTAGTAGGTTTTATTAGAGGATATGAAATACTTGGAAAACCTATTTTAAAACAATTTAATAAGTTTTGATGTTTTAATTAAAAAGGTAAAACTTTTTATTTGAATAAATTTTTGATATTAATTCTTTATTATTTTTATTTCAAATAAACCTTTGTTTATTTCTATTCAAAACTAAATGTTTTAATTTCCAAAGCTTGGTTAAAGTTTAATTTGGCTTTATTAAATAATCTTTATTTGTAAAACTTCTATTTCATTTGAAATCAAATCTTTTCATTTAAGAGTTTCAAAATAGTATTTGAAATATTTTTATTTTACTTTAATAAAAGTTTATCATCTTAAATCCCTTTAGGTTTTATTTAATTCAAATGGGTTTGAAGTTCCAATTGAATTCAAAAGTTTCTTCTAGCTCTGAAATTTAAACAAAGTTTTATTTTATTCATTTATTTTCACATTACAAGATTTGGAAAATCTTGGGATGTGACAGATTCAAAGTTTCAAACTTAAACTCTGAATTGAGCTCAACAACTTATTATATAAAGTTTATGCTGCTCGGCTGAATTGGTTTACTAACTATTACAGCAACTACTTATACTTGTTACCCTCCACTCCATAGTGTATCTCATAGTCCACCCCTTCCACACCTCCTGACAGGTCTGGCTCCTCGTAGTAGAGATCCTCTTGGCCTTCAGTTGCGTACATCGGAGTGTCTTCTGGATCCTCAAAGTCTAAGCAGGGATCAAAGGAAAGAGTGTGTATCAGCGTTACCCAGCAAGTTCATTATATGCAAGGTGGGAAGTTTGATGCACTATCTACCACCTCGGACTATTAGTCCTTGGCACTATACCATTTTTGTAAACATTTCTTCAAAGATTGATTTTATTATCAAAAACTATGCCCATAAGCATTCACAGGTTAACCGGAACTTCCATGGAGTTCCTTTTCTGCCGCGTTCGTAGATCCTTTCCGAAATAGGGAGTAACAAGTTATAGTTCTTACACTCTCAAGAGGTGCGTTACTTTACCCATGAGAGATCACATCCTTGTTGCATAACTGGGTGTACTTTCCCATCCACAATTTCGTGATATGGGGCCTAGTAGATGATCCAAGCTAATCACTACCTACTTCGCGACCCCACATGTCTCCTTGGTGTACGCCATGCCCACACATTTAATTACGGCAATGGTTGGTACAGAATGTTCAGATGCCAGAACTATCGTGGGACGTTGAGGGTTCCCACCCATATGCTGCATATCCTCTATGAATTACCAATTAATGCATGCTACGAGGATGAAAACCACGACATGCGCATCCGACTACATGGAAGAGGAAGAGTATACAACTGACTTCTTCGCCCCATTCTAAATCTCATGGTTAACGCGTAATATATGGCGCTAGAATCACCGATGTCATGGGTTGTTAAGTCCCAAGTGATTAATCTTCTTGCAAATGGAAACCTAAGTTCCATTGCTCACCTTATCCGTATCACCACTTAGGATGATACCAACGTTTTAATTTTTTTGAGAAAATAATATTTTATTTCTCCAAAACATAGATGATAACACACAATTTTAGAATTACTTTGATAAAGACTCATCAAAGGACATGAGCAAGTGATGAACTTGCCTTGTCATTGTGATAGGGGTTAACCTCTTGGATAGCCCGATCTTCACGGATCTCGTGGTCAAATCGATAGGAAAGTGAGGGGAAAGGGAGAAGGTAGCGAAAGCGAACACACACCTCGCGAAGAACACGCTGAACACACACAAAACTCACACGATACAAGGCCGATTGCTCCCGAACGGCGGCCACCGGTCTGATAGAATCCTCGCAAGGAAAGATCGGTCAACGTGCTCCCTCAAATCCACATCAGAGAAGGAAGAACACCTTGGGGAGGGTCTTGACAACTGGGAGACGAGACACCGACTCCAAGGACTTGTTCAACAATGGATGCGTGATGCAAAGTCCAATCGAGGTTGGTGATGATAGTCGGTCCCCTTGGTAAAGGGGATGAAGAAAAACTAGAAATTCCATAATGGGGGTTGTCTTTAGTCTATCATCTATGCCTGTGGGATTCATGAGGGGTGGGGGCTCTATTTATAGGCCAGCCACTAAACAAGGGGTAGTTTGGGCATAAAACTAGGGTTTGGGTGGAATAAGGGAGTACATGGGCCAAGGGCCCAGCTGGCGGCGCGCAGGCCCATCGCGCAGGCTGGAGATTCCGGTGTAGAGGGCCAGAGACACCGGTGTGGGCCGGAGATTCCGATCTATCTCCGGTCTGTCTCTGGAGGGGCATACAGACTGTCCCGAGGTTGGGTTCTGGGGTGGGTCCGGAGGTCGGCCGGAGACTCAAGTGAGAGACTTGGTCTTGAGCGTATGAGACTCGGGGGATCACCGCTTCTTTGCTCCTCTTCCAAGCCTCCTTCTTGTCGAGCTTGATGTTCTGGACTTCCTCCCTTGCCTCCGTACTTGTCGATGTGAACCTATCATACATATGTGACGGAGTATGAAGCAGTATACCATTCAATAGGGTAGGAAGTGGGCTTGCATAGAGGAACAGATTCACCTTTGGAGTCCATGATAACTTGGCGTAAGTTGGAGACCTTGATGTGGTATCAACCATAGGTCGGGCTACATCATCTCCCCCCTTCAAAAAGAGTCATCCTCGACTCTACATGCTCATCACAAAGTAGAAGAGGTCAAGAGACCTTCATGATCCTGGGGTTCACCATATGGTCATCCTCGGGAAGATTGAGTTGACAACACTTCAATGTTCCTTAACTTTCCATGAAGCCTACAAAGCTCACAACAAAAGAGAAGCAACACTCAAAGAGTAGCCAATTCATGAATATTATAGCATGAGTCCTCACGTAGAAGGAAGTCACCTTAGCTTGTAGAGATGGCTAGATGAAGGGTAGCCATAGGTAACTCTCTTCGGCTCGACTTGTCAACACATAGTTGGTAGAGGTTGACGTGTATGCATTTGTTTCTTCACACAACAAAGACTAAGAATAATATTTTAGTGTGTGATCTAGGAGCATGTCATTTGTAGCATGCCCATTCTTGTTCACAACACTATTAGCACAACACAAGGATAGCAAATGGAATACATATGCAAGGTCAATGTGCATGGAAATTGTTTGAACATCATCCAAATGTGGAACTTGAAAACTCCATACAACTTCTTAGTGGGGTACTCAAAGCATTGGACTAAAATTTTGATCAACATCTTTGATGCAAGAATAGGAGAATTCGGCAAAAACACATGAGGAAAGATATCCAAAGCAACATCATTATGTGAGCAAACCAACCATTTGCAAGAGAAATTGTTTAACATGTTGGATGTCACACACAAATCATCCAAAGCAAATATCATGGGAATATGAATATCCCAAGCGGAAGCAAAAACAACATGTTTGCAAACAAACCATATGAAAGAGCAAGTGGTCCTTATGTTTATTGCAACAACACGACGAGATACTTGGAAGCTCTCATGACAATACATGCTCATAATGGCATTATGGTTGCAAAACATCGGAAAGAAAAATTGTTCAACATTTTTGTTGCAACACACAAAGCATCAATATCCAATATCAAAGAAAAATGAATGTCACAAGGTGAGATAATACCATCAAAATGCTTGCAAGCAAACCATGGGAAAGAGAAATTTGCCAACATGAAAGATGCAAAGCATGCAAAAGGTATCAGAGCTAGGTTCGATCTTGAACTCACTTATGGGATGCTCTCAAGAGCTCTTTTTGTCAACTCGTGCTCAACTGAGGTTGACATTCTCATGCGGGTACCTACACACATCATACACAAAAGGAAGAACATGTGTGCATGGTATAGAAACACATCATCTATCATGATGTATCTCTTCTTGTGCACATCACCATTATGTCAATCAAGTGTGAAATGGATGCATGGTGAGTATGCAAGTGGGGAACATGCTTATCATGGCAATCATCAAACTCTCCAAAAATTGAGAAAGCTATGGGGCCTATCTCAATATAACGTATATGATCAACATTGTTGCAAGCAAAACAAGTGAAATAGCAAGCATTCATCTTATTGCAAGCAACAGGAGAAATTTAATGACTAGCATGACAAGGCATGTCCGAAGCAATTGGAGGAGGTACAAAATATGTATAACATGTCATGTATATGGAAATAGTATCGCAATCAAACAATTCCACATGATCAAAATTATGCAAAGGCAAAGCATCACATGGGAAGATGAATGAAGCATATGTAATGTCACAAGTATCATACATAGCATGCATATCCTCACAATTCATCATGTCCACTAGTGGGATCATGTCATCATCAACACCCTTATTTTTACCTTGTTCATACCTCTCATATGAAGTGGGTGTTGTGGTAGTAGTGGCCTCCTTTTGGACGACTTCGTCTTCTTGATGTAGCCATGGCGTAGCATCATCTTCATGCACCATGTACATCTTCTCCAATTGAGGTATCATTGCTTCATGGCTTGGCGTGTCTTCCTCCATGGAACCTAGCACAACATAAGAGAACACACTAGAGGTAGAGGGTAAGTGATGCAGCCCGACCTACGGTCGTTACTACATCAAGGTCCCCAACTTACGCCAAGTCGTCATGGACTCCAAAGGTGAATCCGTTCCTCTATGCGAGCCCCCTTCCTGCCCTATTGAATGGTATGCTACTTCATACTCCGTCACATATGCATGATAGGTTCACACCACCAATGCGGAGGCAAGGGAGGAAGCCGGAACATCAAGCCCGACAAGACGGAGGCTTGGAAGAGGAGGAAGAAGACAGTCGATAGCTGCCAGTCCAAGCGGTACTACCGGTTGTCGTAATCGGTACTACGGTCAATGCAGACTACCGCCCCTCCTACGCTTCACATCGACGGCTCCAACGGATGCTCCAAGATCATAGCGGTACTACCGCTCCCGAGCGGTACTACCGGTGACGACCGTACTACGGTTGGGACGGTACTACCGGTCATGTGTCTGTGTGCCTTTGTTGGGCCACAGCCCATGTATTCCCCTTACTTACCTATTCGCCTAGTTTATTCCCAAACTACCCTTGTTTAGTGGCTGGCCTATAAATAGAGCCCCCACCCCTCATGTATCCCTTAGGCATAGATGATAGACTAAAGACAACCCCCATTGTGGAATCTCTAGTTTTGCCTCATCCCCTTTACCAAGGGGACCGACTATCGTCACCAACCTCGATTGGACTTTGCATCACGCATCCATCGTTGAACAAGGCCTTGGAGTTCGATGTCTCGTCTCCAAGTTGTCAAGACCCTCCCCAAGGTGTTCTTCCCTTTCCGATGTGGATTTGAGGGAGCACGTTGACCGATCTTTCCTTGCGAGGATTCTATCGGACAGGTGGCCGCCGTTCGGGAGCAATCGGCCTTGTATCGTGTGAGTTTTGCGTGTGTTCATCGTGTTCTTCGCGAGGTGTGTGTTCGCTTCCGCTACCTTCTCCCTTTCCCCTCACTTTCCCATCAATTTGACCACGAGATCCGTGAAGATCGGGCACCCAAGAGGTTAACCCCTCCATCATCTGGTATCAGAAGCTTTTGGTTGCCACGGATTTCTCATCGATTTGGTCTTTTCCCCATAAATTCGAAAATTCCACCAAAAACAGCCCCAATTCGTGTTTTGGATCGATCTGTGATTTGAGTGCGTTTTGGTAGGTTTTAATCCGTGGATTGCTTGCTAAACTTGTTGATCTACCTTCCTTTGCGTTCCCATAGCCTAATTCCTTGATTTCCCCCTTCGATTTGATGTTTTTCTTGAAGATTTTCCGCCCAAATCGCCCCAAAATCGCGAAAACGCGTCAAATCTGGCGTCTTAGTCCAAGCGGTACTACGGGTCCAAAACCGGTACTACCGCACTTAACCGTACTAGGGCTCATAAATCGGTACTACCGCCCCATTCGATCAAAACAAGTTTGATTTCACCTCACCGCTTTTGGGCATAACTTTTGCATACGAACTCGGATTTTGGTGTTCTTTAGCTCGTTTCGAAGAGGAGAAGGAGCCCTACATCATCATCCACGTGGTTCATGCTATCTACTCCATCCAAATTCCGTGAGCAAGGCGGAATCCAACAATAAAGGGTGAAGTTCGTCGACGAAAGGTATAAACATTCATGACTTCTCCCCACTTGCATTCCTTTGTGAACCCCACTATCTTTGCGAGCAACAAACACCTATTGAGACTAGTTCCTCTTATGATTGCTTGGGCTATGCACATTTGATACCTTGTAGATTACGAGCAAACATTGTGAGCGCTATCTCATATAGTTAACTTGTATAGTTGTTGGCACAAGGAAGAGGCAAGTGAAAAAGAAATAAAAAGAAAAAGAGAGAAAAGAAGAAAAAAAAATATAGAAAAAGAAAAAGAAAAAGAAAGAGATACATATGTGCCTCATAGAATAGGAAGCGCAAGCTCGATGAACATCATATAGGTGGTATTTATTGTGCATATCTTGTAGCCCACCAATTTTGTGCAATCGAACTAGCGTCTCTCCTTGTACTTGTGTGACACGAGCTTATAGTCTTCGCTAGGTAATCATTTGGTTCTTAGCTCACTTTCTCCGTCGCACAAGTCCCATTTATCCCACCGTGTGTGTTTCCTTGTACATATTTCCTATCTTGTGGATTAACTTGTTTTGCTTTGTGATCATTGTGGTTCTTTACTTGCCATTACAACATCTTGATTTCGGATTGGTTCTTGACATGCCACTTTCCATACCTATCCACCATAGGCCTTGTGTGTGTGTGTTTTTTGGTTCGTAGTTGGTTTTGGTGTTCCGCGTGAACTTCACTTTGCTTGGTTTATTGCTCTCAAGTGTGGCCACTTGTACGATACGATCTTCCAAGGTAAAGTAAGGTTTGACGTTGTATCCCTAACTCCCACTACCACTTCCATATACACCACTTGGTCTTGTGCATCATGTCTAGGGACTCCGGAACCGAGGATGATATCTATGAAGAATCCATGATGAGCCACCATGACTACGACTCCACAAGTATAGAGGACATGACGGAGCACAACACCGACAATGGCTCTGCATGCTTTGAGGACCCGGAGCACTACACCTACGACGACTCCACATGCATGGAAGACATGGAGCTCTACGTCGACAATGGCTCCTCATGCATGGAGCCTATGGAGCACTACACCGACAATGGCTCCACATGCTTGGGTGATATGGAGTACTACACCAACAACTACTCCCCAAGCATGGACGACTTCGAGTGCGACATCGATGACGCCTCGCCAAGCATGGAGGACACGAAGAACTTCATCGACTTTGATGGATCCTCCATGAGCCATGAAGAATTCCTCCACCGTGTGGAGATGGAAGCCTACTATGCCAAGCAAGAGGAGGCGCATCATCAAGATTCCATCACCTCCAAGGCGTCAAGCTCTACCATCTCCAAGGCGCCAAGCTTCATCACCGCCAAGGCGCCAAGCTCCAACTCCTATCGAAACAAGAGTGGCGTCCAAACATCATATGCATCAAGAGGCGCCAAGAAACAAGACTCTTCATCGACAAAAATCCTCTCATGAGCATCGCCACCATAAAGAGGATACAAGACATCGTCAAAGGCATCTTCGCCATAAAGACGAAGAATTCAAGATGAGCACCAACCATAATGCTCAAGCAAGCTCAAGAAGGCACCACAAGCACACGAAGAGTGCCAAGGCAAATGATCATCGTCGCGAGTGTCATGTGGACGACCAAGTGCGCCAACTACATCAACCATCGGCAAGGCACGCCAATGACCTCCGTCGACACCATCATAGGGCACCTTCAACTACTCGTGCCACCACCGCAATGGCACCAAGAGCAAGCCTTCCTCCACGCCATCAAGCTTCAATGCCTACGCTGACTTCCACAACCTCGCCAACGAGGAAAATGTAGACCTCTACTTCCCAAGTTGGATAGCATGAGCCTACCTCCACCACTACTACGCGATGGCCACGAGACGGTCGAGCATGGGATTTTCCCTTCGACCATGGAGGAGAGCAATGATGCCCAGCTTATGGCATCCAACCTTTGAGGCGACAAGGTCAAGAATGGTGAGCATGGGATTTTCCCTTCACCAAAGGAGGCGCATGGAGTTGAGGAAACCGAGCCTATCCCCATATGCTTGAGTGATGATGTGGTACCAATCCCATGTGAGTATGAGAGCCACTTAGCCCACTTGAGTGAGAACAAGAGTGAGACGAGTGACTCCACCTTATGTGAGATTGAGTGCTTCCACTTGGAGGGCATGAGTGATACTCCTAGTGAGTTGAGAGTGGTAGTTGATAGGTCAAGTGAGACCATTTCAATTTCTAACTTACCCTCTACCTCTAGTGTGTTCTCTTGTGTTGTGCTAGGTTCCATGGAGGAAGACGCCCGATGCTATGAAGCAATGATGCGTCAAATGGAGAAGATGTACATGGTAGATGCTACGCCATGGATACATCAAGAAGATGAAGTCGTCCACAAGGAGGCCACTACTTCCACAACACCCACTTCATATGAGAGGTATGACCAAGGTACCAATAAGGGTGTTGCGATGCCATGATCCCACTAGTGGACATGATGAATTGTGAGGATATGCATGCTATGGATGATACTTGTGACATTACATATGCTTCATCCACTTTCCCATGTGATGATTTGCCTTTGCATAATATTGATCATGTGGAATTGTTTGATTGCGATATCATTGCCATAAACATGCCATGCTATGCATCTTGTGTGTATCCTCCAATTGCTATGGACATGCTTTGTCATGCTAGTCATTCAATTTTTCCCGTTGCTTGCAATAAGATGAATGCTTGCAACAATGTTGACCACATGCGTTATAATGAGATGGCCCCCATAGCTTTCTCAATTTTTGGAGATTTTGATGCTTGCCATGATAAGCATGTTCCCCACTTGCATACTCACCATGCATCACTTTCATACTTGATTGACATTAATGGTGATGTGCACAAGAAGAGATACATCATGATGGATGATGTGTATCTCTACCATGCACACACATTCTCCCTTTTGTGTATGATGTGTGTAGGTACCCGCATTATCATGTCAACCTCGGTTGAGCACGAGTTGACAAAAAGAGCTCTTGAGAGCATCCCACAAGTGAGTTCAAGATCGAACCCAGCTCGATACCTTTTGCATGCTTTGCATCTTTCATGTTGGCAAATTGCTCTTTCCTATGGTTTGATTGCAAGCATGTTGATGGTATTATCTCACCTTGTGACATTCATGTTTCTTTGCTTTTGGATAATGATGTTTTGTGTGTTGCAACAAAATGTTGAACATTTCTCTTTCCGATGTTTTGTGCAACCGCAATTCCATGAAGAGCATGTATTGTCATGAAAACTTCCAAGAATCTCGTCTTGTTGTTGCAACAAACATAAGGACCACTTGCTCTTTCATTTCGCTTTGTTTGCAAACACGTTACTTTGGCTTCCGCTTGGGATACTCATATTCCCATGAAATTTGATTTTGATGATTTGTGTGACATTCAACATGTTGAACAATTTCTCTTTCCAATGGTTGGTTTGCACACATAATGATGTTTCTTTGGACATTCTTCCTTGTGTGTTTTTGCCAAATTCTCCTATTCTTGCATCAAAGATGTTGTTTGAAATTTGGATCCAATGCTTTGAATGCCCCAATTCTATGTCATATGGAGTTTTGAGTTTCCACATTTGGATGATGTTCAAACATTTTCCATGCACATTGACCATGCATATGCATCCCGTTTGCTATACTTGAGTTGTGCTAATCGTTGTGAATAAGAATGGACATGCCACAAATGACATGCTCCTCTATCACACACAAACATATGTTGCTTGGTCTTTGTTGTATGAAGGTACAAATGCATACACGCCAACCTCTATGGACTATATGTTGACAAGAAGAACCAAGAGAGTTACCTATGGCTACACTTCTTTGAGCTATATCTACAAGCTAAGGTGACTTCCTTCTACTTGAGGACTCATGCTATAATCTTCATGAATTGGCTACGCTTTGAGTGTTGCTTCGCTTTTGTCGCGAGCTTTGTAGGCTTCATGGAAGGTGAAGGAACATTGAAGTGTTGTCAAGTCAATCTTCCGAGGACGACTATATGGTGAACCCGGGATCAAGGATGTCCTTCGACCTCTTCTACTTCGTGATGAACATGGAGAGTCGAGGACGACTCTTTTTGAAGGGAGGGGAGATGATGCAGCCCGACCTACGGTCGTTACTACATCAAGGTCCCCAACTTACGCCAAGTCGTCATGGACTCCAAAGGTGAATCCGTTCCTCTATGCGAGCCCCCTTCCTGCCCTATTGAATGGTATGCTACTTCATACTCCGTCACATATGCATGATAGGTTCACACCGACCAAGACGGAGGCAAGGGAGGCTTAACATCAAGCCCGACAAGACGGAGGCTTGGAAGAGGAGACTAAGAAGACAGTCGATAGTGCCAGTCCAAGCGGTTGTCGTAATCAGTACTCGGTCAGTGATCCGCCCCTCTCGCTTCCATCTTGACGGCTCCAACGGATGCTCCAAGACCGCAAGCGGTACTACTGGCTCCCGAGCGGTACTGGGTGACGACCAGGTACTACTGGTTGGGACCCATTACTACGGTCATGTGTGCTCAAGACCTTTGTTGGGCCTGACCCATGTATTCCCCTACTTACCTATTCGCCTAGTTTATTCCCAAACTACCCTTGTTTAGTGGTGGCCTATAAATAGAGCCCCCACCCTCATGTATCCCTTAGGCATAGATGATAGACTAAAGAAAACCCCATTGTGGGATCTCTAGTTTTGCCTCATCCCTTTACCAAGGGGACCGACTATCGTCACCAACCTCGATTGGACTTTGCATCACGCATCCATCGTTGAACAAGGCCTTGGAGTTCGATGTCTCGTCTCCAAGTTGTCAAGACCCTCCCCAAGGTGTTCTTCCCTCTCCGATGTGGATTTGAGGGAGCACGTTGACCGATCTTTCCTTGCGAGGATTCTATCGGACCGGTGGCCGCCGTTCGGGAGCAATCGGCCTTGTATCGTGTGAGTTTTGCGTGTGTTCATCGTGTTCTTCGCGAGGTGTGTGTTCGCTTCCGCTACCTTCTCCCTTTCCCCTCACTTTCCCATCAATTTGACCACGAGATCCGTGAAGATCGGGCACCCAAGAGGTTAACCCCTCCATCAGTAAGTCATTAGTGTTATGGGGGTAACCCTGGGGTTGGCCCGATCTTTCACGAATTCCACGGGGAACGAGGGGAAAGGGGGTGGTCGGGGGATGAAATCGAGGGAAATGATGAAAACCACGAACACACTCACTCCAAAACACGATACACGCCTACTCCTCACGCCGGTGGCAACCGGTCCAACATACTCCCGAGGATCGGTGTTGGGCGAAGCTCGCTCTCCACGCCAACAACGGGGGATGAGGCGCTTGGTGAGACCTTGACGACTTGGGGGCGAGAAACCGAGAACCCAAGGCCTTGTACAACTTGAACGCACTAGGCAAGATCCAAGAGGGGGGTGGATAATCCGGTGCTCCTTGGTAGGAGCATGAGACCAATAGATATAAGTCCTCAAAGGGTTTCCTTAATATCTATTATTATCCAAGTCTAAGGACTTACAATGGAGGGTGGGGGCTATATATAGTCCAGCCACAAAACAGGGGTAGTTTTAACAACAAAATGTAAATTATAGGTAGGTTTACAAGGCACAGGCCGCACTTTAGGTATTCGTAGTCGGTCGGTAGTACCGCTCGGGAGGTAGTACCGCTTGAGGGCTGGAGTCGAAGGCGCCTGTGGCGGTAGGAGAGGCGGTCGTCTTGTTGTCGGTAGTACCGGTCGTTGGACGGTAGTACCGCTTGGACCGGTACCGGCTGCGGTACCGCTTAATCTGCCGCTGCGTCTGGCTGGGTTGAGCTGTGGCGGCGGTAGGAGAGGCGGTAGTACCAGCGGCGGTAGTACCCGGTCGGCGATGCACGGCCATGCGTAGCGACGGTTGCTTCTCCTCCGTTCCTTGGGTCCTTCTTCGCACTGATGATGCACAAGGTATGCGTGAAGTAGCAAGACATCCAAGGGTGTGTCAAGTCACACAAGGAGAGGAGCGAGTTCACCTTAGCTTGAAGGAGTTTGGCTCGGCGGGTCATGGGTCCACTTGGGGAGCTCGTGGGAGTAGATGTAGTAGCGGTCGTGGGCGCTGCATCAGCTCCCCCTTGGGGAAGAGTCGCCTCGACTCTTCAACCGTCCCAACTTCCTCTTCGCCATGGTAGGGGAGAGGTCCTTGACATTGAATGTCGAGCTCACAAGATACTTGATGTTGGTATATCGATGACATAGGCGTTGTTGTTGATCTTCTTTAGCACTTTGAATGGTCCATCGCCTCTTGGCTTTAGCTTGGAGTCGCGTTCCTTGGGGAAGCGGTCTTTACTCAAGTGTATCCACACAAGGTCGCCCTCATCAAAGATCATCTCTTTCTTGGTCTTCTTGAGCCTTGATGCTTGGCGAAGGACTTGTTGCTCGATAGTAGCTCGTGTGTCTTCATGGAGTTTCATCATTGCTTGGGCACGCTTGACAACGTCCATATTGGCACGTTCATGAAGTGGAAGTGGAAGGATATCGAGCGCGGTTAGAGGCTCGAAGCCATAGACGATCATGAACGGGATCCTCATGGTGGTGGAGTGCTTGGCGCGGTTGTAGGCGAACTCGGCCTGTGAAATGCATTCCTCCCAGTCTTTAAGGTTCTTCTTTATCAACACCAGGAGAAGTGTGCCAAGGCTTCGATTGACTACCTCGGTTTGTCCATCGGTTTGAGGATGCGAGGCGAGAAGAGGAGCTTGATGCGAGCTTGGCCATGAGGGTCTTCGAGTAGCTCATGAATTTTACGTCACGGTCGGAGACGATTGTTCTTAACGCGCGTGTAGCGAATTATTTCCGAAAAACAAATTTGCTACATGTGAAGCATCATCGGTCTTATGGCACGGAATGAAATGTGCCATTTTGAAGCGATCCACGACTACAAATATGGAATCGTGACCATGTTTAGATCTAGGCAAGCCTAATACAAAGTCCATGCTAATGTCCCACCAAGGTGCATGAGGAATAGGCAATGGCATATAAAGACCAAAGGGTTGGACTTAGACTTAGCTTGGATACATGTAGTGCATCGTTGAACGTGGCGCCCACGTCAAGCTTCATCTTTGGCCAAAAGTAGTGAGTGGAGAGCATGTCATATGTCTTGTCACGGCCAAAGTGACCCATAAGGCCTCCACCATGGGACTCTTGAAGAAGCAAAAGTTGGAGAGACGATTTCGGAATGCAAAGCTTGTTTTGTTTGAAAAAAAACCCTTATGCAAATAGAAATCATCAATCCCTTTGTCTATTGAACATTGTGCAAATATTGGTCCAAAGAAAGAGTCAGACTCGTAAAAAGATTTGATGTCATCAAGACCCAAGACATTGACTTCGAGTCCCCAAACGAACGTGACATTTTTCTTGGTCAATTCGTTGAGGGGGCAAGCAATTGTAGAAAAATCTTTCACAAAGCGACGGTAAAAGCCGGCCAACCCATGAAAACTACGAAGTTCACTATCATTTGTTGGGATGGGCCAATCTCGTATGTCCTTGACTTTTGAGACATCAACTTCAATGCCATTAGAAGACACAACAAAACCAAGGAAAATCAGCTTGTCTCTTGCAAAAGTGCACTTGGGGAGGTTAGCATAAAGCTTTTCATGACGAAGGATTTGTAGGACCTCCTTAACATGAGTAACATGCTCCTCTAATGACTTGCTATAGACAAGAATGTCATCAAAGTAAACAACTACACTCTTTCCAATGAGAGATCGCAAAATATGGTTCATGAGGCGCATGAAGGTAGATGGGGCATTGGATAAGCCAAAAGGCATAACCAACCATTCATAGAGACCAAGCTTGGTCTTGAAGGCGGTTTTCCACTCATCACCTTCATCCATGCGAATTTGATGGTAGCCACTACGAAGATCAATTTTCGAAAATATAATGGCTCCACATAACTCATCAAGCATGTCATCAAGACGTGGTATAGGATGTCGATAACGCACGGTGATAGCATTGATTGGACGACAGTCCATGCATAACCGCAACGTATCATCCGTTTTCGGGACTAGGATCACGGGAACCGCGCTTGGGCTAGTGCTTACTTGGATCAAACCTTTGGAGACGAGTTGGTTGATTTGACGCTCGATCTCCTTCATCTCTTCCGGGTTTGTGCGATACGCGGCACGGTTTGGTAGTGGTGCGCCGGGTATGAGGTCGATGCGGTGCTCGATTCCACGAAGAGGAGGAAGGCCATGAGGAAGCTCTTCGGGAAATACATCTTGGAATTCCTGCAAAACAGCCATCAAAGAAGGAGGAACATTTGTCAAGTCAGTAGTTCCTTGCGCTAGTCCCTTGCATACGAGGACGTAGTGCAAGATGGATGGGTTGTTCCGCACTTCTCTCATCTCACTTTTGGTGGCAAGAAGAACACTCTTAGTTTTTCCACTCGAGTTTGGCTTGTGGCTCTCACTCATTATGGTGTGGTTCTCTCGCTCACCACTCTTCTCACAAGGTGTTTGATAAGGGGTGGCCCGATCTTCTCGTTGAGCACGGCGTAGATGATGGTGGAGGTAATGGAGATAACTTGTGGGATGCTGTGAATCACCGGCTGTTCCCCCGCTGCCAATGCAACAGATCTCAACCCAGATGGTATTCGCAACTTCACACACTTGCGCACGTAGTCCGACCAAGCGGTTTGCAATCTACCAATTCCCAATGGAACAAAGAAAACACGAAGACTTTCAAGAGTAAAACTCAGATCGAATCAAAGTGGAGGTATGGTAGATATTCTGATCGAATCAAAGAGGAACATATAATTTCGGATGAATGCTTGCAGCTCAACGAAACAAGTATTGGTTTAATCTAAACGTGGTCTAACCCTAATTGTGACTGCTAGGGAATATATAAGTCTGGGGCGTCCTCCCTAAACGGGCCTAAAAACAGCCATAACTTGGCCCAAACCGACTCGGTTCGACTCAACCGATACATACCGACCCATAGATGGATTCGGTCTAATTGGCACGCAGCCAAACATCGTGGAACACCTCAAACATGTATTTCGGTGCTCCTCATCCCTTTCTTGATCATGCGTGATTCCCTCATTGTCTCCTAGTGCGCTGCCTCCTCTCCCTCGCAAGACTTGTCGATATTGGAAATCGTGCTTGTTCTTCCCTGTTACTCTCCTTCTTCTCCACGTAACGCTTGTGTTATCAACAAACCTGATCATACAAAGATGCATAGACTTAGGCAGTATAAAGTTCTCATCAATTGAAATATCAGTTCAATTAAGAGTGAATTCACCGTTGGCCTAGTAGCTTTGCACGTGCCCTTGTCATTGGTCCAATTGATTTCATTGGACTTGTCTTGTGCAACAACATCATCATCATCATTGGGAGATAATGGTAAAGGACTAGAGATATCCTCATCATCCTCCCCTTCAAAAGGCGTCGACCAGACGCCCAAGGTCTTCTCCATCATATGGCGTCAAATCAGCAACATTGAATGAATTATCGACGCCAAACTCATCAATAGGAAGATCAATCTTGTACGCATTATCATTTATCTTGGCAAGCACTTTATATGGACCAAGACCTCTTGGTCGCAACTTGGACTTCTTGTTGTGGAAATCATCTTTGCGAAAATGCACCCATACCATGTCACCTGGTTGGAACAACACCTCCTTTCTCTTCTTATTAACACGATCAGCGGTGTACTTGCCCTTCTTCTCAATTGCTTCCTTTGTCTTCTCATGTATCTTCTTCACAAAATCTGCCCTCTTGGATGCCTCCATGTTAACTCTCTCGTGAAGTGGAAGAGGCAGCAAATCAAGTGGGGTAATTGGTTTAAAACCATAGACCACTTCAAACGGACAAAGCTGCGTTGTTGAGTGG